>NW_024121210.1:2880780-3017065 GCF_016745375.1 Pimephales promelas | reverse complement strand
GAGTCACGAACGCTCATCACATCACAGAACACAGCAAGGCGAGCATTTGTGCTTATAAAACTTAAACTTTTTTATTTATTTTTTAAATGACTGATCGTTTCGCTAGTTAAGACCCTTATTCATTGTCTGGTGTCGATTAAAGCCCTTTGAGGCTGCACTGAAACTCTCATTTGGACCTTGAACCGTTTGGTTCCCATTGAAGTCCATTATATAGGAATAAGGAATACTTTGAAAAAGCATAATAGGGTCACTTTAAATTAAAGAATATATTCTGATAGTGATATCTAAAGGTGCCCCAAGAGGGGGAGGGAAACAGGAATAAGGATAAGAGAGAGAATGTAAGGAGAGGACATAGGGTGAGAGAGTGTGTTTTCACTGACACACTGACCTGGTAGTGTGTTGCCTGGAGTCACATCAGATAACCAGGCTCAAGCCAGTAGAGATTAGAAAGCTTTTGAAATGGTGGAAAAGCAAGGGATTAGAGGGAGCGATAGAGGCAGCGGGATTAGGGCACTGTGCGAACACAGGATCACACATAATCCCTGTGAATGCTGAAACCTCCATCTTGGTTAGGGAGAGCGAAAGTGAGGATTTTTGACCTATTGGACACCTAATCAGTCCACCATTCCCCAGTATAATGAGTTTCGGATCCATCCGTTCACTCTATTCATCAACCCCTCTGTTGCAGTGTGTGTGTGTGTGTTTAAATGCATTAACATTATTTGTATTAGGATTACATTATTAAACTATAGATTTAAACGTGAGTGGTTGTAAAACTCGATATTAGCATGTTGCTATATGGTTGCAATGGTTTTCTGGGTCATTGCTATGGTTTTCTGGATGGTTACTAGGTGATTGTTTACAGGCCTAATTAGAAGAAAAGGTTCTATATAGAATCAGCAGTACGTATTTGGAACCCCTAAAAGGTTCTATACACTCTTAAAAAAAGGGTTCCTCTGGGTTCTATATAGAACCCCGGGGGTTCCATACTTGGCCAATAGAACCATTTTGGAGTTCCATATATGGAGCGGGGGATGGAACCATTTCTGGTTCTAAATAGAACTCTAAGAGTGTTGGGTCCCTCCTTCAATACAAAATCCAGTTTTATCCTCCATCAGGCAGAAATTGTATGAATGTATGATTGCCTCCAAAAGTAATGAAACACATAAGCTACATGATTTGATGTATCATTCATGTTTGTAACCAAAGTAGATTTTAATACATTGTTTATTTGCAGCGTCACATCCTGATTCAAGTTTTACTAAATGTTTTTTCTTTTATTATTCTTAATATCCATCTGTCATGAATCATAACTGCATTCTCTCTCACTGTTTCTACAAATAAAACCTGATTCGCTCAGCCCTGCCCCCAACGCTTTCGATAACTCTGCATTTACGTAGGTTTAGGGTCAGAATGTCACGGCTGTTGCCATTAGTTACCGAACACGCATGAGGGAACACAGGAAAGGTTGAATGTAGAGAATCGAACGAGCTCAACAACCAAACAAAAGTCGATGGAACAGTGGCGTACACCTTTTAATCAGCAACAAAACTCTTGGATTTGTACATGATATGGCTGGATTATCTTCTGCAGCCATGATGTTTATTGTATAAATGAGACAGACAGATGAGCGGATGAGTGGAGAGATGAAAGATAGAGAGTAGCAGGGGGCGCAGCAGGCCAGTCTGGTGAACGAATAGAAATAAACAGATTGAATCAGAAAAAAAGGGAACAAGAAAAGGAGAAGAACAGATCCTCCAGGGCAGCAAGCCTCGAGATGGATGGGAGAAGCGGACATGGATGAAAGTCATAGAGCGACAACAGCGACTGATGGGGGAGGAGGAGGCCAAACAGAGAGCCGCTTTGAGTGGTTGTTCCAGTAACCTACTTACTGTAATCTTCGTGTGTTTCATAAGAGCCCCTGCCAGAGAATTGCATCATCAACCTTTAACACTTGCACTCACTGCTCATCATTGTCATTCAGGATTTTGAATGGGGCATAAAGCATATTTTTGTCTTGCATATTGGCTCATAATTTGGTATCCAGACGGTTGAATTGTGTAGATGGAAAACAAAAACATGTTTGTTTGTTTAGAATAAGTCTCTGGTTGTCTGAAATGTTAAAATGTGATTCATATATTCATTTCTTAAGCTATAGAGTTAATGCCCCCTCTAAATAAATAAATGAATAATGAATAATTAGCCTGTTCAAGCCTCCGGCAGGCCTTCAAGAATTACATAACCATCTGTCATAACTATGGGACCAGCTTGTGTTTATACCTAATGACTGAGGGATTTATTTAGCTTGGTTTGAATAATAAAAGAGCCATTTTGCAGAACAATCCTTCAAATGTTTCTGTAACGGGTGTTTAGGGGTGTGCACATAAAAACTGGCAATGATAGTTTTAAACACATCCAACGTTTAAATGTGACATTTCGAATGTTTCCAGTTAGTTGCAGGCTGTGTATAAAATACTTCATTCACTATAATTCACTAAAATATAAAGAAAACAAATGCGGCTGGATAGCATTTAAATATTATATGTTACCAACTTAATTATTTCTTGGTCAGCCAACATATTTTTTAAAACTCTAATAAATCCCTTGAGCTTTGCATTATGCACAGACCCTAAGCTTTTATATTCAGTAATGTTTTTGAATAAAACTAGTTCATTTAGATACCACATGATGCATATTTTTAGACAAGTGTAACCAGATCACACTGCATTACAATGGAGAAATTCCCATAAGCCCTTAAGCCATGCTTGCACTTTAATTAATTAATTATACAGTATGCTCTGGACAATGTATTGAGGACTTGTGTGGAGATGTGTAAGAAAATGACTAATCTGTAAAGATCTTTTTTAAAGCTCTATTTACTACTGGATACCATCATTTTTCAGAGTTTTAAAGGGATGGTTCACCCAAAACTGAAAATTATGTCATTAATTACTCTCATGTCGTTCAACCAAAGAGGGTTTGTTCTTACAACAGATCTCATTCCCCATTGAATACCATGGGGAATGAGATCTGTTTGATTAAAACATTCTTCCAAATATCTTCCTTTGTGTACAGCAGAACAAATAAACACATAGAGGTTTGGAACAACATGAGGGTGAGTAAATACTGACAGAATTTTCATTTTTGGGTGAACCAACTAACCCTTTAACGCTAGTACGGATGCCATTCCCATAGGTGAATCTCACGAGATGATGAAAGAGAACTCTCAGATTTCATCAAAAAAGATCTTCATTTGTGTTTCAAAAGTGAACGAAAGTCGTACAAGTTTGGAACGGTAGCTTAATTGATAGAATTCTCCTTTTTGGGTGAACTGTCCCTTTAACTGCATTAAATAAATAAGAATTACAGTCCAGATGTCATTTGTCCTCTGGAACCTTCTTTATTTTAAATTAATGCAACTAATTAGTGTAGTTCCGAATTCAGTGTGAATTCTAGCCCTACCTTAAGAGCTGACTGGATGCGCGTCCCCGTGAGTGGTGCGCGCCGCTGGTGAGATCATGTGAGAGTCCACGCTTCTGAAAGTAGGTTAGCAGGGTAGAGTGAGAGGAGAGGGAGGACGACGTTTCATACCGCGCCATAACACACGTCGAATGCGACTTGAATGTGTTGCTGAAAGTGAAGACCATCAGACACGCGCATTTACTTCTATTTTTAATTTTTATTTTTCTAATAATGCTCACTGTTGGAGTTGAAAAGTTTAATTCGGGTAGCTGTCTCAAATTAGCTACTTAGTTCGAATATATTTCTTCGCTAGTGAACTTTGGAGAATCAAGAAACTGCCATCAAAATGAGAGGTAAGATGTTTGTAGCACTGTATGGTATAACTATTATATTGACATTGCATATTACTTTTACATGGTCTCTAAACATTTAACCATATAATACTAATGTAGGTATGTTTCCATGCATAGATTTGTGTGCTGTGACATTTGCCACGCGGGCACTTGTTAACGTTACTTTGGAACGCGTTTAAATGTTCGCTGCCATTCCATATTCTATGTCAAATGTTACAATGAATCATAGGCAGATGTCAAACTTGAGTTTTGAATTCTGACGCAGAATGATGAAGCAGGTGTAACAGGTTTTTATTACGTAATGAGTGTAAAATTATTATTATTTTCTCCTGAATAAAGACACGCATTAATATACAACTTGCATTCGATGAATAAAATGTCTCACACTAGCCTATCGTGTCTCTTAAAACAAAATATAGATGCTGAATACGCTTTGTTTTTGTAATGTCAGTTAAATCCTCGCCTTACTTGGTTCTCGTGATACTGTTGTGTGTAAATGTTCAGTTGCGTGTTGTTGTTTTCGCAGGGCAGCATGGCCGGCTGTGTGAGCCGCGCTCAAACCTGCTGTTCCACTGACCTAGTTATGTCACTGAACATTACACAGCATTCACAGGAGGAAATGAGGGAAAGAGGGAGAGATAGAGCGCGAGAGAAGGGGAGGGGCTTGGCTGGAGTCGTGGAGACCCATGTGGTCTGTTAAGTGATTTATGATCTCCATCATGAACTTGAGTTTGAACTTGATCTCCGTTCTTGATAGACAGTAACCATTTATAAGAGCAATCTCACCAATGTATGACATGCAAGCAATTAGGGGGAAATGCTGTTATTACTTATCAAAATGTTATAATCATTTGACAACAACTGTACAAAATACGCTAAAATTGGAAAAGCTTTATTTATAATATGGAAATATGGGTACACATATATTTTAAGGTGTCTGTTACAGTGTAACTATACATTTATGCACCTAGTATGATGATTAACTACATTTACTTACAATAGGGTTTGGGTTAGTGTAATATATTTTTTAGTTTTACTAGTAATACTGTCAAAAAAAAGAGTTACCGGAAATATTTACATTATTGTTTTGAAATACAAAACCGTGTCAAAACAGGCCAAATATCTCTATTTTATTTAGTTATAATTAATTGAAATGTATTGTAATATTAAAATATTATAAGCACTATTACAATAATGTTCCCAGCTTCCCATTCCCATTTAAAATCATTACATTAATTAACATCACTACTCTCGTCTAAAATACAAAGTAGATGAGTAAATAATAAACATTGATTTGTGCTCATAGATAAAAGTAGGGCTATCAAGCGATTAATCGCATCCAAAATAAAAGTTTGTGCTTAATATATGTGGGTGCACTGTGTATAATTATTCTGTATATACATAAATACACATATGCATGTATATTTAAGAAAAAAAATTATTTATATATAAAATATTCATATTTATAGATAATATAAATTATATATATATATATCTATATATAGTATATACATT
Organism: Pimephales promelas; assembly: GCF_016745375.1. The sequence goes on along the minus strand of NW_024121210.1, from coordinate 3,011,735 downwards.
AAAATATTTCTTAAATATATACAAACATGTGTGTGTGTGTGTGTGTGTATATATATATATATATATAATTATACACAGTTCACCCACATATATTATGTAAACACAAACTTTTATTTTGGATGCGATTAATCACGATTAATCGTTTGACAGCCCTAGATAAAAGTGCAAAAATTCTGATGAAATGTCAAAATTAATTTCTCAAGACACAACAATCGTGAGTGGTAACCATGTTATTTCCTTTTAACAATGTTTATCACAATACGTGTTTGAGTGGGTAACATTGTATTTTAACCGTGTCCTTGTTACATATTTTACATGTACTTACCATAAAAATAAATTATGCATAATTACATGCAAATAACTGTCAACCAATTCCTAATCCTACCCTAACGCTATAGTAAGTAGGGTACATGCAGTTAATTTTTATTACTCAGTACTTGTGTGATTACACTGTAACACGGACAAATTCAAATAAAGTGTAACCAAAGATTGTTCTTTAGCTTGGCGTCTTAAAAAGAATGGGTTACCTTTTACCTGCAGTTGAGTAAATATTAAATCATTTCATTTAACTCTTTGTCTGTGAGCACAAAGTGAGGATTTCATCTCAACCATTTTGTTTGCTCTCTCTGGACAAATGTTAAAGCCAGTTGCATGCGTACATGTCCGGACATACTGTTGTGAGGTGGGGCTGTGTTTAAATATACACAGCGTGGCTCATGTTCGCAGGGAGACCAGAATGATATATGCTGAAAAAGAATATTTTTTAATGTAAATCCTGTCATCAACCTCAAATCCCCTCTGTTCTGATTCAAGTCGTTCGCTAGAATTATGATAATCGATTCACATCAAAGAAAACACACACAAACAAATGCATGCATAAATGAGGCTGTGTTCCCATTGAGAGCCATGGAGTGGGTTTTAATTTTAAGAGCGTGGCCATTTGCCAGTTGCCTCTCCTACTGTTTGGTTTGGCATAAGTGCAGTCTTTAAAGTGACCTTTGGATGTATGAACTTTATTTTACAGTAGGAACATTTGGCAGGAGCCTCACCAAGTGACTCAGTGACACACTGACCGTTTCACACACTCATCAGTCTTATCAGAAACTACTGTGTACTTCGGTTCTGTCTGCGTGAAGCCGTCTGGATTTCCCATCGCTTGGGTGAAACTCAGAATTTATTGTGTGAAATAGGTGGGGTGTTAAATCATTGTTCGTTACTCTGGCCTACATATGCCAACCATGACGGGAGACACACCATTGCGGAAACATTGTGATGGTCACACCTCATTACATGCGTTTGTTAAAATAACAAATTACACCTTGCTTTGGCTACATTTTTTAATTGTACCTTTTACGTTTTCCAAGACTTTAAGGTTGTTCTTGTGATATTTGTTGGGTCAGTTGCTCCCCTTGCATTATCCTTAACGCTTAACGCTGCGGTAAAAGTCGGTTACGCACTCCTGCTTAATCTAATCTGCCGTCTTGTGTTATGTCACCACAATAGACTTAACTGCTTAACACAATGTTCTGTACTCAAAGATGATTACATTATGGCACCTATCCACAAACACAGATAGCAGAGGCTGCTGCTCAGAGTAGATTTGAACCATTTTCGTTGATTGCTCTGCACGTAGATAATTAAATGTGTCAGCTATCTATCTTTTTTTTGTCTATGATATCACACACATTTAATATGAAACAGATGAGTAGGCCTATATTAGGTATTTTGGGGTGATATTTCTACAAATCTTGCTTTTGAAAACTGCTAAAAGAAGTGCAGGAGATCAGAATGAAACAAAATGCAGGTCTCTTGAGAAATTCTGCTATTTTAAAGGTTCCTAATTTTGTTTAGGAGGTCTCCTACAACAGATTTACATGCATGAAAGGTCTAAAAACAAAATATACATTGTACACCACTTCCTTTTATTTTTTTCAATGAGTGTGAAAACAGTTTTTCAGAAGATTCAGTTTCTTTAAAACCCTCCTTTCCGAGAGCCTGCTCTGCTCTGATTGGTGCCTGTCGGAAACTAAAAGTCCATTATAGGGCTGTCAAACGATTAATATAGCGATTAATTGCATCCAAAATAAAAGTTTAAAAGTATACATAATATATATGTGGGTGCACTGTGTATAATTATTTTATATATATAAATACACACACATGCTTGTGTATGTTTAAGAAATATTTTCATGTATATACTGTATATAGATTTATATTAAATATTTTATGTATAAATAATATTTTTTTCTTAAATATACATGCATGTGTGTGTGTGTATTTATATATACAAAGTAGTTATACACAGTCCACCCACATATATTATGTAAACACAAACTTTTATTTTGGATGCGATTAATCGCGATTAATCGTTTGACAGCCCTAGTCCATTACCATCTAGGCATGTGCCGGTATCAAATTTTCATGCTGCGGTTAATTGATTGAGCTTTTTTTATCGTGGTATACGGTGTTATCACGATATTTTAATTACTCAAGAAAAACAGATGCATTGTGGGTATCTAAAAACACAACAACTTGCATCACAATGTGTAGTTGTGATTTTCAAATCATATGGCAACTAAACAGAATTGTTTAAAGTTTAGTGACAACATGTTACAATGTTTACATGGTAAAATGACCGGTAGGCTACTGTTTGATTTGATTTCAGTCTTAATTCAATATCGACTCATTTGGATCTGATTGCATGTTAATGTTACTCAAGAAAAAAATATATCTTACATAATGCTGTAAACGAATTTCAGCTTCGGAGGCTTCCTTAGCACTTGATTCACAGTGATACGAACAGTAACGATGCCGTCGGTTTTACCGTATCGATTCTAGCGTAAGTCTTCATCTTTTTGAAGAGCTGCAAAGTGGATTCAGAGCAACAACATGAACCAAACTCTTCCAGGCCTCAGCTACAACTACAGTATAGTCCCTCCTTCCATTGACAGTGAATAGAGCTGTTAAGTCTAAATTTTCTGAAGAAACACGATTATATGAACTTATTTAGTTTAGCCATTTATTCACATATAAACATTGTCAGCAAACATACACAGAAGCTCATTTACCTTATGGGAATGAAAACAGCTTCAGTTGGACTGATTTTAGTCTTCTTCCCTGAATCTTGGACATTCTTGGACAATCTGAGTAAACCGGACAACAACAATACAAGTGACAACTTAAGACTAGTAAAATGATGGAGGGGCATTATTTTTACATTCGACGTTTAAGTATGCCCTTAAAAGGCGGATGTTGACGTATGGTCAAAAGACGTCCCAAGACGTCAGTTATATGACTTCTTGGGATGAGACTGTGTTATATCTATACCACAAATGTCATTTCTTGTGCCATTTATACGCCAAAAATGTGTTTTGCGTGCATATGCTACGCACTGAAAACCCCTTGGGTAGGTTTAGGGGGATGGAGTGGGGAGTGCGTGTGTATTACACGCCATAAAGTGCGTATGCACGCGAAAACTGCGTATCATATAGACGCAAAAACTATTTTTGGCGTATAAATGGCACGAGAAATAACATTCGTTCTTTCATGAGATCGGGAAATACATGCATACAAACATACCTGTTTTGCCTAATTAGCATCTATGCTAAAGCTGGTGCTAATGGATTTTTGCACTGCTCTTTCTGTCTCTTTATGGTCACTAAAGAGTTTCAGTGTGTGTGCTTGGGGTTGAAATCTTGTGGGCGACTCTAAGAGAGAAAAGCAACAGATACAGATAAACATTTACACTACCATATTAAAAGTATGGAGGCCTTGAAAGAATGTCTGAAGTGTTATATATTTACCCTCAGGCTTGCCAGCAGAAATCATTTTTTCCGGACATCTTTCAGTTAAGCGTAAATGTGTTCTGGAAAATGTTCTCTTCCACATTTGTGTCAAGAGCTGCAGTTCTTGCAAACCTAAATTTGCTTTTAACAGAAAAGTCATTTTAGTCATTTTTTCAGGGGTTTTTTCATATTTAACAAGAACCTAAATTAATATTTGCACACAGCACAGCTTTGAAATCTGAAAACATCACATGTCGACTACTTAATGTCAGTTGATAGATAGATAGATAGATAGATAGATAGATAGATAGATAGATAGATAGATAGATAGATAGATAGATAGATAGATAGATAGATAGATAGATAGATAGATAGATAGATAGATAGATAAATACTTTATTCATCCGTTAAGGAAATTCAAGATTCTAGTAGCAACAATTAATTAAAAACAAACAAACAGGACAAATATATAAAAAAATTAAATTAATCCCTGCTCACAGGGATGAGTTAAAAAGCTCACAGGGATGAGTTATGGCGTAACCGTAAAGGGATAATTCACCCAAAAATAAAAATTTCTGTCATTAATTATTCACCCTCATGTCGTTCCAAACCCATAAGACCATGTTCATCTTCAGAACACAAATTAAGATTTTTTTTTTATTATTAAATCCGAGAGGTTTCCTCACATTGGCAGCAATGTAACCACCACTTTCAAGGCCCAGAAAGGCAGTAAAGACATCGTTAAAATAGTCCATGTGACTACAATGGTTCAATCTTAATGTTATGAAGCGACGAGAATACTTTTTGTGATGAATGAAGCTTAAAAGCTAGGAAAGTGAAGTAAAAAATAGCGGTACCAGTGGGTTAATTTGCATTTGCTTTAACGTAAACAAACAATTGCAGATGAAGCGCACATTATATCAGACACGTCTCATGATGAGTGAACATGAACAGTTCTAATATATCGGAACTTATTAAATATATACAGCATTTTATATAATATATATAGACTTTGTGTCCATGTAAATATTTTTCATTAATATCAAGTTTAAACGTTTAATGTAAATATTCATCTAAACTTGTATTTATTATATCAAATTTTTTTGTCTTATGTTTTCCTGTTGAGGCCACCTTAACACAGAGAAGGGAAAGGCCTATTCAAATGAGATGCACTGAGGATCCGCCCACAGCCGCCCTCCCCTTTTCACTGAGAAAGTATGTCAGTAGGACAGCGAGTCCACATGGGCTTACAGCCAAGCCGAATTGAGCGACATTTAGAGCCGGCCAATAGCAGACACATCTCCCTGAGCATTAACCAATAGGCTGTCAGAAGTGCCAGGGAGGCGGAGCATCTGCATTATTAGACTGAGCAGCCCTGAATGGCGTGTTTGTGGAATGTTTGCAGACGCAGGTTATATAACACTACACAGAGAGCGGTGCGGGAGGGGCACCCTAGGGCTTACAGATTTTTCCATTGCATGCCACAGTGTATCTTGGTCATTGCTTTCAGCTGACAGAGCTAGAAAGACAAAATGGAGGATGCTTTTTTTTTTTTTTCCTACTCAGCATGTCGTTGCAAGCTTAGTTTTTTCCATGCCACCACTACATGCAACATAGGCTAGACAATATTTTTTTTTTATAGCATAATTATTGTGGAACTGTACCACAAAGCATATTTATTTATTCATTTATTGATTATGCCGTTCATCTGTTAATTATTTATTTAATGTATTGGATATATATGGTTAGTTGTGATGTGTTTTTTCGTATATAATAAGATTTTAGGTTAAACCGCTAGTATTAAAAATGTACATGAATATAATACATTTGATTGCATAATAACTGTTACTATTATCACACATTTATTTGGTTTATTCTTTCTTTCATTTATTAATGATTTCACCTTTGTCAATAATTTAATATTTGTTTACCTACTGTTAACTTTTAATTAGGAGGCATCTAGTCTTGTAAAAGCGAGACATAATACACCCTTCAGTCGGAAAATCAATCCTCTGCCCTTCATGCCATGCAGAGAGAGAGAGAGAGGAGTATGGGTTGACATTATTTGTGGTGTATTTAAAAAATGAATCTGTGCATATGTACTTTTCTCACGTTTTTACTTTTAATTCTTAAAATGATGTTGTTTTTATTCCAGCTCAAATTGAAGTTATACCGTGCAAGATCTGTGGCGACAAATCCTCCGGGATTCACTATGGCGTTATTACGTGTGAAGGGTGCAAGGTGAGGATTCAAACTACAATTCCCTAGTGATTACGAAGTCATCTTTTCCTCTTTTCTTACTGTAGATTTGCAATTTCCTGTTATTAAACTCACAGGAACAGAATGATCCTTTTGTGCTCCCTCCTTTATGCTCGTCATTCGATGCCAGGTCACACCCATGCAAAGCCTGATAATATTTGTCCTGTACACCGAGGTAACAACAACGTGTCTTTTTTTGCAGGGTTTTTTCCGACGCAGCCAGCAGAACAATGCCATGTACTCGTGTTCACGGCAGAGGAGTTGCCTGATCGACCGAATCAACCGGAACCGCTGCCAACACTGTCGTCTGCAGAAGTGCTTGGCGCTTGGCATGAGCCGTGATGGTGAGCGAGTCTTAAAGGAGTATTTCACTTTAAAAAAAACATACATTTTGCTGATAATTTACTCACCCCCATGTCATCCAAGATGTCCATGTCTGTCTTTCGTCAGTCGAAAAGAAATTAAGGTTTTTGATGAAAACATTCCAGGATTTTCTCCATATAATGGACTTCATTGGGAACCAAACGGTTCAAGGTCCAAATGAGAGTTTCAGTGCAGCTTCAAAGGGCTTTAAACGACACCAGACGATGATTAAGGTTCTTATCTAGCGAAACGATCACCCATTTTAAAAAATAAATAAAAAGTTTACGTTTTATAAGTACACATGCTCGCCTTGCTCTGTTCTGTGTTGCGCGTTTGTGACTCTCCTGTTCGAACTCGTTCATCAAAATGAACAAATCTTTTTTCGAGTCATTTCGTTCGTCGAATGAACCAAATGACTTGTAAAAGTTAGAACAAGAGAGTCACGAACACACGTCAGAACATCGCAAGGCGAGCATTTGTGCTCATAAAACTTAAACTTTTTTATTTATTTATTTTTAAATGGGTGATCGTTTCACTAGATAAGACCCTTATTCATCGTCTGGTGTCGTTTAAAGCCCTTTGAAGCTGCACTGAAACTCTCATTTGGACCTTGAACCGTTTGGTTCCCAATGAAGTCCATTATATGGAGAAAATCCTGGAATGTTTTCATCAAAAACCTTAATTTCTTTTCAACTGAAGAAAGAAAGACATGGACATACTGGATGACATAGGGGTGAGTAAATTATCAGCAAAAGTTTTTTTTTTTTTTAATTGAACTACTCCTTGAATGTCAAATGACCCACCAGCTAAATTTTAGGGATAGGGACTCAAATATAAGTACTGGACATGGAGGGCAGGTTCAAAGGGCAGATATTATTATATTTGTGACTACGACCAAATTGTTTGGGTACCCTTTGTTCGGTTTTAATGGATTCTTGCTACGGAATCTTGTTTCTGCCACAGAATACATTTTAAAAAAGCTAATCGCGACTTCGCGATCTCACAACTCTGACTATTTTTTCTCACAATTTGTCTTTTTATCTCAGAATTGTGTGATAAAGGTGTACACTTTTTTGTATAAAGTCCGAAAAATGCCAGGTATAAACTCGCAATTGAGAAAAATAAAGTCAGAATGGTGAGATATAAACTCGCAATTCTGATTTAATAACTCTAAACTGCAAATATATAGCTCGCCATTCTGACATTTCTCTATTGCAAGTTTATGTCTGGCAATTCTGACTTTATAACACGCAATTGTGAGTTTATATCACTCAATTCTGAGAAGAAAAGTCAGAATTTCAAGATGTAATCTGTAAAAAGTCATAATTAGTTTTTAAAATGTCGTATTCTGTGGCGGAAACAAGCCTTGCTGACTATGTTTTAATAAAAAAATAAAAAAATTAAATATTACCCCAAACTTTTGGGGCATGAATCATATAAATGGTACTTAAAATAATTAGTTATAATATGTGAAGTAAAAGTAACTGTCTCTCACTTTTGCTTTCTGTAGCGGTGAAGTTTGGCCGAATGTCAAAGAAACAGCGGGACAGCCTGTACGCGGAGGTGCAGCGGCACCAGCAGCTGTCTCAAGACTGCCTGGCGGGTTTAGGCGGCGGTCTGGCATCACGTGACTGTGAGGATACGGGCGAAGACAGCGCACACAGCCGACCGTACAGCAGCGGAGGATCCAGCTCCAACCTCAGCGACCTGGACGACATCGCCACGCTGCCCGACGGCTTGATATTCGACCTGCCGCTCACCCCGGAGGAGGCGGGCGAGTACTGCACTCTGGAGATGCTCGGCGGGTCTGGGAGCGCAGGAAGCGGAAGTTCATCCAATCAGAGCTCTCCGGGGCCCAGCTCTGTAGATTTCGCAGAATCTGTGAGAGTGAAGCATGAGTACGTCCTGCCTGAGAAAAGCCTATTTACACACTCTCTCCTGAGCTCTTTACCAGACAACTGCTCTCTACACGACATAGGTGAGCTGCCATTATAGATTCACATATGTTTATGCTAGATTGAGATTCTGACAGTATTATAATAACAATTTTCCCTACTGAAAATCCTCCTGTTCAGACACAATTACATTTTTTATCGCAATAACACTTTGGTTTAGGGTCCAATTCTCACTAATAACTTATTATTAACCACGATTTTTGCCTTAAAAAACTGCTTATTAATAGTTAGTAAGGAAATTGTTACGTTTATGTATTGGGTTGGAATTGGATTAAGGGATGGAGAATATGGTCATGCAGAATAAGGCTTTAATAAGTGCTAATGAACAGCCAAAATCCTACTAAAATGCATGCAAATGAACCCTAAACTTACCATTACCAAAAAAAAATGGATACTGAGAATTTTACTTTGCAACTCATGATATCTCTTATTTTTGCATGAATTTATGGCACATCATATATCAGTCTATATGCCTATTTATTTATAAAATTATGTATTTTATAATCTATATATCTATCAATAAATAGGCAACACTTTACACTAAGGTCTTATTTGTTAACCTTAGATAATGCATTAAGTAACATTGAGCAATACAATTGTTACAGTGTTTATTCATCGTTAATACACTCTTTTGATTTTAAGTATATGAAAATGTTGAAATTAACATTAGCTAAGAATAATAAATACTTTAGAATATTTTTTTATTGCTAATGTTATGTTTAACAAATCAAACATTATAGTGAAGTGTTACTGATGTATCTACAGTATATATAACATAATAATATATGGTTTGGTTCTACAAATATGCTTACATTTTATTTATTTATAGGTTATTTTTATAGATTACATAATCTGTTTATATCTATAGATGTTTAATTATAATATCTATTTTATAATCTATAATTTCTAGGGCTGTCAAACAATTAATCGCATCCAAAATAAAAGTTTATTTTTACATATTATATGTGGGTGCACTGTGTATAATTATTTTATATATATATACACACACACACATGCATGTATATTTAAGAAAAAAAATATTATTTATATATAAAATATTTATATTTTATATATAAATAATATATATATAAAATATAAATATTTATATTTTATATATAAATATAATGTCTATTTTATAATATATAATTTCTAGGGCTGTCAAACAATTAATCGCATCCAAAATAAAAGTTTATTTTTACATGTTATATGTGGGTGCACTGTGTATAATTATTATATATATATATATATACACACACACACATGCATGTATATTTAAGAAAAAAATATTATTTATATATAAAATATTTATATGTATATATAATATAAATTTTATATACAGTAAATCTACATATACAGTTTATAAATGAAAATATTTCTTGAATGTATATAAGCATGTGTGTGTATTTATATATATAAAATAAGTGCACCCACATATATTATGTAAACACAAACTTTTATTTTGGATGCGATTAATCTTGATTAGTCGTTTGACAGCCCTAATAATTTCATCTATAGATATAATATATTCATTATTTAGATATGTATATTATTTCTGATCCTGCTTATGTCTGTTAAATCTAGATAGACAGATACAAAAGGAAAATGTGCTAATGTGTTAATGCAATTGTGTTCAGAGCGGATCACTCAAAACGTGGTGAAGTCTCACCTGGAGACGTGTCAGTACAGCCCAGAAGAGCTGAAGAAACTCACCTGGAACCTCTACACACCTGAAGAAACCTGCAGCTTTCAGCTCAAGGTATAGCATCATCTCTTTTGATTGTGCTAATTTGTAATTTGTCTCTTTGTTAACGGCTGTGTCATCAATCTCTTTGCTTTCAGTCTGCAGAATGGATGTGGCAGCAGTGCGCCCTGCATATTACAAACGCCATCCAGTACGTGGTGGAGTTCGCCAAGCGCATCTCTGGGTTCATGGACCTCTGCCAGAATGACCAGATCATCCTCCTCAAAGCAGGTCAGTGCTGCCTTTGTCCCACACGGATTACAGATCACTAATCCCTGAATATACAACAGATTTCTCATCCGCATCACCATATCTATTTACTGCCGTGATGTGGCGTTTGTGATGTGGCCCTAAGCGGCCGTTCAATCTCATCACTATTACTATTGTTACGATAACACCATTAGATCATTCCAGAACACTCTCAATTTCTTGTGCATTGTCTTTCATACTACGTCTAGAATACTCTTAGGCCGTGTATTTATATGTGGTAATGCCAAATGGTTGAATTTGCACAGTACAGTTTTCTGTTTAGCAGAGGGATGAGGACCTAATTTGACTCTTCAAAATGTGCAATTTGTGCATTACTGCATTGTGTTTAGATATATATATTCTCCATTATTATACCGTCAATTGGTTACTTTTTGCTGCCGGGATGTTAGGGATGGGCGTATCGATATGTATTGTACATTGAGTTTTGAAAGTATCGAAACTCAAATAAAAATATTGATATTTTGGGGTTTTATTAACCAGTGATTTTGTTTGTTTGACAAGAAGTTTAATGCATACAATATGCATTGAATTGGATGAATAACCTGTTATTTTCTTGCTTATCTGAACACACGCAAATGCTGCAAATCAGAAGCAATCAATCAGAGCGTTCACACACTGCCGACAATGCATTCAAACAGGGTTGCGTTTCCCAAAAGTATCACAAGAAACCATTGATGCTTTTGGGAAACGCAGCCCAGAAGACTCATTTAAATTGTAGCCTACATAGTTTGTGCAAAAAAAAAATTTTTTGAATGTTGAAAATTTTTTGAAGTTCATAGTTCTATTCTGTAACTAATTTTAATATAAATCATACACTTTCAGAATAAAAAGGTTGCATTTTATGGGTGCGACAGCCGGTCACTGGCAGTCCCTTATAAAAATTAACATTAAAATGATCATAGATCAACAACTAGGCCTATAATATTTTGTAGATTTCCAAATTATTATAGGCCTAGTTGAGCACATTGTAACCATGTGTATATCATAAAATATAATCTCATAAGTTCCAATTAAGGCGTTTAAAATGCTTTTATTGGAAACATTAAATATAATGTTTAAGTTGGTATAATTGCCCATTTTAATCTTAGTAATTCAATAATTTAAGAAATTTTTAAATTTAAAAGTTCAGTTTAGAAGTATCGATATCGGTATCAATATCGTCAATGCTGGCCTTGAAAGTATCGGTATCAATATCAGCGATGCTGGTCCTGAAAGTATCGGTATCGGTATCAATATCGGCGATGCTAGCCTTGAAAGTATTGGTATCGGTATCAATATCGGCGATGCTGGCCTTAAAAGTATCGGTATCAGAATCAATATTGGCCATGCTGGTTTTGAAAGTATCGGTACCAATATCGGCAATGCTGGTCTTGAAAGTATCGGTATCGGTATCAATATCGTCGATGCCGGCCTTGAAACTAAGTATCGGTATCAATATCGGCGATGCTGGTCTTGAAAGTATCGGTATCAGTATCAATACCGGTGATGCTAGCCCTGAAAGTATCGGTATCGGTATCAATATCAATATCGTCGATGCTGGCCTTGAAAGTATCGGTATCAATATCGGCGATGCTGGTCTTGAAAGTATCGGTATCGGTATCAATATCGGCGATGCTAACCTTAAAAGTATCGGTATCAGAATCAATATTGGCCATGCTGGCCTTGAAAGTATTGGTATCAATATCGGTGATGCTGGTCTTGATAGTATCGGTATCAATATTGGCCATGCTGGCCTTGAAGGTATCGGAATCAATATCGGCGATGCTGGCCTTAAAAGTATCAGTATCGGAATCAATATCGGTGATGCTGGCCTTGAAAGTATCGGTATCGTATCAGAAACAAAACAAGTGGTATTGCCCATCTCTAATTTAGTGGCTGGTAAAACTGGATTGTGGGTGGTTAGACAATAAAACACTTTTTTTTCTTGTAATAATTGATGTGGGGGATTTTGTTCTGTCCACGTTCTGCTTAAAATTGAAACTTGCATTAACGTTTGTCTCCTCTTGTGTTTATTTCTCCAACATTCTACCTACTTTTACACTTTGTGCTTACCGTATGAAAAAAACTAAACAAAACTCACTGAACAAAACAAAACTCAAACTTTCTAAATGTCATTCATAAACACAATGACATTTCGTTTTGATGATGTTTGTTGTTCCCAACATTTGATTAAAAAATTAAAATCTGTGTGTATTTTTGCACGGTGGCGCATATTCCCACTTTTCCTGCCCTTTTTTATCGGTTTTCTCTCTATCTTTCTCTTTCTATCTGTCTATCTTTTTGTCTCTCTCTCTTTCTGTCTGTGTCTCTCTCTCTCTATTTGTTTTTCCCCATCACGTTTTTTTTTTTTTTCCGCTCTCTTTTTCTCTATTACTGTTCCAGGATGCCTGGAAGTCCTGTTGATCCGAATGTGCCGTGCTTACAACTCTTCCAACAACACAATGTTTTTTGATGGCAAGTTTGCCAGCCCTCAGCTCTTCAAAGCTCTCAGTGAGTGTCTGGATATGTTCAGTATAGCATGCTACCATCTTTAGCACACTATTTCAGCAGTAGTTATAGAGTATAATCTATAATATAATCCCTACGGTTGACCTGCTACAGTATATATGAGAAAATGTGTAAAATGTGTAACACATTCACACAGGGTTCTGCTTCCTGGAATTGAATGCGCTCAATTTAAATTTCCATTTCCTATTTGATGAATTAACTAGATACAATCTCTGAATTCAGAATAGCATGGAAGGATAGGCCTACTACACACAATTTTTTCGATATAGTAGTATGCTTTTCCAAGTTAAGCCAATGTCAGCAACAGTTTTTAACAAATGTTTCTTAACTCGGTATTTAATCAGACTGTCAAGACACTAATTGGATTGCAAATGCAAAATACAATTTTAGGTAGAATAAATGGAGACCCTTGCGGAATTAAACGTAGTGTTGAGATTGTGGCAAATGTAATCAGGTCATGTGATTACAATGTAGCTGAAAACTGCTGTTTATCTTTTCATAATGTGAAACTATATAAACAATTAGTGTGTATACTATGCAGAAAGCAGAACATACTCAAATTCAATTCAAACGCATCGTCTTTTACTTTATAATACACAACACGAGCAGCCTCTTAAGAGCAAGAATGGAGGCGTCATGAATCAATAAGGCACAAGAGCTAATGGGTTTTTAACCCAGTTAATAAATACAAGTGATGCTTGGGTGAGTAATAGCTCATCAAAGTTAAATGGAAGCATTGCTGAAAGCACTCAGTGAAAAACATATTACATAGAGACTTTTATTCTTAAAATGAGTTAGTAGTAATACCATGTCTTTATTTTATTCGATTTTTTTCAAATTGCAAATTGCATGTTTAAAGTCAGCATGAATTGAAAATCCACCCTATTTATTTTATAAATACATGTTATAGGTCTTATTTTTGATAATCCATTACACTCTGAAGTATGTCACAATGAGGAAGAACATTTCTTTTCTATTATATTAACGATAAAGAAAAGCAAAAGACTGTTTTACTATAATGCTCAAGTCTGCATTATTCTCACAAATTGCCTGAATCTTTGTGCCCACTGCCCAGAACATCAATAATTCCCTTTATAGTTCCTTTTTAACATTAATGGATCCATTAAATAATTTAATGTTAAACAAAAAGAGATTGGTTCTGGGAAAATTATGAACCTTAATAGAAATGTAATTTGTTTCTCCATCTTCAGCACGGGAACTAGCATGTGTATGTGTTTGTAGGGTGTGATGACCTGGTGAACGCTGTCTTTGAATTGGCTAAAAGTCTGAGTCGTCTTCAGCTAAGCGAGGAGGAAATGGCTTTATTCAGCGCCGCGGTCTTGCTTGCTCCAGGTGAGACACTCACACCCATTTTAAAGTTGGGTTAATGTGCTCTCAGTAACATGTGCCATGGTCAGACTTGCATATTTGCATAAAATGAGACACAGTTTGAAACCCCTGCTCTGTGTTTGTGTGCTGCTCAGATCGGCCATGGTTGACGGAGTCTCAGCAGGTTCAAAAGCTCCAAGAGAAGGTTTACGTGGCCCTTCAGCACAGCATGCACATGAACGGAGCCACTACTGAGAAACTGGACAAGGTGAGGAACAAGACACACAAACGGCACTTTACAGAGAACTGTGAGGATATTTAAGAAAACATTAATAAATGAATCATCCGAGGAGAGTAATGCCAGATACACATTGCACTGTCAAGTTTGACATCAGCGAGGGATTTAAACCAATGAATTCACAACTTTGTGAATCTGTTTGACTGATTCTTTAAGGCGAGACACGGCAGGCAAAAACATCGTTTTTTTTTCCACTGGTCAATTTTGAGATTTTGGGATATTTGACTTCAATAACATGTATTCTTTCAGACTTGTGTTGAAAAAAAGTCCGAAATACATATTTAGGTCTTTATTTTACTACACTTTGTCAGTTTGCGCCTGTGGATTTCTCATAAATTCAACAAAAGTTGCGTTCTAAATGATCGCGCTGCTCCGCGATCGCTCCATACACCCTGTCATCACATACAAAGCACATCTCTCTCCTTTCCAATGCTGTCAGGTCCAAATATGGTCATTTCCTTTTAATCAACATCCAATCGTGGAAGCAAAAGTGGGGATTTGTTTACCTCGGGGATTAACGTGATTCGTCAATCGTCACATGGTATGCTTTGACGCTTGCTGATTTGGTTGACGCTTTCTGAATGAATGAATGAATGAATGAAAATGACTTCACGTCAGTCATCGAAAAGATTACAGCAGGGGGAAAAGGAAAATTAGTGATGTATTACCCTGTGAAATGCCCTCGGGAAGCGCATCTGAACGCAAGCTGTCGATGGGAAGCCAATCTATAAATCTATAAAGATGAAGCGCACGCAACACAACAGTGGCTGCTTATTTGGCAATGTTGTTTTATTCAGTTGTCATTTTTCATGTAAATTGTTATAAACAATAACTTGGCCAGTTATTTTGCTTGTTAGCAATGTTTTCATGTAGAAATGTGTGGAATTTTAGAATATAAATTTTTAAAGCCCGTTTTCTCAAAATGACAGTCTGAAATCTCCACTTCAGTAGCACCTATATACACCAAACTTTCCAGTCTTGTACCTAGTTATATTATGAAGACATTTACAGAGGGATTTGTAAATATATTAGTCCTAGCCTGATTTATGTAACATTTTATCCCAAAAAACATGGCGAAAATCATTTTTTTAAGACTATTGATGGTATATTCTGATTTACAGGATAACAAAAGTAGATATCCATAAATCCTTCTGTAATTTTTTCCCCATCTATTATATGAACACAATGAAGAAAAAATTGAACCTGGCTTTATCCAATAGTCAGATTTCGTTGTTTTAAAGATATGCAAATTAGTGCATATTTAATCAGGTAATGCCTCATTTGCATATTTAAACATTAAATTACAGAAAACTTGTAATACATTTTTTTCTCATCTTAATGTAGGTAATCAACTGGGAAAGTTTCATGGTGATATCTGCTAGTTTAAAATTTTACCCTATTCACCTGTAGTGTCTCGCCTTAAAAAGAAGTTCTGCACCCATTCTGACCCAGAAAACACACAAATTAAAGTATGTGTATACTGTATATATATGAGCAATATAACACGAGTATTAGTGCGATATGGCTCTATATCAGTAGCATGGCCAAAGGCAGGATGCTGTTGGTAATCACAGCCATGCTGCTGAAATAGAGCCATCGCTTGACAAATGTGATATTGCTTTTATACAACAGTTTGACGGCTCAAGTGTGTAAATAAATGGAGTGGAGACGATGGAGTATCTTTAAAAACCCTCTTTTGTGCGGAAATATGAGAGAGATATCGACAAAGCGTGTGTATTGTCTTCATCTGATATAGAAGTTAGTAAGTTGGTATGAGCCGCCAAATACATAGGAAAATAACAGAAACAACAGTTAGAATGCTAAATACACATCATCATCATCATCATACATTGATAATAATTATAAGAAATATTTCTTGAGAAGCAAATCCGCATATATTAAAATGATTTATGAAGGATAGTGTGACTGATAACTAGGAATGCATTATTTCATATTATAATATTTCACAATATTGCTGTTTTTACTGTATTCTTGATAGAATAAATGCAACCTTATTGAGACTTCTTTTGAAAAAATACATTTTTAAAAATCTTAACAACCCCAAACTTTTGACTTTGAGTGGTAGTGTAGTTTCTGTTCCATGGGTTGATTGCTTAATATCCATGGAAAAAAAACAAAAAACATGTTTGTGCACTGACTAATCCAAAGGTCAGACTTAAATCATCCAGTAGGTTTAGTTCTTTTATTGTGGAATATCTGATCTAGACACTACGTTGTCTTGTGTTCGCAGATGGTGTCCAAACTACCGCAGATGAAGTCGATCTGTAACCTGCATATCGACAAGCTGGATTTCTTCCGCCTGGTTCACCCGGAAACAGCCTACAACTTCCCGCCTCTGTACAGGGAAGTGTTCGGCAGCGAGATCAACTTCCCTGACTCCACCAACAGTTAGAGAGAGGGAGATAGTGAGGGAGAGAGAGTGTGAAGGGGAAATTATAGGCGCGTGTTGAAGAGAGGCCATTACCTGTAAAATCATATTTTGTTTTAAAAACCTCCAGGGAGAATCCTCAGTCTGTTGCAGCATACATACACAACACACTACAAAGTGTTTCAGATTCGACAACACATACAGCCATACTCGTCGAATATGAATTACGCTCTCACACCTGTTATTATTTTACGGAAACACTCCTGAATGACATTTAATGTGCAGTTGTATGCTTGCAAGGGCCCTTTGTCCCAACATGTTGATGTCTAAGCATGCTACTATTCCTTCTGCATCCGCACACAATTATTTTTTCGAAGGAGGTTTCATAAATATGATTTAAAGAACTTTACAGGATCAAACTCTCTTCAGCATGAACATTCAGGAGAGCACAACACATTTTTTTAAAGAAGTGCATCCTACGTACTAGGTCCTTCCCCACCGAGTCACTCTTTAAGCACTAACATCGCTTTTTTTCTCCCTCTCCCCCCTCGTTTTTTTCATCCACAGACGAATCATGAATGTATCCCAGCTACGAAACGAAGGCACTTATTTTGATTTAAGAGACCGAATGTACACAATGCACTTTTGGTCTTGCGTTACGCTTTATGAGACTTTGACAATCCACTTTTTAAAAGCCCAATGTGCCCAAATTGTTCATTTAAAATGAAGGGACCAATATTACCAGTGTAACTTTAAATGAACATTCCACGTTAAATACAAATTTGTAATAATAATAACAGATAAATGTATAATTGAATTTAATGAAAATAATACATTTTGAAAATCATTTTCACAAATCAATTCAAACACATGCATTGACAGAAATGCACTTGTAGTGGAAGTCTATGGGGCAACTGTACAAAACAACTTGTATTTAACCTGGAATTTTCCTTTAAAACGAACCAGTGCTAAACTCTTTTCTAATGTGCAATACAACAGCCTGATAATCACTACAAAGGTGCAGTCACGAGTCACGACCAAACACCTTGTTTTGTTACAGTAAAGTAAAGAAAACCACACAATCCTCACTTTAACAGTTACATAATCTCATACCTCATATTCAGCTGAACTTGACACATTCAGTACAGTATTAGACTCTAGCAAACAACTTCTGACTGCAACAGGACACATTATTAAATGCAGAACTTACTCAATAGAATAGTGATAAATAAGGAGTTTGGAAACATGGGCATGACTCTAAAGGATTGGCGAACACAACTTTCGAAGCAGTGATTCCATCCACAGATGCTCTTATTTGCTCAGGCACATTTTGACAGTGTTTGGTGCTGCACCTTATTTTTTTTCTTGTCATTTTAAAGCAATGAGAAACCTCAGTCCCATGTCCCCTTCCCTTGTAAATGCCACTTTAGAATGAGAAACAATTAAAGGAGTAGTTCACTTTTAAAAAACACTTTCATCCAAGATGTCCATGTCTTTCTTTCTTCAGTCGAATTAAGGTTTTTGATGAAAATATTCCAGGATTTTCTCCATATAATGGACTTCGATGGGAACCAAACAGTTCAAGGTCCAAATGAGAGTTTCAGTGCAGCTTCAAAGGGCTTTAAACGACACCAGACGATGATTAAGGTTCTTATCTAGCGAAACGATCACCCATTTTAAAAAATAAATAAAAAGTTTACGTTTTATAAGTACACATGCTCGCCTTGCTCTGTTCTGTGTTGCGCGTTTGTGACTCTCCTGTTCGAACTCGTTCATCAAAATGAACGAATCTTTTTTCGAGTCATTTCGTTCGTCGAATGAACCAAATGACTTGTAAAAGTTAGAACAAGAGAGTCACGAACACACGTCAGAACATCGCAAGGCGAGCATTTGTGCTCATAAAACTTAAACTTTTTTATTTATTTATTTTTAAATGGGTGATCGTTTCACTAGATAAGACCCTTATTCATCGTCTGGTGTCGTTTAAAGCCCTTTGAAGCTGCATTGAAACTCTCATTTGGACCTTGAACCGTTTGGTTCCCATTGAAGTCCATTATATGGAGAATGAATTTCTTTTCGACTGAAGAAAGAAAGACATGGACATCTTGGATAACATGGGGGTGAGTTTTTTTTTTTTTTTTTTTTTTGAAGTGAACGACTTATTTAAATGTTAATTTCATTTATATGGACATTTCAAAAAGATAATTTTGAATAGGAATGTAAATAAATTAGTCTTTTAGTCAAGAGAGTGAATGAGAGAGAGAGAGAAAGGTGGAGCAGGTAAAGAGAGATGGGAATGTTACAGAAAAGCATGAGCCAGGACTTTCATCAGCAGACTTTTCAGGAAGTACCTGACCAGAGAAATAAATCGAACTGGGTTTGAACTGACTTTGGCCCATTTTGTTCTGGAGCTGCTCCGGACAGGAGAGCAAAGCTGGATGAGATGCCGACATTGACATTGTTCTGTTGATGCGTACAGATCTGTTGTGAGATCTTTCCTCCTGTATAATGGGCTTCAGGTGCTTTCACAAACCAAAGGAAAAGGAGATCCATCAATGCTCAGTCCTGTAGGTTTCGGGTACAGATTCACCACATGCATCGCATCTGCTCGTGGCTAGTGAGCATGGCTGTGGTTTCTGTTGTATTATTTTGTAAATTGTTGATCACCTCTCCCTTTGTTCATTTCTGTGGCCCAGATCACGTCCTTCCATCCCAATATTACCACA
Organism: Pimephales promelas; assembly: GCF_016745375.1. Next base: position 2,992,112 of record NW_024121210.1, on the reverse strand, counting down.
GTACGACAAAAAAACAGTTTCAACAGAGTTCTCAGCTACACTACACAACACACAACTGGTTTTTAGTGATTCAGATGAATGAATGATATTGTATTCTGTCCATTAGAGAGAAATGATATGGTTATGTATCTCAGTTTTTAATGAACAAAAGGAAATCTGTCGTCTTTTTGTGCGTCCAACATTACGAACCTCTCACATCAAGGACTGTGTAGCCTGCCCTTGGGTTAAGAATGAGAATTATGGGAATTCTGTCTGTGTAATGTATTTTTCATTGTGTTGTTTTGACAATCCCCACCTCTAGGCCTTTGATGCATGCCTTCCTGCTAAGACAAGATTGTGTTTGTCTCATTCAGTCACCCTGTAAAGCAAATTCAATGTTTATTTTGTTTTTGTAGAAGAAATGTTTCTGCTCTGTGTGTTTCACACACACAAAAAAAGATTTATTCTCAGGGAGATAGCTGGTCTCTGTCTGACCAGTATCCTCTGCCGACGACACACACACTCACACTTTGCACCGAATAGGAGACCCGTATTCTTGATCACTGTGTCCTGTAGCTATATTTAAATATATATATATATTTTTGTGAATGTCAATCACAAAGTGTCAAAAACCTTTCCTCTTTCTGCTGATGTACTATTACAGGTTCTTTCAGTCTGAATTATAAGACACTAAATGAAAAAAGAATAAATAAAAAGTAAAGATGGATCTTATTCTTTAAAAATATTTGTTGTCCTTTGTAATTTCACTGAATAATCTATTCAGATACACACACACACACACACACACACATATAAATATCTCAACTATTGCACACATGCACACACACACACACATACTATATATATATACTGTATATGTGAAATAGTTGAGATATTAAATATAGAGTGATAAATAGGGTGAATTCAGGTTGATTGGGACACTTTTCCCAAGACATCTCAATGGCAAAAAGTGTATAATATATTATAATGTATATAAACATTTTGTTTCAGGTTGTTACAGGTTTCTTTTTAATATGTGTAAATGAATTAATGGATTTTTGTGAATTCATGCAAGCTGCTACTAAAGACATGTAGGCCTAACAAACTTATGGGCAGTTTCACAGACCAGTTTAAGTTCCAGACTAAAATGGATGTTTGAGCTTTTTTAACTGAAAGCAACATTGTTTTGTTTCAAAAGATGTACACTAACAGTTTTTTTAAGTAATTAAGTTTTTTTTTTAAGTAATTTTCTTCTTCTAATGAACGTTCATAAAAACTACTTAAATGTACTAATTAAATTAAGGCCTAATCATGGCTTGAGCCTTGTCTGTGAAACCGGTGGCACAACACCGGTCCACAATGTTTTAAGTGTGGTAAACATAAACTGTTTTCACAGACCCGGAAGCTGGACTGGAGAGTTTCTATTTTTGGCTCTGAGATAGTATGTTTATGTTTTTTCTATTGCAATTTGCCAGATATACAAAAGTGCAGACAGTGTAGTAAACGCGTAATATTAACACATCACAAAAAAACTTAGAAGAAAGTCAACCAGTTGACAAATCAGAGATCTCTTATCATACGCGAGTAAAACGCGACGCGTGTATGGGAGCGTTTTGCGTCGCGTCGCAGTGACCTGCCTGTGACGTGCACTCACTGTAGGTTCAAACTCTGGCCGAACAGGAAGAAGAAGTTTTGATTCCGTGAAAGTTTTTTTCACAGCTCTATACGCCTACAGATTAATTTTTAAATATTGGGTGAATTAAATAACATCTACAAATCGTCAAAGCGAAAGGATCCGACGCAAAGATGTCTGTTGCCGGACTGAAGAAACAGTTTTATAAAGCGAGTCAGGTGAGTGTTTCCACGTCAACGGATGCACGAGCATACACAGACTAAGTTAGATACAACAATAAACAAACAATATACCGTAAGTCATAAAGAAACATTTGCGGCGTCTGTTCAACATGTTTGAACTGTTTCATCCGGGGTCTTTTATCTCCACTGTGGTGAAGTTAAAGTTAAAGCCTGCTATGTTTCAAAATGTAGTGAGCCCCCTACATAGACAGCATATTTGGCTATCACAAGTGCGTTTTGAACGTGTCTGGGTAACGTTAGGCAGCTCAATACATTTTAAGACACTTAGTGGGAATTTAGTTGAATATATGTTTTGTTTTTAAGTAAACAGCTTTGTCACCCAGTAGAATACTTTATGAATAAACCAAGTTAGACCTTTAAATATTTTACTATTTCTAGATTGAAGTATACATATGCCACAATCAAAGAACAGGTTTCTGACTGTTAATGCACGGCAAGGATCATAAAACATTGCAGCACATGTTTTTGTTTTGTTTGCAATCAACATGTGGTTAACAGTTCAGATCAAATTAATATGCTGTGTTTTTTGGGGCAGGAAGGAAGCACACTACTGTTTTCAATGTGATTCACATGATGATTATGCATATTTTATCCTCCAATTCTCTTTACTCTAAAGAAAAAGAAAAAAAAAACCTAATCAGCATTACCATGTGGAACCTTTTACTTTTGAAGGTATTTTTTTGTGTGTTTTACTGTATTACGCCGAACAATACTGCAATATGATGATTTATATGGTATACAAAAATAAATAATAGGCAGTACAAATACTGCTATAATGATTTTCAATATATCATTATATAATATCATAGATCATTGTTTCTTTGCATTCCTGTATCATACCATTATTTCTTTGCCCACCATTTTCCCAAACATTTGCAATGTACCTAAGTACATCGTACCTCGTTAAGACTAAAGCTGCAGTTGAATCAAATTACCTCAGTTATTTTCTCTTCCGTGTGAATAATAATTTATTTCATTGTGTGATGGATAAACAAACAACCTTTTTCAGATACTTGTGAATCTAGTGGTTTAAGTCCACGCCAGGCAGATAAAGGAAGTGTTTTTAAATGCGATTCTCAGATGATATCTTTTTTTTTTTTTTTGGCTGGATTAGCTTTTAATCCATGTTGTCTACTCCAAAACAGTGCCTGTTTATAAAACACAGTGTACACTTTTTGCACATGCAATTTCAGACATTTGCTTGAAGTTTTGGCCTCAACCAGTCTAACATTCCTTTACCCTTTTTGTTCAAGCAAAACAAGTATAACGTGCACCTACATGTCGAAGATTAATCAGATGAAAGCATTTTAATGTCGGACAGGATGTTTTACAGTCACTGAGCCTCATTATTAAAATAAAACTTAAAGCATGCAGGGTTAAAAATGCAGAACTTCTTGATGTTCATACTTACTAGTCATTAGTTAACTTTTTTCTTACTGGCTTGTGTCTGTCTTTAGTTTACAGAAAGCATGTTAAATCTTGATCTTATGTCACCATTTAAATTTGATAAGATTTAACTTGACATTTTTTCTTAAAAGTAAGATTGCAAGATATGATGCACTGTAAACCCGAATAAGTTGGCAAAACTTTGAGTTTGGTAAAAAAAAAAAAAAAAAAAAAAAATTGAGGTGATTAGATGCATAATAACTTTTAATTTTTTCAAGGTTTAAGTTACCAGAATTGGCAGCTTTTTATTTTGTCCTAAAACATTTTAATTGCTCTTAAAAAATATAAATAATTAGCTTAAACTATAATTTAAATTTATCATGTAGACCTAATCTCAATTTAAATATTTTTAGTAGTGGAAACATATATTATTTACCCATATCTAGCTAATTGGTAAACACAGTGCTTTGATAGCGTTACCATGGCAATATATGATTGAGAATGGCATTAGACAACATTTAATATTTATCTGTTATTAAAATAAGCTCATGCTCCACTCGTTACCATGATGGTAACCCACCCCTCATTAACAGAAGCTCTTCTAAATTAGCATAGCTAAACCTTAAATGCTACTAAATCTCCCACTTAACACAATAAAACATTTACTCTCCCTTTCGAGAGTCATGGCAAAGCATGCTGCGGATAGAAATCTCAGCCCAGTTTCGAATAAATTATAATATGGAAAAAAGTTCATGAAATTCATAACGATGAAACAATTCAATTACTTAAAATGTGTCAGTTTTGTGAACTCAAATGAAAAAGAAAGTTCTAAATACTCATTAAATTTAATTTGATTGAACTAACTTGTTTATTTAAGTTCACCTTACTCAAACCAATTAATTTTTAAGCATTAGGGTTTACAGCTACACTGTAAAAAAATATTTTCAAAATTTGTTATCACAACATTTTTTTCTTTTGTCAAATCAACTCAAATAATTTATTTAGTTCAGATAACTTATTATTTTGAGTTTGTTTACTTCATTGTATTACCTAACTTTTTCCAGTACAATCAACTTAAAATTAAGGCAACCAGGTTACTTAATTTTTTAAGTTAAACCAACAATGTTTTTTTACAGTGTAGACGTCCATCAGTGGACAATTAAAAATATTGCTGACGGGATACTAGTATGCTGTCATTTGTTTGCAGATACCAATATTGCCAGTTGTCCCACTGTTAACGATTTATATAACTGTTTCTAGCGGCTTTATCATCCTCCACAGACAGTGATTTGAAAATTGTGGATTAAATAATCAATCTGAGATGTAAAAATTGATAAATACAGATCACTGCACACAAACTATATTTGTGTGAAAGATTTATAAGAGGTGTGTGAACTGAAGAATTCGGTATTTAGTTTAGTCGTCAGACTGGATTCTTGTTCACAGCAAGTACAGAACCTGCCCACCAAGACCAGGTGTTTTCTTTCAGACTTTTCCCTCCCTCTCTCTTTACTTTCTTTATCACACTTGCTCTTTTTTTGTTCTAGGTGGCATTTACATACAGGTTGACAAGAGAAGTGTTTATTGCACCAAGAGATTGCTCCATCTTGGCTATTGGAGAGTTTTTAACTAAATTGTATTTCCATGTGAGCTAAGCTGCGTTTTTCCTATTGTATTGTCTCTATTGTGTAAAGCTGATGTCTGATGTTCCTGCATGCTAGAAACCAAGCTGTCAGATCTGTTAGGGCAGAGATAATTATTCATATCATGAAATTTTTCCTGATTTTTTTTTTTTTTTTCCAGTTTAGATTTTGATCTAAACCTCTCTGCTTAAAGGGCACCTATTATGCAAAATTCACTTTTACATGGTGTTTGAACATAAATGTGTGAGCAAAATCACCCTAGAATGATAAAAATCCACCCAGTGTTTTACAATCTCAATAAATCATATGCACTGTCTCAGAACGAGCTGTGCTAAGATTCGGCGCTTTGTGACGTAGAATTGAGCAAGGGGTTTGATTGACAGTGTGGTTGTGGCATAGACCCCGCCCTCAGTGATCTGTACACCATCCTCCGTTGTTTCAACGACAGCCGGTAATGTCTCCTAGAAACATAAGTGTTCTGTTGTGGGATGGGATGTAATAATGACATTGCAGCAGATAAAGTGAAGGATAATCAGTCAGCAGCAATATCAGCAGTCATATCTTTATATGGTGATAACAGTGATTTATCATATCAGTTCATCAGGATTTGTCAAAAATGTCAGTATTTGTGCATTAATTATGAAACCATATTGACAATGTGGATCACAAGATCACCTTAGATTTGATTTCTTGACATGAATACAAGCACTTCTTTAAGATGAGATTGATATTATGAAATGGATATGAAGTCATTTGTCATATTACAGGAAACTGATATGTGTGATCAGTGTGTCCACACCTATGTCTGAATCATATTAGGCCACTAGCGGCTCGGAGCCAAACAATAGAGCCATTGTGTGAAGGGCTGTCAATAATACACATGTTCCTCTTCTCTGAAGACTGGGTGTGTGTGTTTTGCAAACTGATATGCTCAATATTTGGTCAGTATGAGTAGGAGTTAATAAGGCAGTAGGGAGTTTTGAATGTTTTTCTATGATATTTCTATACTAATCAACTAGGGATGTGCGCAACAATTAGTTTAGTTCAATAAATTTTTAAATGGAAATTAATGGATAATCAACAATAACAATTATCAAGCACTAGACAGTAACAATAATTCACAATGATGATGATGAGCTGGAATGCACTACATCACATCTGGTGCTGTTCAGTCATTTTTAACAGAAAAATTTAACTTTTTTTTTTTTTTATTTAAATAATTATTTTTTTTAATTAATGGTTTGGTACTACGCCAAAACACAATCTTACTGAAAGCTCTTTTTTAAATTATCAACCTAAAAAAAAAAAAAATTAAGCAAACTTGTTTCAAACTAAAATTTCAAACTTCAAACTCAAACTTAAATCAAAACAGATTCCTGGCTTTTATTATCGCAATTCAGATTACTTAAAATGTGTCAGTTTTGTGAACTCAAATAAAAAAGAAAGTTCTAAATACTCATAAAATTTAATTTGATTTAACTAATTTGTTTATTTAAGTTTACCTTACTCAAACCAATATTATTAAGCATTAGGGTTAACAGCTAGACACTTTAAATTACTTCTGTGCATATTACTTCTGTTAACACACACATTAAATTACTTCTGTGCATATTTCTCGCCCGATTGTCAGTCTAGACATATCTACACTGACAATCAGGCAAAAAATATGCACAGAAGTAATTTAATGTATTCCAGCCTTAAAGGGATACTCCACCCAAAAACAAAAACAAAAATCTAATTAACTACATATAGAGCCACTGAAACCAAGCAGTTGTTTGGCACCATTGACTTCCATTGTTCAAAAAATAATACTATGAACGTCAATGGTGCCAAAGTTCCAATCATTCTTCAAAACATCTTCCTTTGTGTTCAGCAGAAGAAAGAAACTCGTACAGGTTTGCAACAACTTGAGTTTGCTAAATGATGACACACTTTTTTATATTTCTGGGTGGAGTATCCCTTTAAGACATTTTTGTTTTTAGAGTAGGCCTAATTCTTAGCTTGGATTATACCACCCAGGCTGTGCTGTTTGTTTTTGTTTTAATATTTTCCCTTTGGGATGATGAGCGTACACAAAAAGCTTCCTGTTTATTTGAAAACAATACACCACACATACTTTCTCTGTTTGTGTTTGGAGAGTTCAGCTCATATAGGAGGGGTGCTTGTGTGTGAAAGAAGCGATTGTGCCGCCCATACAGGAAGGATCATTGAGGAACAACAGGAAGAGCTCAGATGGGAAACTCCACAAGGGTCCATTCCTGGTCCAAATTCTTTTCCTTCCCTTTTCTTATTTCTTTTCTCTCTTCCATGCACAAGTGTTATTAGTAGGGTTGGGTATCGTTTGAATTTGAACGATTCTGATTCCGATTCCGATTCCTTGTTTCGATTCCGGTTCCTAACGATTCTCGATTCCGATTCCTTGTTTCGATTCCGGTTCCTAACGATTCTCGATTCTGATTCCTTGTTTCGAATCCGGTTCCTAACGATTCTCGATTCCGATTCTTTTAAGAGGCAGGGTCAAAAAAGTTTAGCTAACCTTGCTAACCAATGGCCTTTCTGAAGGAAATAATCCTTTCTGAAGGAAATACTCCTTCTGTAAAAATACTCCTTTTGTCACAAATTTTGCATTTTGCCGAGATTTCGTTATTTTTAGAAAAGCGAAGCCACACTTTGGAACGCCGACGTAAGGTACTCATGTTCGACTCGCGTGGTTATGCCAACACTTCCGGTAGACGCTTCTTCGTTGGTGTTGTTCAGTGGTTTCTTCTTCCGCTCGGCGGACTGTGAATATCGAAACTAGGAATCGAAATTTTAACTTTTGAACGATTCCGGGAAAAACGAAAAGTTAGTCTCGGTTCCAATCGATACTCGATTCTCGATACCCAACCCTAGTTATTAGTAGTGTTTGCTAAGGCTGAGGAGAGTGTGCTATTACCACCATGTCTCTAAATGATTTGAATTTCACTAAAACTGAGACACTTTATTTGAGTTTTTACCTGGATGGATATTATTAGATGGATTTACTTTACATTAGATGATTATAATAATTAGATGGATAGACATCCGAGTAGAGTAGGATTGGAATTGGGAAACGTTGCACAGACGCCGCAAACCTGTAATGCCCACTTGAGCATGTGCTTTAAAGGAGTAGTTCACTTTAAAAAAAACTTTTGCTCATAATTTACTCACCCCCATGTCATCCAAGATGTCCATGTCATTCTTTCTTCAGTCGAATGGAAATTAAGGTTTTTGATGAAAAAGCATTTTTGAGCATTTTCTCCATATAATGGACTTCAATGGGCACCAAACGGTTCAAGGTCCAAAAGACAGTTTCAGTGCAAACTGTTCAAAGGGCTTTAAATGATTCCAGACGATGAATAAGGATCTTATCAAGCGAAACGATCGCTCATTTAAAAAAATATAATAACAAAGTTTACGTTTTATAAGCTCAAATGCTCTCCTTGCTCTGTTCTGTGATGAGCGTTCGTGACTCTCCTGTTTGAACTCATTCATCAAAATGAATGAATCTTTTTTTGAGTCAATTCGTTCATTTCGTTTGTTGAATGAACCAATTGACTCAGAAAATGATTTGTTCATTTTGATGAACGAGTTCGAACAGGAGAGTCACGAACGAGCATCACAGAACAGAGCAAGGCAAGCATTTGAGTTTATAAAACTTAAACTTTGTTGTTGTTTTTTTTTTATTAAATAAGCAATCGTTTCGCTTGATAAGACCCTTATTCATTGTCTGGAATCGTTTAAAGCCCTTTGAACAGTTTGCAGTTTGCATTGAAACTCTCTTTTGGACCTTGAACCGTTTGGTTGCCAATGAAGTCCATTATATGGAGGAAAATCCTGGAATGTTTTCATCAAAAACTTTAATTTCTTTTCGACTGAAGAAAGAATGACATGGATATCTTGGATGACACGGGGGGTGAGTAAATTATCAGCAAAATATTTTTTTAAAAGTGAACTACTCCTTTAAATACATTTTATAGAGTTTGTGACACAAGATTCTTATGTGAACCCCCAAAGGCAACCATTTAAGTTCCTTACATGCCAAACATCATTGCTCTTTCTTGCTCGTTCTGTAACGTGAGCTGAATGTGCACCCGGTATTTAGATGAAAGATCTAAGAGCTGATCTCTTTGTCTTTACATTTGCAATTCATTGAACCTTTCTTGTATTTGAATACTTTATCATACAATCTCACAATTGTGGTTTGATGCTCATGCATGTTTTCTGTTTTCTCTTATTCTCTGTTAGCCCAATACCAAAATAAAGTTTTAATAAAAAACGCTAAATGTTTTCTGTAATGGTTAGGGATGGGGGATATAAAATATCATTAGTTTGGTGGTTTAAAAAAATAATAATAATGTGAATGTGTTTTAGATGGTGAGTGAGAAGGTGGGAGGTGCAGAGGGAACCAAACTGGATGAGGACTTCAAAGACCTTGAGAAGGTAACACATTTTTAACATTCACATTGTGATAGCAATGTTCAAGTTCTCTTAAATATGATCAAGACTTTCTTCTTCCTACTTATTGAACGTTTTTGTAATAAATTTGACCAGAAAATTGGCCAGAAACATCCTCTACACAAATAATCGGATGCAGTTCGTATACTGTATAAAACTTTTTGTAGATTTGATCCTAAAAGTGGATTACGCACAAAAGCTAGATTTTGTGTACGCACAAACGTGTTCAGATTTATAAGTGTACATGCATCTCTACTCCATATCCTTGAAATAACCATACATGGAGCCTTGATTTACTATGCATTATGTCATCTGCATATCATTTCCATATGTATATTCCAATCCATGTGATACCATTTTTAACAGTACATTATAAATATGAGATATTTTATCCTCAGAAATCACATGTTTTGTTAAATGTTGACAAAAACTGGCTTTATTAAAAAAATGGTTAATACCTTTTCCGCCCACAGGAATTGCGTCAGTAATGAGTAACCAAAATATCCGTCACCTAGTGAAATGGCCCCAATTCAAAATGACAAATTTACAGCTCATAACTCAAAGCTCATTTATAGTTCATTCTTTTTTCAGAGGAATTCCTTTAAGAGCTTTAAAAAAACACACAAGCTTCACATTTCTCCTTTGAAACACATAATTTGCATGATTTTCTGTGGTAAGCCACAACAGACCACAAATGCAGTCTGTCAAGCTCACATTGTAAAGAACAGGGACTATTCCTTTATCTCAGTATCAGTCAGCTTTCTGAATGTGTCAGTAGGTGTGACCGCTGATGATTGTTTCAAGTCCGTCTCACTTTGTTTGTCTGTGAGTGCTGTCAAAGTGTGTGTGGTCTCTGTTGACCGTGTGACGTAAAGACACACACCTGTACTCTGACATTTGTGCTTCACAGAAGGCTGACATCACCAGTAAAGCCATATCAGAAGTGCTCTGCAAAACTGCTGAATACCTGCAGCCCAACCCAGGTGAAACATTGACAAAATATTCCCCAAAGTCAAATACAATATACAGATTTAATAATCACATGTTAAAGGAGTAGTTCACTTTTAAAAAAAGTTTGCTGATAATTTGTTATCCAAGATGTCCATGTCTTTTTTTCAGTCGAAAAGAAATTAAGGTTTTTTGATGAAAACATTCCAGGATTTTTCTCCATATAATGGACCTCAATGGGAACCAAACGGTTCAAGTTCATTAAAAAAAAAACAAAGTTTATGTTTTATAAGCTCAAATAGTCGCCTTGCTCTGTACTGCGATGCACTTTCGTGACTCTCCTGTTCGAACTCGTTCATCAAAGTGAACGAGTCTTTTTCCGAGTCAATTCGTTCGTTTCGGGGTTTTTTTGTTAAATGAGCGATCGTTTCGCTTGATAAGACTCTTATTCATCGTCTGGAATCATCTAAAGCCCTTTGAACAGTTTGCAGTTTGTACTGAAAGTCCCTTTTGGACCTTGAACCGTTTGGTTCCCATTGAAGTCCATTATATGGAGAAAAATGCTGGAATGTTTTCATCAAAAACCTTAATTTCTTTTCGACTGAAGAAAGAAAGACATGGATATCTTGGATGACGTGGGGGTGAGTAAATTATCAGCAAAAGTTTTTTTCAAAAGTGAACTACTCCTTTAATTCTCATGTAAATGTAAGACTATTTAGATATTTGTTATGGAAAAAGACAAAGTTAGGTTTTTTTTGCAGTGTATATTTCTTTGTATTCCTCTGTCAGCATCGAGAGCAAGACTGACCATGGTGAACACCGTGTCTAAGATGCGTGGGCAGGTGAAGAGCCCAGGTTATCCACAGGCAGAGGGCCTTCTGGGGGAGTGTATGCTCAAATACGGCCGAGACTTGGGAGAGGACAACAACTTTGGTAAGAGGAATGTTCTTTCTCATAAGCATTACAAAAGAAACTGTGAAACTGTATAGCATATTTCATTTGGATTATTTGGCAAAAACAAAAACAGCGAAACATGAAACAGTTTTTCTGAATTAATGAATTAATTATCTATAATGTTTTTGAAAGACTTTGTTTCATTCTGTTTTTATGAATTAATGAGTTACTCATAATTTTTTAGATAATTAACTCGTTAATTCAGAAAAACAGAGTAGATTTTGTTTCCTCAAGTGAATGCAATACGCATTTTCCGGAAATTTTCGTATCTTTCTGTTTATTTTTTGCATAATATTTTTGTTCATGTTCTACACCCGATCTATAGGTGGTGCTTTAGTGGAGATGGGAGAGGCCATGAAGAGACTGGCAGAAGTGAAAGACTCTCTGGACATTGACGTCAAACAGAACTTCATCGACCCTTTCCAAACTATAGTCGATAAGGACCTTAAAGACATACAGGTGGAAAACTGCTTTCTGAAATCAGAGTTTATTGATTAAATCTGTAATTCATAAGTCATTGGCTAAATGTTTGAGCACTTGTGTAGGATTGTAATTAAGAAAAACAATTTTATAAAAAAGACAAGTTCACAATAAAAATAATAATAATTTCATACTATTTATTTACAGAAATCTTTCTTAGAAATTTGAAATAAGACAATAATAGGATTTAAATGGCACACTTTTTATCATTTATAATTTTTTCCCAATATGTTAAGTCGTAGTTAGTTAAGGATGAGGTTTCTGCACTGCAAAAAGCCTTACTTGAGTTTTCATGGTCATTTGTTGACCCATTGTTTTTTACTGTACATTTAGGACATGTAAATTACCCCTCTTGTGATTGGCTAACCTCTGCATATTTTTGTCTCACTAGCATTTTTCAGAAATGATTAGTGTAATTCTTAACCTGTAGGTCTAATAATAATAATAATATGCTCTGGTTTTCCTTCAGCATCACCTGAAGAAACTGGAGGGCCGTCGACTGGATTATGACTACAAGAAGAAGCGTCAGGGGAAGATTCCAGATGAGGAGCTCAGGCTGGCAGTGGAGAAGTTCGAAGAGTCCAAAGATGTAGCTGAAACCAGCATGCAGAACCTTCTGGATACTGACGTAAGCTCACTTCAGCCTATTAGAGGCTCTGAACTCTTCGTTTTAAGGTGCTGAACGGTACTGATATACAGTATGGACCTTACACTGTGGTGACTATTTTGACACTTAGTATGTGGTTTATTTTTAGCTGTCTTTAAAGGTGCTGTATGTAATTTTGCCTGTACTAAAGCATAAAAATACCACAATATGTTCAAATACTTGTTTCTCTAAAAAGCAATGCTACAACCAACCCAGTTATTCTACTTTGACATGTGCATTCCATGTCTGTTTTTGTTTTGATCTGTTTGACCCCGCCTACTGCCAATTTATCCAATAGTATTTAAACATCCTGGGTTGCCAGTTAGTGGAAAACACACCGTATTGCAGCTATGGAAGGCAATACAAGCATTGCAAACGTATACAGTAGTTGTTACTTGTTGCTTTCCATATTCAATTGCTCTCATTCCCGTGTCCTCAATCTGGCAACCCGCAACTCTCTCAGAAATTTTTAACAGTAGCCATTTCAACTGCTAGCTGTCAATATTTCATATTGCAACTTTAATGGTTATCAGTCACAAAATACACAAATCAATTTTGTTAAAAGTGAAACATCAATGTTATTATTGAGGTACTAATGTGTTTTGCAAAATGTAATTTGTAACGTTATATTTCCTTTTCGGAAAAACCTTACAAACTCAAATCGTTTGAAAATGGATTGTTAGCTATGATTTACAATGGCGAAACATTAAAAAATAAAATGAAAGATATAATATGAAAAAAAGGAATGCAGTAGTTTTAGTTTTACAATTCAAAAACATGAGGGTAGCACTTCATTTTACAGTCCTGTTTCCCATGTATATGTTGCGTGTTTAAAGATTTACGTGAGATACTGTTGCCAACAAACCCGAAATCTTCAGTGTATACCCTGCCTTAAATAAACTAAAAAAATAAATAAATACAGTGGATGGCGATCACTCTCAAACTAACTAACCAAAAAAAAAAAAGTGCAACCAACATAAGTTTTAAAGTAACGTCATATCTCTTCTAATAAGCCTCACGATTTGAGCAAATCATTAATATCCGTAGCACAAACAGTGCAGGATGGGTTTCATGCTAAAATTTAATTTCACCAATCCCAAGTGATGCTTGCCTGAGAAAAACACTACTAAAAATCAAAAGATCCCCTGTTGGATCGTTTTTATAGCCCAGGGCCACCCAGAGTCATATAATTGTAATGTTGCTAAAGTGATCCACATCAGTGAGTGCTGGATATTTTCCAGACAGTCTGCTGAGCCAACACATTTATCAGTCTGTTTTTATCGACACTGGACTGCAGCCCGGAGAAAACTTCGGGATATTTCTGATTCTTTGCCAGATCGATCTTAAGCACGGGTCTGTAATTAAACAAAGTTATTGATGTTAGCTAACAAAAAGTTTCTCAGTGTGCCATGGAAGTACCATCCAAATACTGTGATACATGAATATGTAGTTGTCATGCAGTCCAATGATATTTGATATTTTAATATGATGTTTTGTCTTTTAAAGGGATAGTTCACTTTAAAATAGGGCTGTGCAAAAGTTAATTGCGAAGTTAATTTGCAGAGCAGTTAATTGCATCCAAAATAAAAGTCTGTGTTTACATAATGTATTTGTGTGTGTGCTGTATATAATTATTTTGTATATATAAATACCTATGCATGCATGTATATATTTAAGAATTATTTGTGCTTAAATTCTGTATATATTTATAAATACATAATCTATATTATATAAATATAAATATTTTATATATGAATAACACATTTTTCTTAAATATATACATGCATGTGTGTGTATTTATATATACAACATAATTATATACAGCACACACAAATATATTATGTAAACACAGACTTTTATTTTGGATGCGATTAATCGCAATTAATTTTTGCACAGCCCTACTTTAAAATAAATTTTTGGTATGTTTTAGCTTACCTCAAGGGCATCCAAGATGTAGGTGTCTTTGTTTCCGCAGTATTTTCAATTTTGATATTTTTAGGTCAAACCGTGTCTGTCAGTCATATAATGGAGGTCTATGGTCACCACCTCAAAGAGCATGCACAGAGAAGTCAAAATTAAACATGATTTAATGACTCGTAAATGTAAGTACACATTGATGGCCTAAGACACGAAACGTGTATTTATATCGTTTTTACCTCTTGTAACCACTGATGAAGGATGTGTTGGTATTTTTAGAAAACAAAAAATCGGATTTGTGTTTTATATAGCTTAAGATTGCAGCTCTTTTTTCCCCCCAAAGGAATAACATCTTTTAATGAGTTGTACATGTGTGTCTGTGTGTTTGTAGGTGGAGCAGGTGAGTCAGCTCGCAGCTCTGGTCGAATCTCAGCTGCAATTTCACAAACAGTCTGTGGAGGTCCTGGAGGAGTTGGCAGAGAGGATGAGAGAAAGGTTAGAGATGAAAATGCATCATTGCAAGAGTATCTGCCTTCATCACATAAATTAAAATTCCTTCCAAAACCATTTGACATTATTACTTCTCTGGAACACATTAGGAGAAATTTTGAGTTTACATATTTGGCCACTTTTTCCTATGCAATTACAATGAATGGGGACAAAAGCTTTCAAGCTTCAAATAGGACGCAAAAGCACAAAGATTTACAAAGAAAATATTTTCAAACAACCTTGCAAACACCCCTACCTAGCATCATTGGCCGTCCCAAATGGCACCCGAAAACCTCAATCCTTCTACACTGTAAAAAAATATTGATGGTTTAACTTAAAAAAGTAAGTAACCTGGTTGCCTTAATTTTAACTTCATTGAACTGGAAAAAGTGAGTTAATACAATGAAGGAGAATGATTTAACCATCAGAAACTCAAAATTATATGTTATCTGAACTAAATAAATTATTTAAGTTGATTTGACAAAAGAAAAAAATGTTGTGATTACTACACTGTAAAACATATTGTTGGTTTAACTTAAAAAAGTAAGTAATCTGGGTTGCCTTAAAATTTTAAGTTGATTGAACTGGAAAAAGTGAGTTAATACAATGAAGGAGATTCATTTAATCATCAGAAACTCAAAATAATAAGTTATCTCAACTAAATTAATTATTATAAAGTTGATTTGACAAAAGAAAATATGTTGTGATAACAAATCTTGAAAATATTTTTTTACAGTGGAGTCCACAGTTTTGTGACGTAGTCACACATACTTCCCCCCTCTTTTTTGGGGGGAAATATGCTCATTTTACAACTCCCCCAGTGTTAAACAGTTGGGTTTATCGAATCCGTAACCAGACAGTTTCTGGTCCCATTGACTTCCATAGTAGGAAAAAATATATACTATGGAAGTCAATGGGACCAGAAACTGTCTGGTTACTGATGTTCTTCTAAATAACTCTGGGGGAGTTGTAAAATGAGCCTATTTCCAAAAAAAGTGGAGTATCACTTTAAGAAGTCCATATGACCTCTGAAAAATGTTCTGGGGAACTATTTTCAGCCCCTGATACATGGTTTACCTGGTTGCAAGCTGTGTGTGTTTGTGTGCATGGATTTATGTTCATGTTTGCGTGTGTTTTGCAGAGTAAACAAGGCCCAGTCTCAGCCGCGGCAGAAACGGATGCCTGTGTCCAGACCCAGTTTTGATTATTCAGAGTCAGAAGACTCTAACGGAGGCTGGAACCCGTCAGCTGCGTCGTCCTCGCACCCAGCCGCAGGTGAGCTTGTCCTGTTCATTTACAATAGGCTTCATTTAGACGTGATTCAGCACACAGCCATTTACAGCCTTTACCTTTACATTTTTTTGGTGGACTAGATTTGATTTAAATTTGATTTCTTCAGGGAGTCACAATGTGAATGATAATGGTTGAAATGAAACGAAAAGCCATTATGTGTGCAAAAGACCTTCAGGAAAGGTTAATCATGCAATTTCCTATACATACATTTTTTTTGAAAAATCTTCTAAAAATCATGTTAACCAAGACCAATGGACCAACATATCCCCATAATATAAAATGCCTTCAAACACAGATTTATTTCTGAAACAACCCTGCATTTGGGTCACTTGAACCAAACAGTGTTAATGGGGCCATAGAAATTGAGTCAAATTTTTTAAATTTATTTATTTTTTATTTATTTATTGTTTTAATTTTTTTATATTTATTTGTTCATTTATTTATTTATTTTTATTTATTTGTTCATTTTTTAATTTATTTTTATTTATTTATATTTTTTATTTTTATTTATTTTTATTTATTTATGTATTTTTATTTATTTATAGTTTGTTTATTAATTTATTTTTTATATGTATGTATTTATTTTGTATTTTTTATTTATTTGTTTTTTGGGGGGCTTTTGTCATTTTTGATTTTAATATTTATATTTATTTTTATTTCAGTTTTGTGATTAGTAATTGTAGTACTTCATCTAGATTATTTCAGGTAGTTGCCAAGGCAACATTTATTATTTTAGTTTTTCATCATATGTTTTTATTTTAATTCAGCTATATTTCAGTAACTATATTTCAGGTTTTAGCCAACAACACTGGTGTTGCATTGTGGGATACATTATTTCTCTCAGTGCTCTGTATTATACAGAACATTTTTTGCAAATGTCACAAGGTGTAGAAGGTCACCTAGTTATTCTCTGCATAAAGAAATTTCAATCATGCATGTTGTTGTGGATAGATGTGAGTATTTGATGCCTCTCCGTGTGTGTGTGTGTGTGTGTGTGTGTGTGTGTGTGTGTGTGTGTGTGTGTGTGTGTGTGTGTGTGTGTGTGTGTGTGTGTGTGTGTGTGTGTGTGTGTGTGTGTGTGTGTGTGTGTGTGTGTGTGGCCATGCAGAGACTGACTATTGTTTTTCTTTTACGTCAGCGGCCCCCTCCTTTAACAGGACATCTTCACGGCAAAAACGTAATTGTGAGTCGCATACAAGCACACACTTGACATGGTGAAGGGCTTTTACTCTATCCCAGCCTCAATCCCTATTGAAACCGAGCGGTGTGAATCACCCTCCTGCTAATTACACTCCCACATATTACACACCCGTGATGAGCACAGACAGTTCACTCATGTAAATGAGATGCTGTTTGTTTGACACATTTATTTTCCCTTCCTATGTTGAATCATCTAGCAGGGAGCTTGAATAAGTTCTGAATTAAAACCAGTTGTTGAACATCTCACGCATACACAAACAAGCTGCTGTTCCACATAGTGATCTGCCTGTTGTCTTGTGTGCGGTGAGTTTGGATTGCTTGAGAGCTACTATTGATCCTTTTGTGGCCTGCATGTTTGGAGGTGGCAGAACTGTCCTTTTTTAAATAAATCTATCTATTCGTTTAACTTTCTTGAGGCACACCTTTGCATGAATGTTGTAGTTGTGCTTAAAATGCTAAAAATGTTTGTGGATGTCAGTTTTCATCAAAGACAATTTAGCACATTAGCTCTTTCCACAAGTTTAGTACAAATTGCTGTCTTTTTATTTCATTTTATTCTTATAAAGGCTCCAATCCCTGGTTCTTTTGGGGAGAGAAACTGTTTTCTAACATAAAAGTAACAGTTTGGAATGAAGCCAGTTTAAAGCGCATCAACTCTCCATTTTTTACACTAATTTTAGTGTTGACTGCATTAGATTAGTGTAAGAAAAATAATTCTGTAATTTATGGGAAATATAGGTTTATTAATAACTACAAACCAAGAACTTTCAACCTTGATACCATACTTTTTTATTATTATATTGTATTTATATATATATATATAAATATGTATGTATGTGTGTGTATATATATATATATATATATATATGTATATGTATATATATATATATATATATATATATATATGTATGTATACATGTATCTGTGTATATATGTATGTATGTGTAATATATATATATATATATATATATATATATATGTATATGTGTGTGTGTGTGTGTGTGTGTGTGTGTGTGTGTGTATGCATGCATGTTTACACACATAGATAGATAGATAGATAGATAGATAGATAGATAGATAGATAGATAGATAGATAGATAGATAGATAGATTGATAGATAGAGTACTAATTTTTAATTTATTTTTTAATAATTTTTTTTATTATTTGTATGAATTATATTTTATTACAATATATTACTTATTCAACCTTTTATTATTTATTACAATATATTATTATTTAACTTTTTAACCTAGAATTGTATTATTATAGTATTATATTGTTAAGATTACATGAATACACATGACTATTTAAAAAAAAAAAATATGATTTAGATTTTTTTTTTTGGTCATTTTGTTTGTATTACTATATTATAATTTAACATTTTAATTCATGTAGAATTAAGATTACTTTGTTTATTGCTAGAATTAACAATGACACAAATCTGCTTTATAAAATGCAGTTATATAACATGGTTGCACAACTTCATAAAATATAGTTTTACTAATAAATAGAATATATTTTATTTTAAAAAATGTGCACCATATTCTCTCAAAAAAAATATCAGTTAAAGAATTGAATTTATTGTTCCTCATCTGTTCTTACAATAATCAGTCCACTAATTTATATTTTTCTGTCATTTTTTGATGTTTCTGTTAACTTTTCCTCTCTCTTTCTCTCTGTGTGCATCTTCACCCTTTCTCCTCTCTATTCTCAAACATTCGTTGGTCTCCATAGCGACAGATCAGCCGTGCTGCAAGGCTTTGTACGACTTTGAACCGGAGAACAACGGAGAGCTTGGCTTCAACGAGGGCGACGTCATCACGCTGACCAATCAGATCGACGAGAACTGGTACGAGGGAAGCCTGCGCGGACAGGTGGGACTGTTCCCCTGTAACTACGTGGAGGTGATGGTGCCCCTGCGGCACTGATCTCACACACACAGAAAACAGCACGGGACAGTGCAATGTCAGGTACAGACAGACAGGGAAAAAAGGGGAAGATTTGTGACTTGTATTTCACTGTGTGCACTTTGACCTCCTGAAAGAGATACAGTATGTGTCTGGGTATTTTTTTATAGGGTTGAGGTCCAGCGTTGTATAACCCTAAAGTACAATAAACATCATTGAGAAGTATGTTAAAGATAAATCCGTTTTGGGAGTGTTCATTCCAGAGTCAAGGGATATTATTTTAATATCAGTTTCCTATAATGATGTTACTTGCTTACAAATGCACTCAGGTGCATCTTTACTGTATAAGAAATGTCTTTTGTTGGTAATCACTGACCTCTAGTGGCTGGCCATGTATAATCCGCCGGCCAATCAGGGATCAGCTCTTTCTGACCGGCGAAAAGCTCAGCTGTAAGAATAGAAATGATTTTATATTTAATAATGTAATTGTTATGGTCATGGTAATTCGTTTGATTCAGATGAAAGATGAACTGACCGTTTCCCATTGGCTTTAGTTGTATGGGGTTTATCTTAAAGGGATAGATCACCCAATAAATGAAAATATGTCATTTACTCACCCTCAAGTTGTTAAACCTGTGAATTTCTTTACATAAAACAAGATACTATGATACAAAATACTATAAAATATCTTCTTTTGTGTTCTGGAGGAGTAAGAAACTCATACAGGTTTGAAACAACTTGAGGGTGAGTTCAACATTTTTGGGTGAACTATCCCTTTAAATGCTGTGCATTAATAATTTCGTCAGCATTGAGTTTAATGTTATGTTCAGAATAAACAAAAGAGGTCATTAATAAAAAAAAAAAAAAAACTGTCTTTGCATGAGCATTAAACAGAGATTAGGTTCATCTAAATATAGAAATTAATATTTAGCTGAACCTAATATTTAGCTTTCACCCTCATGTTGCTCTAAACATATTCAGTTTCATTACACTGAAAAGGCATAAGGTTTTGCAAGGATATGAGGGTGAGTTAATAATTAGAGAAAACTATTCCTATAAATCCTCAATTCTATTTATAAATGAGTATGTAAATGCGGTAAATCCAGCTGTTTGTGAGGCAGTTTGTATCTATGTAGACCTCCGATAACAATTGGTTTGGCTTTTCTTTTCTTCTTTTTTACACATGATTCCACCTCCTGATCTTTTCTATGGAAAAAGGAACCTTTATAAATCCTCTTCCGCGCCGTACTGGTGTTTTCGAGAACCGTTTTGTTGTGGAAGACACATTAAAGCCTCGTAGCGTTGTGATTTTAAGCCCAGATTGTTTGTCTTCTGGGTTTATGGTTTTATTACCCTTTCTCAAAAAGGGAATTCAGAAGTTCCCTCTAGCTAACCCTGGTTCAGTTTCTGTCTCTCAGGGAAAGGTGTGTTTGCTTTAGGCCTACCGTACAGCTAAACTCATAGGGACTTATTCATATTATTCAGCAAATTTCTCGGTAAAAACATTGTTGCACAAAGTGTTGACTTAAGAATGCATTTATAAACCGTGCATTTATAAAGTCGCTGTGGATAAACTGTACCTAGCAAATGTTTACATGATATATTTTTGTATTTATCTCAGATTTTTTGTTAGTCTTTTCAATAATGACATTATTAAACCCTTTGTAGAATACTTTATGATTTTGAAGATATACTCTATAATAACTGCAAATGTCAAGTTGTAGTTAAACAGCTACGGAGCCCTTAAAGGGATAGTTCACTTTGAAATAAATTTTTGGTATGTTTTAGCTTACTTCAAGGGCATCCAAGATGTAGGTGTCTTTGCTTCCGCAGTAGTTTCAATTTTGATATTTTTAGGCCAAACCGTTGTAGTCAGTCAGTCATATAATGGAGGTCTATGGTCACCACCTCAAAGAGCATGCACAGAGAAGTCCAAATTAAACATGATTTAATGACTCGTAAATGTAAGTACACATTGATGGCCTAAGACACGAAACGAGCGGTTTGTGTGAGAAAACAAAGTATTTAAAAAAAAAAAGTATTTATATTGTTTTTATATTTATGTTCTAAGTGATCTGAGGGCGGTAGCCTTCGGACTGCGCAAGCGCCGAAAACCCCTGGAAGTGATCTCTCCCGCGTGTACGTCACTCATTTACACTAAACAAAAATTGTAGGTAAGAATTTAAAAAAATTACGTATGCTCGTGCGAATTCTTCTTCACTTCCAAAGAGATCACTTCCGGCACTTGCACAGACCGAAGCGTCCGCGGCCTCAGATCACTTGGACGTGGCTGTGGTTACAAGAGGTAAAAACGATATAAATACTGTTTGTTTTCTCACTCAAACCGCTCGTTTCGTGTCTTAGGCCATCAATGTGTACTTACGTTTACGAGTCATTAAATCAGTTTAATCTGGACTTCTCTGTTCATGCTCTTTGAGGTGGTGACCATAGACCTCCATTATATGACTGACAAACAAGGTTTGACATAAAAATATCAAAATTGAAACAAAGACACCTACATCTTGGATGCCCTTGAGGTAAGCTAAAACATACCAAAAATTAATTTCAAAGTGAACTATCCCTTTAAAGGGACTTGGTGGGGAAAAAAAATGATTTCAAAGCTTTTGTGTTGCCTCGCAAAACTAGTGCAGAACTAGAACGCATTGACGTATGATCTTTCCTCCAATCTCATATTGGTTTCCATCACCATGTCCCATCAGGGCCTCCGTAGAACAAGGAATTAAATACTGCCACTTTTTAAAGGACACGGTTAGGATGACGATGATGCTCAATAGAGTTTTAGATTGTATCTTTGAACAGCATGCCAAATAAAGAAAATAGACCGGTTTAGATCATCAGGGCATATTCTTAATGATCATATTTCAGCTTTCTTTACAATCGTAAACGGTTGCTGGAATCATGAAAAGAGGGACCATTGAAAACTGATCTGTCCAGAGTTACTGTAGTAAAAGTAGTAAATCAGAACTGATTCAGAGCGTATTGTATATTGTTTTGCATCATAATGCGGTGATACGTCAATACATGTAATGTACTCTGGAGTGAACGTACAAATATGACACAAAATGATTTGAGCAGACCTCTTTCTCTTTTATTTGAATTAGTCAAGTCAGGTAACCCCGAAACCATTATTGTGACCAGCTTTTGTAAAGTACTGAATAAACGCATTGCTTTGCTTGCATCTGTGTGTTAGATCACTTTTGTATCAGGTTCAGTCTTGCTCTGAGTTAACCCTATATTAGCTTGCACGTTTCTCAATGCTGCTCAGTATATTACATGCTTTCTGATTTTGCCCACACTACATTTAAAAGTAATATTTTATTATGGGTAGAATGTATTTATGTAATGGAAAACCTTGCTTGTGCCTGGTAGACATTGTTAGGCCTCAAGTTTTATGACATTCATGTGTTGCTTCTCTGAATCAGTATTTCCTGCGTAATCCATTTGTGATTTATGTTTTGTTATAAAAATGTGCAGGGAACATTGTATATTTTTCATTTTAAATAAAGGTGGAAACTGTAGTTGTCTGTTTTCTTTAGCGGGTTTCTCTCACCGCCGAGTGTGAGAGTGAAATGAAAAGCACAGAGAGGATCACCGAACGCTTAGGAATGTAAGTTTCGTGTGAGAGCGAAACATTTCCTCACAGATTCTGCATCAGTGATCACGAATTCGCTGCATTGATTGCCCTATAGAAAACTGCTTGGTTTGAAAATGACTTCTGTGTATTTTATGTACACTACCGTTCATAAGTTTTTGAAAGTAGTGTCTTCTGCTCACCAAGGCTGGATTTATTTGATCAATTTTTTTTTTATTAAAAATTTTCATAATTAATTTCAAATTAATTTTTAAATTGTTTGGGGTCAGCAATCATGTTTTTGGAAATATTTTTATTAAAAATGTTCATCATTTAAAATTAATTTTTAAATTCAAATGAATTGTCTTAAAATTTAAAATGAATTTATTTTTTTATTTAAAATTCATTTGAATTTGTATGTAAAATTCATTTGAATTTGTATGTAAAATTCATTTGAATTTGTATGTAAAATTCATTAGAATTTGTATGTAAAATTCATTAGAATTTGTATGTAAAATTCATTTGAATTTAAAATTCATTTGAATTTGTGTTTAAAATTCATTTGAATTTAAAATTCATTTGTATTTAAAATTCAATTGAATTTAAAATTCATTTGTATTTTAAATTCAATTGAATTTAAAATTCATTTGTATTTTAAATTCAATTGAATTTAAAATTCATTTGTATTTTAAATTCAATTGAATTTAAAATTCATTTGTATTTAAAATTCAATTGAATTTAAAATTCATTTGTATTTAAAATTCATTTGAATTTGTATTTAAAATTCATTTGAATTTGTATTTAAAATTCATTTGAATTTGTATTTAAAATTCATTTGAATTTGTATTTAAAATTCATTTTAAATTAAAATATTATTTTTTACAAAAAAGTACTTTTATTCTCGACTGTTTTCAATAATAATAATCATGATAATAATAATAAATGGTTCTTGAGCAGCGAATCATCATATTAGACTGATTTCTGAAGGGTCATGTGACACTTAAGACTGGAGTAATGATGCTGAAAGTTCAACTTTGATCACGGAAATAAATTACATTTTTTCTACCAAATAGAAAAGTTATTTTAAAATTGTAATAATATTTCACAGTATTGCCGTGTTTACTATATCAATGTTTATATTATAAATATTTTATAATTATATTTAAGTTAATATTTAAATGCATTTGTAGTATACACATTGGCAATATTTATTATTTGTAGCCTATATATTATTCACAATATAGGCTATACTACAGCAACTGAGTTAGTAGAATTGACTCTTCTCTTCAAAAAAGACATTAATAAATGAACAGTGTTATATTTATAACCTCATGCTTTCCACAAAATAGGATTGTCCTGCCTACGGGAGCCTGCGGGTCATAATGTAATCCCAGATGCCACATTGACTCTCTCTAGTGTGTGTGTGTGTGTGTGTGTGTGTGTGTGTGTGTGTGTGTGTGTGTGTGTGTCTGAGCCCCTGAATGCGTGTCAGTGAGAGATTCATCACGCATATCCAGTGCCATCCATCTCTCACCCAAAATGGGCGTGTCGTTTCCTAGGCAGTAACATCATCCAGCGGCTCTTTGTCCCTCTCAGTGTGTGTGTGCGCGCGTGTGTGCGCGTGTGTGTGACAGTACCGGGCTGAGCTGCTCGAGTCATGGCGGCTGCGCCCGCGAACCCGCGCACCGCGAGCCCGAAAGCGCAACTGCCGCCCTGCTATTACGAGGGTTTCCTGGAGAAAAGAGGAGCGAAAGAGAAGGTGAGCGGACATTATGACATGTTGTCAAATACTTTATTTAATCATATCATCACGCGCAGCGGCATACGAGACGCATGGCACATGCGTTATTACGCGCATATTGTGTGGATATGGGCGAGGTTTGCATGGATCAGCTGTCTAAATATGATCAGTTTGCCATGTCACCACTCAAATGTTGATTCTGCATTTGAACTGAACATTAATGGATGAAGGAGCTGACGCTGCTGTGTGCCATGTGGTATGCCGCTGTGTGACAGCTCTATAAATGCCATAACTCATATTTGAGCTGTTATTTTGCCTGTTATGTGCTTTAAACTCTCGGCAGCTGCTCTGCTAGTGGACACACCTTAATGCGGACCACATGCAGTCTAAAGTGTGTTTGTTATTAATATGATACAGCATCAGTTCAATATGAATCATGCATTCGTTCTCAGACATCTCTTCGAGTCACGTTAATGGAGTTCACTGCTTTCTGCTGCTGTCTAATGTGGTTTAATACCACAGATCATTGAACATTTCAGTGTTTTGAGAGTCTTCGTCAGTGGTGCATGACTCTTACCAGTGTTTCATTCTGTTTCATGCAACTTTGAGAAACTAATCTGGTTAATATACTGCAGATTAGAAATGATTTACAAGCCAACCTTTGCATTCTATTTGCATTTTATCCTAACCATACAAATACGCATTCTAGATGTAATTATATTTTATTTTGATTTCTCTAAAAAAAAGTTTCTAATATAAAAATGAATAATGTTTATTAGTTAACATTAGTTACTTATTTTAGTTAACATGAAGTAAGAATGAACAATATTATTTATTACACTCTAAAAAATGCTGGGTTGTTTTAACCCAATTTTGGGTCAAATATGGACAAACCCGAAATGTTGGGTTAAAAATGTAATGTAAAAATTTAACCCAACGGCTGGGTTAGTCCATATTTGACCCAAAGTTGGGTTAAAACAACCCAGCATTTTTTAGAGTGTAATCTTAGTTGTTCATTTCAATATTTACTAATACATTATTAAAATCAAAATAGTTCAGGCAGTGAACTAACATGAACAAACAATGAACAGCTGAAAATTGTATGAACTAACATTAATAAAGATTAATACATACTGTAATAAATGTATTGCTCATTGCCAATTCATGTTAGTAATGCAATAATTAATGTTAACTAATTGTAAAGGGGTTTCAGGTATTTACTTGGGGAATATATATGTATGTATACATACACAAAATGTAAAATATTATACACATATATTTGTGATTGTTTATTGTTATTTATATATAAAACAGTGCTGGGTTGTTTTAACCCAAATTTGGGTAAAATATGGACAAACCCAAATGTTGGGTTAAAAATGTAATTTCAAATTTTAACCCAACTTCAACTTTCACTTTCAACTGTAAATTTTTTAATTGCATTTTTAACCCAACATTTGGGTTTATCCATCTTTGACCCAAATCTGGGTTGAAACAGCCCAGCATTTTTAGAGTGTATATGTATGTACACTCTAAAAAATGCTGAGTTGTTTTAACCCAATTTTGGGTCATGTTGGGTTAAAAATGTAATGTAAAAATTTAACCCAACGGCTGGGTTAGTCCATATTTGACCCAAAGTTGGGTTAAAACAACCCAGCATTTTTTAGAGTGTATGTTTATATTCACACACTCTAAAAAATGCTGGGTTGTTTTAACCCAACTTTGGGTCAAATATGGACTAACCCAGCCGTTGGGTTAAATTTTACATTACATTTTTAACCCAACATTTCGGGTTTGTCCATATTTGACCCAAAATTGGGTTAAAACAACCCAGCATTTTTTAGGGTGCACACACATATGTGCGCATATGTGTACACAGAAATAAAATATATATATATATATATATATATATATATATAACTAATATAATATAATACATTAGTGCTAAAGTAAAATATTATCCAAAGTAAAAAAAAAAGGTGACAAAGAGGTCTACACACGCCAATTATATATTCAGGAGGGAATTCAGTGGGGTTCAGGTGCACAGTGTGTGACGGGGGTGTGTGTAGGGGGTGGGTCTCAGATTTAGGACAGCTGAGCTCCGGGCCGGCGTGTGTGTGTGTGTGTGTGTGAAACCCGTGCCCTGGGGAGAGCTGCCACTGAGATCAGGATTGAGCCAGACAGAGCAGAGAATTACAGACAGAAGAGTGGTAATCTATGCAGAGACGACTGCCAGAGCATTACCACGTCAACATTGTGTGTTAGATATCCGAATAGACATTTAACCTTCATGAATGAGAGATGATTTAGTGTCTCTTTATTTATAGTACAATAAAATCAAACTATTTAGCATATTGAGTAATTGCTCTTGTGTTTTCTCGATGCAGGTGGCTCGTCGTTTATGGACCTGTTTATGTGGAAACACGTTATACTTCTTCAACAACACTAAGGACACGCATGTGAGTGACATATTCAGGGGTTTGTTACCCATACAGATGTATACAATCCTCTATCAATCTGCGGAGCATTAGGAGAGATCTAGATGGATGTTTTCTGCAAATCCCCTTCGAGTCCATCGTAACCTTATCATCTCCGTAAGCGCTCTCAGCCGAGGGAGAGCAGATGGCAAGGAGGCAGACGAGTTTGATCAGACTCGACTTAATTGTGGTTTCAGTATTGATTTTCACTCTGAACCCATCAAGATAGCAGTTTCAACCGCTATAACCTCGGGGAAAAAGAGAAAGTGACATGCAAAGTTTGCTCAAGAACAGACACAGATTTAAGCTTCCATCTACTGATCACGTATACTTTTGGCAGACTCTTTAATCCAGAGTGTTGCATTGAAGGTTCACATCACGTTTGATCAGTTCTTGCTTTCCCTGGGATTCTGTTGTGTTATTCTGAGTTGTTTTTAATTTTAAAGGGATAGTTCACCTCTAAACGGAAATGTTATCACCATTTCCTTGTGTCCTTGAATGTTACCTTCATGCCATTCCAAACATGTATATCATTCTTCTTTGAAACACAAAATGAGATGTTAGGCAGAATGTCTGAGCTGGTGTTTTCCAGTAAACACTGACTAAAATTCTTCTCAGATGGATTCATACACAGCTGTTTTATGGCTTCAGAAGCAGGGATGTGATTTTTATGTATTTATATCATTTTTATTTTTACCATACGTAGTTTTCAACCTGAAAAGTGTGTCCCATGTGAGGGGGAAATTTGCAGCATTTTTAGAAATATTTATTTAAAATAATTTCTTTTTAAAATTAAAGCGCTATAGTTTAACACTTAATTGCAAATATATTATTGTTTTATTATTTTATTTATTATTTATTATTATTTTTATTTTACAGTGAAATAGAATTATTAATTATTGCAATTGATAATATAGTTATTCATGTGTGTGTATATATATATATATATTAGGGCTGTGCAAAGATTAATTGCGATTAATTACATCCAAAATAAAAGTTTGTGTTTACATCATATATGTGTGTGTGCTGTGTATTATTATTTTGTATGTAAATACATATGCATGCATGTATATATTTAAGAATTATTTGCACGTAAATACTGTATATATAAATTCATAATCTATATTATATATAAATATACATATTTTATATATGAATAAAACATTGTCTTAAATATATACATGCAGTGTGTGTATTTATATATACACTCTAAAAAATGCTGGGTTGTTTTAACCCAATTTTGGGTCAAATATGGACAAACCCGAAATGTTGGGTTAAAAATGTAATGTAAAAATTTAACCCAACGGCTGGGTTAGTCCATATTTGACCCAAAGTTGGGTTAAAACAACCCAGCATTTTTTAGAGTGTATATATATATACAAAATAATTATACACAACACAAACTTATTATGTAAACACAAACTTTTATTTTAGATGCGATTAATCGCAAATGAATCTTTGCACAGCCCTAATACATACATATATATATATAAAATTTAAATAATAGTAAAATAAAAATATTTGTTTTTTAATAAGAATATTCAACATAAAAAAACACTTTATTGCTGTTTAAAATGATAATTAAATCATTGACATTAGGCATTCTGTCATCTTTTTGTGTTTCACAGAAGTCAGTCTGTGGTTGAATTGTTCCCTTAAATGTCGCTCTGTATGTGTGTTTTCTAAATAGTATGTAGAGAAGTTGGATCTGAGTGGGTTCGTGTCTCTGATCGATGACCCAAGTCGAGATAGGAATCTGGAAGCAGCCAGATTGAACCTCCGCATGAAGGATGGAGAAATCAAGCTCACTGTGAGTACACACACACATCTCATGCTCTTAATCTCGGCTCACACCCACAGATCGCTCACAGAATGCCTGATCATGTATATTCTACACAGTGTTGGGGGTGTAACGCATTACAAGTAATGCAAGTGATGTAATCAGATTACTTTTGAAAGTAACTTTTGAATTTACAAAATACGTCTCAATCCCATCAGACTCTGATTTTCATTCTTCTCCATACAGAATTTACCTTTCGGCACGCTATAGAGAGTTTTGGTTTCATGGACCATGATTGTATTCTTGTTTATGCTCAGCACATCTGATGCCAGTAATAACACTTCCAGGCAGATCCAAGTCATATTATGGTCAGGTCAAGACTAAACAGCGCAGGATCACTATCAGACGTTGAATGTACTGTAGTCTTTGCTCAGGAAACTCTTGGTTTATTTAGCGTTGGGAATGAGGGTTGATCAGAGGTCTGCTAGACTAGAGAGATTGTGAAGAGATTAGCAACAGAAAGAGGCAAAAAAACACTTTCCCCGACATTGACACTGTACTTTGATACTTCCTCTTACAAAGCCAATACGCAGCCCTTCCATACCTCAACGAAATGCATAAATAAAAGTTCTGGGAAAATGCATTTCACAAATACTTATGTCTTGTAGGTTTCCTCATTTGTAAGCAGGGGCGTCACTAGGCCCTTTTTAGGCCTAGCCCCCCTAAAAATTTGTGATTAATATGCTACACAAATTCGTGTTCGCTTCAGTCTTGTTTTAATCAGATTCAGCGCGTTCTACATCTTAAATCCGTCAAAAAGAGAGGAAATTGTGCGTGTGTTCATCTGAGCCCATTGGTCTGTCACTGCTCGTCAATGTCAGAATATTTGAGATGACCAATCAAATCAAAGTAGGCGGGCTTTACAGTACATTGACAGAAGCTGAGCGCGAATTTTAGCAGCACGACTCGACTTCAGTGCATGGGCAAGTGCGAGATATAAGTGCGAGATGTAAGTAGCTAAACTTGTAACGTTATATATTTGACAGTTTTTTGAGGTCATGAATGTTAAATGAATGATAAAAAATAATCAGGAAAACTAATATAGTTTTATCTAATTTCGCCCTTTTGAACTGAAATTAGGCATGTAACGTCAGCCTAATGTAATAATTCGTTTACTGTCATTGTGAGACAAGAAACGTTAACAAATCCGTTTTCATCATGTAAGGTACATGATTAATAATAAATGTGTACATACTGAAAATATAATACATATCCCAAGTGTGCTTTTTTTTTTTTTTTTAATGAAAAGCCTATTATCAGTCAAAGCTCAACTTTAGGGGGGGAAGAGACAGGGCAAGAGAAAAACAAAGAGAAAAAGAGGGTGATGATGATGAGGAGAGAAAAATAATTAGCTGCCCACTGACATGGTTTTATCCAAAAACAAAAAAAATGCCTTCAAAACATCTTATAATGGACATAATAGTTCAGAGAATTCGAAATTTTCTCGGGGAAACCCCAAATCCCCCCCAACTACCACAACTCAAATCCAGGACTACAGTGATTTTAAAACCCTGCAATTGCATGGTAATGAAAGTGAGCATTAGACCCTAAATTAAACTTTTGCTTTGTTTTTTTATTTTTTTATTTAATTTTTTTTTAAATCATACCTTCATTGGGGGCTAAGCCCCCCTAAAAGGAAAATCCTAGAATCGCCCCTTTGTAAGTCATCTTGGATAATCAATAAATGTAATGGAGATCTAATTGGCTGTGAGATACTATATGACTTAATAATATAATTAATGCTAATATGTCTCTCTCTCTCTTTCCTCTTAGGCACCAAATCTCGAGGCACGTGAGCTGTGGAAAGGATTTCTCTACTCTGTCGTAGATGTGAGTTCAATCAAATGAGTATTTGTTTTTTGTATTGTGTGCATGTCAATAAACACTTACAGCTCCTCCTGCAGAACTATGAATTTGGATCAGACTTTTTTTTTTGCACAGTCTTGAATAATATTGCTTTTCTGAGCTGGTTAAGATCTGAGACCTTTGAACTGCAGGAGGGTTTAGAGATTTATGAGCAGTTTCCAGGAATGCAGCTGATACTGTTGTTTCTTTCAGTTTGGGATGGATTTGGTGTTTTTTGTTTTTAGAAAGAAATAGGATACATTCAATTGGACAAAAGTGAACAAACAAAGACATTTTTAATGTTACAGAAAGGTTTTCACAAAAATTAAGCAGCACAAATGCATGTCAACTTTGATAATAACAATAATAATAATAATACATGTTTTTTGAACATTAAATCAGCATTTTAGAATGATTTCTGAAAGATCATGTGACACTGAAGACTGTAATGCTGAAAGTTCAGCTTTGATCACTGGAAAAAAATACATTTTAACATAGTCAGAAAGAAAACAGTTATTTTAAATAGTAATAATATGATTACTATCATAACGTATTTTTACACAGTTCATACACAGTATTTGTTTGATTCAAATTCTGTAGATGCAGCCTTGTGAGATTTTCAATAACATTTAAATATTGTACGGACCTCAAACTTTTAAATGCTTGTTTATATCTAATAACAATTCTGGAAATTGTATGACATCATATAAGATGTACAAACATTTTAATGATTGTTTACATAACGTGTAATCACTACACAATGGAAAATCTAACTGACTGAGTTGCTCTGTTTATTGACACTGCGGTTGGACATCATTCATTGTGTTGTGTGTTTAATAATTAAACCACTTTATTTGGACTTTAGACAATAAATGGAGTTGATGTAACAAAAGGAAAAGGGAAATAAAACATGAATATAATGGGCTATTTACTCACCCCCATGTCATTCAAGATGTCCATGTCTTTCTTTCTTCGGTCGAAAAGAAATTAAGGTTTTTGATGAAAACATTCCAGGATTTTTCTCCATATAATGGACTTCGAAGAACGAAATGACTCGAAAAAAGATTCGTTCATATTGATGAACGAGTTTGAACAGGAGAGTCACGAACGTGCATCACAGAACAGAGCAAGGCGAGCATTTGATTATAAAACTTAAACTTTTTTATTTATTTTTGAAACGACCGATCGTTTCGCTAGATAAGACCCTTATTCATCGTCTGGTGTCGTTTAAAGCCCTTTGAAGCTGCACTGAAACTCTCTTTTGGACCTTGAACCGTTTGGTTCCCATTGAAGTCCATTATATGGAGACAATCCTGGAATGTTTTCATCAAAAACCTTAATTTCTTTTCGACTGAAGAAAGAAAGACATGGACATCTTGGATGACATGGGGGTGAGTAAATTATCAGCAAAAGTTTTTTTAAAAGGGAACTACTCCTTTAAGGGTGTGTTCACACTTGGCTGGTGTGGTTCGATAGAAACAAACAGTGATTACTCTCTTAGTGCATTTTAAATTCAAACATCCCAAACAATGACTGTGTAGCTTTTAAGAGGTCTCATTCTGTCCATTATTCAAATTTTGAACAATGAACTAAGACCTCTGAGAAGCTACACAGTCATTGTTTGGTAACAACTGTCGCAAAATATACATGTCGTGTAGCCTAAAAATGACAGGGTGAACCAGGAATAAATGAATCACTTTCTTTTTTTGGACCAAAAAACATCTGGCTTTACATCAATCCCGTTTAAAACAACACCCTGAAACACCTCCCGCTCGTTTCTTTAGTGACGCTGCTTGCCTGTTTTTATAGATAAAGGGATCAGAGTCCCCGTGCACTATGTATTTACCCGTGAAAATTAGAGTGACGTATGCTTTGCGTTTTGATTCCAGCTGGCCGTGCCCACGACTCTCACCCTCCTGCCCGGGCAGCTGCACATGCTGAAGGAAGTCGTGGAGAAAGAAAAGATGCGTCGAAAGGCACGTGCGTCTTCCAGAGCCCCCTCATCCCCCCTCTCGCTCCCGCTGGTGGGGGAAATACCTGCGTGAGTTTCTGTTTATCTGAGCGAGAGTGTTTGTGGAGAGAGTCTGAGATGACATTCTTGAACGTCTCTGTGTTTATCCATTGCTAAAACATCACTCTTGCTACTGCCCTTTTAGTGTTGCTTTTCGGAACGTGAACGATTTTTGCCTACGTGATAAAAAAAACGACAAAATATTTAATAGATTTACACCGTGACCTTACGGAAGCGTATTGCATTCACTTGAACAATAAAAAAAGTTTTAGCTCTGTTTTCTGAATTAATGAGTTAATTATCTCAGAATTACGAGGTAATTTTTCATGTAAAAAATCTTTTTGCTCTGTTTTTCTGAATTAACAAGTTAATTATCTCAGAATTACAAGATAATTTTTCATGGAAAAATGTTTTTGCTCTGTTTTTTCTTAAATTAACGAGTTAATTATCTCAGAATTACGAGGTAATTTTTCATGTAAAATAGCTTTTTGCTCTGTTTTTCTGAATTAACAAGTTAATTATCTCAGAATTACGAGATAATTTTTCATGGAAAAATGTTTTGCTCTGTTTTTTTTAAATTAACGAGTTAATTATCTCAGAATTACGAGGTAATTTTTCATGTAAAAAAGGTTTTTGCTCTGTTTTTCTGAATTAACAAGTTAATTATCTCAGAATTACAAGATAATTTTTCATGGAAAAATGTTTTTGCTCTGTTTTTTTTATATTAACGAGTTAATTATCTCAGAATTGCGAGGTAATTTTTCGTGTAAAAAAGGTTTTTGCTCTGTTTTTCTGAATTAACAAGTTAATTATCTCAGAATTACGAGAGAATTTTTCATGGAAAAATGTGTTGTTCTGTTTTTCTGATTTAACGTTTTTCTGATTTAAGTTAATTATCTCAGAATAATGAGAAGTTTTCATGAAAAAAAAATGTTTTGCTCTGTTTTTATGAATTAATGAGTTAATTATCTCAGAATTATGAGAGAAGTTTTCATGGAAAAAAAGGGTTTTGCTCTGTTTTATGAATTTATTAGAATTATCTTTCTTTATGATAATTTATTTCATTTTATGAAATTATCTCAGAATTGAGATTTTCTTGAAAAACATTTTTTTAATGTTTTTATGAATTAATAACTTACTCATAATTTTTTAGATAATCCAGTCATTAATTCAGTAAAACAGAGTAAAAACTCTTTCCATGAAAAATGATCTCGTAATTCTGAGATAATTAACTCGTTAATTCAGAAAAACAGAGTAGATTCTGTTTCCTCAAGTGAATGTAATACGCTTCCGTAGTGATCTAGCCAGGAATAAAAATAAACAATAAAAAAAATCTCTTCCGTGTGATTCTTATATTACATGGCATTTCTCAGAACTACAAAATGCAGCCAAACTAGACGGTTTAATGTTTATACAGTGTTTTATATCATTATTTTATGAGGTATAGCCTATGGTGTGGTTGATGTGGTGTTCATAACTTCTCATCCATTGCTACAGCCGTTAACATGTTTTTATTAGATGCGACACTAAGGTTACTAAGGTTTCAGTTCTTATTAGGCATTACAAAAACCCTTTTTATTTTTAGCCTTTTTGAACATTTTTAGACTTGATATTGTTGACAGGAATTGGATTAAAAGCACAAACCTTTCCCAAAATCTTCTACTTATTTAACCAATAATGTCATTCTTAGTGGATACTTGAGACAAATATGTTCTTGTGTGTGTTATTTGGCAGGTGTTTCAGGCCTGTGTCTCGAACTGAAGCTGAGGTGCTGTTAGAAAGACATCCGGACTGTGGGAACATGCTACTCAGACCGGGCCGGGATGGATCTTCACTCGCTGTCACCACACGACAAGACCTGAACGGGTAGAAACACTGAAACTCTCTCTGTTTTTATTTAACCTTCAAAAATACACTAGTTCTAAGCTCTGATCTGAAACTTAGTAAGCCTCCTTGCTGTCTACTGTTTACATTGCTTATAAAGCAGCATCCTAAACCAGATGGAACATCACAAGTGAATTATTCGAGATATTTATATACAACAGCTCTGCACACTAAACGCAAATAGTGTTCATCATGAAGTGTAGCGCACAGGAGACTGGACTCTTAATTCCAATGGAGCATAAAATATACAAAACATTTCAGCTTTTTTCCCCCAAATTAACGAAAAATGTATTTATTTGCAGTGTCAGTTAAGAAACGCACTGCACCAAGTCATTGTAGCCCTCAAACCGTATTCACTCTATAGCCCTTAATCCTGTAATCATGGACAAATGTGGGCACAGAGGACTCGGGCGTGATCCTAATTTTTATTTATTATGAATGTTATATCACTGTCTTCGATAAAGTTTTGTCTATCCATTTATGGTGATTTTTTTTTATTTTGGGGGTATTTTTGAATTTATTTACTTCAAAAAGTACCATATTTTCTATGTAAATTATGCTTATTTTATGTTTTATTTTTTTAACTACATTAAAATATCATTCCAATAAGTTCTTAGAGCTAAAACCTAAAGATGAAGTGACTTTGCTGCCACCTGGTGTCTTATTTTGGCTTATTTTAGAATGCTCTAAATTACAGTTTTCCCCATTCATTTCTATGGGTGCCCATTTTTGACCCAAATACAAGATTACAGAGTTTTTTTTCACCCACTAAACATTGTAGAATTGAGTTAAAAAAAAAAAAAAAAGTGTGTTCAGGAGGCAAACTTAAGAAAAGTAGCCAAGTCTTGTACCGCTTAGTATTTTTTAAAAATAAATAAACTTTTTTGCCCACATTTGTCCAGAATATGGTTTTAGGGATAAACGGCCTAATATGATTACAACAGAGCCGTTGTGTTGTCTTCTTTTTCAGATCAGTGTTCAGGCATTACAGAGTGACACAGAAGCAGCAGGGTGGTTACATCATCGACGTGGAAAACCCAGTATGTGAAAATGACTTTCTCAATTAAGGGGAAAACTGAAAACATCAACCTTGGGGAAATCTCACTCCTCCTCTTATTGTTTGGCCTCTTCCTCCAGATCCCCTGTCCCACACTGCATGATGTCATCAATGCACTCGTGGAAAAAACGGCCGGGACTCTTCAGCCCTTCATATTAGAGGAGCCTTATGAGGAGAACATCAGTATGTCACGCACACAATGCTAAACTGGGCCATAACACAACACTTAGTTTGCTTTGCTCTGAACTCATCATCTGAATTTCCTTTTCCTGTAGCGTTTGTGTCATCCAATGATGAGAATGGAGAGCGAACCCTGCACTGTGCTCCCACTGGACCTCTCTCTCGAGCTCCATCACTGCCCCGGAAACAAGGTACCACACATCTCGTGCTTCACATGACGACATCTGCTGCTGTTTAGGTCCAAACCCCTTGTGTTATTATCCTTTTATAATAAATCATTTCTTATATCAGCTGCAATGCCCCTGCCAAACAACATGCAGGAACAGTTGCACTTGGATGCTGTAATGAATCTTGCTGCACAAGTATGAAACATGTCTCAATCTGTGTGTTTGAGCAATTTGTGGCTTGTTGTTGGAATTGCATTACACTGTGAAAAGCTGTGTGAACACTAGATCTAGGACAGCACATACTTTATACGTCAATGTGTTCTAGTAATTTAGTGAATGCTTTTATTGAGATCAATATACAGTACACCCGGTCTATTTTCAGTAGGTACAGACAGATGGACGCTGCGGTCACAGACGAGATCTCCCAGTCCCTCAACACGATCCTTTTCCCCATCTGGCTCTCCATCCAACTCCATGAGAAGACTGGTTCTGTCTCCCTCGCCTCTCTCTCAGAGTAAGAGACACTTTTAACCCCTCCAAAGAACTTGTTTTGGGTTCTGAATTTTATTGTATTTTTTCTTTAAATTGACCTGGCTGGTAAGAAACAATATCAATAATATGATGAATAATAATCTCAATAATATGATTATAACAATTAGTATGTAGGTGATTTTTTGTAAATATATATAATTATTTATTTAGTTACACGCTACTGTTCAAAAGTTTGAGGATGATATGATTTTCTGTTATTCAACAAGGATAAATTAAATTGATCAGAAATGACATTTGAGAGGTTTATTAACACAATATTTCTATTTCAAATAAATTTCTTTTTATGAGTTTTTTTTTTATTCACCAAAGAATTGTAATATATTTGATGGTTTCCCAAAAAAAAAAAAAAGATTTCTGAAGGATCATGTGACATTAAAGACGGGAGTAATGATGCTGAAAATTCACAGAAATAAATTATACCTGAAAATATATTGAAACAGAAAACAGTTATTTTAAATTGTAATTTTTATTTAAATTTAATTTTTTTTTTCTCACAATATTACTCTATTACTATATTTTGATAAATGAAAATGCAGCCTCTGTGAGATTAAGAGCATTTTTTTTCTCCAGCATTTAAAAAAAAACAGATATGAAACTTTTGAACAGTAATGTATATTTTTCCCCTATGTGCATTAGATTCTCTGGGACCCCAAACATACAGAAAGTAAAATCAGTCTTAACCGAACATGAGGGTTAAAATATGACTGGATATTTAATGTATGACTAGGAAACTCTCTTCCCTTCAGGCCTCACAGACGAGCTTAAACAGAAGCTGGAGAAGAGACGGACTAGTCAAGATTGATTTCCTCCTCATTTCTGCCCACTCTTCGCCGTCTCAATCTTCCAGTGCCTTCCAATAAAGACTGATGTCCTGTTGAAGGAACAAGGACTCCCTCTAATCGACATTCTTCCCTCAGCGTGACGTCTTAAACAATGCCACTTTATTAATAACACGAGAGCCGAAGTCCACCAGCTTGTCCTGCCTCATGATAGGCTGTCATACAATGTCGCGTGTTCCTTTGAGATTACAGAAAATTAAAAAGGGGAAAATCTGAGCCAATATTCTTTATATCTCTTTCTCTCTCTCTATTTAATTAATAAGACCTTTACACTCCGGTTTGTAATGACAAAACCAAGAGTCAAGAGGACATTTCCCCACACATTTAAGAAAGAAGCACATCACAGGACTTAATCTGGTTTCAATCAAGCACCTACTGTGAACTGGATATGCACAGATGAATGTGAATATGGTGTTGTTCGGGGCACGGTCCAAAATTAGCACGTCCCATTGCCAAATGCAAATATAATTGGACAAATATGTATTGCTTTTGGCCTAAATTGAATCAGTTCATGCATTCCCTGGAATTCAAACTCATGACTAGCACCGTTTGAGCTACTATAATGGAAATAAAAACAGAAATATGAACATAATACATGATTTAAATCGAATTGTAAAACTGACCCACACTGACTTGACATTAGGCTACTGAAAATAAAATATATAAAAAATATTATATACATTATATATAATGTATTTTCATGTCCAGTAAGAAATATGGCCTTACATTTTGAGAGGAGTGGCAAAAGTTAATTTTTGACCCTGCTTCCGCGTGTCTGTGTGTTTTGAAATTTGAATGACGCTCATTTTGGACACATTTGCAGGAGAAACAGGATTATGAGGCAGGTTTTTGCTTTGAAAAAAAAAGGTAAATTGAAAAAATTGAGGAAAAAAAAAAGGGGGGTAATGAATATAAAGTACAATTCAGCCTTCTAGAAGCGAGTATGGTTTGTAAGCGTTTAGGGATAGGTTGTGAAATTGTTGCATTTGTGTTCCTGGTTAACCAACTGTCATTATCAGTTTTATGAACATGCATGGTGCTACTGTGACTCTGTAGATATCTGTTTTCATGTGATGTTAAACTTATTTCTTGTTATTTATAACTGTGATATGTATGGGAATTAAAGGGAAGGTTTTATACAATTCATCCGATGTTATAGTTTTAAATTCGACAACATGGACTGCGTCTAACTTATCCTTTGTCCGCGGCATTATTTTAATGCAAACGTCGGTTAGAAGAACAGCTCATTGCCGCCATCTTGCCACTGAAAACGGTACTAACAGTTTTGACAAAAAGGAGGACATCAGCATTCAATGGTGAGGAGAAACCTTTTTGCTTTGCTAGAATTTCATAATAGTGACTAGTTAAGCACGACTAAAAACATCTACAAAAGAACTTCAAAAGAAAGTGTTGTTTCTGGGATAAATGTGTCTAATGGGCCGCGTTTAGAGGAGACTTAAATACTTCTAGGCCATACAAGTGAATGATTAAACTCAGATATTTAATGTCCATGTAACTATTTATTTATTTAAAGGCCTAGCCGCGTAATGACTGACCACCAGGAGGCGGAGCTGACTTTACCTCACCATTTTGTTCCCTTCAAAGTTTCTAACACACAAATGTAATTGCATTGATTTAACTGTTAGTTGTAGTTGGATGCTGAATAAAGTCTTTTTTTAACACTGAACATGCCGATGCATCGCTAGCGCTTCAATGTTCAAATTGGGATTAAAATAATTTCAGTTGGTGAAATGTTAACAAAATAATGTTACTTCTAAATTGAATTAAAGTTAAATCAGAAATATCAGCCTTAATTCGATTGGCAAAATTCAACTATTCAACTATGTTGATTCACCCGTGAGTAACGTTAAACGTTGAAATGAGTGCTGGTTAATCAGCCCTATTTGAGTGTTTTAATGTGATCGAGGGCCAGATTTGAAAAATGTCCTCAAATACAGTAAAATAACGTTATACTGGTAAACATGGTTTAGCAAGTTACCTCCATATTAAAATAAATTTGTCTTTGAGGTGTTAGTGAGAGATAGCTTACGTTACTGAATAT
The DNA here is from genome assembly GCF_016745375.1 of Pimephales promelas. Next base: position 2,952,675 of record NW_024121210.1, on the reverse strand, counting down.
GCAAGCTAAGAAACATGATCCAGCGTATAGTGCCAACAGAACAAGTTCATCCGGATTTCAAGTTATTGTGAACATTTAAATTGAAACAATTTGTCATTATGAACATTAAAAACAGTTTAGATTACAGCACAAGTCCCGATGACTCTTACAAAGATTCTGAGGTGAGATACGTCTTGGTTTTTTTTCTGCAGTATGAATGAAAAATGTCTTTTGAAACTGTGTTGTATATCTGAAAAAAAATCAAAACATTGGTTTCTCCTTTTGTTTACTACAGCAAACTTGGGTTTCTTGAAAATCATATCTTTGAGAGCACAGTAGGCTCTCCTACACACACACACACACACACACACACACACACACACACACACACACACACACACACACACACACGCACACGCTGACACTTGTAGTGACTTGTTGAGATTGAAGAGCTTCTAAAAGCATGTTTTTCTCTCTCTTTTCTCTCCAGCAGAAGAATGTCTTTGAATCTACGCTGCAGGATCTGAGAAGTTTAATGCTCTTTCACACAGGGCAGCAGACACCATGAGCTCCATTCACTGCAGAGCCACGACTCACAACATACTTTCTGCTGTCTCTGGCACTTAGACCACATTGATTTGTTTTCTATGGGAGGACTGGAGCAGTTTTTGTGTGTGCGAAGAGGAGCCACTCATGCGAGCGCAGGACAACTGAGAGACTAGCAGAATTCGGTTGCATGGTGAGTTGATCCTCTCACACACATCTCAGCAATTTCCACAAAACTTATTTTCAGAGGAACTGAGACCAAAACTGTAATGTTAGAGAAACAGCTGATTTGTTTACACTTCTGTGTAAGAGGTAACTATATAGGCTATAGCTTTATTGAAATTAACAAAAGACATGTCAACTGTTTTAGTTCTAGTTAACAACAATAATGTAATTAGCTCTGTAAGAATACCATGGTATTACCATCAAGGTATTGTACAAAAAATGGTGTTTAAATGGAAATACTATGATGCAATTTGTCAGTTTTGTCTACATTCTGGTCATAAAGAAGCTTTATATAATTGTAAAGTATACACATTTTATAATATTTCAATTTAATATGCAGATTCAAATCAACTGCATTTATAGGCCAATTCCCCAAACGTGTTAATACTTTGAGTTTGTCATGCTATCAAAGCATTGCAGCATTGTCTCAACCATTGGTGTGTTTTGGGGAGGTGCAACGTTTGCTTGTTCGAACAATGGCAGAGACAGGGAAATACTTGGGGAAACCTGTTTTATACGGGTTAGCGTTAAAAGTCCATAGATATCGCCTTCATGTTGATAACACTAGCGAATACGATGAGGCCTTTTTCTGTTTGTTCACGTGACATTTGACATAAAGCCTAAAGAAATTTATTGGATTGTATTGGATTATTTAAACTTTATTAATTAAACTAAAATATACAAGTTGGAAAGTTTGAGTTAAATAATTTGCAATAGGGCTGTCAAACGATTAATCGCGATTAATTGCATCCAAAATACAATTCTTGTGTGTTATAAAGAAAATAATTGCGAGATATAAAGTCAGAATTGATTGATATAAATTCGCATTTCTGTGTTATAAAGTCAGAAATGCATGATATAAAGTCGAAATTGCATGTTGTAAAGTTAGAATTGTGAGGTTTAAACTATTCTGAGTTAAAAAAAATGTATTTTTTTCCCCTTAGAATTTGCCTGATAACTCGCAATTGCGAGTTTATATCTCCCAATTGTGAGAAAAGATGTCAGAATTTCGAGATATAAACTCGAAATTGTGAGAAAAGTCAGAATTGTGAGATAAAAAGTCGCAGTTCTGTCTTTTTTTCTCCCAATTCCGACTTTGTCTCATAATTGCGACTTTATATCTTAAAATTGCAACTTTATTTTTCAGAATTGCGACTTTATATCTTGCAATTGAGACTTTTTTTCTCAGAATTGTGACTTTATATCTTAAAATTGCGACTTTATTTCTCAGAATTGCGACTTTATATCTTGCAATTGAGACTTTATTTGTCAGAATTGTGACTATATCTCGCAATTGAGACTTTATTTCTCAGAATTGCGACTTTATATCTCGCAATTGCGACTTTATTTCTCAGAATTGTGACTTTATATCTCGAAATTCTGACTTCATATCTCGCAATTGTGAGATAAATAGTCACAATTATTATTATTAATTTTTTTTTATTCAGTGGCGGAAACAAGCTTCCATACATGATGCCTCTCTTCATGATGTTTTGATGTAAGACATGACACTCTGAAACCTGTTTGGGGTCAGGTTGAGCTAACCTGCACGCTTTCTGAAAATGTTAAGTAGTTCATTTCCTTATGTGGGTGTTCTTAGACTAAAAAAAAAAAAGATTCATTTAAGGGATTAAATAATATTTGACTCATACTTTATCTAAAATTCCCCAAAAGGTGTAGCCTAATTTTTGGCTTGTAGTCTGTTAGCCGGTGGTAATGATGAGCCTTTAATGGGCTATATGCACGCATAAGCTCCGCATTTGACGCAAGGATGCTCGTCCATTTCCGGTTGTGGAGATTTAAGCGGAGGAGAACCGAGGAAAACGGGATTATGGCAGAGTCTTCAAAATTTACTGTCCTCCCGTCTTTGAAACGAAACGTACATACGTTTAGATGTAATTTTATATATAGTAATGTTTATTTAATATAATTTTAAAAAGAAGCATAAACACAACAAGGGGTGTCTGTTTTATCTGTTTTTGTGACTAACGTTTCTTTATTATAACCATGGAGTATAAAATCCAATATAAATTCTCGGTATTGCATTGGACTCTACGATCGGCGGAAGTTATCGAGCATCCTTATATCTTCACCGGAAATACCGCCGTGCATAGAGCCTATAGAAGCTAGTAGGGTAGGTAGTCCCCACGATGATTTAGAAGTATGTTTCTAGTGAAATATGAGTGCTATCTGATCAGATAGCACATGCTACAGCTCATCACCTATAAAATGGCATAATCATGCTGTCAGTCAGCAATGTTATAAATATATGCTGTTGTACCCATGTATTAAAATGCACCAATGAGCACTTGTGTTTTCAGGATGTTGAGGGTTTCCAGAGGTGGTGTTTTGAGGGTGCAGTCATTTCCCCATGGTTTCACAGACAAGGTTTAAATGCATGTTTGAGCTGTCTTAACTGAAAGCAACTTGCACCGAGATATCTTAAAATATACCAGGGTCATTGTTTTGTCTCGAGATGTACACCAGTAAAGTCTTTTTTTTTCAAAGGCACGTTTATAAAAGCTACTTAAATGCCCTAATTGAACTAAGGACTAATCCGGTCTAAATTTAAGCCCTATCTGTGCAACCGGGCCTTTGTGGTTTTGTTTTCATTAGGACAGGATATGGTTTTCTAGTCAGAGCTGGTTGAAACCCAAAACTTTCACGCATTTACATTTTCTTTAGTACATAACTCACCCTGAACCTAGAAAATAAGATTTTCTCATTTGTTTTTTTTTTTTTTGCAAATATTTACAAAGAAACGTCAAATAACACATAATGTGAAATTTTAGATTAGAAAGACGGAGCTTGACGTACTATTTACTTGTAAAACATGTATTTTTACAGTGTAGTTAGCAACTACATAGGTTACAAAATGGTTTCTGATTCTTCCTGTTTCTTCATAACATCTGTTAGGTAACACCAGCTTTATGACAATTAACATGTCTTGAGATTTTTTTTTATCAGCGTATTGCTCTGAACGAGACTTTTAAACTTTTCAGATTGTGAATTCGTGAGGGTTCACTTATGAAGCTAGATTTTATGGGGGGGTTTCTATGACGTATATCAGGATGTGGTGGGTGTCTTTCGGTGAGCTGTTGTGGCTTTGTGTCATTCTGTTGCACGGAAAGCAGAACCGTGTGTCTCTGTCATGGTCTTAGAGCAAAAGCTTTCATCCTCCTCATTAGCATCACTAAAGCAGTGACAGAAATACGGCTGCCAGCACCCCTGCCTGTTCACCTCTCTCTCTCTCTCTTTCAGATGGCCTCACAGCGTTCTTCGCTGCTTCTCTGAAGATCCTTCTTTGCAGTTTAAGTCATATATCTCAGTATGGAAGAGCTCCGGACTGAAGCAGAGGAGAAGCAAGGATGAGAAAACTCTGACAGACAGACAACAGAGGAATTTAGCATTTCGCACAGTCTTCTAGACCAAAATCACGGACTATTTATTTATTTTTACTGGAACACTGAATGATGTTTCTGCTGGCTGTTATGTGTGTGTTGTACGTCTGGAGTCCAGCAACGTTGATCAGTGGACAGGGACAGACATCGAATAACATACCTCGGAAAACAGTGCCAATGGATAGTAAGTGTAATTTATGACAATTGTGTTTGGACATTTGACCAATTTTAAACCACATGAAGTGATATATAATTGTTAACTACGGCTGGAAGTTGTGCATAATTATTGAGCAGGTTTTCTTTTACAGGTAAAATGGCCAAAAAAAAAGAGAGATTTAACTCACAATGAAGAGTCAGAAATTATTAAATGCCAATGAGATGGATGTGATACTATAGAAACTGTAAAGTTAAGGTGTGACCTTTGGTCAACCATTGATCATGGTCATAAAAACAGGTTTAGAAGAAAATCTGCATGTTAACTGCAAAAGAGTTTCTGTTGGTTTCACAATTAATTATACTCAGTCTCCAGAGCCACCATTTTTCAGATCTGCAAACTACCTGGAAATCTCCAGAAGTACAAGGTGTCAGGTTCTCGTGACTTTAAGGCAAGGCATTATGAAACATGACCCCCTCTTGATAAAAATCACATGTATTGTGAAATAGTTTATGGACTGGTTAACTCATGAGATACCAGCACCAGTCCGACAACAGTAGCGATGGTGAAGAAGTCATGGTGTGAGCTGCGACTAACAATGAGCAAGATGGGACCTTTAAGGGTAGATCAAATCCCAAATCATACTGCAGTTTCTGGAAGATATATTCCTCAAACAGTGGTGCAAGAGGAAGTGGTTCTGGTCCATCAAGGGTCACTCTCAGCCTATCTGTCTATAAAGCCATTCAGTCTTCATGTGTTTCACAACTCTTCATGTTTCAGGATTCTTTACCTTAGCAACATACAAGTTTTACCCATGCTTTTTGCTTAAAGGTGAAGACCCAACTTTATGTATGTTTTGTAAAATTCCTTTATCTGTCAAACATTTTTTAGTAGATTGTCCTGGACTTAACGCAAGCAGAAGGCTCTTTTATGAAGTTACTTCTTTGAAGGACACAATTAATGAGATTATGCCTGAAAAGGTTCTGGATTTTTTTTATCATATGTTAATAAAAAAAAAAAAAAAATGTGTAATATGACTTCTTGTTTATATTTGTTTTGGTTTTGTTTTATTTATATGATGTTTGTAGTTTTGTAAATGAATTTTTGCCATGAAAATAGCTCTGACATGGCATGAAATAAAATAATCTGAATCTGATTACCTTAGCAAAGTGTCTGAGAACCTGATACCTTGTACTTCTGGAGACTCCAGGTAGGGTGCAGTTCTAGAAAATCATGGCACAGGAGACTAAAGGGTTTCTGATGGTTTTGCACCTAAATCTTAGTCTTTTGCATTTCATATCTTTTCTTCACAAACTGTTTTTTGTGACCCTGCTGTCCCCAGGAGCGTTTCTTGTTCAATAATTTAGCATTTCTATAGTATCACATCCTTCTAATTGGCTTTTAATAATTTCTCTTCAGTGTGAGTTAAATCTCTCTTTCTTACTTTTTTTGGTTCATTCTACCTGTGAAAGAAAACCTGCTTAATAATTATACACATCTGAAATAAGGTGTTGTCCACTTCCAGCCCTCATTAACAATAACTTTTTTTAATTTAAATATTATATAAAAATTGTATAGTACTTATTAAGATTGATGTGGTTCAGAAATGTGTTTGAAATAAAAGCATGATCAGAATATCGACTTGCATAATAATTATGCACGCACCGTATTTCTGTACATTTAAACCCCAACCGAGCAAGCCAAAGGTGACAGACGAGATACAGGACTACATTCCTTTGTTTTCAAACAACATTTACTTGTCCTGTGTGTGAGTTTTCCATTTTTGGCAAACGTTTGCAACTCCCACCCTTGACTGTGGCCTTCATTTGTTGCTAGGTAATGGAGGACGTTTGTTTCGCGAGGAGGGTGTTTGGAACTACACCACTATGCTTCTGCGGGAAGACCTCAACATGCTCATCCTGGGTGCCAGGGAAGCCATTTTTGCCCTCGATCTAGATGACATTACAGTCAAGAAGGCCATGGTGAGGTCTTAAATGCATTCTTATGCTGTGATAAATGTGTTCACCTCAGGGTTCCCACGTGTCCTTGAAAGTTTGTGAATCTGAATTTTTTTTTTTTCAAGGAACTGGAATGTTTTTGAAAATAAACATGCATAGATACAGGTCCTTGACAGTGCTTTAATTTATTTTGTGCAAGAAATTTTCTGGGGGAAAAAAATCCATATTATGTCCTCCGCTTCGCTAATGTGTTATTTTGCCAACACTTCGTAGCCTATGCATACTAGCTCGCTTGATTTACGTTAGTTACGCGGATTTATGCTTTATGTTAAGTGTTTCCAGCATGAGGTACTTTGTTTTGTATGTCGCCATGACGTTCACTCGTGTAAAACTAACAATGTATCCCACAAGGTAACACGATGTAACCTTGCTCTCACTTGAAATGTGTCCCCACCAATCCAAGTCCTTGAATTTGAGGGTAGTGGACCTGGAAAGTCCTTGAAATGTCCTTGAATTTGAAGGTAACCAAGGTGTGGGAACCCAATACAGGGATGATGATAAGTTGTGTTGTTTCTCCTCAGGTGAATTGGCCAGTCACAGAACAGCAGCAAAAAGAATGTTCCTATAAAGGAAAAGATGCTACGGTGAGTTTTCACATTTGAAATTCAATAAAACAGTTGCATTTTGGGCGTGTGTGTGTGTGTGTGTGTGTGTGTGTGTGTGTGTGTGTGTGTGTGTGTGTGTGTGTAAAAAAATGTTTTGACAAATAATACCTTGCACCAGCTTTTATTGGGTCTTATTATCTGTCTTGCTATATATTAGTAGATATGTACATTTTGATCACCTGAAGTATATTAATTTATTGTAAATGCAGAGTATTCAGTTTTAAGAAATTCTTTTTCTGATAAAATTTTTAAAATGTACTTAAAGGGTTAGTTCACCCAAAAATGAAAATTAAGTCATTAATTACTCACCCCCATGCTGTACCAACCCCGTAAGACCTTCGTTCGTCTTCGGAACACAAATGAAGATTTTGATTAAATTTGAGAGCTGTATAACTACCACATTGGCTGCCTAAGGGACTGCCTCTTGACGGCCCAGAAAGTCAATGAAGAAAACGTTTAAATATCCCAAGTGACTACCGTGGCTCAACTATATGTTTATCAAGCGACGCGAATACTTTTTGTGCGAAAAAACAAACAAAAATAACAAGTTTATTCGACTATTCCTTTTCTTCCTTGTAGGCCAGAAACGAGACTTCCTTAGATTTCCACGACGCATGCGCGAGAACTCAACTGAAGTAGTGTAAGCAGATCGCAATTCTCGCGCATGCGTCGTGGAAATCTAAGGAAGTCTCGTTTCTGGCCTACAAGGAAGAAAAGGAATAGTTGAATAAACTCGTTATTTTTGTTTGTTTTTTCGCACAAAAAGTATTCGCGTCGCTTGATAAACATATAGTTGAGCCACGGTAGTCACTTGGGATATTTAAACATTTTCTTCATTGACTTTCTGGGCCGTCAAAAGGCAGTCCCTTAGGAGCCTATGTGGTAGTTATACAGCTCTCAAATTTAATCAAAAATATCTTCATTTGTGTTCCGAAGACGAACGAAGGTCTTACGGGGTTGGTACAGCATGGGGGTGAGTAATTAACGACTTCATTTTCATTTTTGGGTGAACTAACCCTTTAAATTATATTCTCAAAATATAATTTATGGAATGATCTTTATTTTTATTGATCTTTATGTGTGTCATTGTATAGATGCTGCATGAATTTTATATGTTATGCAAATATCAAGGTAAAAAGAGGTTTAAAGACAAAGCAAAATGCAAGAAAGTACAACCTGCATGGATTGATCATTTCAGCAGATATCGACAGATATTATCAAGTACTAAGTAAAAGCCAAAAACAACCACTAGAACTTATTCATTCGAAGAACACATAGGAAAGGGAAGTGTTTGGTTCTGCTTGGTTAGACATTGTGGTCAGAATTGAGAATAGGTCTTTACACAAAGATCACATCATTTATTTGTTTCTCACGGCAAAATTGTTTGTTTTTTCTTTAGAATGACTGCAGAAACTATATCCGAATTCTTCATAAAAATAAAGATGGCAGTATGTATGTTTGTGGAACCAAAGCATTCAACCCATCCTGTGACCATATGGTGAGTCTCATCTATTATATTCAGTGTTAGAGACTACAAACATAGAATGTGCAGAAGACAGTGGTTTATGTGTTTTTTTCACGTGTTATTCTTAGTCCTATGCAAATGGTCAGCTGAATTTAGCGAACAAGCAAGAAGATGGAAAGGGGAAATGTCCATTTGATCCTCATCAACGATACACGTCTGAGATGGTTGGTACGTACTTGACTGTTTATTCATAATTTTGCCAGTTAAAAACAGATTAAGCACAATTGACACCTCTACTGACTCATATGCAACTATAAACAAGTGTTAATTTAGTGCCACATCATCTTTTTCTTGTTTTTTGCCTCTTGCAGATGGAGCGTTATACACTGCCACTTCAATTAACTTCCGGGGTTCAGAGCCAGTTATGATGCGCAGCACGGACGAAATCATACGGACAGAGTTTGCAAGCACTTGGCTCAATGGTGAGATAATGGGCATGTCTAAACAAACCTTCAACCACAGTGTGCTAAAGACCGTTACAACACATTAGAAAACTAATTGCAATACCTTGCAACACTCTGGCAAACACATATTTTTTAGCTTTTTCAGCCACAAGACAATAATATTTTTTTTTTGTGGCTATTAAGCTTGGATATAGTTATTTGTTAGCATGCCATTGCCCATTCATTTCAATTGCAGAAAGTACACATCCTGAATGCTGAAATCTTTGCTTCATTCCCTGAAATATTTTTTTGCCAATTCATAGTTTTCAATCACGGAGAACTAGAGCGCAAAACATCAATAGATCTGCAACATAGGTCTGTCAATTCCTCCATCTGTTTCAAGCCATGAATATTTAGATCACCTTTTAAGAGAAGAGAAACAAAGATGTGTGAGCAAACTGCAAGTTTCGGGAACTTGCAATCAATTTAGAGAACCTGTTGCAGCATTTCAATCATTATAAACAGCAGAACCTTCAAAAACACTTGGCCCGAAGGCACTTAAAGGGACACTATGCAGTTTTTTTAGCTTACCTGAACAGCTTCGGAGTTATCGAAATGGTTGTATGACTTCTTTCGGGTTGAATTGTGGCCGTCTCGCCTGGAAAGCCACTCGTCTCGTCCCGCCGGATCTATGCATTTAATCATGTGATAATTCTCACCACTAACAACATATATTAGATCTCATTAAACGACAAATTAAACACAATGTACTATTGTATGTAACACGTCACGCCATGAGTGGTATTTACGACAGTAACGTTAAATACAAGTACTCCACAGGGACTCTAGGGGTCGCTGTTTGACAAACAGAATTCCTGCATTGTGTCCCTTTAACACTAAGGCAAAATGTCCTAATTGAACTAAGGCCTAAACCAGGCTTAATCTAAACCCTGTTTGTGAAACCAGGCCTTAAAGTGGCTAATGTAATAAGACTGATATTAATAGATCAAATTAACTATACAGCTTATTGATTATGCATACTATATAAAAGCAAGCAGTGTAAATGCTTAATATGAAACTTTATGCATTGAGTTCAAATTCTGGGTTTAGCTGCTTGTGAATAGTACAAACCCAATTCCATAAAAGTTGGGACACTGTACAAATTGTGAATAAAAACAGAATGCAATGATGTGGAAGTTTCAAATTTCAATTTTATATTTAGAATACAACATAGATGACATATCAAATGTTTAAACTGAGAAAATATATAATTTTAAGGGAAACATAAGTTGATTTTAAATTTCATGGCATCAACACATCTCAAAAAAGTTGGGACAAGGCCATTTTTACCACTGTGTGGCATCCCCTCTTCTTTTAATAACAGTCTGCAAACGTCTGGGGACTGAGGAGACAAGGTGCTCAAGTTTAGGAATAGGAATGTTGTCCCATTCTTGTCTAATAAAGGCTTCTAGCTGCTCAACTGTCTTAGGTCTTCTTTGTTGCATCTTCCTCTTTATGATGCGCCAAATGTTTTCTATGGGTGAAAGATCTGGACTGCAGGCTGGCCATTTCAGTACCCGGATCCTTCTTCTACGCAGCCATGATGTTGTAATTGATGCAGTATGTGGTTTGGCATTGTCTTGTTGGAAAATACAAGGTCTTCCCTGAAAGAGACGATGTCTGGATGGGAGCATATGTTGTTCTAGAACTTAGATATACCTTTCAGCATTGATGGTGCCTTTCCAGATGTGTAAGCTGCCCATGCCACACGCACTCATGCAACCCCATACCATCAGAGATGCAGGCTTCTGAACTGAGCGCTGATAACAACTTGGGTAGTCCTTGTCCTCTTTAGTCCGGATGACATGGCGTCCCAGTTTTCCAAAAAGAACTTCAAATTTTGATTCGTCTGACCACAGAACAGTTTTCCACTTTGCTAGAGTCCACTTTAAATGAGCCTTGGCCCAGAGAAAACGCCTGCGCTTCTGGTTCCCGTTTAGATATGGCTTCTTTTTTGACCTATAGAGTTTTAGCCGGCAACGGTGAATGGCACGGTGGATTGTGTTCACTGACAATGTTTTCTGGAAGTATTCTTGAGCCCATGTTGTGATTTCCATTACAGTAGCATTCCTGTGTGTGATGCAGTGCCGTCTAAGGGCCCGAAGATCACGGGCATTCAGTATGGTTTTCCGGCCTTGACCCTTATGCACAGAGATTGTTCCAGATTCTCTGAATCTTTGGATGATATTATGCACTGTTGATGATGATAACTTCAAACTCTTGCAATTTTTCTCTGAGAAACTCCTTTCTGATATTGCTCCACTATTTTTTGCCTCAGCATTGGGGGAATTGGTGATCCTCTGCCCATCTTGACTTCTGAGAGACACTGCCACTCTGAGAGGCTCTTTTTATACCCAATCATGTTGCCAATTGACCTAATAAGTTGAAAATTGGTCCTCCAGCTGTTCCTTATATGTACATTTAACTTTTCTGGCCTCTTATTGCTACCTGTCCCAACTTTTTTTGGAATTTGTAGCTCTCATGAAATCCAAAAGGAGCCAATATTTGGCATGGCAATTCAAAATGTCTCACTTTCAACATTTGATATGTCATCTATGTTGTATTCTAAACATAATATTGAAATTTGAAACTTCCACATCATTGCATTCTGTTTTTATTCACAATTTGTACAGTGTCCCAACTTTTATGGAATTGGGTTTGTATGTTTTATTAATAAGGATTAGGGACTTAATGGATTAAACCACATTAAGTATTTACTTTATAATGGGAAACTACGTACGGGCTCATCTGCTTGCCTATTTATAGTATGCATCATCAATAAACTTATACTGAATCTGATCTTTTAATATCACTATATATATATAATTATATAATTATATAGTCTTATATATAATTATTAGTAATTATAATTACGGGCAGTCATCAGAGGAAAGCCTTGTTTTGCCCGCCAGGTGTGCATTACTGTAAGGGTGTGACATCACATAAAAACTATGAATTACTATGCAATTTATCATAAATGTGTTCTACTTTTCAATGGCAAGCAATGTAGAAACCTGGTTTTTCCTACATAATAGTGTTATGTTATCTACTATTTGGGGTTAAAAAACCTAATCATGTGACAGGAACCCAATGTATAAAAGTATGCGGATATGGTTAGTGGTTCATTTGTTTTTAAACATGAGCATAAACTAGTTTTCTTAAACCGTAGAGTGACTGTTGGTGCCCGACTTCTAGGTTTGAGTGTCTGCTGATCAGTCATGGTTCGAAACACACAGTTCTGTGGGTGAAAACACATTAAAGCTGACAGGAAGGTCATTGTAACTGAAATATGTTATTTATTTGCCTTTTAAGAACCAAATTTTGTCTACATGGCCCACATCCCGGAGGGAGAATCGAGCCCAGAGGGCGACGACGACAAGATCTATCTGTTCTTCAGCGAGACCGCGGTGGAATATGATTCATACACCAAGGTGGACATCTCTCGGGTGGCTCGTGTCTGCAAGGTAAACGCCCTTGGAGTCATCTCTATATGATTATGAGGCAGCATTTCCTATCTGTACCTCACATATGACATCTATGCAAAATAATGTAATTTTTTTTCCACGCAGGGAGACTTGGGTGGGCAGAGGACGTTGCAAAAGAAGTGGACATCATTTCTAAAAGCGAGGCTTGACTGTCCCATTCCAAAAGTTAACCTGCCTCTTCTGGTCCAGGACATGTTCCACGTGTGCCAAGATAACTGGACCACCTGTGTCTTTTATGGTGTTTTTTACTCTACAATTGTAAGTTTGAGCTCTTTGATTTTGCCATTTACTTGCACTCTCAAACCAAACTTTAAAAGATTCGATGCCACAAACCATTGAGACTGATGTGTCGCGTCTCATCGGCAGAGACTCCTCTCAATACTCTGCAGTATGTGCATACAAAATTGAAGACGTCAGGACGGTGTTCTCAAAGAGCAAGTTTAAGGCTCCTTTTACCGTCGAGACGTCGTTTGTGAAGTGGGCGATGTACTCGGCTGAACTACCTGACCCTCGACCTGGAGCAGTGAGTCTTCTGTTCAATATTTCTGTTTCCACATTCGCTCAATATTAATGGATACCAAAGTTCAGTAACTTTCCCTTTGCTTCTCACTAAAGTGCATTGACAATCATGCCAGAGAACAGGGCTTCACCAAAACCCTGGATCTGCCGGACAAAACGTTGCAGTTCGTTAAAGAAAAGCCTCTGATGGACCAGGCAGTCTCGCCCATTAGAAATCAAGCCCTGCTGGTGAAGAGAGGCACTGCTTTCACTAGAATTGTGGTGGCCACAGCGACAGCCTTGAACGGGAGCAACTATCACGTCACGCTCATTGGCACAAGTAAAGATGCCTTCATGTTAATCTAGTTTTTTTATTTATTAGTAAACCCTCAAAAGAAATTTAAATATATTAAAATATGTTATACAGAATGCGTTTAATTGTCAGAAAAATGTATGCACAAATGTTTTCTTTATGCAAAATTAGTATTAGCATTTGTGATGTGCACCCAATGATTTTTCTACACCATTACTAATACAGATTATATAATTAATATGATATCATTTAATATATTCAAGACATTTAATGGCATCTTCAGCTGTGTAAGTGTGTTTAACTGTTGTGTTCTGTTTTGTTATGTTTCAGAGAGCGGTTCAGTGCTGAAAGCTGTGAATTATGAGAGAGAGATGGTTATTATGGAAGAGATTCAGGTATTTGAGCCCTCAGAGCCCGTCAAGATACTGCGACTTTCCAACACCAAGGTAAAAAAGCTGATCAATGTGTTTATTTTTCACTTAGCAACAATATGAGCTGTTTATTTCTCACTTAGCAACATCGTGAGCTGTGTTTGTTGTCCAATTTTATACTCTCTCTGTTTCTGTCAGCAAAGCGAACTTGGTAAAACAACAATGCCAAAGTCATGGGTTGAATGGTCAAATCTTAAATAGCAGTTAACAATTGTTTTCTGTATTAATGTTCAAAAGTTTTTTGAAAGAGGTCACTAATGTTCACCAAGGCTGCACCAAATTACAAATACAGTAAAATTATTAAATATAATACTATAGACCTTATTCAGAGCAGCGCCATGACAGGTATGAAAGTGAGGCTGTGAGGGATAGATGTACCGTTTCCAATGGCATCCGCTGTAAAAAGCTGAATAAAGCTGCTAGATTACTTACAATTTTCCACAGCTTACATTGTCGGGAGTTTTTTGTCAACTGAAATTTCTTGGAAAGACATTTTTCCAGTGTTTCATGTGCAGAAAAATCCGAAAACACATTAAATAACAGTACAGCCCATTGAAGAGATGCAAGTTTATCCCTCACAGCCTCGCTTTCATTCTCATTAAAAATCAAAGATGGCGCTGCCGTGAATAAGGCGTATTATATAACAGTAATATTATGAAATATTACTAATATTAATGTTTTCTATTTGAATATATTGTAAAATGTAATTTATTCCCTTGATCAAAGCTGAATTTTTTTAGCTACAGTCTTCAGTGTCACATGATCCTCCAGAAATTATTCTAATATGCTGATTTGCTGCTTAAATTACATTTATTATTATTATCAATGTTGAAAACAGTGGTGCTTCATATTTTTGTGAAAACTCAAATACACAAAACAAAAATAACAATTATAATAGGGGTGTAACCATACCATCATTTTACAATTCGATACATATCACGATAGTGAACTCACGATACGATATTATTGCGATACTCCAAGACATATGGTAAAAGGTTAACAAAAAATGTAGTTTTGATTAAAATGCTACATTTGAAATTACATTGTGGGTTTAAATGAATAGGCTTGGACCTGGTGCTTGCAACCCAAGGACAATGGTGACACCAAAATAAAAATATTCTTGATTCTGAAGCTGAAAATACATTTTAGATGAATATGCATGGCCTCTTTCACTGACTAGATATATTAGACACTTGGCATTATCAGGACCCATAAATATTCCCACATTGCATTATTATACATTATAATCAAAATTATATTAATGTAGTACTTACACTAAAACTCTGAAAACTTGAAAAAAAAAATTTTTCATTTTTATTTTGGGGGGACTATCCACGATACATATTGTTACTATCAACGGTATGTATTGTTGCATTTTTGTATTGCGATATATTGTGGCACGATATATTGTTACACCCCTAAATTATGACAAAAATAACTAAATAAAACAAAATAACAATACTTTTATTTTATACAATTCATACAATTTAATGCATCCTTCATTTCTTTTAAAAATATATATTTCTGACCTTAAACTTTTAAATGGTGTTGTGTCACACATGTGTTGTTTTAAAGGATTATTTTGGGTTATGTATGTTCAGCTTGGACCAATAATAATTGATTAGCCTATATATAGAAATGTTAAGTTATGTGATGTCATCCCAACAACAGCTATACGTGGGTTCGGAGGTGGGCGTGGTGCAGCTGTCCATTAGTGAATGTGGGCGGTACCACACGTGTCTGGACTGCGTTCTGGCCAGGGATCCGTACTGTGGCTGGGACCTCAACATCGAACGCTGCTCTACCATAGACGACACACACAGAAACAGAACCAGGTCAGAAGACACATATAATATAATATATGCATTATGGTGATGGAAATTTGACGGGAAAAATGAATCAAAATATGCAAAATGTATGTACCAGCATATATTTTTAAGTGATAATTTCGCACACCATTACAAATATTGATATCGGCATATTACTGATTGCTGTAATATTTGTTCTTCCACAGCACCGTGATTCAGAGTTTGAGTGACGGTAACGCCAGTCAGTGTCCGCCAATAGGTAATTGTAACACAGTATATCCCAAAATCTTTAATCTGTAGCCTATGTTTTGGTCGAATCTACATCTAGACCTTGTATTACAGGTGTCAGTAAGCCGGTCAACATCTCGGTTTTCCATGGCAATACCGTGAAGCTGTGGTGCCAGCCTTATTCCAACCTGGCAAAGGTTCACTGGCAGCTGAACGGACTGCCGATCACACCGTCAAACACCTTCCAGATCCTCTCGGACTGCCTAATGATCCTCAACGCCTCCGCAGAAGCCAGCGGCGACTACACCTGCAGTTCTGTCGAGGGGAAATACGAGGCCCAGCACGTGGCATATCATCTAACAATGTGGTCAGGACCTGGGACTACAGCGTCCCTCAGGGACATTAAGGAAAAAGAGAACACCCTAGTGGCGATGGTGGTGGTATTGTCGTTAATTCTAGCAATGCTAGTGATTTGGAACCTGTACAAAGGGCATTTACCTTTGCCATGTTGCCACAGTAGGGTAAAGGACACGACAAACAGGTGCGGGGACGAGAGGTTCTCTGGAAACCAGGCTCAACAACGTAAAGCAGCGTCATCGACAGTGAACATGAACAGCAACAACAACCATCCAGACATCCAGAGGTGTTCCATCTCTAGAGAAACAGACAGACTCTCAACCACGGTTGGTTCCTCAGGTCAGATCTCAATGACATATATAGATGATGAGTCAGAGATCTGAGGTCGTTGTTATGCGCAGACTTGCTAATGCAGCTAATGTGATAGTTCATCTTTTAAATGCAGACCACGGGTGCTGGATCCTCTTTTGCACCTGCTAACTCTTGACTAAACTGCTGTTTTGACCCACTTTGTGTCCTTGATGAATTGCCTTTCATTCTAAATGCCATTTTTCAACTACCATATGCCAAATGTGGTGTGAAACACCATGTTTCATATGGAAAAAAGAATATGAAGACACTGAACCAGACTTTTGAACTGCCAAAGTCTCTTCAAAGTCAAATCACTTGGTGGACGTATTTGTAACGCCACCAGGCAGCTATTTCAATTATGCAAAATCAGCGTTAGTGTGTCAAACTGCTTGGCAATATTTCAAATATTTGTTGAGATGCCTCCAGATTTGTTGTTGCTTGTCTTTAAAATAGCTTTTAAAAAGCGGATTTCATTTCAACACATCGAAAACATTTGGGGAGACTTGTTTATAGGCTCTTCCTCATTCCCAAACCATACACGACTATATCACATAGGCTACTAGCAGCCATACAGCATGTACATATCCTCATACACACAAATACACTCTCTAGTGGGTTTTGTTGACCCGAATCGCCCTGCTGTTTCCTCACTATACGCCAAATCATTTGCACAGCCCACTATTTTTATCTGAAACCATAGCAGTAAATACCCTGAACCCACAGTTGTGAACCCACCTTAAAGCACACTATATCTATCTCTAATACCGCATCAGAACAGTATTTAAAGCAAGAACTCATGTGCCCTAAGAGTTGTGAGGAAAACTTTCCAGTGCATGTTAAATTAATTAAATATAGCATTTAATTCTCTACAAAAACATGAAGTCTTCATGCCGCTTGAACACTTACAGGAAAGATGTTATTTTAGTAGGCAAGTCATCAGTGCAAAGACCACAAGTGTGGGTGTTTGGACAGGCCTATTATAATACTAAAGAAATTACCCACATGGACAGGAAATGACCATCTTATCATGTACCTACACAAGCGGCCATCACATGTGTGCTATGTAAAATAGATTACACCACAATATGAAAAATAACGCAGAGAGAGTCTCCACAAACAGTTCCTCGGAAATCAGTAGAGTTAGGTGTCGTTCACATAGAAAGTATTTTTGTAAGGGAATGTTTTGTTCAGTGGAATAATAAAAAAAAAACACAAGCGCAAAAGTCAAATACGTCAGTCTAAGTTTAAATAGAAAAACAATGAAAATGAGTGCAGTGAGTGCGAACGGCCCGTAACAAGTTATGCTAATAAATATATACTTAACTTGCTAGTAAGTGCCACAAACACACTGAATCAAATCCAATGAGTAGTTCTCCCTCCCTCAGAAGGTCAGCTGATACAAAAAATCAAAAAAAACATGAGCCCTTAAGTCTGAGGCAGAATATTTTGATTCTATTTCAGGACAATTTTATTGTTTTTTTTTTTTTTTTTTCCTGTTTTAGAGGCATATGCACCCTTCGGGGTTAAGAAAATGATGTCTTGTTAAAACCTGCTGTGGGTGTTGCAACAAACCCATGTATGTTACCTTTAAAGGAAATTCTACATGGACAAGAATGAACTTCCTGTATCATCAGGATGCCAAGACAAGTGTCAAATGATTGCATCTTAGTCCTAGTTTAATGCAGCTCATGTTAAATGTTAATATATATATATATATATGAATGTACAGCAGAAACTTGTTTTAGATGCTAACAATATTTTTAATTTTTGTACCTTAAATGCTGTAAAATGCCTTTTGCCGATGAAAAACAAAAATAAAAAAGGACCACAAAAAAGTTGGCAAACAACCTTTAATGTAAAGACATTGAAAAAGAATTACAATTTTAAAGAGATACTCCACTTTTTTCGGAAATAGGCTCATTTTACCACTCCCCCAGAGTTAAACAGTTGAGTTTTACCGTTTTCGAATCCATTCAGCCGATATTTAGAAGAACATCAGTAACCAGACAGTTCGTGGTCTCATTGACTTCCATAGTATATTTTGTTTCCTACTATGGAAGTCAATGGGACCAGAAACTGTCTGGTTACTGATGTTCTTCTAAATATCAGAAAATCGGCTGAATGGATTAACAGTTTAACTCTGGGGGAGTTGTAAAATGAGTCTATTTCCAAAGAAAAGTGGAGTATCCCTTTAAGGTACAAACACCTAACCTAGTTTAAAAAGGAATCAAATTCAAGCAAAGTGCCTGCAAAACAGAGAATGTCAAGGTAAAGTACACGTACGTAGGTCCTGCCCCTTTGAAAAACTGGTTTTCCACTGACGGGGGATGCGTGTGGCATCAATAAACAGAGTTTGTACTTGTATTTTTAGATTTACACCAATCTTACAGCATTTGAAAATAAACGTTCAGTGTTCTCTATAATCAACACTTGGCTTATATAAATCAAACGCTAGCAGATCCTCCTCTTCAGCGCCTGTAGCGGTACCGCTTAAAGTGGAACCACAGCTGAAAGATTCCATTGGCGAACTGGCAGCGGAAGCCATGGCGATGGGAATACTCCCATTCGCGGTTCACGATCTTAAAGGCGATGTCCTCGTACGGCGGCCCGGCGTGGAAGCGCAGAATTCCAAAGTCTTTGTTGTCGGGACAGGGCTCGAGGAAGTACTGCGGAGTTGAGCGTTTGTCGATGAGATCGGGGTAGAAGATGTTGAACTTGTAGCCCTGGACGATCTTGGGCGGCGGGTTGTCGAAGTCGTAATGCGTCTGGTTGTATTTGTTCCACTCGAAGCCGGTGTGAACGCGGTTGAAGAAGCGCGGCTTGCGTGGGCGGTATTTGTCGGCCCACAGGTACATTTTTCCAGTCAAAGGCATTTCGACACTGAACTGGGCCTCGTCGCCGCTCATTCCCTCTTTAGCGCGACGCACAAATGCATCCTCCGCACTTTCGTTTGCATCACCTGTTCAAGAAAGAGACGTTTTAGCATGAGTTAATCTTAACAGAAGGCAAATGTGAACTCTTAAAGGAGTAGTTCACATTTAATAAATGATAGACTCTCCTATTCGAACACCACCATCAAAATGAAGTCTTCATCTTTTTTCCGAGTCATTTAGTTCATTCAAGATGCGTTCATTTTGATGAACGAGTTCGAACAGGAGAGTCACGAACGCACATCACAGAACAGAGCAAGGTGAGCATTTGTGCTTATAAAACTTAAACTTTTTTATTTATTTTTGAAATCGTTCGCTAGATAAGACCCTTATTCGTTGTCTGGTGTCGTTTAAAGCCCTTTGAAGCTTCACTGAAACTGTCTTTTGGATCTTGAACCGTTTGGTTCCCATTGAAGTCCATTATATGGAGAAAAATCCTGGAATGTTTTCATCAAAAACCTTAATTTCTTTTCGACTGAAGAAAGAAAGACATGGACATCTTGGATGACATGGGGGTGAGTAAATTATCAGCGAAAGTTTTTTTAAAAGTGAACTACTCCTTTAATAAGCTAGTTTTATTTTATCAGTTAAGAATCTTTAGTCACTTATTTTACAACATTGTTAATCTTACAGTGAACGCACAATAAAACATGTTCTGTAATCATTAGTGAAGCCCATTAAGTTTTTCCCTGAGTCTATTTCCTGCTTTTCTGCTGTTTGTAACACCCACATAAAAGGTAAACAATTTTTAAAATCTTTCTACATATTTTTTACCACCCTCACAAATTCAAAGTGGCCAGTAAAGAGGCGGGGTGGGATATAATGCGCCTCCCAGTGGCAGAAGTTGAAATTACATGCAATTTCACATTGCATTTTCTAAGCACCCAGTGTGCAGGACACTTTTTTGTTAGAAAAAGCAAGTGGGGAGATAAATTAGGAAGTAACCATCTATACACTGGCCATGAATTCTTTCAAACGATGAAAATGCATGCTTACTTTCAACTTTCAACATTTACATTTGACTTTTTTTCCTGATACAATTCTGGTAGTGAAACTTAATAGCATGTGGTGTGTGTGTAACGTCACTATGGTCTATGATGCGATACGCACCTGTCACCTGCAGCTGTCTCCGGGCCAGCAGGAGTCTCTGCAGGTCCTCCTCCACCTTCATGATGTGTGTGTCCAGCGGTAACTCGGAGGGCTGGAGGAGCGTGGGACTGTAGCGTCCGGAGTCGTACTCAGCCTGACTCTGCTGGATCAGATCCTCCTCTGTTAACACGGACTCCGTAGCTTCCTCTTTCTCTCCCTCCTCTCCATCTCCCTTCTCCTCAGGACTGCTTCTTCCGGACCGCTCACCCTCTTCTCCATCCTTCCTCTTGGTCTGTCTGCCCTGCTCTTTCTCCAAGTGGGCACCTTGCTGAGAGCTGCCCGCTTCTTCATCTGGAGACTCCGCCTCTCTAGGGCTACTGGGTAACAGAATGGACAAATCAAACATTGGGGGTACGTGTGGAATGCAATTCTTTTCATTGAATTTTTCTTTTTTATTTGTTATTATTAGATCATATCATATGTGTATATATATATATATATATGTGTGTATATATATAAAAAAAAAACATTTTATAGTGCAATTTCAGGTTGACATATTTTAGAGCAATTTTAGAACTGGAATTTTCAGTTATTTAGAGCTGATTAATTAGATTGTATCCATGATATTTTCAGACTCAAATTTAATAATTATAATACAAATTCCCTGATATTTCCAGGTTTTCTATCATCATGGAAACCCAGGAATATTAGCATGCATTTAGTAAGAAGTGCATAATGTATAATGCATACTATTTAAAAAATAAAAAAAATTCAGAATGCAACAATAATCACTTAAAATTGTAGTAAACTACTTAGTTATGTGACCTCACAAAGTTGCATATTTAATTCAGCAGATTGAGCCCAGTTTATTCCCATCTTAAAAAATACAGTTATATTGTATTTTTCTCCATTTAAAATTAGCCTGAAACTGAATGTTATTTGTAGAAGTCGAAGCATACAGGTCATTTTATTGAATTTTCCAGTCAGTTGTGATTAGGTTAAAATCTATCATCATTATTTGAAGTCACTTGTCGCCACCTACTGGAGTAACGGTTAATTTGTTTGCTAGATTTAATACTGTATACATCAGTGTTTATATGAGAACTATAAGCTTTAATCCCAGTACTTCTGTTATAATATTAATATTTGTGACACCGAGTGGTTGAAAACACTGTTTGTGAAGCTGTGAGATGAAAACTGCTCTCTCTGGATCAGAACCCAGATCTGAATGTTCACTGTGATCGTACTTGTTTATCATTGTCATTTTGGAATAAGAGATCATGATCTTTACACAATTAATCATGAGCTCTAGTATATACTGCATAATGCATATTATTTTTTTATTATTATATATGAAACAGTATGCAGAATGACATCATAGCATTGCATATTTCTTTTTATTGCATATTTAATTCAGCAGGTTCAAATTTATTTTGAACCTAGTAATTTTTTAAACCCAAATGTCTCTAATAAAAATAGCACCTGTAAGTCTGAACGTTCAGGTAGAAATGAAATCACTCACATGGGCCGCTCGTTCTCTGGCTCCTCTTTGATGATGGGGAAAAGCGGTTCACTCTCCACACCCTGTTCCTGTTTGAGTTTATACAGCTTCTGCCGCAGGACGTCCTGATGGCGCTCTCTCAGCCTTCACAAACACACAGGCCCTTATTTTAAGACATTGCTGAATGCTAATAACCTCCAAGATCCCCATGACAGTTCTGCTGGGATACGCACCTGGCCCGTGCCATGTAGACCCGCACCTGCTGCAGGAGACTCTCCCAGTAGCCGATGTCCAGGTTGGAGCCTCCGGCCTGGATCTTACTCTCGATGTTCATATAAAGAGCCTGAAGCTGACTGTAAGTCTTCCCTTTAAACACACTCTGCACGTCTGTGCTGACAGATGTGTTAATGCCCTCACGCCGGTCACCTGAAGCAAACACCAACATCAGAGATGGATATTACTATAATTTAAAATACCTTTTCTATTTGAATAAAAATTTTTATTTATTCCTTTGATCAAAGCTAAATGTTCAGCTTCGTTACTCGTGTCTTCAGTGTCACATTTTATGCTCAAGAAATATTTCTGATTGTCATCAACGTTTAAAACAGTTGTGCTGCTTAATATTTGTGTGTAAAGTTAACCTTGACAACTTTTCTTCAGGATTCTTTAATGAATAGAAAAGTCAAAAGAACAAAATTTATTTGAAATAGAAATCGTTTGTAACATTATAAAAGCTTTTACTGCTATTCATTTAAATTTGATGCATCTTTGCAAACTCCTGTGTAAATACAATCTTGAAATTAACAAATTTATAAACAAATAAACAAATTTATTGATACCATAAATTAAAGTTACTAACATTTAGTGAACATTTATTTTATACAATATTTACTCTGAAATTAATCTATTGTAAAGTAAACAGGATGTAAATATGATAGCGAAGGTCATCACATCACCTGGCCCTTTCCCTGACGTCTCCATTTTGCGCAGTTTGCTGATTTCGTCTTCAGTAATGGTGGTCATGTCCCTCCAGAAATCCACGTTCTTGCCCTGTTCCAGCTCCATGTACACCTGCAGCCAGTAACACAGCGGGTCAAACTACGACTATGACCAAAATCACCATGGAAGTTAGGCAAGTACGGTTACTACATTTGAACACGTCTGAACTAGTGCCGTCAAATGATTAAAAATGTCATGTCATGGTAATGTCATGGTTAACTCGCGATTAATCGCAATTAATGCCATAGTTAATTTGCGATTAATCACAATTAATGTCATATTCAACTTGCGATTAATCGCAATTAATGCCATAGGTAACTCACGATTAATCGCAATTAATGTCCATATTGAACTCGAGATTAATCGCATTGATGTCATAGTTAACTCGCGATTAATCACAATTAATGTCCATAGTGAACTCGCGATTAATCGCAATTAATGTCATGGTTAACTCACGATTAATCGCAATTAATGCCATAGTTAATTTGCGATTAATCACAATTAATGTCATATTTAACTCGCGATTAATCGCAATTAATGTCATAGTTAACTCACGATTAATCACAATTAATGTCCATAGTGAACTCGCGATTAATCGCAATTAATGTCATGGATAACTCGAGATTAATTGCAATTAATGTCATAGTAAACTCGCGATTAATCGCAATTAATGTCATGGTTAACTCGAGATTAATCACAATTAATGTTCATAGTGAACTCGCGATTAATCGCAATTAATGTCATGGTTAACTCGAGATTAATCGCAATTAATGTCATAGTAAACTCGCGATTAATCGCAATTAATGTCATAGCTAACACGTGATTAATCGCAATTAATCGCACATTTTTATCTATTCTAAATGTCTCGATTTCTTTTTGGCCCATTATTTTTTCTCATTTTAATGCTCTTATCAACATAGAAAAGGGGATCAGCTTGCTTTGTGCAAATGTTTTTTTTGCATCAGCTGTGTGTATGTGGTCGACGAAGCAACAAAACGTCCTCGCGCGGCGCAAGCCATTGAAATGAATGGGTTTAGCTCAGCGCCGCGTCTTGTCGCAAAAGCATGTGGAAAAAAAAAACTACAAAGTTTGCTAAGCCAAAAAGACGTTAATCGCGCAATAAAAAATTGACACTGTTAAAATGGGTTTGCGTTAATGTCGTTAATAACGCGTTTAACTCACAGCATTAGTCTGAACCAATCAAGTGTTAAACGATTGTCTCTCTCTCTCTCTCACACACACCTTGATGTCCTCCAGCAGGTCCTCCATGTCTGTGGCGGTGAGTCCGTTGAGGAAGGTGTACGGCTCGTGCATCTCCACTGACAGATCATCATCTTCAGCACTGATGTATTTAGCCAACAGGTCGATGGGTTTCGCTCGGCCGTCACGGATCCGAATCTTAGACCTGCATCACATCACAGAAACATGTCACAAATGATCCAATCACAGGTACGCGTGTATAAAAAGATTAGCCATCTGAAGAGTGTGACCTCAGTTTGGCCTGGTGCAGGTGAAAGTTGTCCTCCTGTTCCGCCCACGTTTTGAAATGTTCCGCCTCTTTCTCCCTCTGCAGCATCTCCAGCTCCTGCTCCCGCATTGACTTCTCCCGCTCTCGCTCCAGCCGCAGCTGCTTCACCTGAACACACAAATCTCGCGCATTTACTTTTCATTTCCCAAAAGCAATCCGGATGCACATTTAGACATAAAAGTAGTACCAAAATACAGAACAATTTATTATTTAAAGAACATTTCATTAGGGAAATGAATCAATAGTTATGACTGAAAATTCAATTCATATGTTGAAAGGTTATTGTAGTTAACTAAACCAGTAGAAAAGAAACTTAAAATAAACTTTTTTTTAAAATTAAACTTATTGTATTTCAGCTAGAAGACAAAACAAAATTTCTTATTTTCATTCAATTTATTTAGTTTGATAGACTAAACTGAGGGCGAAAATGAATAGAAACTGTTTAGACATTAAAACAATATATTTCGTGTTTGGCACCTTCTGTAGTTCCCTGCGGTTTTCCTCCTGGATGTGTTTATTTCTCTCCTTCAGATTTTTTTCTGACAAGTGCCCGATGCCTTTCATCTCCAGAGCCTGAAAACACACATACAGCAGAAAAATTAACTTTATTTCTTTAGTCCTAAACAGACTTTCTCAAACAACATCACTGCAATATCAAGATGCATTTAGGTGTATAACGGTACATCTTTATCAATCTATGACCAATCAAATTGCTTATCAATATACATTTGAGACTGTCTTAATTGTTTTCATTAAACAAGTCAAAGAGGAATGACCAACAGATGACTGATAAACTCATTAGTAATTCTATTTTTTTCTATAATTATTAATTTTTTTAAAGTGTATTTTTTGTTTTAGATGTAACAATTGGGATACAAGATTTTTAGGATTTTCAGAGAGAAGTTCAATTGGTTGCATTTGTAAGTAAAAAAATGCTTGCTGTGTAAAATAGAAAAAAAAAAAAAAAAATTACTGATTCTCATTTTTATGAACTGATTCCAATTCTTAAACCCCAAGAAGAATCGATCTTTTAGTCTACCCTGTTTTCAGTTGATGAGTGAACAGAACATTGTAGCTCGCCTCCCATCCTATAACTAGCAATGAGCTTTTAAAAATTGATTTGAAACAAAGTCTTGGATTTCAAATTCTGTCAATTTTATGTAAAAATTCTAAGAATACTGTTTTGGTACTCTATAATGTGGCGTAACAGATGTTGCCTCCTCAGATCAAGCCAAGAGTCCATGACAATCACCATTTATAAGTTTGTATTTAAATAAAACGAATTGGAGTCAAAACATCATTGTTTAATTATGAAGTTAGTATTTTAACTTTATTACACTAAAAATGTGTTTGTACACAAATCAGTCAATTTTAACCTTCATTATTATAGTAATGTAGTACCAAATAGTTCACAGCAGGTTTTTTTTAATTATTATTTTAAGAAAATGCTATGTAAAGTACCTGATATCCAAAATAATCGATATCGAGAAACAAGCTTGCGAATGGAAATCGAATCGAATTGTGAAATTTGAGTCAATAACCAGTCCTAGCACATAATATCATAATTGATATGATCTATCACAGGCATGTTTTGAGGTAAATTTTGTTTTGTTTTGTTTCGTATCGTAACGTTTCCTTCCATCTCTCTCACCTTCTGCCATTTAAACGTGCCGAGCAGGTTGTTGTCTCCAAACGGATTGTCGGCGTTGGTGTAGCCCATGTACTCTTCACTCCAGCCCATCTTCTCTCTCTTCTTCCTCTCTTTGGCCTCTTTCTTGGCCAGACGCCTGGCTCTCTTCTCCTCTGGGGTCTCCAGCGCTTTCATCATCTCCTTCTTTTTCTTGGTCTCTTCTTTGGCGTTGGAGCGACCCTGTGCCGTCTTTTCCCCCTGATCAGAGTCGACGGAGGAGCAAGAGGAGCTCGAGGATCTGGATTCTGAGCGTCTACGTCGGTCTCGTTCTCTCTCTTTACTCTTTCTCTTCCCTCTCTCCCGGCTGGGGCTCCTGCTCTGCCGTCGTCTCCTCTCTCGTTCTCGCTCCACGCTGGAGTCTGAGCTGGAGCGCGACGAGCTTCTACTCCTTCTCCTCCTCCTGCTGCCCTTTTCATCCTTGTGTTTCATCTTCATCTTGTGTTTCTTATGGTGACTGTGATTATCACCTGAAGAGCTAAATCGAAAAAAAATAATAACAAAAACAGTTGCAATCACAACCGGGAGAGTTCAGTTTCAGATCATCCGTGTATGAAGGACACCCATTATAAAGTAGCCATGAAATCAAAATTCATTTCTTTTTTTTCTTTTTTTTTGCACTATTATTTGTTGTGAATAATTTATCAGTGCACACTACAAATCATTACTTGTTTTAAAAATCATGTGGTCTCGTAATCTTTAATGAAAGTAACATCCCCTCTTTCTTGCATTGACATGATATCTGATGATGTCTATTAGCGCGAGGGCGGGGCGAACTGTCACTCACATGAGATCCAATTATCCACCAATAGCAAACCACATCCACCCAATCAACCGATAGACTAAATCAAGTAACGCCCTACATTTTTACCTGTTAAATAAGCCATTTCACTCAGATATACGTCACAGTGAATAAGAAACGACTTGCTATTACAACTTGCGTTTTATACCGACTTTGAAACTAAAAAGGCTTATACCTGGTTTATTGTATAAAGACCTCCACTCGTCGTTGAAATACTACTGTCATTTCAACTTTCCACACTGTTCAACTTTTTTGCCAAACTTTTCCACGTAACTTACTCTCCCTAACGGACAAACTGAAATTCCTACAGAATAGTTTGATAATTTGTATCAAAGTACCTACCTGTCTCTGTCTTTTGATCTTCCGTGTGATCGTGTTCTTCTGTCTCTGTGATCGCGGTCAGACTCGCTGGAGTGGCCGGACTCCCCGCCTCTGTGTCGGCTCGGGCCTGCGGAACCCCCGCTGCTCCTGGAGCCACCGCTGTCAGAACGCCTTCGTCTGCGAGAACCCTTCACGGGAGAGCGGTTCCGACTTTGACTGTGCTCTGGCGAGCGGACATGTCTGCGGGATCTTTCCTGAGAGCTAGACCGCGATCGGCTCCTACGATGCTTCTTCGAGTTCGACCCCATGTTTTTTAGGTCCTGACCGCGCCGCGTCGCGTAAATAGGTAATGTTAGATCGATAATTTTGGCATTACTTATATATCTCAAATCAATCCTGTGATAATATTTCCGATGCAATTATACATTTATTTATACATATTGGGGAAATGTGCATTTTTATTACGGTTCAAGCTTTACATTTTCGTATAATTTCAAGCAGGCGCTATATAGAGCTCCTCATTCTGAGGTCCTGTGTTTGAAGCGGAATGTTGACGCGCTGTTTCCTCGTCATTTTAATTGAATAGAACCTGAACTTTCGTTAAAAAGTGTAAAATGCACTATTCATTTAAATTAATACATTATTCATTTAAATACCACACGGTAGCACATACACCATAATAACAAACACAACACTAAAATATCACAAAGAACGATAACCCGTTGTAGGCTATTTAAAATGTGTTTACCTTGTTTTCAATGGATTTCACTTATGATTATGGTTGTCCTGTATATTATTGTTCGATTTCAGAAAATTATAACTTTTAATACATAATAATCTAATTCAATTGCTTTAATTCTAGTCTTGCTTTACAAGCTCAACTTTTAAAATTAGTTTGTTAGGATTGTATTTCCTTCCATTTATTCATTCAACTGGATGTGATGCTGTTTCTTCTTCTTTTTTTTTCTTTTTTTTGTCTGTCTAGTCTTATAGTACAATCTAGATCCCAGCTTACAGTGAAAGGGAATCAGTGGAAGAAGTAGAAAGCGAATTGAAAGAAATAAAGAAAAAGGCTAATGGCAATATAGTGCCTATTGGAGTGATGAAATTAAACAGAGACATTTATTTTTAATACAAGGAAACGTTGGGAGAGGTAAAAGTAGTAGAATCTCAAGATTAAGATTGGAGCAAAAAAAAAAAAAAAAGCCTGCTTCATCTAATATCTAAACATCCAAGGGTTGTGTGAATGGTGTGGACAGAGTGAAACTGAACATTATTATTAATTGTAGGAATGATGATGAAGAGAAATAAATATTATGAGAGGACAAACATTCTTCTAGCCTAATGTTACTACCTGTTTACTTTTGAGTTATCTGGTCTTTAATGTTCTCAAAAGGTTCGCACAAAAACACCATCTAGCTCTATAGCATTTTCTGAATCATTTTAGCTAGAGGTTCATATTTTTAATCGATTTTTAAATGCTACCTTTTGTTTCACAAGCTACTGAGAACATTCAAAAGTATAACATTCCCATAATGTTTGCAAAAAAAAGAATGTTCACTTAACATTGCATAACCAAAAAGAAAACTATTTTTAAAATAAAATTGAAAAATTGGACATTTTTAACGTTCAGAGAATATTCAAAAAATAGTTTTGTTGTTTAACTCAATGGGAACGTTAGCAATGCACATCTACAATGAGAAGTGCTGATCTATATCCTCCTCACATTACATCACATGAAAAACATGAAAAGGTGAACTACACTATTGGGCATTCAAAATGAACATGGCATCAATTTACTGATTAAATGAATATAGTTTCCATTGGAGGAGTTTGGTCTGATCTTAAACTCCCCAAACCTTTCTGCTCCTTTTCCATATAAACCCAGATAATTCAATTATTACCAAATGGTGATGTCTGTCATTATAATTAGAATTTGGTTGTGTATTCAGGAGCTCACACTGTGAGGTCTGCCTGATTTTACACACGGGAGGTAGTTTGAATGAGGCTAAGGGACACATCACTTTTTCACATTTCATAACTTCTTTTAGCTTTTCATCATAGTTGAGAATGAAACCATTTTACCAGGTGCACTGTGACACTTTAAAAGACACCAAACATGAATAGTTACATTTTGTACACACATGAGTTTTCAGTGTATTTCAGGTGAGGAGGAGAAGGGGGATGTGGTGTGTGTGAAGTGTGAACTGTGTCTCCAAAGTTCCTATGCAAGAGGCAGTTCCATATTCAAGAGATACTTCATGTGTTAATGCCCAGGATGGCCTTTTGCCACATTGAGGGGTCGACCAGACATACTGGCACCAGCCTTACAAACACAAGCTCTTGCTCTTGTTTAAGATGAAGACCTTTGTCCTTCTCATATCAGACTCTGTCTGTGTATAAACTGCCCTTTCTTGCAAGAAATAAATACTTATGACTTTCGAGATCTTAATTTTTTCTTCAATTGTTATTTGATATCAATTTCCACGACACTAGTTAGTAGATTTCTCCAATGATGCATTGGTAGTTGCGTTGTTCGAGAAACACACTCCTGGATGATTTTTTGTATAATAATGAGATTTTTTCTTTAAAAAACTTAAAAACCCCACGATGCTAATATACTTTTAATATATTTAAAGATAGTAAAATCTTTGTTAGTTTCTTTGCAATTGAATATGGAAAAAAGGGAATATAATGAGATCATTTTACCAGGCGCACTGTGACACTTTAAAAGACACCAAACATGAATAGTTACATTTTGTACACGCATGAGTTTTCAGTGTATTTCAGGTGAGGAGGAGAAGGGGGAGATAGTGTGTGTGAAGTGTGAACTGCGTCTCCAAAGTTCCTGTTACATATGCAAGAGGCAGTTCCATATTCAAGAGATAGTTTATGCGTTAATGCCCAGGATGGCCTTTTGCCACATTGAGGGGTCGGCCATTATATTCAGTTGGTGGTAATAGCCTCTATTGTCTTTAGATGATTCGATTAAGTGGTCACCTGTAAGGCCAACACTTTTAAGGACTGCCCACTGAATGCCTATATAAGATACCATGTAAAGTTCCTTTAGTCAGACTTGATGACTGCATTTCCCGACAGCTCTTGTTCTTAGTAAAGGATCCGGCTGAAGATACAACCAAGTCTCCTGGTTTTGGTTACAGGCTGCAGATAGTCTACCTGAAAATAAGTCTGTATTTATCAATCAGGCCAGTAGCAATGCATCACTTCTTTTCCACGATGTTTTCACTGCTAGCCATTATTTGGCATGCGAGCGGTCTGCCTGCTGTACGTCGTTCTCAGCGAAGCGTCGACCGATCTTACAGATCTGAGCTGACGGTGTCGAATGGGATGAATTGGGGATCGTGGGGATATAAGAGCATGTGTCCAAGTGGAAGGTACGCCGCAGGGTTTAGTCTGAGGGTAAGTTGACTCTATTTTGCTAATATGGGGGGGATGTGCGCTTCAAAGGATCAAAAAGGTGGAGTTGCTGTTTTCATTTAATTCTCCAGGGAACTGCACCTGGTTGTGTGTCTGTGTAATATTAAAGAGCATGAAGATAATAAATGTTACTAAGTGTTGGGTTAGAGTTTACTTTTTCAAGTGGAAGATTGTCTCAATGTTGTTTTTTAAAGGTGGAAAGACCACTTGATGGTGATGATACAGCGCTCAATGGGATTCGTCTTTATTGTGTCGATCGGCCAGGCTCACGTGACCACAACTCAATTGAGTCCAACGTAGGAAGGTAATGGACTCAGAATGTTAAAAATCCTTGCATTAAGTTTTTAAGATATTTAAGTAAATTGAGGATTTTCTTTAAAATAATGATTGATTTGATCAGGCAACGTCTGTGTGTGTTTTCTTCAGCTGGGGGGATTGGACAGATGTCAAGTGGTGTTATTCTGGATTCTTGACCGCTTTCCAGCTGAGAGTTGAATCTTCCCAAGGAAACGGAGATGATACGGCTGCAAACAACATCAAGTGAGTGTGTGGTGCTATAAGTTATAACAACTTACCCATCCTGGTTTTATTTGGCTATTTAAGGACTCAGTTTTCCCCCCATCAATCTCACTCGCAGTCGTGCTGCTGTTCAAGATTGTGATTGCTGTGTCAATCCGACTGCGCAATTACATATTTTATCATAATATTGTCACATCTGAATTTTTTCCAGGTTCACCTGCAGTGGAGGTGCTGTGCTGGAGGGTGACGGCACAAACTGGGGCAACTGGGGCGACTGGAGCCCAACGTGTCATGGAAGAGGAATCTGTGGCATCAAGACCCGGATAGAAGAGCCACAGGGACGAGGAGACGACACCGCTCTCAATAACGTCATCATGTTCTGCTGTGATTAAGGTGACGTGATCACAATCCAAAACTCAAGAACAACAAGAACATCAAGAAGATCAAATGTTTTGCATGTCATACAGCATAATGTAAATATGTAAGGTTAGCAGGTCATTATCAAAAGAAGCAGACATGTTCTGCTGATCAACCAAAGAAGGAGCTGCAGGGTGATTTTGTAATAATGAGCTTCTTTCCTTATTAAACTTGAAAATGTTATGGTACACATTCTCTGTGTCTGCTTGATCATCCTCACAGGAAACCCTTGTGCTCAAAATAATTCACTGGTTTGAGGAGGACAAACTTAAAGTCCCTATGAAATCAAAATTGACCATACTTACTTTGTTTGCCTAAATTGATCTTTTTGTGGTGAACAATTCATAGGCTACATGCAAGTCAATCCACACAAAAAAAATTTTTGGCTTCGTAATCTTTAATCAAAGTTTGAAAATGCCCCTCCCCTCTGCATTGGAGGACCTTGCCCGATGACGTAGGCTTTACGGTTTGGGCGTCTCCTTAACATCCATAACCACACCCCTCCAACTGACAGCTGCTGTGTGTT
Organism: Pimephales promelas; assembly: GCF_016745375.1. The sequence continues at coordinate 2,920,551 of NW_024121210.1, read as the reverse complement.
TGCGAGCGCCGAGCGAGCATTGATTGACAGCGTGTGTAAACTTGCGTTCTAGATCCAATCAGGCGCTAGTTAGAAAAAAAGCCACGCCCACTATTTTGCCTCATTTAGTATTCCGTTTCTCTCCGAAATACGTCACAACACTGGAGAAAAGTCGTTTGCAACTTCCGGTTCACGGGGACTTTAAATTAGTCAAATGAACTTTATTTAAAGAGTATAAAAATGTTCCTGCTACATTTTATAGTTGTAATTAAATTATTGTTTATTAAAATGTTGTAGTAGCCTAACTTAATATCACATTTCAATCATGCTGGGAGGAGAAAAACCGAAATGGTACTATTTTTGTGATATTGATTAACATAAAATTAGATAAATATATACATTTTCTAACCTATCTTGAATTTTGTGATCATTCACATGCATTCATATGTGATTTTTGTCAATAATATGAAATATTTAATCCGGAAAGGACAAAACAAATGATAATGAATGAACCCAAAAGGTTCCATATGGAACTTTTTTCCTAGTTACAAAAATCCCCTAAAGGGTTCTTATTATTGAACCCTTAAAAAAGGGTTCTGTATAGAACCTTTTAGGGGTTCCAAATACGTTGCGCTGATAGAAACTTTTAAGGTTCTATATAGAACCTTTTCTTTTAAGAGTGTACAGATACCCTCATCATGAGTATGGTGACTGGAGGGTATATGGAGCTGCCTGAAGTGTAAGTTGACTCGCTCCCTCTGTCAAAATCGAGGGTCTGTCCATATAAACTTCCCTCGTCCACTTCAGGTAGTGGAACACACTTCAAAATGGCTCCAGGGATTCCCCCCGAGGGGAAGTAGGGAAGTTCAGAATTCAGAATTCCAGGTGCTGGAACAGGGAATCCGTGTGTGGACCACAGACGCCGCCTGTCATTGACTTACATAAGGCATCACTTCCGCGGGTCCATCACAGGATTTTCCGTGATTCCGTGAAACTGACACAGATTTTGAGTTAAGGGGACGTGTTCATTTCACAGAATTCTGTGAAACCAGGTTGGCCTATTCGAAGGTTCAAATGTTCACTTATCTCTTCTCCTTTGTTTTAGTTGGGATGATCAATCACAGACTCCTGAGCCATAGATGAGTATACGTTTAGATTTATTAGTACTTTCATAGCGGCTTTCTGCCACCACATGCACCATGCTAACAGTTTCTTCCATATACTAGACAGGGTTGCCACTACTCCATAAAACCAACCACTATCATTACAACCTTGATGTGATTTTGTAGGCTATTGTATTCTTTTTATTATACATTAATGGACCATGGGGAACATACAGGTTAAAGGGATAGTTCACTTTGAAATGAATTTTTGATATGTTTTAGCTTACCTCGAGGGCATCCAAGATGTAGGTGTCTTTGTTTCACAGTATTTTCAATTTTGATATTTTTCGGTCAAACCGTTCTTGTCTGTCAGTCTAGTTAGAGTTTTGCACATTTATCTCCAGTTGTGCTCACTGTCGTTTAGCAATCGAAAAAAACGGTAAGCCTTAGACAGCAGGCCATATACTTAGCCATCTTGTTGGTACATGCCCACCACGTACAGCGTCATAAACCAACATGTTTGAACAACCACTTTGTGAGAAAAGGTTATGATTAGTTTCTCCAATGACGCATCGTACCATGGTTGCGTTCGTTGTGTGGGAATAGTCTGTTTCTGGATAGTCTGTTTTCTGTGGCTGGTTCAAGTTTCATCAATATGGAAAAGCAGTTTCTCAGAGATCAGTGTGAAACGTTTTGAAGTGTTTTTAAATGAAACGATCAGTGTTTTTTAACAAATGCTAAACTGAGCTGTTTGTGGTGAGAGAATTATAATGAGGTTACATGAGTGTCATTTCAACATATTCAACTTCCTGTTTTAAATACAACGTCAGCCATCTTGATGTTTGTTACAATGGCAGTAGATCGTCTACTTAGATCCTTCATTCTTCTCCTCGTCTGTAACACAGGTAATACACTCAGTTATTAAATGTGTATAAATAACTGAAATGTCTTGTTCTAGTGCTTTATGTCGTATAAAGCATCATGATCTATAGTTCTGCATCTGATGAACAGGATCTGCTCCTGATGACAAACTAAAGCACTAGAGAGCAAGAGTGACTCGTCTCTAACATTGCTAACACTAGAGTGCTATAAGAATCATTTCCATTAGGGGTTGAAAAAAACACATCAGATTTGTATTTATTTGAGATATTTTGATTATATTTCATGAAGTATGTTGTAACACAGTTGTGGGAAGAAGGAAGTGGAAACCGTTGAATGATCAAAGATTTTTAATAATTAAATAAACATATACAAAAGTAAAGGCAGCATCCCCTCACGGACGACTGCTGTCACATAATAAATCAGAAACACACCGGAAAATCCAGGGCTGTCCTTCACTGTCGTCGCGACTCGCTCATAGTGTGTTTTGTTATTTGTGTGTTTTCAATGTTCATCAAACACATCTAACCTTTGCCGCCTGAGAGCAGTGCATAATGTAAGGACTAATATATCTGCAAGACTGCAACTCCAGAATGGAAACAGTAGTTATGATCAACTCTGGTACTGGAACACAGAGCATGAGATGATTAACAAATCAGTGTTTCTCTCCTCAGGGTTCAGTGATGAGATCTCTGTGTTTGTGCAGACGGGAGATTCTGTTCAACTGGATATACAGACTCAGAAACTACCAGAGTTTTATATTTTATCCTGGACAAATGATAAATCAGAGAATGTAGTTGTGTATATACCTGGAAAAGAAGTTAAACCTCACCCTTCTTACAAGGACAGAGTGGATTTCAATGCTGAAACCTTCTCTCTCACACTGAAGAACATGCAAAAGAACGACAGTGGACTCTATACAGCAAAGACAAGAGGAGAATCAGATGAAACTATTGCTACATACAGAGTATCTGTTATAGGTGAGTCTCATTTCATTGTGTTCCTGTATAAAAGACAATTCAGAAGAGTAATGTTTAATTTCGCACTTTTATATAGCGTGCAAATTTATTTTTAGTCTAACATTTTAAATAAAAAATACAGATCAATGTGGTGAAATAAATATTGTTGGGTCGTGTTTATTCTTTATGTTGTTTTTAGATTTGAATGTATACTGCATCTCTGCTGTGATATTTATACAGCATGAATCAATGTTTAAACTTTTATTTTTTTAAATCAATGGGCTGTTAAATTGTGAGTGTGATTCTGATCTTGGCGTAAATGTGTGTTTCAGACGCTGTGGAGGCTCCTGTTCTGACTGTAAACTCAATCTGGTCCAGTGATTCCTGTGTTATTCTTAATTTTACCTGTAGAGGTCATAACCTCACACTCAGCTCCATGTTTCAACATGGCAGCTGCTCTCCAGACGAAGTGACATCACATGAGAACTACAATCTCATCCTGCACTGCAGTGAGGAATCCATCATCTGCAACCATAGCAACACTGTCAGCTGGAAGGAAGACAGGATACATGTAAAACAACTCTGTAGAGGTGAATATCTGCTTTTAATTTGATCTCACAAATCAAGGGTGCTTACTATAGACTAATTTTTATGTTCTTCATCTTTTACTTTCCAGATAATGAAATACTACCAATCACAACATCATCTCCTGTGCCGTTGCTTATTCTTATGTGTATTGTGTTTGGTGTTGTGTTTGGAGTTATAGTAATGGTGTGTTCTGGTTTGCTCCTTTACTTTTGCTGCAAGAATAATAAAGGTACATCCATTTCACAAACATATATATATATATATATATATATATACTGTATATATATACCCTAAAAAATGTATTCTTTGGTGGCTAAAGAATGTTGCAATATGGAAAGGGGGACATAAGCAATAAGGTTTACAGTATATATAGAAACAACACATGATTACAGTCTAAACATATATAAGATATTAGGCCAAGATACGTCATTGTCTAGTTTCGTCTGGCCATATTTTATGTTATAGTTATATTTTTCTTCTGTTTCACAGCATTCAATATTCCATGCGAATCCCTTAAATACACAAAATTATCTTGTTTCTAAATATTTCTATTTTAAATCTTGACTACAATTCTGACTACATTAAATATTTACTGCTGGCAATAAATACTCAACTCATTTTTTTTTTTTCTTACACTTTCTAACTCTTTATGAAATGCTAGGAGATACAACAAAAAAACTATTTTATATTAGTAAGAGCTGTCTAGTGAATCCAGAACTCTGGTCAATATTAAATTTGTATGATGTCAGTCTGATAGATGAGAGAAATCAAACATCTGACAGCAATCAAATGCAAAGAAACATGTTTCCACACAAACCTGTAATCTGTCCAGTAAACATCCATGTTCTGATCCTCAGGTGTCAAACAGAGTGACGATACAGACTACGATGATGTTGAGGTGAGATTCAAATGACTTCAGATGTCACAGATAATAAATGTAATGTGACCCAATGAATATTAACTGTATTTCACATGATCTGTGGTGGTTCGATTCATTTTTGTTCAGACTCTGACGCAGAAGATGACAGGAGACACCTGGACCACCATCACCTACCATACAGTAGGACACCAAACACTTTCATCTGCTCATGACTGTTAAAACATAAAAATCCTTTTTGATTGACTGGACTCATTAAAGTCTTGATTTAACTCCTAGATTGCATGACTCTGGTGGAAGTGTACAGGATATATTATACTGTTGTAAGTCCAGTACTTCAGTACGTTTCTGCATATAATGAACGGGACGGGTGTTTCCTTGCTTTCCTCATGTCACTTTAATATATCTCATGTACTCTAATCATACTGTTTATTGTTTTTTTTTTTTTTTTTTTTTTACGCGGTTTGAATTTCTGCTATTTTTACAATGATGTTTTGAATGGCTGCCATTGGTGGTGAAAATGCTTTTTTGCTGTCGAATGGTGTAGTTTTTAATTTCTACCAGCAGAGGCTCAGGGCCGTTCTAACCAGATAAACTGTGCCGATGTTAGTTTGACTTTACAAATGTCAATGCCAATCTCATTTCTATGTAAACCTGAGTGGCTTGTATTAAAAATGTGGTTCAACATTAATGTACAGTTACTCTTTTAAAATAGTGTATTGTTGGATGCTGGAATGTTTTCTGTGACTGGTCCAAACCAATGTTTGTTTTCAGTTTTCATACTCTAGTCTCATTTGCAGGTTATTAAAATGCTGTAACTTTCTTAAATTGTCCTGTATCTTTCTTAAACATCTCCTAGCCTACCATATTGTTTTAGTTTTAGAAGCATTAATATTAAATCTAACTGATATAACTAAACTAATAATTGTCCAGCTGAGGATCATAACAAAAGCTGAGCTGGTGAGAGTTATGAGGTTAAATGGGCGTCATTTCACACTTATTCAACTTCCTGTTTTAAATAAAACTTCAGCCATCTTGATGTTTGTTACAATGGCAGTAGATCATCTGCTTGCATCCTTCATTCTTCTCCTCATCTGTACCACAGGTAATACACTCAGTTATTAAATGTGTGTAAATAACTGAAATGTCTTGTTCTAGTGCTTTATGTCGTATAAAGCATCATGATCTTCTGCACCTGATGAACAGGATCTGCTCCTGATGAGAAACTAAAGCACTAGAGAAACAGTGATTCGTCTCTAACATTACTAAGAGCTAAAGAATCATTTCTGCTACGTTAGGGATTGAAAAACAAATGTAAATCTGTTTACACCAGGTTTTCAGGGGTTAAAACATAAAGTGATACTGCTGATGCTTTAAAGCCCTTAACGCTAATTAGAGATATTTTAGTTAGGCGTATATTTCATGATCCATGTATCATAAACAAGTTTTTTTTTTTATTCATGGATTGAGCTTCTCTCTGATATGCTTAACTAAATTAAGTCAGCTGGTGATGATATCATAACAATAAAACATACAGTATATGACAGTTGATTGGTCCGGTTGATTCTTTGTGTCTTTGACCAAAGTCTCAATGCTGCATGTTGTAATCTGACTTCTTTCTGGTGTCTTTATACCACATCTATACTGTGAGCACAGCCCAACAAATTACTGAACTATTGAACTTTATGATTTATTTATTTAGATTCAGAAGTGAGTTGATTATGAAGTAAGATGGTGGTGTAAAATGGGTCCAAATCCAAAATCTGCTGAACTGTGTTTCTCTCTCCTCAGGGTTCAGTGCTGAGATCTCTGTGTTTGTGAAGATGGGAGATTCTGTTCAACTGGATATACAGACACAGAAACTACCAGAGTTTGATCTTTTATCTTGGACAAATGATAAATCAGAGAATATAGTTAAATATATATGTGGAACTAAAGAAGTAAAACTTCACTCCTCCTACAAGGACAGAGTATATTTCAATGATGAAAGCTTCTCTCTCACACTGAAGAACATGCAGAAGACAGACAGTGGACTCTACACAGCAAGAACTAGTGGAGAATCAGAGGAAAATATTGTTATATACAGAGTATCTGTTATAGGTGAGTCTCATTTCATTGTGAGCATAAATAACAATTTATGAGTAATTTATGTTTAACTTTTACATTTATATTACACGTTGAAACCGGTTGAAATCATAAAAAATGATTTTTTAATTCATTATGTTATTTTCTGCAACTTTAATTAAAGCAAAAAACAACACCATTGGAGTCCTTTCCTTAGACCTTTAAATAGAGAATACAGATAATGTGGCTTGAAAACTCATTTGTTGACTTCGGATTTGAATGTGTACTGAGTCACTTCACGACTGTGGTCTTTATTCAACAAAACAAGTATTTTAACCTTTTTACATCACTGTGCTGGGTGTGATTCTGATTTTGGAGTAAATGTGTGTTTCAGACGCTGTGGAGGCTCCTGTTCTGACTGTAAACTCAAACTCCAGCAGTGACTCCTGTACTGTGAACTTCACATGCAGAGGTCATGACCTCATGATAAACTCTAGCTATCAGAACAACAGATGCTCTCCACAGGAAGTGACATCACAAATCAATACTCTAATCCTGAACTGCAGTGAGGAATCAATCATCTGTAACCATAGCAACCCAGTTAGCAGCAAAAAAGGCATAATAAACATCAAACAGCTATGTGGAGTTAAACACACGCGTGTGTGTATTCGTCGACCTATTTAAGGGGACCTTCATGTCGTTACCACACTCACCAACAGGGGACCGCCGAGCATCAGAAGCTTTATGTTGTGGACATTGCAAGAAAGTTATTACTTTAAGAAATGCTAAGAAATGCATTCTCTGTTGTGGCTTTATACTTACAGTATATGTTTGGCTAACATATCCCATTGAAGCTTATTGTCAAGAACACCAAGATATTAATAATGCGACTTGGTAGTATTGGCTGCCTATTAATTAAACATAATTTCTATAAATTTCCACTCAAATAAAATCAACAGACATGTCCTTTCTTGTTTCCTTTGTTTCTAGGATGTTGATGTATAGTCAGTGCATGAAATATTGCTAAATTTAAATGCAACCAAACATTGTCATCCTTTACCATCCTTCAGTGGACCTTTCTTGAAGATCAAATTTAAAACTTTTAAAGGGTTAGTTCACCCAAAAATGAAAATTCTGTCAGTATTTACTCACCCTCATGTTGTTCCAAACTTCTATGTGTTTATTTGTTCTGCTGAACACAAAGGAAGATATTTGGAAGAATGTTTTAATCAAACAGATCTCATTCCCCATTGACTACCATAGTAGGAAAAAACACATACTATCAATGGGGAATGAGATCTGTTTGATTAAAACATTATTCTAAATATCTTCCTTCCAGTTACCCTGCTGTGTCTCAGCGACTCTTTCTGCTGCTCTCTGTCCAAAGACTCTGAGGCAATGGTGTCCAGCGCCGCCTTAAATTGAGGGGGAGCCAGTCTCCACTACGAGTGCTTGAACCAATGTTGGGCGAATTCCTGCCTGGGAAATTTCATAAGGCTCCAGTAGATTCAAGGAAGGAGGGGATAACCCCAACAACAAGTGTCTTGTTCCCTCCTCTCAGGTAACTGATGTTATATTATGTAACCAGAGACGTTTCCCAGAAATCACGTGATGATTTATGTTATGTAACCTGAGACGTTTCCCAGAAATCACGTGATTTAAACAAGAAACCTGTTCCCCTGTGGCTCACAGATTCATTTGTGGTTATTCTGGACTGGTCCATCAGTCAATAAAGGTAGGTATTAATCAGATATGTTCTAAAATTTTGTGAGATCAAGATAATCAGTTTCAAGTGTGTAGTTGAGAGGTTGGAGCTCTATGATTATATGAGGCTTTCTGAGATTCTCTTAATTGGTAAGGCTTTGATCACTGTCTTCATAAGCAGTGTGTAATTTGTGAACTGTTTAAGTTTTTTTTTAATCCTATTGATTTTCAAGTTTCAATTCAATTCATGTTTATTTGTATAGAGCTTTTCAAAATACACTTCATTTCAAAGCAGTTCAGATGGATTCCAGTCATTGATCAACAGGTGATTTTCTTTTATTGTTATTAATATTATTATTCATTTTTTAAATGAATAGTTGTATTATTAAGGATAAGTTTGTCTGTGTTTCTCCTGGATGTTCACATAAATATGCAATGAGCAAATTATTAATAAACAACATTTATTATGCAAAGTTGGTCTTTAATGGTCAATTCCATGGGGGACAGAGCTATGAAATATATATGTATGTATGTATATATATATATATATATATATATATATATATATTGGGGTTTCATATTAGGCAGTGGAGTCGGAGCCATTCAATTGCTTGTGTATTTATCATGTGCATGGGTGTAAGATGAGACGTCACCATTTTGCTGTCCATATCAAATTAAATTTACAAAAAGTGATTTTATATACATACAAATATTGAATACATTAAAGTGTCTATACTTTCATGTTTTAAATAATGTTTGTGAAAATAAAATGTCAAAATGTGGCTGAAATAATGCTCCAAAATGTAAATTTGTCATTCAAATTTTCAGCATTCAAAGTAATGTTTTTCTTATTCAGTGTAATGCAAATTCTGATACACGTCATGCATTATACTGAATGAAGTACCACTGCATAACAATTTTAGCATCTCTTACTTACAGATAAATGAGTAATGTATAACACTGACAAATATACAAAATTCATTGTATGTATTTAATGCATTTTTGTATAGTTTTATTTGTGTTATTGATTTATTTTAGGCTGCCAAAAACAGAAAGAGTTGCTATGTTCGCAACAGCAAGCGTGATGTGTAGCTAGCGACACCAGTTATAAACACTTGATCCCGTGTTGTGTAACTGTGTGGAGTTTTTGGACAATCAGACTCAGAGAAGCAGGCAGCAGTTTCACTGGATCTTTTATATAAAACACAAATAAGTACACTCTAAAAAATGCTGGGTTGTTTTAACCCAACTTTGGGTCAAATATGGACTAACCCAGCCGTTGGGTTAAATTTTTACATTACATTTTTAACCCAACATTTCGGGTTTGTCCATATTTGACCCAAAATTGGGTTAAACCAACCCAGCATTTTTTAGAGTGTAGCGTTTAGAGTGGAATTACTCTTGTTCTCTCTCCTATGAGATAACAATGCAAATGGCAAAAAAAGAGGAGCACAAAACAATCTGGGCAAAGAAAAATGACTTATGCTCACATTTCCACATATTCAGCAGAAGACAAAAATATAACTCTGAAAAGGGTAAAATTGAAGGGAAATATATATAAAAGCAATAATTACAATAAAGATTAAATAATATTATTAAAAATTAAAAAAGAATTTTAATTTCATCTTTGACCCATACTGCCATGAACAGCTTTTAAAATTTGTCTGGGAATTATTCACCACACCTGGTTAATGTTTATTTTGTTTTACAGTTATATCATTATGGATCAGGAAACAGATGATAATGCCATGGACACCTCTCCAGAGTCATATAGAGATTCAGATTGTGTCAGTCCTTCAGTCACACATCAGTATACAAATGACATCATGGACAATCCTCAGGTAACAAATCAAGAACCAGATGATGTCTTAGTGAATCCTCCCATTAAACATGATGAAAAATGCACAGAAACTCTAAACAAAGATAATGATGACCCAGCTGTGGCAGACTCAACCACTTCAGTTCCTTTCACATCACCTGATCAAGATCCTGGAGTAAAGACCTCAAATAAATCACATGAAGAATACAAGGTAAAAAAGATAACATTCTTAAAATATGTTCCAAAAAGGGGTTTCCTCAGTAATGCTAAATTAGAAGAACCATTTTTGGATCCACATGCCCCCTCCAAAAAAACTTTCAGTGAACTTTCAAAGTCCTTAAAGGGTTAGTTCACCCAAAAATGAAAATTAAGTCATTAATTACTCACCCCCATGCTGTACCAACCTTCGTTCATCTTCGGAACACAAATAAAGATATTTTTAATTGAATCTGAGAGCTGGATCAGTCCTATATAGACTGCCTAAGGGACTGGCTCTTGACGGCCCATAAAGTCATTAAAGAAAAGGTTTAAATATTCCATGTGCCTACAGCGGCTCAATTATAAGTTTATCAAGCGACGAGACTACTTTTTGTGCGAAAAAAACATAAATAACGACTTTATTCCACTATTCCATTACTTCCTTATGGGCGCATGCGCGAGAACTGAGACGAGGACGTTCTCATTCGTCTACTTCTTGTTACCGGCTGCTCACCGCTTAGGAGTTTTACCGCCACCTGCCGTATAAAATGATGTGCTGATATAGCTGGAAGCGCAAAACTTTCTGTTTACAAGCAGAGGAAGATGCGCGCTGTACATACGCTTTTCAATTAGCGTATTTTCCGCACTATAAGGTGCACTTAAAAGCCTTTAATCTTCTCAAAAAACGACAGTGTTCCTTATAATCCGGAGCGCCTTATATATGGATCATCATTTTATACGGTAGGTGGCGGTAAAACTCCTAAGCGGTGAGCAGCCGGTAACAAGAAGTAGTCAAATGAGAACGTCCTCGTCTCAGTTCTCGCGCATGCGCCCATAAGGAAGTAATGGAATAGTGGAATAAAGTCGTTATTTATGTTTTTTTCGCACAAAAAGTAGTCTCGTCGCTTGATAAACTTATAATTGAGCCGCTGTAGGCACATGGAATATTTAAACCTTTTCTTTAATGACTTTCTGGGCCGTCAAGAGCCCGTCCCTTAGGCAGTCTATGTAGGACTGATCCAGCTCTCAGATTCAATCAAAAATATCTTTATTTGTGTTCCGAAGATGAACGAAGGTCTTACGGGGTTGGAACAGCATGGGGGTGAGTAATTAATGACTTAATTTTCATTTTTGGGTGAACTAACCCTTTAAAACAACCTCTTTTAGTGCATATTATATTTGAATAATTTTTTTTAGCAATGAATGAATTTTGTTCAATGGAAAAATTCCACGGATATGCTTCATCGAACCAGATGCCAAAAAAGGCACTTTATTTTTAAGAATGAAGAGTGTAATTTGAAAAGAAAAAAAATCTTCTTCTTGTTGCACTTTACATTTAAGGCCCAATATTTCCTTCTAATTCACAAGTTTGGCTATTTCACCTACACAGAAGTAGAATAAACATGCAAGTGTGACGTTCATACTTTTGGCCACATGGCGTATGCAAATGTTTACTAATGTCTTTTAACCTTTAAAAGTCCTGGTTATAAGAAAATTATAATTTTGTTGTTCTCTCTCCAGGATAATGTTAAACCAATAGAAGAAGGGAGGAACCTGGAACCTGATGGTAATAAAAACACAACTAGTGTCATGGTTTGGGTTTTGTTGTCATTGGTTGATTGTTTAAACATCCACAGGTGTCCCTTGTCTCGTTGTTTGTCCAGGATGAATTTAAGCAGCCAGACATGTATCTAGTTCAGTTTTAGATTTCTTGATGTTGTTGTGTTGCATGTCGGTTACGGAGTCTTAGTCTGAGTTTATTTCAAAGTCCTAGTCTTTATTTAATAAAAACACTGCTTCACTTGGATCCTGCTTCTTGCTGTTTCATAACATAGTACATGTGTGCTCAGGCTTTAATGATTCAAAAAGGATACGAAATGTGCCAATATTAGCAAAAAGCACCATTCTTATATTGTTGCATTATTCTTATATTGTCTGAGAACAGTTCTGTGTTGTTTGTTTTAGATCACGGTGATCCCGATGTGACGGTTGCATTATTTGGAAGCTCCGAGGCAGTCCAGTTCGGATGTGACAACAGTCTACTTGGAGAAAAACAACCCTGTCTTAAAAACACAGAATTCCCCATGACCATTCCAATACAGAGGAAGATATCAGAACATCTTGCCTCTGTGATCAACATGATAGGCTTACATGAGACTAATCTTGAACCTCTCAATCAAGATATTGGTCAACTTCTAAATGAAATCCATGCCTTCATCTTTGTTGTGCGACTTGGACAGTTGACAGACGAGGATAAAATGGGCATTGAATGGCTACAGAGAATATTTGGTGACAGAGTTCTTTCATTTGTGATTATTCTCTTCACCTATGAGCGAGAAGAAGAGACTGACACTATTATAGATGACTTAAAGAACAACTCTGTTCTGGCACAGCTCGTGGAGAAATGTGAAGGAAGATATCACATCTGCAGCAAGAACATGAACAACCAATCAGAGATGAGAGAATTGATTGACAAGATTAAACAGCTGTTCACTGAAAATAATCAGCAGTTCTACACAAGAGCGATGAACAAACCTTCAGGAGACCTGCAAGACAGTGAATCTCAAAGTGGTAACACAGATCCTATGTTGATTTTTGTCTTACGGTATATTGCCACAACTCCATTTTAACATGTGTGGGAGGAATTAAGGTTGTAATACTAATGTTGTCCACCAGAGGAAGTGTACATTAACATAATGTAGATTAAAATCTAGATTAAAATCTTTGTAACTGGTTCAAAAGATTGACTTGTAGTAATAATAAAATTGCAGGGATCAGTGATCTCCAAAATACTTGTTATTAAACAATACCTTAATTTTAATGTATTGAAAATATAAAAATGTATCAAGCCAAGGCACCCAAGAGTTAAATTAAATAAACAGCCTTTATTTCATTATGGCTAAGGCAATTAAAAGCAGTTTTCAAATAACCGTACAACGGCGCATTGTGGCCTCTCGCGGTTCAAACAAATAGGCCTGGGTGACAAAATCAAGCTCCTCTTCTCTTATACCTAAATCATCCAACACTTTTATACCTAAATCATCCAACACATCCAACTAATTTGTGATCATGTTTTGTTCATCAATACATCATGCATCTGGTCTGGTCTCATGTACAGCCATTACCGAAAGCCAGTGATTAGTTTATGAAGTTAAAAATATGGATATTTTTCAAAGTTCCTGTAAAGTCAAAATTAAGTATGTGTTCTGAGTTTATTACACCACAGAAAAATGTGTTATTAGCCACCCAGCCAAATTTGAATGATAAAAAAGCCGCAAGTACATAAAATAAGCTAGCAAAATCTTGAAAGAATGAGCAGCCATCTCTATCTAGCAGTTATTTCTATTCTCAAACGCTGGGGGCGTGTCCGCTGGCTGCGCTGAAACCACGCCCACTCGCGGGAAAGCTGTTGACGGTTATAATAGGTGATACCGCGTGCTTTCGGGACGGGAGAAAGAACGCTGAGGCGGAAGATCGTCGTTTCGGCCCCATTCACCAGTAACGGCGGAATATCAGTGAATCCCAGACGTCTCTGAGGAAAGTTAAAACGATCCTGTGTAAAATGATCACTAGAGGCCGTGTTGGCGGTGATCCTCAGCTCTTCATAAAGGTTGGCTCTACACAAAATTAATCCACCTCTTTTTGATGCGATCGTTTTTAGGAAATTTATATAAAGACACCGATCTGTTTTGTACATGATCGCATCCAGGTAGTAGCCTATGCATTTCCTTGTCGAAGGCATAGCAAGCTAGCAAACTGTTGGCTGTAGTAGCTAATAGTACTGACAGTCACTCGCGATTGAGCGGCGAATGCGAATGTGCTCTATTGTTAGAGGAGAGCTCAGCCTCAGTGCGTCATCAAGTAGGGGCGTGTCCACGAGCTCAGGGGGTCCAGTGCGTCATCGAGCCCTGTTTTAGCCCCGCCCAAAAAATCCGTAAAATAGCAATGTGGAAAAAATGTTTAATTCCATATTTCAGAACTTCACAGTTCACAGTCTTTGTAATATGTTTTAGCAATACATTTCTAACATTTATAATGTGTTTAGAATTTTTTTGTATAATTGCCTTTACAAGGACTTAAAGAGGCTTTGGTACTTTAATCGAACCCTTTACTTAAGACTTACTGATATAAAATTAAAATTAAACTTTATTTTGAGTACTTCTTTATTGCACACTGCACATTTCTCTAAATTATGCTTAAAACATTTTTTTAATATCGCTATTATTAAGGATAGTATTGTATATGATCTCTGCATAATATCAGTCTTTATGCAAAATATTTAACGTGTACCTAAAGTATGCATGCAATAGTTGTAATATTCATGTAATATTTAGTATATCAAAAGTACAATTGTTATATTGTACTAATTAATACAATATAACAATTGTATTAATATTTTTATTTTTATAGAAATTTTTTTACAGATATTTTATAAAGGGTATGTTATTAAGCACATAAACATGTAAAAGTATTTGTATTATACTTAGCACAAAATTAATCTATTTCAAATACATTTTAGTAAATATTTTAGTATATTAGAGAAGTCTAATAAAAGAGCTACCAGTGACAACTCCCCTCCATTTGTTTTTATAAAATCAAGGTTCAGAAACAGAAGCAAGCATTGGTGAGACTAAAGCACAGCCTTTGGAGAGCTTGGCACAACTACAACCTGATAAAAGTGACAAACAAAAGGTAAAAAGCATTTTTTTTTCCCGGAAATGGATTCAATTTTACATTGGTTATGTATTTTATTTCTATATGTTGTTCTACCAGACATAATCTACATTTGACGTCTAAAACTATAAACGTCTAAAATATGCAAAGCATTCTAAAATATATAGCCTATCATTTTCTTATGAACAATGTTAGAATCAATTGAATAAGTTGATTATATTACTACATTTAAAATCATTCATGATCATTTGTTTCCAATGCCATTATCAGATTTATTTAACACATTTGACACATTCTTTTTTCTTTTAATATTGTTAGGATTGTACTATATAACCATAACCAGCATCTAAACGAGGATATTAATAATGAACAATCTTTGAAATCATATACCATAGCTTTAAAAGTTGTTCTGATAAAAACAAAAACAAAAATCTCTCTTTCAGGCACACACAGACATATAGATTCAGTGTATGAATCTCAACAATGGTGACATAAAGAATATTCCTTAGATAATTCAGATCATAATTTATTCATACCGCAATTTATGATGGGAGCTTTGAATGAGTTTTAATTGGTGGCACCCAGAATGCACTGCAAGATGCTTTATTATCCTCACTATTGTTGAGAATCACAGTCTGATTATTCATGTCTGTGTGTCCAAACAAAATTCCACTTTCAACGACTTTTGATCAGAACAACTTTTAAGAAATCTTTTGGATTAATTGGATCTGATAATGACCAATATACATCAATGCTAGAGATTAGGTCTACTTGAGTTCAGTCATTCAGGTCATATGATTGTGAAATAATGATTATGTTAAAACATAAACCAATACCATGAGATCACATTTTCTCTTTGTTCTTCTGGCTGTCAAAACTCATGTACAGCAGCCAAACAAAATCTGAAGTTATACGTGTAAAGCCCGGGACACACCAAGCAGACGCCAACGAACTAGCACTGGTGAAAGCCAACTGTGTTGTCACCTCTCGTCTTGCATATTCATACTTGGCATAGGTCCTAATTCTAAATGTATAAATTACTATAAAGTGCACATGGCTTATCTACTAGTCATACCAATTAACTATGTAATGTTGTACTGTATTTTTCAGCTAGGAGCTATGCAACTCTTTGACAGGATTCAACTTAAAGGCAAACACCAAAAACTGAGAACTGTAGATTTCCTTAAGCCAATTGTACAATCACAATCCCAAGAGTCTTGTGGAGAGGAGGAGCTGGCTTCAGTTTTTCTACAAAAATTAATGATGCTGGACTACAGAGCAAGATGCCTCCAGAGTAAAGGGAATAATGAACAACATAACACACAACAAAGGAACAATGACTTTTCTGAAGATGATGGTGATGCCTTTGATAATATTTTTGGAGAAACTGCTAAACCCTCTGATGAAACAAACCAAATAGATGCTGTCCACTTAATGGATGTTCAGATGGCTTTGCTTCATTGTGCCGATAGTTTCCTAAAGCAGCTCATGGTGACTAAACTTTCACAGTGTCAATATGCTCTCCCTCTGCTTGTACCAAATCCATTCACACAACAGATTGAGTTCCCACTCTGGACATTTCGACAAATCAACAAGAGCTGGAAGACAACTGATGATGAGGGTAAAGTCTCTAGCAAATTCCAGCCAGTCTATAAGGCAGAAACTCCAATGGTGGCTTTCTTCAGGTTTGGTCCTGTGACCTCATCGAAGTCTCAACTGATGAACAGCCTGATCAATGAAAAACACAACACATTCTTCCACAGGAACTGCCCAGGCAGCAGCAGAACCAGAGTCCTGATGGATGGACTGGTGGAGATCGCCTGGTACTGCCCCTCTGGAAAGAAAACAGATAAATTTACTCATTGTGTTGCCATTTGTAACCTACATGGTGATGCAGGAGCCAATGAGAAGCAGCTGCATATCCTGACTGAAATGGCCTCTGTTAATGTTGTTTTTTTACCACAACTCGGCAAGAATGACAAAAGCATGGCCAAGATCCAAAACTTCTACAAGGACTCGAAGCCCCTCATCTGCCTCCTTACTGATAATGATTCAGTTCTCACAGAAATGAAAGAATGGAAATACAAAATTGGTTTGAAAGACAGAAATCAGTCAGTTGTATTTGAAGAAATCAGAAGAGCTATAAATAATGGACTCTTGTCTTTTGAATCATCTCCTATTTTCAAGCTTGAAGACGTGGCTGAGCGCTCCGGTATCAAAGTAGATGAGGAAAATGATGAAGACCTCAAAAGAGGAAAAGAGGTAGCACAGAAGATGATGAGTTTACTGCAGGATAAAGATCTGACTGAAATCAAAGAGTCATTATTGCCATTGCAGGGAAAACTGTGGCATCAATGGTGCGAGAAGAACAAAGAACTTCATCGACCTAAATTAGGAGAATTACATAAGGGGAGCAACATTGAAAAGAACAAAAGTTCTAAACAATCAGAAATGCTGAAAATTCGTGAACAGCAACGGACATCTGTCATAAGTCAGTTTATCCAAATCTTTATCCAAAACCTGAATTCACAAACAAGAAATGAGGTGTCTTATTTTCTAAAATGGCTGGGCATCCTGCTGGATGACTACACCGGTGAAAGTCTTTCAGCCCTTCTTCATCAGTATGATGAAAAATGGTCAACGGTCCTAGATCTCAAAAAGAAACAGGATAAATCACAGCAACTGGCTGCTGCACAAGTAGAACTTGAGACAGTATCTGAGAAATTACAAGCTGCAACCTTTGGCTTAGAGCACATACTGAGAGAGATTGGTCAGATATATGAATCATGTTCATCTGTGAAGAGGAACAAGAAAGATATGACCTTTGACTTCTCTTCTCTCCCACGTCTCGCAGCTGAGATGATGATGTCTGGATTTCCACTGGAGCTGATGGATGGCGACGCTGCCCATGTTCCTCTGATCTGGGTTACTGCTGTTATTGATGCACTCATCAAGAAACTGGGAGACCAGAGAGTCTATGTGTTGTCTGTTTTAGGGATTCAGAGCTCTGGGAAATCCACCATGCTGAACGCCATGTTTGGACTGCAGTTTGCCGTCAGTGCTGGCAGGTGCACCAGAGGAGCTTTCATGCAGCTGGTCAGAGTATCAGAGGAGATGAAAGCACAGCTGAAGTTTGACTATATTCTGGTTGTTGATACTGAGGGACTTCGTGCACTAGAACTGGCTGGAAGGTCAACAAGAAATCGTGACAATGAAATGGCCACATTTGTTGTTGGTCTTGGGAATATGACACTGATCAACATCTTTGGAGAAAACACAGCTGAGATGCAAGACATTCTTCAGATTGTTGTTCAGGCCTTCATGAGGATGAAGAAGATCAGACTGAATCCAAGCTGCATGTTTGTCCATCAGAATGTTTCAGATGTCACAGCCGGAGAGAAAAACATGGAGGGACGGAGACGTCTGCAGGAGAAACTGGATGAGATGACGAAACTGGCTGCTAAAGAAGAAGACTGTGATACAGAGTTTTTCAGTGATGTCATTACATTTGACGTTCAGACTGATGTCAAATATTTTGCACAGCTGTGGGAAGGCAGTCCACCAATGGCACCACCAAATCCAGACTACAGCAGAAATATTCAAGAGTTGAAGGACACCATTCTCTCAAAAGCTTCTACATCTGGCGGAATTACACTGTCTCAGTTCAAAATGCGTATTAGTGATCTGTGGAATGCACTGCTAAATGAAAGCTTTGTGTTCAGCTTCAAAAACACACTTGAGATTGCGGTATACAGAAAACTAGAAACTAAGTACAGCGACTGGACATGGAGCCTCAGAAGCGCCATGCTGAGCATTGAAGACAAATTCTACAACAGAATTGCCAACGGGAACATTAATGTTCAGGAAAAGGACCTGTTGGCTGACATGAGAAAGACAAAAGAGAAAGTAGAAAAATCAATAATGTCTTACTTTGAAGAGGACAAAGACAAAGAAATTCTGTGTCAGTGGCGAGGAAGATTTGAAACCAGAGTCAATGATCTTCATGATGACCTTGTAAAGGGAACAAAAAGAAAGTTAGAAGAAGCAATTGAACAGAAAAAAGCCAGGGAAAAGCTGGATCAGAGAAGAACAGATTATGAAAATGAGCTATTCAGTCGGAGCAAGGAATTAGCTTTAAGCCTGAGAAATACAGGAACAGATGAGAATATGCTGAACAAGGAGTTTGACACAATGTGGAGGAAATGGGTCACTGAAATGACTAAAGATACTCCTCCACTGAAAGACCTGAACTTCTGGGACGATGTTGCTCGAATCTTATCGGAAAATCAGGAATTAACTTTTGTAAATGAGCGGTTAAATCAGAAAGACTATGAACTGATCGTCCACCGGAGTGATTATTTTGTCTACATAAGACTGAAAAAGCATCTAGAGCATTCTGGTGAAGCTGTATCTTCAGAGGAGGCTGGCGAGAGCTCTAAGAAAAGCAAGAGTGGATTCATGCAAAGATTTGGTCAAAAAATCATGTCAGGAATAGAATATATTACAGGCAATCAAAAGGCACCAGAGAAAACAGACCTAAATGCTGAATGTCATAACTCGATAAGGCGTCTGACTCAAAAAATTATTCAGGAGACTGAGATGATAATGAAGAAGTCACCAGTCGGAACACGAGGCTACAGTGATAGTTACATTCAGGAAATAACAGACTGTGTTCAAAAGTCAGTAAAGCAACATGAATCCATGAGCCAAAAATACACACTGAAGAAAGAGTTTAGCATAGATCTCAGTCTTCATGTTTGTGACATTGCAAGACAGAAGTTTACTGAACTTCACAAAGAATTCAGAGAAGCAACTGACCCAAGAATTTTTCTAGAGAAGCAGAAACCTCAACATTGGAACATCTTCAAGAACTACTACAAAGGAGCGACGACAACAACCATACTGAGTGAATTCATCTGCGGCAAACTTGGGCCATCCATCCTACAAGCGGTTTACAACAAAACTGCTATTGATTTGGCAGCACAGATGAGGTCTGACATACCAGCATTACGTGAAAACAGACCAAATCTGGAGAAACACATTCTGAAATCCCTTGCAGAAAAGGAGGATTTCGGCCAGTACATAAAATACATCCATAATCCCAGAAAACACTTCAAACACTTCATAAAAAAGGAGGTGGACAGATACTTCACCAAACAAAACAAAATGATTCAAAAACTTTTCAAAGGAAATCTGACAGAAAAAGAGCTGATTGTAAGTAATGCCATTAAAACAGCTACAGTGGAGGTCAAGAGTCGGAGCGGAGACGGCAAAATGTGGTTCAGATGCTTCACCGTAAGCCTGACAGATGAGCTGAAACTCACAGAGAACTCATGTGGTGATCTCAGCGAGATTAAAGACTTGGATTTTCTTGAGACTGATTTAAGCGACAATCTGAAGAAAGAGACGACAAAGCTACAGAACAGCTTTACAAGCATTAATGACATGAAAATGTGCAGGAAAAGTCCAGATGAGATTTTGATTGACCACTTCTGTCAGTGCTGTTGGGTTCAGTGTCCTTTCTGTAAAGCCATCTGCACCCACACGATGGAAAGCCATCCTGGAGGTCACAGCGTTCCTTTCCACCGCAACATTGGACTGAATGGGTGGTTTTACAGAGGAACAAAAAACTTGTCTATTGATATCTGCACAACAGCAGTAGCAAGTGATCGATCTTTTTATCCAAATTCCTCTAAATACAAAGTTCCCTGGAACAAATACAGAAAAGGAGGTTCTAAATATGCTAACTGGAGCATCACTCCAGATCACTCTGAGCTGCCGTACTGGAAATGGTTTGTTTGCAGATTCCAGAAAGATCTGGAGGAGTACTACAGTAAAACATTCCAGGGACATGGTCAGATTCCAGATGAATGGAAAGAGTACACAAAAAAGGATGCTCTGGAAAGTTTGGAAAAATACTTGTAATGGCACTCTTTCAGATCCCTGTTTATAGAGGATGTTTTGACATCCTGTTTCACAATATTGTTTCTGAACTGGTAGATGCAGTATATTGTGCTTTTGTAGGAGTTCTTTAAAAAAAAAATGCATACTGAAGTAACACTGCTATGCTTTTTATTTACACATGTGACTGTTAGTCAGTGGGAAATGTTTAATGATTTATTCTGTCAAAAAATGTCATTAGATTATGAAATAAAAATAAAAAGGGGTTTTATTTTTGTGTCTCTATCTCCATGAAGGGAATTGGTGTATGTAGTGATGTAAAGCTGGAAATTCAATAGATGTGATTGACAATTTTAATTGTATTTACTGTTGTTGTTTTTATTGTTGATTTCATATAATGATGCTTGCAAAATGATGTTGCTTGTATCTTTAAACCTCAACCACATTTTACTTATCAGAGGTGAAAAAGCACCATGATTTCCTTATTGTTAATCTCTTTGATCTTTTGAAATCTGTGAGCTGTACTCGGTTATCACAGAGATGTAGTTCTACATGTTTTATTAATTTGTATGAGGATGTAATATCTGAATAAAGCTGAGTGAATTAACTGAAGTTTGATATCCTATATTTTTGTTACCACTACACAAAAGGGGTATGTGAAGAAAGTATAAAATTTTTTTGATGTGAATGCCTTTATGAACAGGCTAGCTTTAGTTGGGACCTAATACAACAGAACAAGATAGACATGTTTATTGGAAAATACACATTATAATAAAGTTGAAACTGCAAAGACATTTCATAAAATGCATAACAACATTTAGTTTAAACATACAACTTCTTCACATTTTAATATCAACAACTGTGGCAAATGTCTGCTCTATGTGTATTCTGCTGCATATGATAAACTCACGTCAGCTGCTCTTAAAGCAGTCACATTCATTCACAGGAATCACACTGTTTTAATATTAATATCAAACCAGAAAAAAAACTACATAAAATGTTATCCAATAAAGTATAGGGTTAGGTTTATTTATCAAACTGTGCATTTAGTTATCTGTGTTGTGTTTATTAATCCTTACATCCTGAAGGCATTTTAAAAGGCTTTACACAAAACTTAAAATTAAAACATGAGGCTTATTTAAAAGAAAAAAACAAGGTGGGAACAATTACAGGGCAACATTTGATAGAAAGCCTTTCAAAAATTGTCATTATTTATGTTTGAAATCAAGTAAGGTCTTGTTCACAATGAGTTAAATCAAGTTTGTTTGATTTTGAGACTTCCAAAATGTGCATCCCAGATTATTTTAACATCCTGATTTATCATCCTGTACGTAGTATACATTTGAACTTGTGTTATGTTTTGTGCTATGTGTTATGTTTGTGTTATGTTATGTTTTTACATAATATCTAAGGGTCTAAAAAAAATGTCAAATTCTTGCAAATTAACTGTTTAAGAGGGAACAATTAATTTAGGCAAATCTGCTCGTTCTCAAATGTACTCAACCGCGGCCTCTAGTGACAGATTTCAGGTCTAACATACACCAGATCGTCTTCCTCTGTCCCCCGGAAGTGACGCATTCTCTGATTGTCAACATGCAAGATGGCGACTCATCACAGACAGAACGCTGCTGGTCGGAGGAAAGTGCAGGTAATCATTTAAACGTAATATTTCGGAACTTTAAAACTATTTATTACAGAATTCTTAATACGTTTACGTGTTTCAGGAAAGCGTCGCCCTATGTAGTGTGCACAATACTTACAAACCGAAACATTTCCGCCCTTTCAAAAATTACTGTGGTGTTACCATAGTACAGTGATGATATCACGCAGTGGCATACAGTCATTTTTTGGTGTGTCCAAATACGTTTTTGGGCTACTGCACAATACAGATATATGATATTGTAATTGAATGTATTTGTATACAGCTGTCTGCTCAATAATTCAATTATTTAGATAAAAACATGTTTACATGTTACAGATTTATGTATAGCCTTAAAATCAAATGCTAATCTCTTAATGACTGATTTACAAGACAAACAACTGGTTCCAGGCTCTCTGTGTAATTAAATTTTCTATAAATTTAGTTGATAGGCATTTTTGTAGACTAGTTGCATGTAATCTCTAGTTGTCTAATAAACTAATATATATATATATATATATATATATATATATATATTAATAATGATGATTTTACAGGTTTCCTATGTGATTCGAGATGAGGTGGAGAAGTACAATCGTAACGGTGTGAACGCTCTTCAACTGGATCCTGCTCTCAACAGACTCTTCACAGCCGGCCGAGATTCCATAGTCAGGATATGGAGTGTCAATCAACACAAAGTACAACCAGCATTCTCATGATTTATGAATATTGATGGACTTCACTTGTCCCTTTCTTTTGCTACTTTGTGACCATATCATCCATTTTCACCATCAAAATCATTAATTTTTTATAGTTAAATCATGTTTCTGATAATTCCAGCTTTATGTGCTACTGTACTGACAGTTGTTTACTATTACAGCAGGATCCTTACATCGCTTCGATGGAGCATCACACTGACTGGGTCAATGACATCATCCTCTGTTGTAACGGAAAAACATGTACGTTTAAGCACTTCAAAAGATTTTTACAGGTTTAATGCTCAGATCTCATCAAATATATTCTAATTATTACACAGTTTCAGTGGATTGTTCTGTGTTGTAGTGATATCAGCCTCCTCAGACACCACTGTGAAAGTCTGGAATGCACACAAGGGATTCTGCATGTCCACGTTACGGACGCATAAGGTATGTTTCATATTTAAAACCTAAATTGTTGTTTTAATTTTTTAAAGAATTACACCTTTTATGCTTTGTTACATTTTCAAGTTTGTGTATTGTTGCTGTAATGTTCTGAAACAGTTACAAAGGCACTCCATAGGGAGTTATTCTCTATATCAGTGTCTCTGTTTCTGAACTCCCTGAAACACATTTATTGTAGTCTTGAGTTTTCTTTAAGGAACGAACACGTCACAATATTCCTCATTTAAATAAATCTCAACCAAGGCATACGTGAAAAAAAGGGCGAGGCCTTGTTGAGTTGAATTGCATTTTTGGACATTCAAGCATGAAAACCTATTCCAGTAGACCCCAAAAACAAAACCAAGACTTAGTAAAAGGGAATAATATGGTCTCTTTAATTATGCTAATGGTAGTCAGTCCACTTTTGAGCTTCCAGAATTTGCCTAGAAAACAGAGTGAGGCTACTTTGTTCTGTTTTTGTGTGCAAAATTTCTATATATGAGACTTATGACTGTGTTGATGGTGACAGTGGTTGTGATTCACACTTCAGGACTACGTCAAAGCTTTAGCATATGCGAAAGACAAGGAGCTGGTGGCGTCAGCCGGGCTGGACAGGCAGATCTTCCTGTGGGACGTGAACACGCTGACGGCTCTGACTGCCTCTAATAATACAGTCACAAGTGAGAAAACCGTCTTTATCATAACTCTTGACGCAGTCTTCCTTATTCACTGAGTTGGAGTCAAGCAGATGAATGTGAAAAAGAGAGTGCACAAATGTGTGTATATTTCCTGTGACAGCATCCTCACTGAGTGGAAACAAGGACTCCATCTACAGTCTGGCCATGAATCAGGCAGGAACCGTGATCATCTCAGGATCCACAGAAAAGGTTAGTCTTACAATGTTTTACTTTTACATTTGAAGGAAGGAAATTTTTCATTTATGTGACTGGAGGCAGGTTCAAATAAAAAGTTTTACTTGCAGAATGTGTTGTCACATTTCTTGTTATGGCAGGTCTTGAGGCTCTGGGATCCACGAACATGTGCAAAGCTAATGAAGCTGAAAGGCCACAGTGACAATGTCAAATCATTATTACTAAACAGAGACGGCACCCAGGTAGGACTTATACAGACATTATTGCACACTTTGAAAATATTTAAAATGTTTAAAGGGATACTTCAGGATTCAGCGTTAAGCTTTGTATTAGTAGAAAACCTGTAGTATTTTCGAATTACCATGCTTTCCACCCTCATATCCCCCTGAGACGAGAGATTTATGTATTTTTTGTCTTGAAAAAATCCTCAGATGACGCAAAATGACGACTTGTGCTTCATTGGAGGATTTTTTGGGCAGAGGCTAAAGACCACAGTCAGTATTGGGTCTGTCCCGCATGTTCTCAACCCGCCCATAGAGGGCGATCTCACTCACAGAATGAACACATAGTGTCGGCCATCTTTTTTTGGAAGCTAAGCTAGCAGGCTCTTGTTCTGTGGAGAAATCTGAGTAGTCTGGGTTTCCATCCTCTTTTTAACATGTCCGGCCGTCGATGTCCGGGATTCAGCTTTTGCTTTCTGCAGTCGCCATTCATTGTTTACATGCACAGCTTTTGTTTCAGTCTAACTGAATTCATTCCGATTGGTGAATCTGAATGTAGTGTTTACATGAACGCTAAACAAGTGATTTGCGTTTTAACATTGCTAAGAAAATTCCCGCTCCTCCGTGAGAGATACGAGACCGGTGCGTCTCACAGGTGTTGCTCATCGGTAATCACGTCACCGGCCTCGCGCCGTTCTCCCGCGGCCCTCACTCGTCCCGCTCGCCACATTAAACATGATGAATGGCGACTGTAGAAACGCAAAAGCCGAATCCCGGACATTTTGGGCGATCTGGAAACACATTTTCGGGCAGACTCATCACGGATACTCACTAGTAGCCTAGACTTGTTTTTTAACTACTGGAAGTGCATTCTGGGAGTTGTTGTCTTTCATCCACAAAAGCCAAAAATACATTTTCTGGCTTTTCTCAGTCTAGAAATCTCCAAATTCAAAAATTATTTCTCATTTCTTCTACATAAATGACCCATTTTAAATACACATTCATCTTTTCAGAGGTGAAGTATCCCTTTAAATATGTTTTTGCTATTCAGGCTACTAAAAACTGAATAAAACCATTGACTGACTCTGCTAATGTTATCCGCGTGCTGTGTTTCTCTGTCTAGTGTCTTTCTGGTAGCTCAGACGGCACGATACGCTTGTGGTCCCTCGGCCAGCAGAGATGTATCGCCACATACCGGGTCCACGATGAGGGGGTGTGGTCCCTGCAGGCGAACGAGGCCTTCACACACATTTACTCCGGAGGACGAGACCGAAAGATCTACTGCACAGATCTGAGAAACCCTGACATACGTGTGCTCATATGTGAAGAGAAAGCTCCGGTCCTCAAGGTGAGAGCGAGCTTAAGATGCATAGTGCTTGAAAATAAAGAAATGAAAGGTTACTCTTACGATTTATCTGATGCTCTGTGCAGATGGAATTGGACAAATCAGCCGACCCTCCTCAAGCCATTTGGGTGTCCACAACTAAATCATTTGTGAACAAATGGGTGAGTTACATAACCACAATTCAGATGGTTCTTTTCTTAAAGCAAAGGTTTATAAAATTCTGTCATTATTCAGCATCAATATGAATTAAGCGACTGTATTCATATTTCTCAGTGAATACTTATCCTAACCCTAACAAGACAGCCGAATTGAAAACTCATTTCTTCCTTGAGCACTTGTTTGCATGAAAGTTCTTGCATATGTGAGCAATGATGAAAGTGTTTTCATTTCAGGTTAAATTGTCACTTTAAATATACATATAATCAGAGATTCTTTACACGAATGAAGGCCTTAAGCCGGTGTTAAATCAGAGCTGAAAATCAGGAAGTCATGCCATTAAATCTGAAATGCATTGCAAAGATATCTTTCTCAGCATTTTTGTTTTCAAATGCAAATATCTTGCCATCTATCAAGATGCATGTACTTGAGATGGAAATGTAAAAAAAGTCTTGACAAATGTATAAAAAGAAATTATAAATTGATTGAGTTTGTGCTTAAAACAAGAACAAATAATCTGTCAGTGGTGAATGAAAAAATCTCTTTAAATGAGAACAAATATCTGTCAGTGGGGTCAGAAATTCAAATCTTGAACTCACCTAATTGATCAAATTTACAGAAAGCAAGACTTCATATTTTATGTAATTTTACTTCTGCAGTAAATTCATCTTGTATATTTAGACATTTGCACTGGATAACAAGACACAAATACTGAGTGAAATTTTTTTTTTTGAGGTACAGAAAAAGTTATTTCCATTTTCTAGTGTTTGGGAGCAGAACTATTCAAGCTACCCTAAACCCTTCTTTTCTTTAAAGTGAATGTATTTTCAAACTTTGAAGTGTCGCTAATACCACTCCTTGTCTTCTTCCCTAGACATTTACATTATGAGAACATATTGCGTTCGCTTCAAATTATTCCTTACATTTTCTTTACTTGGGCTTTTATAAAGTCTTACATTTACCTTCAGAAACCCTCTATAATTAGACATTAGCTTATAGGGCTGGGTAATAAATATCGATTTCTCGATATTAATCGATTCTCATTTTTACGAACCGATATCGATTGTTAAATCTCAAGAATCGATTAGTCATCCTATTTCATTTGAATGAATGGATCATTGTATCGCGGCTGCGCGCATCCAAAAAATCGCAATAATCTTTGTCATTTGTTACTATTGATATGAAACAAAGTCTCAATTTTCAAATTATGTCCATTTTCTTTATTATTTATTATTATTAAGCTCCTGCATTGGGTATGGGTTCACATCCCGTCCCTGTGCGTTGAGCCGACCAGATGAACCAGTTCTTTCCAGTGCAGGCGATCTTGTGCCAGCTGCTCTGCATCCTCCATAGCGACTCCGTGTTGTTGGAGGTCACCCGCAAGGACGTCAAGCCATCGGGTGCGAGGCTTACCTCGTGGTCGTCTCCAGCCTGCAGCTCTCGGATCAAACTGGAGAATGGCTCTTGTCGGATGGTCAAGAGGGAGACGGAGGACGTGGCCGAGCCAGCGGGTGCGGCGTTGCGCAGCCAGACAAGATGCTCTGGGCTGGCGCGTGCGGGCTCTAAGCACTTGATTGGAAACCCGCTGGGGCCACCTGATGTTTTCTATGGTCCTGAGGGCCCTGCTATCAAAGCCATCGAGTCTTGCGGCCAGTGTCTTATTTAAGGGCCAGGTCTGAGAGCCATAGAGCAGGATGGAGAGTACTGCTAAGTTATAAATCCGGAGCTTCGTCGTGCGGGAGATGGTTTGGTGCCGCCAGAGTGGTTTCCAGAGAGACTGCAGGGCTGACGCAGCCAGGGCTCTTCTGCGGGTAATCTCTGGTTTTAGGTCCCCGTTGTTTGTCACTAGGGATCCCAGATATACAAAATTGCTGACGGGTTCTACAATATCATTGCCAAACCGCAGGGGGATTGGATGCGGTCCATCACCGATGTACATGTACTGGTTTTTATCCAGCTCACCTGGAGGGCCAAGCTTCTCAGCCTCCTCACTGTATATGCCCAGAGTATCTCTCAGCTGGCTGAGGGACGTGCTGAGCAGGATGGTATCGTCAGCGTACTCCAGGTCAGTCAGATGGTAGCTGCCTAGGGTCACTCCGGGGGCCCGTTCACAAACCCTGGACATCAGATGGTCAATGATGCAGTTGAAAAGGTCAGGGGCAGCCACACAGCCCTGTCGAACACCGCTAGAGATGGAAAACCAGTCTGAGTCTCTGCCATTAATGCGGACACAGCTCTGTGTGTTACTATAAAGCAGCTTTAGCAGGGCAACAATCTTGGGTGGTGCTCCAAGAGCATGTAGGATACTCCACAGTGAAGAGTGGTGGACAGTGTCAAAGGCAGCCTTCAAGTCTACGAACCCAATGTAAAGATGGCGATCTTTACGGAATTCATAGGTCTTCTCTATAAGCAAGCGAATTGCGGAGATTTGATCTGTTGTGGAGCGCTGAGGCATGAAGCCAGCCTGCTGGGGACGGCGGCTGCTTCTGATGGCTGGAGAGCACGAGTGAGCAAGATCCTGGTAAAGAGCTTGCGGGGATGGAAAGAAGGGTAATGCCTCTGTAATTGCCGCAGACTAACCTGTCACCTTTGCGTTTCCAGAAGGGCAGGATGACTCCTCTGGTCCAGTCGCTGGGGAGCCTCTCTGTGTCCCACACCTCATTGAAAATGTGGGTGAGCCACTCGACGATGGTTTCACCCCCGGATTTTAGCATCTCAGCAGTTATTCCACAGATGCCGGGGGCTTTTTTGTTGTTAACTTTTTTCAAAGCGGCTCTGACTTCCTCAGGTGTGATACGGTCAGTATTGCAGACAGTACTAAGTACTAAGTACTTAGTACTAAGTACTTTTAATAATAATAATAATAATAACTGTGGCGTGAAAGTACTAAGTACTTTTAATAATAATAATAATAATAACTGTGGCGTGAGATCGTGAGCATTTTGCTAAATATATACACCATATTATGTGCATTATAATCTTAATGTTCTTCAATATTTAATGCATATTTGAATAAATGGCAAGTTTTTATGACATCCACCATTTAAATGTTTATATTTCATATAATCTTATCTTATAAAAATAAATAAAAGTGTATTTTAAGTGTTTGTATAGCTATTAGCTACAAAACAGTTAATTATTACCTTCATATTAGGCTAATGAAGCCTATAGGCTACAACTAGACTCCCATAGTTTAAAGCATTAGTTAAGAGATTTGATTTCCTTGAGAAAAATGGCCATTTATTGTAACTGATATACAAAATAATCTATATTGAATCGAATCGTAATCGAAATCGAATCGAATTGCAAGCTTGTGAGTCGAAATCGAATCGAATTGTGAAATTTGTCTCAATACCCAGCCCTATTAGCTTATGCCTAAGCACAAAACTGCAATCTAATTTAAATGTTGGATTACATCATTCAATCATCTTATGTGTATTTGTCTTTCTTTGTCATGATCAGTCTCTAAAGGGCATGCATAACTTCAGAACATCTGGAGAATACGACAACGACTGCAGTGCCCCACTGACTCCACTGTGTACACAGCCAGAGCAGGTCATCAAAGGTGAAAGACCATCAGTGTTCGCTAGAACAAGCATCTGACCTTAAAGTGGTGTTGTTCAATAGTTGTTGTTTGTGATAGACACCAAACCCTAGTTTTTCCAGGGAAATTGTACAAGGAACATGTATTAAGTGTGTTGTCAGTTGCTTTGGATAAAACATCTACTGTTTTTTAATCTATAGTTGATTGAAACTTGTATTGAACTGAGTTTAATTTAATTTCAGGGGGCACCAGCATTGTTCAGTGTCATATTCTTAATGACAAGAGGCACATACTCACTAAAGATAGCAATAACAGTGTGGCCTTCTGGGATATCCTTAAGGTAAGTGCAGATCATGAGAAGCTTGTGTGGGATCTTTTGAAGAACCGATATGTAATCATGTTCTGTGTTTTAAGGCATGTAAGGGGGAAGACCTGGGTAAAGTGGACTTTGATGAGGAAATCAAAAAGAGGTTTAAGATGGTCTATGTGCCGAACTGGTTTTCTGTAGATCTCAAAACAGGGGTGAGTAAAAGAGCCAATGCATTTTGCATATAGCACCATGTTTTTCAGGTAAAATATGTGTTGAATATGTTTTTGCTGTTTTTCAGATGCTGACTATCACGCTGGATGAAAGCGATTCGTTTGCGGCGTGGGTGGCAGCTAAAGACGCTGGCTTTACAAGTCCAGATGGCTCTGACCCGAAGTGTAAAGTTGTCTTAGTCCATAGTGTTAAATGCATATGCTACAAAAATTCCCTTTTTGATAGGGGCTTAGCTATGGGAACTTGTTTCCACCGTGGAGTATAAAAAATCTAAAAGTTAATCTTGATTTTTTCCCTCACAACTCTGACTTTTTTTCGCTCGCAATTGTTAGTTATATATACTGTATAGTCATTTTGACCTTTTCTCAAAATTGCTAGTTTACATCTCATTTTTTTCTCAGAAAAAGTCTGAATTGTGAGATAAAAAGTTGCAATTACCTTTTTTATTTTTGAATCCATGGCAAAAACAAGTTTCCATATTAGACTCTTTGTTTGCTGTCGATGCATTTTTGAGTGACTGAAAAATAGATTTTTTTTTATTATGACTGTTTACAGCCAGGCACCTATTGTAATCGTTAGTGTTGTTCTTCTGCTCTTGCGTCTATGGCCGCCCATAGGAAAGTTATAAAATTTGGTACATTGATAAATCAAAGTCTGAGATGTTACCATAGCACATTTGGGGTCTCTAACTCAAACCCTCTAACGCCATCAACTGTCCAAATTTGCTTTCGCGTTTATGCTAATAACTTTTGACCCGCTATTTTTTAACAGTTTGGCCAAAAATCACAAAACGAGTCTCTTTAGAGTCAGTACATTTTTTTATTACATTTTCCATATCGCCCATTTTGGGTGTCAACCATTTAGGCATTGGCGTATAATTGTGGAATTATGTAATTGACATTGGCACCATGTTAAAGGAGTAGTTCACTTTTAAAAAAACTTTTGCTGATAATTTACTCACCCCCTGTCATCCAAGATGTCCATGTCTTTCTTTCTTCAGTCGAAAAGAAATTAAGGTTTTTGATGAAAACATTCCAGGATTTTCTCCATAATGGACTTCATTGGGCACCAAACGGTTTAAGGTCCAAATGAGAGTTTCAGTGCAGCTTCAAAGAGCTTTAAACGACACCAGACGATGAATAAGGGTCTTATCTAGCAAAACGATCGGTCATTTAAAAAATAAATAAAGTTTAAGTTTTATAAGCATAAATGCTCGCCTTGCTCTGTTCTGTGATGCGCGTTCGTGACTCCTGTTCGTACTCGTTCATCAAAATGAACAAATCTTTTTTCGAGTCATTTCGTTCAACCAAATGACTCGAAAAAAGATTCATTTATAGTGCCTCCTTGTGGTCAAAAATAATAATGAAATTTAAAAATAGATAAAAATGCTTTTAATTTAGCAACTCTTTAAAATCCTTTAAGAATATAGTTTTGAAAAACAAGACAATTAAACAACAGGATTGTAGAAGTCTATGTTTGTTTGATTTTCAACTTTACAACATTATCTCAACAGTGTGAATTAAATAACATAACTATTCTTTGGGTTTCTTCATATGTTCCAGTGAATCTTGGTGGGCTTCTCCTGCAGGCCCTGTTGGAGTTCTGGCCCAGAACTCACATAAACCCAATGGAAGAGGAGGAAAATGAGCTCAACCATGGTAGGCACTTTTGTAAAAATATAGGAGAATACTTTTTTAGTTCTGAATAAAATTTACCTTATCTGCCATCTTGGATAAATTATTTTGCAATGCATAGATGGCCTTATCCACAAAGGATAACAATCATTTTTGCGTTTATGCTAATTTCTGGAGTTGCATAGTTATAAAACATATGATATTCTGCAATTGGTTTCTGTTTGTCTGCAGTAAATGGGGAACAGGAGAGCCGAATTCAAAAGGGCAACGGCTACTTCCAGGTTCCCCCACACACTCCTGTCATCTTTGGTGAAGCAGGCGGAAGAACGTTGTTTAGGTCAGAATGATGAAGACATTAAACTCCCCATCCTCTCTGGATCTTGTCTTCACCATAAGCCATATTTCCTTCCAATTCCAGGTTATTATGCCGTGATTCTGGGGGAGAGACCGAGTCCATGTTACTGAACGAAACTGTACCTCAATGGGTTATTGATATCACTGTAGATGTAAGTGTTTAAAATCCCACAATCATCCCATTATGTGTCCACCATATGGATAATGTTATATAATATATGAACTGCTTTCTGTCCTGCTTCAGAAAAACATGCCAAAATTCAACAAGATCCCCTTCTACCTCCAACCTCATTCATCATCTGGGGCCAAAACACTCAAAAAGTATGTAGTCTATGAATCATTAACCCAATAATATTCGTTTTTGATTGAATATTTTAGATATCTCATAAGATAAATGTATTTGAATTGTCAAAGTGATGCTATTTGAGATATTTGCAACATTTTGGAGGTTATTCATCACGGCCTGTTGTTTTCAGGGACCGTCTGTCTGCTAGTGACATGCTGCAGGTGCGCAAAGTGATGGAACACGTCTATGAGAAGATCATCAACCTCGACACGGAGTCACAGACCACCAGCTCCTCAGCCAATGACAAGCCGGGAGAGCTGGAGAAAGAGGAAGACGTGGCAGTGATGGCCGAAGAGAAGATTGAGCTCATGTGTTTAGATCAGGTTAGACCTCTCCTTCTTTACTGCGTCCAGACAAGAAAACACTCTCATTGCTCCAATGTACTCAAAATTTGCTCTTCAACATTTCATTCTTCCCAGATGCGGAAACAAATTTAAATGAGGTGACCGTTATTTAGTTTTGATTTGTTTTTTGCTAAACAATTGGCCTTTACATTGACACAGTGCAGTCCAGTAGCACTGCTTTTGTGACATCAATAACCCTTAATATCAATATTACAAGTGTGAAACATTGAATTGGCCATAACCCCAATTAAACAAGTGTGAAAAGCCAGTAACAGATATTAAAACCTAACTTAAATCGTTCACTACCCCGCAGTTTTGGTTACTTTCCCCATTATTTTCATTTGATTGAAATTTCAGGCAAGATTGTATCGTTCGCATTGTGTTCCTAAAGGCCCATTCACATCAAGGACAATAAGCACAATGATAAAAATAAAGTTTTTAAAATCATTCTAAATTTAAAAGAATAGCTAAGTTCACAGCATGACCATTGATAACGATATCATCGTAATCACTTTCAAAGTTATTTTTTTTCTAGCTGATAAACAATAGAAACATTGACAGCCAATCAGAGTGTGTTCTGCTTTAAAGTCCCCGTGAAATCAAAATTGAACCTATTTACTTTGTTAGCGCATATTACTAGTCTTGTGGTGAACAATTAATCCGTGCAAGTAAATATATATTAAAAAAATGTTTTACCTTGGTAATCTGAAAAGTTACTTCCGGTCTGGAATGGTTTCTTTTTCTGATGACGTAGGTTTCACAGTTTGGGTGGGGAAACGCTTAACCACTCCCCTCAAACCGTTAGTTTGCTATGAGCGAGAGATGGAGAAGAGGAGCGCTAGAGTAAAACCCTGCCCTCTGTTCAATATTCCGTTTCACTTGGAAATACGTCACAGCACTGGAGAAAAATCACGTTTCAAGTTCACGGGGACTTTAAAGAGGCAGGAGACAAAACTACAGTGCATGCTTCTAATAAACAGAGCATTGCTGTGAATGCTAATATAGTCATCGTTCATTGTGTGAACGGCTTTAAAGGGGTGGTTCAGGATCGGGCCTCATTTCTAAGTTAGCCTTAGTGTTATTTGTCATTGGAGACAGTTTTCAAAAAATTTCATCCAGTCGTTCCAGTTGCATTGTTCGCCGGCGCTAGGCTAGCATAAGTCAATGGTAACTGCTAGCCTGCCATTAAAAACATTTTTACCCACTCCACAGTTCACCAAAAGCAAATCAATTATAATGGCAGATTATCGATGTTAATGTCTGTTGAGAATAATGTTGGAAATCAAACTACTCTTGCATCTCAATGATCGCATTACCTTTACAGGAACTAGTTTCTCAGCAGCGGCGGAATTTTACTTTGCTCTGGTTAGTAGTAACGTATTGCGCCGAAAAGTAAACACAGAACCGAAGCGCACTACAGTCGGAACTACCTCTCTCTCTCACTATCCCTCTCGGTTGCCTTGGGTAACTTAATATTACTCCACCGCTACTGTAGACTGTGCTAATAAATACAGGGAGCAAAGTATAACTATTGCAATGCGATGAAAGGCTACTTTGATTTTTAACTTTTTTCTCTACAGACATTTACATCGATAGTTTGGTGTTATAGTTTATTTGCTGTTGGTGACCTGTGGAGTGGATAAAACTGTTTTTAAAGAGTAACTAAACCCTAAACCAACTTTTTTTAGTCAATGATCTGTAAGAATGGATCTGTATTAATACCAGTCATTGATTCGAGTAACTTTTTTGACATTTGTGTATAAAGTGTTTTATTTCTACAATACATGGTGTAAAAACGTCTTAGTGCTGCCCTCTTCAGGTTGAACGGTGGCTACTGCAGTTGAATTTTCCTATTGGTTGTTCCGCACTTTGTGACGTACGCACGTTTCAGCTCACCACGCTCTTGCTACGTACGAGCTACGCTCTTGGCAGTATAAAAACCAGCTTGTTTCGTCAAAAACACTGTAGCGAGTCAGGAGTTGGAATTGCGAGTATTGAAAACGATCAGGATAGTGTTTTAGCATCTATTTCGTCCTCTCTATCTCCGCTGGGGTGTGCTCACTTTTTCAGCGTTTTTCAAATATTGCCAGTGGGTGGAGTCAGGCTCTGACCAGGGGTTTAGATATCCTTTAATGGCAGGCTAGCAGTTACCGTTGACTCGAGCTAGCCTAGCTAGCTAGACTGGATGAACATTTTTAAAACTGTCTCCACTGATAAATAACACCCAGGCTAACTCGGAAATGAGGCCCGAAGTCCAAAATCTTGAACCACCCCTTTAAATGGTAGAAAATGTTAAATGCTTTTTCTAGACTGTTGTTAAATGCTTGCTGTCTTTGGTAGGTTTTGGATCCAAACATGGACCTCAGGACTGTTAAGCATTTTATCTGGAAGAGCGGAGGAGATCTGACCATTCATTATAAGCAGAAATCCACGTGAGTCCCTCCGACCACTTTCAGCCCACATCGCTTTGACTTCCAGAAGAAGCTTCCCAGAATGCCCTGCTCTTCTCAGGTAGTCACCCAGGAGGAATGTTTTTTTTCTTCTTCTCGTTCTCTTTGCACTGGCTGATGTGACATAGCCAGCAGAAAGATCTGACCGACAGTTGAAGGTTAAAGACTAAAGATTGACTGCAGAATGACAGTTGTTGCGATGTTCAGTAATCAAGGACTTTGTAATTGTTCTGCCTTTGTTTCATTTTTGGTTTGTATATTTATTACTGTTGTGTTTAGCGCCGTGTCTCGTCCAGCATGAGGATGATGATGATGATGCACATGAGTACTTCCATTTTCAAACATTCCAGACACTTTTCAACTAGACCAGAACTGAAATCAGCTGTTCTTATTTTGCTTTTCCCACAACTATTTTCTAGGTTGAATGCTGTCGTTAGTGTTTTTTCTATCAAGCACATTTTGCAATCAGAAATTGAAAGTCCAATGAGGAAGTCTAATAAGGATCTTGAAACTGTTTCAGCAATGCAGCCAATCAAGTAAACAGTTCCTGGTTTTAATTCATAGCATACATGCAATTTTCACGCAAAAGAATGTCTCATCCGAATGTGTTTGTTCATTTGTGTGGATCGGAGCACATGACTGTTTGCATCATCTCCACAGCTTCCGGGAAATATGGCCCTGCCCTTGTCAGCTGTTACATTAGGACTGACTTTTCTTTTGAATAAAAGTTGAAGCTGTTTTTTCACTCTTGGTGTCTGAACATGCTTAATTCGCTTGATATATTGATCATATTTCATACCTCAAATGCAAAAGAACAAATGCTAACATTTATCAATAATGCTTTAGATATGAATTTTTTTTTTTATGAATAAGTGATTTCAAGTTGTCAAGGTCATGTGTGGGTTCAGCTGCAGAAACAAATTCCATAAAGCAGGCACGATTTTTATTTATTTAACCGAATAACACACTTATTTAACACTTTAAGACAAAAGTAAACTGCATTTAGGCTAGACACAACATTAAACATTCCTCTTTATGGCGGCACGCTTCTCAGACAGTGATATGTGCATTACATTTATGTTTTCTTAATGTTTGTATGATCTGCTCCAATCAGTTCTTTCTCATCACATGTTTAATCTCATAAAGAACACAGAAAGGAAAAAATAATAAATTCCCCAAACTTTCAAAGAAAACGTAGATTTTGCTTCAACGCATGTATGAATGCCTAGAGAGTTCATCCAGTTGTCACAGAACAAACTACAAAATGTCAACAGAGTAACTTATAATATTACATGTTTTACAATGCATCCGCCTATATGAACAATGACCGAAATCACTGGTTCATTAATTTGTATTTGAATTTTGTGCAGATGCATTGCACAAAAGCACAACTCACTGTATTCACATACTAAATACCAACAGAATTAAAACAGGGAATCTTCCCTTTCTGTTAAAGGTAACACTTTATTGTAAGGTGGAATAAGTTAAGTAGTTACACATTCTTAAATTACATATAGTAATAAAAATAAAATATGCATAATTATAACTAACCCTAAATCAAACCTTAACTCTAAGTGTATATTACTCAGTATTTATTTAAGTAAAATGTAACTACATAACCTTAACATAGAGTGTAATCCTGATAAATAACAAATTAGCCATGTAACGTTAATCAATAACTATAGTCATGAGTTGCATGATACAATGAAGGAATGTGCTGTTACTGCATATACTGATGCGGCCCACTAGTTTAACACAAATCTATTAGTTGAATTAACAAATCAAAGACTTTTAAAATCAATGGAATTTCCCAATCCTGATTAAAAAAAAAAGAAAATGAAGAAAATAAACTTATTAATTAGGGTTAGAAAAAACACATGAAAAAAAAAAAAAAATCGGTAACACTTTACATGAAACCAGTATGTATAATGCATTATAAAGTCTAATTGGAAGGTTATATTGTACATTATAAGGCATTATATCTCTTTCATAAAAATTATAATATTTGCAGACTCATTGGTACATCAAAAATGGGTTGTTTGTCTTGTTTTAACACATTCTACTTTCTAAAGGTGTGCTTAAACAATAGAT
Source organism: Pimephales promelas (assembly GCF_016745375.1). The sequence continues at coordinate 2,883,130 of NW_024121210.1, read as the reverse complement.
ATGCATTATAAACTACTATAACTGGCTTTACAATTATTCATGAGATCATATAATGCATTATAAGGTGCATTCAAGGCATAATTAATGCATTCAAATATTTTTTATAATGCATTATATATACAGGTGTTAAGTCCACCTTACCAAAAAAAGAAGGGGAAAAAATATATATATATATTATATTATTCTACTCTCCAGTTACCTGTCTCTATACCACAGTCATATGGGACATTTGGGAGTAGACAGAGCACACACCCCACGATGGCTGTGCATTCAGGACAGGTTCAGGCCTGAGCGCTTCCACTGAGCTGCTGCATGCGGTCCGCCAGCTCCAGACAGTGTAAGATCCGGCTCCGCTCCGCCTGGAGCTCGGCAGCAGAGACGTCACCCTGCAGCTTGCGGCCGAACAGCACCAGATCCTGCATGAACAGCCCCACCGGCTCCCGCTGGCCGGCTGGCAGCTCGCTGATAACGCCGTCCGTGAAGTGGAGGTCGATGCGTTTGACTCTGCCCAGTCCTGGGCCTCGCTCTTCAATCCAAGTGAGAGGTCTGCGCCAGAAAACACTTGTGTTTATTGCATGTCAGGTACTGTTCTTGCACTGTAGTTGCACAGGTACTTGCACTGTTCAGTTTTGAGCTATTTGATCTAAGGTTGGGTCAACCATTTAAAGGACATCAAACCATCAAAATTTTTTTGGGACATTTTAATTAAAGTTTCTTTCATGATAAAAACTATTTTACTGCACTCAGCTGGGGCCACTGAGTCTGTAACACCAAGCGCCATCCCATAATTCCATCGTCCACGAAGGGTCTAAGTCCCGTCTAAGTCCCATGGCCCTCTATCAGAATCCAGAGTTTCAAGAAGATTGGAGAAACTTATTTTTTCGCACAAAAAAAAAAAAAAAAACACAGGGGTAACACTCGTTTTTTTGGGGGGGTCGAAATTTTGAGTTTCTCTGATCTTCTTGAAACTCTGGATTCTGATAAAGGGCCACGGGACTTAGACCTCAGTGCAAAAATGGACGCTCTAGACCCTTCCAGAGCTGAGATATTGAGATCCCACGTAGCATTTATGCCATTATAAATGTCTCAATATCTCAGCTCTGGAAGGGTCTAGAGCCTCCATTTTTGCACTCAGGTCTAAGTCTCATGGCCCTCTATCAGAATCCAGAGTTTCAAGAAGATTGGAGATACTTATTCGAAATTTTGAGTTTCTCCGATCTTCTTGAAACTCTGGATTCTGATAGAGGGCCATGGTACTTAGACCTGAGTGCAAAAATGGAGGCTCTAGCCCCTTCCAGAGCTGAGATATTGAGATATTTATAATGGAATAAATGCTACGTGGGATCTCAATATCTCAGCTCTGGAAGGGTTTTTTTGGAAGTTTTGAGAAGATTGGGGAAAATTAATCCCCCCCCCCCCCCCCCCCAAAAAAAAAAACGTAAGGGATAACACTGTCGTTTTTTTTTTTTCTGGTCGAAATTTTGAGTTTCGATATCTCAGCTCTGGAAGGGTCTAAAGCCTCCATTTTTGCACTCAGGTCTAAGTCTCGTGGCCCTCTATCAGAATCCAGAGTTTTGAGAAGATTGGAGATATTTAATTTTTCGCCCAAAAAAAAAAAAAAAGCGTAAGGGGTAACACTGTCGGTTTTTTTTTTCCGGTCGAAATTTTGATTTTCCATATCTCTGCTCTGGAAGGGTCTACAGCCTCCATTGTTGCACTCAGGTCTAAGTCTCATGGCCCTCTATCAGAATCCAGAGTTTTGAAAAGATTGGGGAAAACTTAATTTTTCACCCAAAAAAAACAAAAAAAACGTAAGGGGTAACACTGTCGTTTTTTTTTCTGGTCGAAATTTTGATTTTCGATATCTCAGCTCTGGAAGGGTCTAAAGCCTCCATTTTTGCACTCAGGTCTAAGTCTCATGGCCCTCTATCAGAATCCAGAGTTTTGAGAAGATTGGGGAAACTTAATTTTTCGCCCCCCCTCCCCCCCCAAAAAAACGTAAGGGGTAACACTGTCGTTTTTTTTTCTGGTTGAAATTTTGAGTTTCGATATCTCAGCTCTGGAAGGGTCTAGAGCCTCCATTTTTGCACTCAGGTCAAAGTCTCACAGCCCTCTATCATAATCCAGAGTTTTGAGAAAGATTGGAGAAACTTAATTTTTCACCCAAAAATGAAAAAAAAAACGAAGGAGGGGTAACACTGTCGTTTTTTTTTCTGGTCGAAATTTTGAGTTTCGATATCTCAGCTCTGGAAGGGTCTAAAGCCTCCATTTTTGCACTCAGGTCTAAAAGTCTCATGGCCCTCTATCAGAATCCAGAGTTTTGAGAAGATTGGGGAAACTTAGTTTTTCG
>NW_024121210.1:2816359-2880280 GCF_016745375.1 Pimephales promelas | reverse complement strand
CTACACAAGCGGCCATCACATGTGTGCTATATAAATAGATTACACCACAATATGAAAAAAAACGCAGAGAGAGTCTCCAAAAAACAGTTCCTCGGAAATCAGTAGAGTTAGGTGTCGTTCACATAGAAAGTATTTTTGTAAGGGAATGTTTTGTTCAGTGGAATAATAAAAAAAAAACACAAGCGCAAAAGTCAAATACGTCAGTCTAAGTTTAAATAGAAAAACACTGAAAATGAGTGCAGTGAGTGCGAACGGGGGCCCGTAAACAAGTTATGCTAATAAAATATATACTTAACTTGCTAGTAAGTGCCACAAACACACTGAATCAAATCCAATGAGTAGTTCTCCCTCCCTCAGAAGGTCAGCTGATAAAAAAAAAAAAAAAAACATGAGCCCTTAAGTCTGAGGCAGAATATTTTGATTCTATTTCAGGACAATTGTATTGTTTTTTTTTTTCCTGTTTTAGAGGCATATGCACCCTTCGGGGTTAAGAAAATGATGTCTTGTTAAAACCTGCTGTGGATGTTGCAACAAACCCATGTATGTTACCTTTAAAGGAAATTCTACATGGACAAGAATGAACTTCCTGTATCATCAGGATGCCAAGACAAGTGTCAAATGATTGCATCTTAGTCCTAGTTTAATGCAGCTCATGTTAAATGTTAATATATATATATATATGAATGTACAACAGAAACTTGTTTTAGATGCTAACAATATTTTTCATTTTTGTACCTTAAATGCTGTAAAATGCCTTTTGCCGATGAAAAACAAAAATAAAAAAGGACCACAAAAAAGTTGGCAAACAACCTTTAATGTAAAGACATTGAAAAAGAATTACAATTTTAAAGGGATACTCCACTTTTTTCGGAAATAGGCTCATTTTAACACTCCCCCAGAGTTAAACAGTTGAGTTTTACCGTTTTCGAATCCATTCAGCCGATTTCCTGATATTTAGAAGAACATCAGTAACCAGACAGTTCGTGGTCCCATTGACTTCCATAGTATATTTTGTTTCCTACTATGGAAGTCAATGGGACCAGAAACTGTCTAGTTACTGATGTTCTTCTAAATATCAGAAAATCGGCTGAATGGATTAACAGTTTAACTCTGGGGGAGTTGTAAAATGAGTCTATTTCCAAAGAAAAGTGGAGTATCCCTTTAAGGTACAAACACCTAACCTGGTTTAAAAAGGAATCAAATTCAAGCAAAGTGCCTGCAAAACAGAGAATGTCAAGGTAAAGTACACGTACGTAGGTCCTGCCCCTTTGAAAAACTGGTTTTCCACTGACGGGGGATGTGTGTGCCATCAATAAACAGTGTTTGTATTTGTATTTTTAGATTTACACCAATCTTACAGCATTTGAAAATAAACGTTCAAGTGTTCTCTATAATCAACACTTGGCTTATATAAATCAAACGCTAGCAGATCGTCCTCTTCAGCGCCTGTAGCGGTACCGCTTAAAGTGGAACCACAGCTGAAAGATTCCATTGGCGAACTGGCAGCGGAAGCCATGGCGATGGGAATACTCCCATTCGCGGTTCACGATCTTAAAGGCGATGTCCTCGTACGGCGGCCCGGCGTGGAAGCGCAGAATTCCAAAGTCTTTGTTGTCGGGACAGGGCTCGAGGAAGTACTGCGGAGTTGAGCGTTTGTCGATGAGATCGGGGTAGAAGATGTTGAACTGGTAGCCCTGGACGATCTTGGCGGCGGGTTGTCGAAGTCGAATGCGTCTGGTTGTATTTGTTCCACTCGAAGCCGGTGTGAACGCGGTTGAAGAAGCGCGGCTTGCGCGGGCGGTATTTGTCGGCCCACAGGTACATTTTTCCAGTCAAAGGCATTTCGACACTGAACTGGGCCTCGTCGCCGCTCATTCCCTCTTTAGCGCGACGCACAAATGCATCCTCCGCACTTTCGTTTGCATCACCTGTTCAAGAAAGAGACGTTTTAGCATGAGTAAATCTTACCAGAAGGCAAATGTGAACTCTTAAAGGAGTAGTTCACATTCAATAAATGATAGACTCTCCTATTCGAACACCACCATCAAAATGAAGTCTTCATCTTTTTTCCGAGTCATTTAGTTCATTCAAGATGCGTTCATTTTGATGAACGAGTTCGAACAGGAGAGTCACGAACGCACATCAGAGAACAGAGCAAGGTGAGCATTTGTGCTTATAAAACTTAAACTTTTTTATTTATTTTTGAAATCGTTCGCTAGATAAGACCCTTATTCGTTGTCTGGTGTTGTTTAAAGCCCTTTGAAGCTTCACTGAAACTGTCTTTTGGACCTTGAACCGTTTGGTTCCCATTGAAGTCCATTATATGGAGAAAAATCCTGGAATGTTTTCATCAAAAACCTCAATTTCTTTTCGACTGAAGTATGAAAGACATGGACATCTTGGATGACATGGGGGTGAGTAAATTATCAGCGAAAGTTTTTTTAAAAGTGAACTACTCCTTTAATAAGCTAGTTTTATTTTATCAGTTAAGCATCTTTAGTCACTTATTTTACAACATTGTTAATCTTACAGTGAACGCACAATAAAACATGTTCTGTAATCATTAGTGAAGCCCATTAAGTTTTTCCCTGAGTCTATTTCCTGCTTTTCTGCTGTTTGTAACACCCACATAAAAGGTAAACAATTTTTAAAATCTTTCTACATATTTTTACCACCCTCACAAATTCAAAGTGGCCAGTACAGAGGCGGGGTGGGATATAATGCGCCTCCCAGTGGCAGAAGGTGAAATTACATGCAATTTCACATTGCATTTTCTAAGCACCCAGTGTGCAGGGCACTTTTTTGTTGGAAAAAGCAAGTGGGGAGATAAATTAGGAAGTAACCATCTATACACTGGCCATGAATTCTTTCAAACGATGAAAATGCATGCTTACTTTCAACTTTCAACATTTACATTTGACTTTTTTTCCTGATACAATTCTGGTAGTGAAACTTAATAGCATGTGGTGTGTGTGTAACGTCACTATGGTCTATGATGCGATACGCACCTGTCACCTGCAGCTGTCTCCGGGCCAGCAGGAGTCTCTGCAGGTCCTCCTCCACCTTCATGATGTGTGTGTCCAGCGGTAACTCGGAGGGCTGGAGGAGCGTGGGACTGTAGCGTCCGGAGTCGTACTCAGCCTGACTCTGCTGGATCAGATCCTCCTCTGTTAACACAGACTCCGTAGCTTCCTCTTTCTCTCCCTCCTCTCCATCTCCCTTCTCCTCAGGACTGCTTCTTCCGGACCGCTCACCCTCTTCTCCATCCTTCCTCTTGGTCTGTCTGCCCTGCTCTTTCTCCAAGTGGGCACCTTGCTGAGAGCTGCCCGCTTCTTCGTCTGCAGACTCTGCAGCCTCTCTGGGGCTACTGGGTAACAGAATGGACAAATCAAATGTGTGGAATGCAAATGTCTGAAAGGTTTTGACATTTAGAGCAATTTTAGAACTAGAATTTTGAAGATCACTTGGACGTGGCTGTGTGGAAACGCGAAGAGGTAAAAACGATATAAATACTGTTTGTTTTCTCACACAAACCGCTCGTTTCATGTCTTAGGCCATCAATGTGTACTTACATTTACAAGTCATTAAATCATGTTCAATTTGGACTTCTCTGTGCATGCTCTTTCAGGTGGTGACCATAGACCTCCATTATATGACTGACAGACAAGAACGGTTTGACCTAAAAATATCAAATTTGAAACTACTGTGGAAACAAAGACACCTACATCTTGGATGCCCTTGAGGTAAGCTAAAACATATCAAAAATGTATTTCAAAGTGAACTATCCCTTTAATAACTATAATACAAATTCCCTGATATGTCCAGGTTTTCTATCATGGAAACCCAGGAATATTAGCATACTTTTAGTAAGAAGTGCATAATGTATAATGTATACTATTTATAAATAAAAAAAATTCAGAATGCAACAATAATCATTTAAAATTGCAGTAAACTACTTAGTTATGTGACCTCACAAAGTTGCATGTTTAATTCAGCAGATTGAGGCCAGTTTATTCCCATCTTAAAAAATACAGTTATATTGTATTTTTCTCCATTTAAAATTAGCCTGAAACTGAATGTTATTTGTAGAAGTCGAAGCATACAGGTCATTTTATTGAATTTTCCAGTCAGTTGTGATTAGGTTAAAATCTATCATCATTATTTGAAGTCACTTGTCGCCACCTACTGGAGTAACGGTTAATTTGTTTGCTAGATTTAATACTGTATACATCAGTGTTTATATGAGAACTATAAGCTTTAATCCCAGTACTTCTGTTATAATATTAATATTTGTGACACCGTGTGGTTGAAAACACTGTTTGTGAATCTGTGAGATGAAAACTGCTCTCTCTGGATCAGAACCCAGATCTGAATGTTCACTGTGATCGTACTTGTTTATCATTGTCATTTAGGAATAAGAGATCGTGATCTTTTCACAATTAATCATGAGCTCTAGTATATACTGCATAATGCATATTATTTTTTTATTATTATATATGAAACCGTATGCAGAATGACAACATAGCATTGCATATTTCTTTTTATTGCATATTTAATTCAGCAGGTTCAAATTTATTTTGAACCTAGTAATTTTTTAAACCCAAATGTCTCTAATAAAAATAGCACCTGTAAGTCTGAACGTTCAGGTAGAAATGAAATCACTCACATGGGCCGCTCGTTCTCTGGCTCCTCTTTGATGATGGGGAAAAGCGGTTCACTCTCCACACCCTGTTCCTGTTTGAGTTTATACAGCTTCTGCCGCAGGACGTCCTGATGGCGCTCTCTCAGCCTTCACAAACACACAGGCCCTTATTTTAAGACATTGCTGAATGCTAATAACCTCCAAGATCCCCATGACAGTTCTGCTGGGATACGCACCTGGCCCGTGCCATGTAGACCCGCACCTGCTGCAGGAGACTCTCCCAGTAGCCGATGTCCAGGTTGGAGCCTCCGGCCTGGATCTTACTCTCGATGTTCATATAAAGAGCCTGAAGCTGACTGTAAGTCTTCCTTTAAACACACTCTGCACGTCTGTGCTGACAGATGTGTTAATGCCCTCACGCCGGTCACCTGAAGCAAACACCAACATCAGAGATGGATATTACTATAATTTAAAATACCTTTTCTATTTGAATAAAAATTTTAATTTATTCCTTTGATCAAAGCTAAATGTTCAGCATCGTTACTCGTGTCTTCAGTGTCACATTTTATGCTCAAGAAATATTTCTGATTGTCATCAACGTTTAAAACAGTTGTGCTGCTTAATATTTGTGTGTAAAGTTAACCTTGACAACTTTTCTTCAGGATTCTTTGATGAATAGAGAAAATCAAAAGAACAGAATTTATTTGAAATAGAAATCGTTTGTAACATTATAAAAGCTTTTACTGCTATTCATTTAAATTTAATGCATCTTTGCAAACTCCTTTAAAAAAAGACCCCAAACTTTTGAAAAGTAGTGTAAATACAATCTTGAAAAAATTATACAAATTTATTGATACCATAAATTAAAGTTACTAACATTTAGTGAACATTTATTTTATACAATATTTACTCTGAAATGAATCAAGTGTAAAGTAAACAGGATGTAAATATGATAGCGAAGGTCATCACATCACCTGGCCCTTTCCCTGACGTCTCCATTTTGCGCAGTTTGCTGATTTCGTCTTCAGTAATGGTGGTCATGTCCCTCCAGAAATCCACGTTCTTGCCCTGTTCCAGCTCCATGTACACCTGCAGCCAGTAACACAGCGGGTCAAACTACGACTATGACCAAAATCACCATGGAAGTTAGGCAAGTACGGTTACTACATTTGAACACGTCTGAACTAGTGCCGTCAAATGATTAAAAATGTCATGTCATGGTAATGTCATGGTTAACTCGCGATTAATCGCAATTAATGCCATAGTTAATTTGCGATTAATCACAATTAATGTCATATTCAACTTGCGATTAATCGCAATTAATGCCATAGGTAACTCACGATAAATCGCAATTAATGTCCATATTGAACTCGAGATTAATCGCATTGATGTCATAGTTAACTCGCGATTAATCACAATTAATGTCCATAGTGAACTCGCGATTAATCGCAATTAATGTCATGGTTAACTCACGATTAATCGCAATTAATGCCATAGTTAATTTGCGATTAATCACAATTAATGTCATATTTAACTCGCGATTAATCGCAATTAATGTCATAGTTAACTCACGATTAATCACAATTAATGTCCATAGTGAACTCGCGATTAATCGCAATTAATGTCATGGATAACTCGCGATTAATTGCAATTAATGTCATAGTAAACTCGCGATTAATCGCAATTAATGTCATGGTTAACTCGAGATTAATCGCAATTAATGTCATAGTTAACTCGCGATTAATCGCAATTAATGTCATAGCTAACACGTGATTAATCGCAATTAATCGCACATTTTTATCTATTCTAAATGTCTCGATTTCTTTTTGGCCCATTATTTTTTCTCATTTTAATGCTCTTATCAACATAGAAAAGGGGATCAGCTTGCTTTGTGCAAATGTTTTTTTTGCATCAGCTGTGTGTATGTGGTCGACGAAGCAACAAAACGTCCTCGCGCGGCGCAAGCCATTGAAATGAATGGGTTTAGCTCAGCGCCGCGTCCTGTCGCAAAAGCATGTGAAAAAAAAAAACTACAAAGTTTGCTAAGCCAAAAAGACGTTAATCGCGCAATAAAAAATTGACACTGTTAAAATGGGTTTGCGTTAATGTCGTTAATAACGCGTTTAACTCACAGCATTAGTCTGAACCAATCAAGTGTTAAACGATTGTCTCTCTCTCTCACACACACCTTGATGTCCTCCAGCAGGTCCTCCATGTCTGTGGCGGTGAGTCCGTTGAGGAAGGTGTACGGCTCGTGCATCTCCACTGACAGATCATCATCTTCAGCACTGATGTATTTAGCCAACAGGTCGATGGGTTTCGCTCGGCCGTCACGGATCCGAATCTTAGACCTGCATCACATCACAGAAACATGTCACAAATGATCCAATCACAGGTACGCGTGTATAAAAAGATTAGCCATCTGAAGAGTGTGACCTCAGTTTGGCCTGGTGCAGGTGAAAGTTGTCCTCCTGTTCCGCCCATGTTTTGAAATGTTCCGCTTCTTTCTCCCTCTGCAGCATCTCCAGCTCCTGCTCCCGCATGGACTTCTCCCGCTCTCGCTCCAGTCGCAGCTGCTTCACCTGAACACACAAGTCTCGCGCATTTACTTTTCATTTCCCAAAAGCAATCCGGATGCACATTTAGACATAAAAGTAGTACAAAAATACAGAACAATTTATTATTTAAAGAACATTTCATTAGGGAAATGAATCAATAGTTTTGACTGAAAATTCAATTCATATGTTGAAAGGTTATTGTAGTTAACTAAACCAGTAGAAAAGAAACTTAAAATAAACTTTTTAAAAATTAAACTTATTGTATTTCAGCTAGAAGACAAAACAACATTTCTTATTTTCATTCAATTTTTTTAGTTTGATAGACTAAACTGAGGGCGAAAATGAATAGAAACTGTTTAGACATTAAAAAAATATATTTCGTGTTTGGCACCTTCTGTAGTTCCCTGCGGTTTTCCTCCTGGATGTGTTTATTTCTCTCCTTCAGATTTTTTTCTGACAAGTGCCCGATGCCTTTCATCTCCAGAGCCTGAAAACATACAAACACAGCAGAAATTTTTACTTTATTTCTTTAGTCCTAAACAGACTTTCCCAAACAACATCACTGCAATATCAAGATGCATTTAGGTGTATAACGGTACATCTATGACCAATCTATGACCAATCAAATTGCTTATTAATATACATTTGAGACTGTCTTAATTGTTTTCATTAAACAAGTCAAAGAGGAATGACCAACAGATGACTGATAAACTCATTAGTAATTCAATTTTTTTCTATAATTATTAATTTTTTAAAAGTGCATTTTTTGTTTTATATGTAACAATTGGGATACAAGATTTTTAGGATTTTCAGAGAGAAGTTCAATTGGTTGCATTTGTAAGTAAAAAATGCTGGCTGTGTAAAATAGGACCATAACAGGGTCTGGTAAAAAAAAAAAAAAAAAAAAAAATTACTGATTTTAATTTTTATGAACTGATTCCAATTCTTAAACCCCAAGAAGAATCGATCTTTTAGTCTACCCTGTTTTCAGTTGATGAGTGAACAGAACATTGTAACTCGCCTCCCATCCTATAACTAGCAATGAGCTTTTAAAATTTGATATGAAACAAAGTCTTGGATTTCAAATTCTGTCAATTTCATGTAAAAATTCTAAGAATACTGTTTTGGTTCTCTATAATATGGCGTGACAGATGGCTCAGATCAAGCCAAGAGTTTATTACAATCACCATTTATAAGTTTGTATTTAAAAAAAACAAACTAAGTGGAGTCAAAACATAATTGTTTAATTATGAAGTTTTTAGTATGAAAAAATATGAAGTATTTTAACTTTATTACACTAAAAAGGTGTTTGTACACAAATCAGTCAATTTTAACCTTCATTATTATAGTAATGTAGTACCAACTAGTTCACAGCAGGTTTTTTTAAATATTATTTTAAGAAAATTTGCTATGTAAAGTACCTGATATCCAAAATAATCGAGAAACAAGCTTGCGAATCGAAATCGAATCGAATTGTGAAATTTGAGTCAATAACCAGTCCTAGCATAATATCATAATTGATATATCTATCACAGGCATGTTTTGAGGTAAATATTGTTTTGTTTTGTTTCCTTCCGTCTCTCTTACCTTCTGCCATTTGAACGTGCCGAGCAGGTTGTTGTCTCCAAACGGATTGTCGGCGTTGGTGTAGCCCATGTACTCTTCACTCCAGCCCATCTTCTCTCTCTTCTTCCTCTCTTTGGCCTCTTTCTTGGCCAGACGCCTGGCTCTCTTCTCCTCTGGGGTCTCCAGCGCTTTCATCATCTCCTTCTTTTTCTTGGTCTCTTCTTTGGCGTTGGAGCGACCCTGTGCCGTCTTTTCCCCCTGATCAGAGTCAACGGAGGAGCAAGAGGAGCTCGAGGATCTGGATTCTGAGCGTCTACGTCGGTCTCGTTCTCTCTCTTTACTCGTTCTCTTCCCTCTCTCCCGGCTGGGGCTCCTGCTCTGCCGTCGTCTCCTCTCTCGTTCTCGCTCCACGCTGGAGTCTGAGCTGGAGCGCGACGAGCTTCTACTCCTTCTCCTCCTCCTGCTGCTGCTGCCCTTTTCATCCTTGTGTTTCATCTTCATCTTGTGTTTCTTATGGTGACTGTGATTATCACCTGAAGAGCTAAATCGAAAAAAAATAATAACAAAAACAGTTGCAATCACAACCGGGAGAGTTCAGTTTCAGATCATCCGTGTATGAAGGACACCCATTATAAAGTAGCCATGAAATCAAAATTCATTTCTTTTTTTTCTTTTTTTTGCACTATTATTTGTTGTGAATAATTTAGCAGTGCACACTACAAATCATTATTTGTTTTAAAAATCATGTGGTCTCGTAATCTTTAATGAAAGTAACATCCCCTCTTTCTTGCATTGACATGATATCTGATGATGTTTATTAGCGCGAGGGCGGGGCGAACTGTCACTCACATGAGATCCAATTATCCACCAATAGCAAACCACATCCACCCAATCAACCGATAGACTAAATCAAGTAACGCCCTACATTTTTCCCTATTAAATAAGCCATTTCACTCAGATATACATATCACACTGAATAAGAAACGTATATTACAACTTGCGTTTTATACCGACTTTGAAACTAAAAAGGTTTATACCTGGTTTATTATATAAAGACCTCCACTCGTCATTGAAATACTATATGCTGTCATTTCAACTTTCCACACTGTTAACCTTTTTTCCCAAACTTTTCCAAGTTTTTCACAAGCTGAAATTCCTACAGAATAGTTTGATAATTTGTATCAAAGTACCTGTCTCTGTCTTTTGATCTTCCGTGTGATCGTGTTCTTCTGTCTCTGTGATCGCGGTCAGACTCGCTGGAGTGGCCGGACTCCCTGCCTCTGTGTCGGCTCGGGCCTGCGGAACCCCCGCTGCTCCTGGAGCCGCCGCTGTCAGAACGCCTTCGTCTGCGAGAACCCTTCACGGGAGAGCGGTTCCGACTTTGACTGTGCTCTGGCGAGCGGACATGTCTGCGGGATCTTTCCTGAGAGCTAGACCTCGATCGGCTCCTACGATGCTTCTTCGACCCCATGTTTTTTAGGTCTTGACCGCGCCGCGTCGCGTAAATAGGTAATGTTAGATCGATAATTTTGGCATTACTTATATATCTCAAATCAATCCTGTGATAATTATTCAGATGAAATTATACATTTATTTATACATATTGGGGAAATGTGCATTTTTATTACGGTTCAAGCTTTACATATTCGTATAATTTCAAGCAGGCGATATATAGAGCTCCTCATTCTGAGGTCCTGTGTTTGAAGCGGAATCTTGACGCGCTGTTTCCTCGTCATTTTAATTTGATCCTGAACTTTCGTTAAAAAATTTAAAATGCAAAATGCACTATTCATTTAAATTAATACATTATTAATTTAAATACCACACGGTAGCACATACACCATAATAACAAACACAACACTAAAATATCACAAAGAACGAAAACCCGTTGTATTTAAAATGTGTTTACCTGTTTTCAATGGATTTCACTTATGATTATGGTCCTGTATATTATTGTTCGATTTCAGAAAATTACTTTAAATACATAATAATCTAATTCAATTGCTTTAATTCTAGTCTTGCTTTACAAGGTCAACTTTTAAAATTAGTTTAGGATTGTATTTCCTTCCATTTATTCATTCAACTGGATGTGATCTGTTTCTTTTTTTCTTTTTGTCTATCTAGTCTTATAGTACAATCTAGATCCCAGCTTACAGTGAAAGGGAAGCAGAAGTAGAAAACGAATTGAAAGAGATAAAGAAAAAGGCTAATGGCAATAGTGCCTATTGGAGTGATGAAATTAAACGGTGACATTTATTTTCAATACAAGGAAACGTTGGGAGAGGTAAAAGTAGTAGGATCTCAAGATTAAGATTGGCCTACGTTCTAAAAAAAAAGCCCGCTTCATCTAATATCTAAACATCCAAGGGTTGTGTTGTGTGAATGGTGTGGACAGAGTGAAACTGAACATTATTATTAATTGTAGGAATGATGATGAAGAGAAATAAATATTATGAGAGGACAAACATTCTTCTAGCCTAATGTTACTACCTGTTTACTTTTGAGTTATCTGGTCTTTAATGTTCTCAAAAGGTTCGCACAAAAACACCATCTAGCTCTATAGCATTTTCTGAATCATTTTAGCTAGAGGTTCATATTTTTAATCGATTTTTAAATGCTACCTTTTGTTTCACAATGTAGCTACTGAGAACATTCAAAAGTATAACATTCCCATAATGTTTGCAAAAAAAAGAATGTTCACTTAACATTGCATAACCAAAAAAGAAAACTATTTTTAAAATAAAATTGAAAAATTGGACATTTTTAACGTTCAGAGAATATTCAAAAAATAGTTTTGTTGTTTAACTCAATGGGAACGTTAGCAATGCACATCTACAATGAGAAGTGCTGATCTATATCCTCCTCACATTACATCACATGAAAAACATGAAAAGGTGAACTACACTATTGGGCATTCAAAATGAACATGATGGCATCAATTTACTGATTAAATGAATATAGTTTCCATTGGAGGAGTTTGGTCTGATTTTAGACTCCCCGAACCTTTCTGCTCCTTTTCCATATAAACCCAGATAATTCAATTATTACCAAATGGTGATGTCTGTCATTATAATTAGATTTTGGTTGTGTATTCAGGAGCTCACACTGTGAGGTCTGCCTGATTTTACACACGGGAGGTAGTTTGAATGAGGCTAAGGGACACATCACTTTTTCACATTTCATAACTTCTTTTAGCTTTTCATCATAGTTGAGAATGAAACCATTTTACCAGGCGCACTGTGACACTTTAAAAGACACCAAACATGAATAGTTACATTTTGTACACACGTGAGTTTTCAGTGTATTTCAGGTGAGGAGGAGAAGGGGGATGTGGTGTGTGTGAAGTGTGAACTGTGTCTCCAAAGTTCCTGTTACATATGCAAGAGGCAGTTCCATATTCAAGAGATACTTCATGTGTTAATGCCCATGTTGGCTTTTGCCACATTGAGGGGTCGACCAGACATACTGGCACCAGCCTTACAAACACAGGCTCTTGCTCTTGTTTAAGATGAAGACCTTTGTCCTTCTCATATCAGACTCTGTCTGTGTATAAACTGCCCTTTCTTGCAAGAAATAAATAGCCTACTTATGACTTTCGAGATCTTCATTTTTTCTTCAATTGTTATTTGATATCAATTTCCACGACACTAGTTAGTAGATTTCTCCAATGATGCATTGGTAGTTGCGTTGTTCGAGAAACACACTCCTGGATGATTTTTTGTATAATAATGAGATTTTTTCTTTAAAAAAACTTAAAAACCCCACGATGCTAATATACTTTTAATATATTTAAAGATAGTAAAATCTTTGTTAGTTTCTTTGCAATTGAATATGGAAAAAAGGGAATATAATGAGATCATTTTACCAGGCGCACTGTGACACTTTAAAAGACACCAAACATGAATAGTTACATTTTGTACACGCATGAGTTTTCAGTGTATTTCAGGTGAGGAGGAGAAGGGGGAGATAGTGTGTGTGAAGTGTGAACTGCGTCTCCAAAGTTCCTGTTACATATGCAAGAGGCAGTTCCATATTCAAGAGATACTTCATGTGTTAATGCCCATGATGGCCTTTTGCCACATTGAGGGGTCAGCCATTATATTCAGTTGGTGGTAATAGCCTCTATTGTCTTTAGATGATTCGATTAAGTGGTCACCTGTAAGGTCAACACTTTTAAGGACTGCCCACTGAATGCCTATATAAGATACCATGTAAAGTTCCTTTAGTCAGACTTGATGACTGCATTTCCCGACAGCTCTTTTTCTCAGTAAAGGATCCGGCTGAAGATACAACCAAGTCTCCTGGTTTTGGTTACAGGCTGCAGATAGTCTACCTGCATAAGTCTGTATTTATCAATCAGGCCAGTGCTGTAGCAATGCATCACTTCTTTTCCACGATGTTTTCACTGCTAGCCATTATTTGGCATGCGAGCAGTCTGCCTGCTGTACGTCGTTCTCAGCGAAGCGTCGACCGATCTTACAGATCTGAGCTGACGGTGTCGAATGGGATGAATTGGGGATCGTGGGGATATAAGAGCATGTGTCCAAGTGGAAGGTACGCCGCAGGGTTTAGTCTGAGGGTAAGTTGACTCTATTTTGCTAATATGGGGGGGATGTGCGCTTTAAAGGATCAAAAAGGTGGAGTTGCTGTTTTCATTTAATTCTCCAGGGAACTGCACCTGGATGTGTGTCTGTGTAATATTAAAGAGCATGAAGATAATAAATGTTACTAAGTGTTGGGTTAGAGTTTACTCTTTCAAGTGGAAGATTGTCTCAATGTTGTTTTTTTAAAGGTGGAAAGACCACTTGATGGTGATGATACAGCGCTCAATGGGATTCGTCTTTATTGTGTCGATCGGCCAGGCTCACGTGACCACAACTCAATTGAGTCCAACGTAGGAAGGTAATGGACTCAAATCCTTGCATTAAGTGTTTAAGATATTTAAGTAAATTGAGGATTTTCTTTAAAATAATGATTGATTTGATCAGGCAACGTCTGTGTGTGTTTTCTTCAGCTGGGGGGATTGGACAGATGTCAAGTGGTGTTATTCTGGATTCTTGACCGCTTTCCAGCTGAGAGTTGAATCTTCCCAAGGAAACGGAGATGATACGGCTGCAAACAACATCAAGTAAGTGTGTGGTGCTATAAGTTATAACAACTTACCCATCCTGGTTTTATTTGGCTATTTAAGGACTCAGTTTTCCCCCCATCAATCTCACTCGCAGTCGTGCTGCTGTTCAAGATTGTGATTGCTGTGTCAATCCGACTGCGCAATTACATATTTTATCATAATATTGTCACATCTGAATTTTTTCCAGGTTCACCTGCAGTGGAGGTGCTGTGCTGGAGGGTGACGGCACAAACTGGGGCAACTGGGGCGACTGGAGCCCAACGTGTCATGGAAGAGGAATCTGTGGCATCAAGACCCGGATAGAAGAGCCACAGGGAGGAGGAGACGACACCGCTCTCAATAACGTCATCATGTTCTGCTGTGATTAAGGTGACGTGATCACAATCAAAAACTCAAGAACAACAAGAACATCAAGAAGAGCAAATGTTTTGCATGTCATACAGCATAATGTAAATATGTAAGGTTAGCAGGTCATTATCAAAAGATGCAGACATGTTCTGCTGACCAACCAAAGAAGGAGCTGCAGGGTGATTTTGTAATAATGAGCTTCTTTCCTTATTAAACTTGAAAATGTTATGGTACACATTCTCTGTGTCTGCTTGATCATCCTCACAGGAAACCCTTGCGCTCAAAATAATTCACTGGTTTGAGGAGGACAAACTTAAATTAGTCAAATGAACTTTATTTAAAGAGTATAAAAATGTTCCTGCAACATTTTGTAGTTGTAATTAAATTAATGTTTATTAAACTGTTGTAGTAGCCTAACTTAATATCACATTTCAATCATGCTGGGAGGAGAAAAACCGAAATGGTACTATTTGTGTGATATTGATTAACAAAATGATATAAATATATACATTTTCTAACCCCCATATCTTGAATTTTGTGATCATTCACATGCATTCATAAATATGTGATGTTTGTCAATAATATGAAATATTTAATCCGGAAAGGACAAAACTAATGATAATGAATGAACCCAAAAGGTTCCATATAGAACTTTTTGCCTAGTTACAAAACCCCTTACTATTGAACCCTTAAAAAGGGTTTTTTAGGGGTTCCAAATACGAACCTTTTAGGGGTTCCAAATACGTTGCGCTGATAGAACCTTTTAAGGTTCTATATAGAACCTTTTCTTTTAAGAGTGTACAGATACCCTCATGAGTATGGTGACTGGAGGGTATATGGAGCTGCCTGAAGTGTAAGTTGACTCGCTCCCTCTGTCAAAATCGAGGGTCTGTCCATATAAACTTCCCTCGTCCACTTCAGGTAGTGGAACACACTTCAAAATGGCTCCGGGGATTCCCCCGAGGGGAAGAAGGGAAGTTCAGAATTCAGAATTCCAGGTGCTGGAACAGGAAATCCGTGTGTGGACCACAGACGCCGCCTGTCATTGACTTACATATGGACCCCTATTTATATTTACTGTTATTTATATATATATATATATTTACTGTTATGGACCCCTATTTATAAGCTATTGCTTCTTGGGGATCCATTTTCACAATAGCATATATCTGTTTTCCTGAGCAGTTGTTGGGAAAGTTACATTGAACTATGGCGTGCTATAGTAGTAGTTGCAATTGTAATGTGTGATGTACTGCACAATTTATACTGCTTCTGTCTATACTATTCATACCCCAACAACTGCTTTTGTTGAAGTAAAATGTACTGAATTATTGTGAAATAAAGAAAGAAAGAAATGCATACATAAGGCATCACTTCCGCGGGTCCATCACAGGATTTTCCGTGATTCCGTGAAACTGACACAGATTTTGAGTTAAGGGGACGTGTTCATTTCACAGAATTCTGTGAGACCAGGTTGGCCTATTCGAAGGTTTAAATGTTCACTTATCTCTTCTCCTTTGTTTTAGTTGGGATGATCAATCACAGACTCCTGAGCCATAGATGAGTATACGTTTAGATTTATTAGTACTTAGTTACACCACATGCACCATGCTAACAGTTTCTTCCGTATACTAGACAGGGTTGCCACTACTCCATAAAACCAACCACTATCATTACAACATTGATGTGATTTTGTAGACTATTGTATTCTTTTTATTATGCATAAATGGACCATGGTGAACATACAGGTTAAAGGGATAGTTGACTTTGAAATTAATTTTTGCTATGTTTTAGCTTACCTCAAGGGCATCCAAGATGTAGGTGTCTTTGTTTCACAGTATTTTCAATTTTGATATTTTTCTGTCAAACCGTTCTTGTCTGTCAGTCTAGTTAGAGTTTTGCACATTTATCTCCAGTTGTGCTCACTGTCGTTTAGCAATCGAAAAAAACGGTAAGCCTTAGACAGCAGGCCATATACTTAGCCATCTTGTTGGTACATGCCCACCACGTACAGCATCATAAACCAACATGTTTGAACAACCACTTTGTGAGAAAAGGTTATGATTAGTTTCTCCAATGATGCATCGTACCATGGTTGCGTTCGTTGTGTGGGAATAGTCTGTTTCTCCTGGATAGTCTGTTTTCTGTGGCTGGTTCAAGTTTCATCAATATGGAAAAGCAGTTTCTCAGAGATCAGTGTGAAACGTTTTGAAGTGTTTTTAAATGAAACGATCAGTGTTTTTTAACAAATGCTAAACTGAGCTGTTTGTGGTGAGAGTTATGAGGTTAAATGGGCGTCATTTCACTCATATTCAACTTCCTGTTTTAAATACAACGTCAGCCGTCTTGATGTTTGCTACAATGGCAGTAGATCGACTTAGATCCTTCATTCTTCTCCTCGTCTGTAACACAGGTAATACACTCAATTATTAAATGTGTTTAAATAACTGAAATGTCTTGTTCTAGTGCTATCTATAATGTCGCTTGTATAAAGCATCATGATCTATAGTTCTGCATCTGGTGAACAGGATCTGCTCCTGATGAGAAACTAAAGCACTAGAGAGCAAGAGTGACTCGTCTCTAACTTTACTAAAACTAGAGTGCTATAAGAATCATTTCCATTAGGGGTTGAAAAAAACACATCAGATTTGTATTTATTTGAGAT
Source organism: Pimephales promelas (assembly GCF_016745375.1). The sequence continues at coordinate 2,863,370 of NW_024121210.1, read as the reverse complement.
ATTTTGATTATATTTCATGAAGTATGTTGTAACACAGTTGTGGGAAGAAGGAAGTGGAAACCGTTGAATGATCAAAGATTTTTAATAATTAAATAAACATATACAAAAGTAAAGGCAGCATCCCCTCACGGACGACTGCTGTCCCATAATAAATCAGAAACACACCAGAAAATCCAGGGCTGTCCTTCACTGTCGTCGTGACTCGCTCATAGTGTGTTTTGTTATTTGTGTGTTTTCAATGTTCATCAAACACATCTAACCTTTGCCGCCTGAGAGCAGTGCATAATGTAAGGACTAATATATCTGCAAGACTGCAACTCCAGAATGGAGATTGGAGACAGTGGTTTTGATCAACTCTGGTACTGGAACACAGAGCATGAGATGCTTAACAAATCAGTGTGTTTCTCTCTCCTCAGGGTTCAGTGCTGAGATCTCTGTGTTTGTGCAGACGCGAGATTCTGTTCAACTGGAAATACAGACTCAGAAACTACCAGAGTTTGATCTTTTATCCTGGATAAATGATAAATCAGAAACGATAGTTAGATATATGATTGAATCTAAAACAGTCAGACTTCACCCTTCCTACAAGGACAGAGTGGATTTCAATGATGAAAGCTTCTCTCTCACACTGAAGAACATGCAGAAGACAGACAGTGGACTCTATACAGCCAGAACAACTGGAGAATCGAATATAGAGATTACTTACAGAGTATCTGTTATAGGTGAGTCTCATTTCATTGTGTTCCTGTATAAAAGACAATTCAGAAGAGTAATGTTTAATTTCGCACTTTTATACAGCGTGCAAATTTATTTTTACTCTAACATTTTAAATAAAAAATACAGATCAATGTGGTGAAACAAATATTGTTGGGTCGTGTTTATTCTTTATGTTGTTTTTAGATTTGAATGTATACTGCATCTCTGCTGTGATATTCATACAGCATGAATCAATGTTTAAACTTTTCTTTTTTTAAATCAATGGGCTGTTAAATTGTGAGTGTGATTCTGATCTTGGCATAAATGTGTGTTTCAGACACTGTGGAGGCTCCTGTTCTGACTGTAAACTCACACTGGTCCAGTGATTCCTGTGTTATTTTTAGTTTTACCTGTAGAAGTCATAACCTCACACTCAGCTCCATGTTTCAACATGGCAGCTGCTCTCCAGAGGAAGTGATATCACATGAGAACTACAATCTCACCCTGAACTGCAGTGAGGAATCCATCATCTGTAACCATAGCAACACTGTCAGCTGGAAGGAAGACAGAATACATGTACAACTCTGTAGAGGTGAATATCTGCTTTTAATTTGATCTCACAAATCAAGGCAGCTTAGACTAATTATTATGTTCTTCATCTTTTACTTTTCAGATACTGAAAGACCACAAATCAAAACATCTCCTATGCCGTTGATTGGTCTTATTCTGTTTGGTGTTGTGGGAGTGATAGTGATGGTGTTTTCTGGTTTGCTCCTTTACTGTTGCTGCAAGAATAATAAAGGTATATCTATCTCACAAATATTTATATGTAAAAAAGATATTTATACCCTAAAAAATGTATTCTTTAGTAGCTAAAGAATGTTGCAATATGGAAAGGGGAACATAAGCAATAAGGTTTACAGTATATAGAAACAACACATGATTACAGTCTAAACATTTATAAGATATTAAGCCAAGATACATCATTGTCTAGTTTTGTCTGGCCATATTTTATGTTTATAGTTTATATTTTTCTTCTGTTTTACAGCATAAAATGTTCCATGCGAATCCCTTAAATACAGAAAATGATCTCATTTCTAAATATTTCTTTTCAAATCTTGACTACAATTCTGACTACATTAAATATTTACTGCTGGCAATAAATACTCAACTCATTTTTTTTTTCATACACTTTCTAACTCTTTATGAAATGCTAGGAGATACAACAAAAAAACTATTTTATATTAGTAAGAGCTGTCTAGTGAATCCAGAACTCTGGTCAATATTAAATTTGTATGATGTCAGTCTGATAGATGAGAGAAATCAAACATCTGACAGCAATCAAATGCAAAGAAACATGTTTCCACACAAACCTGTAATCTGTCCAGTAAACATCCATATTCTGATCCTCAGGTGTCAAACAGAGTGACGATACAGACTACGATGATGTTGAGGTGAGATTCAAATGACTTCAGACGTCACAGATAATAAATGTAATGTGACCCAATGAATATTAACTGTATTTCACATGATCTGTGGTGGTTCGATTCATTTTTGTTCAGACTCTGACGCAGAAGATGACAGGTGACACCTGGACCACCATCACCTACCATACAGTAGGACACCAAACACCTTCATCTGCTCATGACTGTTAAAACATAAAAATCCTTTTTGATTGACTGGACTCATTAAAGTCTTGATTTAACTCCTAGATTGCATGACTCTGGTGGAAGTGTACAGGATATCTTATACTGTTGTAAGTCCAGTACTTCAGTACGTTTCTGCAGATATAATGAACGGGACGGGTGTTTGCTTTCCTCATGTCACTTTAATATATCTCATGTACTCTAATCATACTGTTTATTGTTTTTTTTTTTTTTTACGCGGTTTGAATTTCTGCTATTTTTACAATGATGTTTTGAATGGCTGCCATTGGTGGTGAAAATGCTTTTTGCAGTCGGATGGTGTAGTTTTAACTTCTACCAGCAGAGGCTCAGGGCCATTAACCAGAAAAACTGTGCCGATGTTAGTTTGACTTTACAAATGTCAATGCCAATCTCATTTCTATGTAAACCTGAGTGGCTTGTATTAAAAATGTGGTTCAACATTAATGTACAGTTACTCTTTTAAAATAGTGTATTGTTGGATGCTGGAATGTTTTCTGTGACTGGTCCAAACCAATGTTTGTTTTCAGTTTTCATACTCTAGTCTCATTTGCAGGTTATTAAAATGCTGTAACTTTCTTAAATTGTCCTGTATCTTTCTTAAACACCTCCTAGCCTACCATATTGTTTTAGTTTTAGAAGCATTAATATTATATCTAACTGATATAACTAAACTAATAATTGTCCAGCTGAGGATCATAACAAAAGCTGAGCTGGTGAGAGTTACGAGGTTAAATGGGCGTCATTTCACACTTATTCAACTTCCTGTTTAAAATAAAACTTCAGCCATCTTGATGTTTGTTACAATGGCAGTAGATCGTCTGCTTGCATCCTTCATTCTTCTCCTCATCTGTACCACAGGTAATACACTCAGTTATTAAATGTGTATAAATAACTGAAATGTCTTGTTCTAGTGCTTTATCTGATGTCGTATAAAGCATCGTGATCTATAGTTCTGCATCTGATGAACAGGATCTGCTCCTGATGAGAAACTAAAGCACTAGTGATTCGCCTCTATCATTACTAAGTGCTAAAGAATCATTTCTGTTACATTAGGGATTGAAAAACAAATGTAAATCTGTTTACACCAGGTTTCAGGGGTTAAAACATAAAGTGATACTGCTGATGCTTTAAAGCCTTTAACGTTAATTAGAGATATTTTAGTTAGGCGTATATTTCATGATCCATGTATCATGAAACAAGTTTTTTTTTTTTATTCATGGATTGAGCTTCTCTCTGATATGCTTAACTAAATTAAGTCAGCTGGTGATGATATCAAAACAATAAAACATACAGTATATGACAGTTGATTGGTCCGGTTGATTCTTTGTGTCTTTGACCAAAGTCTCAATGCTGCATGTTGTAATCAGACTTCTTTCTGGTGTCTTTATACCACATCTACTGTGAGCACAGCCCAACAAATTACTGAACTATTGAACTTTATGATTTATTTAATTAGACAGATACAGGAGTGAGTTGATTATGAAGTAAGATGGTGGTGTAAAATGGGTCCAAATCCAAAATCTGCTGAACTGTGTTTCTCTCTCCTCAGGGTTCAGTGCTGAGATCTCTGTGTTTGTGCAGACGGGAGATTCTGTTCAACTGGATATACAGACTCAGAAACTACCAGAGTTTGATCTTTTATCTTGGACAAATGATAAATCAGAGAATATAGTTAAATATATATGTGGAACTAAAGAAGTAAAACTTCACTCCTCCTACAAGGACAGAGTATATTTCAATGATGAAAGCTTCTCTCTCACACTGAAGAACACACAGAAGACAGACAGTGGACTCTATACAGCCAGAACAAGTGGAGAATCAGAGGAAAATATTGTTACATACAGAGTATCTGTTATGGGTGAGTCTCATTTCATTGTGTGATTTAATGTGTTCTGCATAAATAACAATTTATGAGTAATTTATGTTTAACTTTTACATTTATATTATGTGCACGTTGAAACCGGTTGAAACCAGCTTGTGGCACATTTTTTTCATTCATTATGTTATTTTCTGTACAACACCATTGGAGTCCTTTCCTTAGACCTTTAAATAGAGAATACAGATAAATAATGTGGCTTGAAAACTCATTTGTTGACTTCGGATTTGAATGTGTACTGAGTCACTTCACGACTGTGGTCTTTATTCAACAAAACAAGCATTTAATCATTTTTACATCACTGTGCTGTGTGATTCTGATTTTGGAGTAAATGTGTGTTTCAGACACTGTGGACGCTCCTGTTCTGACTGTAAACTCAAACTCCAGCAGTGACTCCTGTACTGTGAACTTCACATGCAGAGGTCATGACCTCATGATAAACTCTAGCTATCAGAACAACAGATGCGCTCCACAGGAAGTGACATCACAAATCAATACTCTAATCCTGCACTGCAGTGAGGAATCAATCATCTGTAACCATAGCAACCCAGTTAGCTGGAAAAAAGGCATAATAAACATCAAACAGCTATGTGGAGTTAAACAGACGCGTGTGTGTATTCGCCAACCTATTTAAGTGGGGACCTTCGTGTCATTACCACACTCACCAACAGGGGACCGCGGAGCCAAGTGGGGACATTTTTCAAGTCCCCTGTCGGTCATGCTTTAAAACATGTTAAAATCAGCTAAAAAACGCTCTGGTGATTTGTGGTACATTTTTTTTTTATTTTTTTTTTTTTACATCTGTTACATTTTTGACCAAGTGGGGACCTAGGTGTGTGTGTGTGTGTGTGTGTGTGTGTGTGTGTGTGTGTGTGTGTGTGTGTGTGTGTGTGTGTGTGTGTGTGTGTGTGTGTGTGTGTGTGTGTGTGTGTGTGTGTGTGTGTGTGTGTGTGTGTGTGTGTGTGTGTGTGTGCGTGTGTTTAAACCTGTAATCAGCAGTCCTCCATAGGCGTTCACACTTCTCTATAGTTTGAATGGCTTGCTGTCCTAGAAAGGCTCTGAGACTGTAGCTGTTTAACAGGCTGCTTAGATAAGGAACTTTTGGTAACTTCATAATAACGACATGCTATCAATCATAGTAAACAGTCAATTCATTATGAAGCATTACTACATTAAGCAGTATATAAATACAGCTATAAATGCTTTATTCTTGTTTTAAAAGCATATCTGTAATGTGTTTAATAATTGTATATTAATGATCAATTTAGCATTTCTAAATGAAGTATAGAATTATTTACAAACCAGTTATTTCGAAATTGCCAGTGGTTCATTAGAGGCACTTTGAAAGTGTGAGTAAGATCAGAGGTCACAATGCATAAATAAACATATACAATTAAAGAATGACCAAAAGATCAGTTATCAAAAATTAAAAAAGATTTGATTTGCTTGAGGAAAGACCATTTGAATCTGTTTCTCTTACTATGGAGTAAAAATTACTGATGGCATCAGCTTAAAAGCAGAGGTGAGAAGATGCCTCTTATCATTCATGATATTATTTTTCTTATTTAACTTGACACTTTCTATGCTCGTTTATGCAATAACAATTTCCTTGCCATTGCTACCACCTTACTGATTTCTTCTGTGCCTGTAGCATTTCCATACCAAATAATATAACACTTTCGATGAAAGCTCTATAAAACATCAGAAGCTTTATGTTGTGGTCATTACAGGAAAGTTATTACTACAGTATATGATCGGCTAACTAACATATCCCATTGAAGCTTATTGTCAAGAACACCGAGATATTAATAATGCGACTTTTCTATAAATTTCTACTCAAATAAAATCAATAGACATGTCCTTTCTTGTTTTTTTTTGTTTCTAGGATGTTGATGTATAGCCTAGTCAGTGCATGAAATATTGCTAAATTTAAATAAAACGTTTTATTTAAATTTAGCAATATTTCATGCATACCAAATAATGTAATATTGTTACATTGTCATCCTTTACCATCCTTCAGTGGACCTTTCTTGAAGATCAAATTCAAAACTTTTAAGTTAACTTGCTGCATCTGTGTGTTTGTGTTAGTTACATTATATACATACAACATATACAATATACAATTAAAAAAAGAATGAACAACCTCATCAGTTATCAAATAAAAATTGCTTGAGGAAAGATCATTTAAATCTACAAAATACCGACCACAACAGTTCAAAAGCATGCACAGAGAAGTCCAAATTAAACATGATTTAATGACTCGTAAATGTAAGTACACATTGATGGCCTAAGACACGAAACGAGCGGTTTCTGCGGGAAAACAAACAATATTTATATCGTTTTTGCCACTTGTAACCACAGTCACGTCCAAGTGAACGGAGGACGTGGGTGCTTCCATAGATATATCCATAGATAGGATATCTATATAAAGGCTTTATATATAAGGCCTTTATTTACATATCTATGGATATATCTAGGCTATGACTATGGGTGCTTCGGTCTGCGCAAGCCCCGGAAGTGATCTCTCGCGCGTGTAGGCTACGTCACTGATTATTTACACCGAGATTTATTTCGGAAGTGTTACCTTTCACTGTGAAGATCTAAACATATTTAGATAAACATGAAATCGCAATGGAAGACAATTTCAACATATCAACAGACAACGTTATGTTTTTTTCACAACCATATTTAGATCACTTCCGGCGCTTGCGCAGACCGAAGCTCCCGCGTCCTCAGATCACTTGGTACGCCGTGGTTAGGTTACAAGAGGTAAAAACCAGTGGCGTAGCCAGGGGAGGGGCCATGGGGGCACTGGCCCCTCCTGAAAACTGATTGGCCCCCCAGTGTGCCCCCACCCTTCTAATTGTCTGTCACTCAAAAATTCAAATCATAATCTTGTAGAATAATTCATGATTCCGCGTCGCGCGATGCTTCTCAAAACCACACGGTAAGTTGATATATTTTATACAGCTTATTATTTTTTAAGGAAAGACGATGTGTTTTCACCCTGCTGAGGGGAAAATGATAAAGCCTGGAGTGGAGCGAAAGCACGTTCCTCTCTCCACTCTAAGCATTCTGTAATCACTTCGTTCATGGTCCACTCCGGTTTTTCAATTCCCGCTCAAGGAATAACTGCTCCATGTTCACTCAATTAGTCTTAGATTTTGAGAAGTACATGTCAGGCTACTGCTCGTTTGCTGCGGTCGTATGATAGAAAACAGAACGCGGGTCAATATTGGTCGTTTCTCAATACCAAGAACGCAAACTTCCGAGAACGAACTCCCGAGGACGAGAGGACGCGAGTCCGGTCATTCTGCCAATGGAATAGCGCGTTCTTGATCGCGTCACTCAGCATGCGGCTACTCCGGTTATCTCTTATATGGTATAAAACACAACTTTGCTTCTTTTCATCAACAATAAAACGAAATACATATAAAACAGCACTCTGCCTCATTTCATTTATAAATGGACATTATCATGAACAGATTAATGGCCACAAAAATGTGGTTCAGGTAACCTTAACTCACATTGACTATCTTCACTGCATATATTTATAACACGAAATATAAAACACAACCCTGCTTCTTTTTATTTTCATTTTAAAAATGTGAAACATTATTGATCATTAAAACTGACATTTAACAAACAGACAGGGTTGTATCGTTTTGTTGTATTACACACACAGTGAAGAGAATGTATAGTAAAAACATACACATAAAGAATATTTTATATATTTTAGAATATATAAAATTACACAACCATGTCTCTTTTGTTAAATGTCAGTTTTAATGATAATATCCCATTCAAAAGTATAAGTAGCCTAATAGGTAGGCTATAATAAGCTATACAATGAGAAAACAAGTAAACAATTCAGTTAAACATAAGTCAGCTCTCTAATGGGATACAAAGTTAAAGTTAAATAGCCTAAAAGTTAAATATATAAAGTTATGAAACTTCACTTTTCCCTCAGCCAGTTAGCATTGTTTGGTCTTATAAGATAAATAAAAACATGCACTGAAAAGTTATGTAGATGGTTGATTAGGCCTATTTGTCAAGATAAGTAATTGTTTTTCATAAATTAAAATAGCTTTTAAATTACGCAAACTGGCAATATTAGATCGGTTTAAAACATCTCTCCTTAAAACGCTATTGGTCTCGACTATTTAAATAAAGTTACAGGAATATGACTTGGCCTGAAAAAAAAAAAAAATCAGTCAAAAGAATTTTTAATTTAATCCCTGCATCCAGAAACATTCTCAAATAAAAAAATATAAAAAAGATAATTAAATAAAAATGCATGATTAAATAGCAAAATAAATAATTAATACTACTGGATAATTAAGTCACTGTTTCTATGATCCACATATATTACATTAAACTTAATCATACCTTTTTGAAAAAGTAGCTATCTAACAAAGTATTATATGTGATATTTTACAATCAATATGCTCAAGACTAATTAGCCTTCCTCGAAATAAGCAGATTTGGTCTATTCATCAATGCAAATTTACTGCAACTGCTGAAATGCAAATTGAATAGGATGTGGGGAAAAAGATGTATACAATTTTATTACAGTTTTATGAATTCATTAATTGTGTATTTATTATATGAATGATTAATATAATTATGCATTTATATAAATAAGGCTGTTCTATTATTATTTGTGAGTTGGACACTAATTCATTGGATTATTTTATTTATTACAGTTTTTCTATCACTTTTGTAAAGTGAAAAGTTAATATAAATTGTATTTTATTGTTTTGATTTAGAGCAGTAAATAACTGCTATTAAAAGATAACAGGGTATCACTGTTTATTGCTGATTTTAAAGCTTACTGAACTTGAAATGATATGGATATCTACAGTTCTACATAAATACACAACATAAGAATGGCCCCTCTGTAATAATTGTGGCCCCTCTTGTGCCCCCCAGTTGAAAAAATCCTAGAATCGCCCCTGGTAAAAACTGAATAAATACTGTTCGTTTTCTCACACAAACCGCTCTTTTCGTTTTCTGCATTATATGACTGACAAGAACGGTTTCACCTAAAAATATAAAAATTGAAACTACTGTGGAAACAAAGACACCCACATCTTGAGGTAAGCAAGCTAAAATATAACGTTACCAAAAATTAAGTTCAAAGTAAACTATCCTTTTAAGGCAATTAAACAACCAAGAGAAATAACTTTTACATGTCAAACTCAAATGCTCAAATGCAACATTGGATCTGTACATCCGCATCGGGGGAATAACATTATAACCTCGTTCACGGTAGAGAAAGATTCATGTTGGTTACACAGGAAAAGTAACCGTGAAGACACTAAATTTAACACAAAACAGCCATCATAATAATGATAATAAAATATACACAATACACTTAAATTGCTGTAAATTAGTTATAATGAATTAATAAATGAATGTATTTAACTGTTGCTCTGGTCTTCGTCAACAACACGCGGTTGCACCACCTGCTGGTGAGGTCGACTAACAGCAGATGGAGATTATGCTCAGTAGCCGCCCTAATCTACTGCTTTCCCTGCTGTTCCTGGATGTCAACATTAAATTTGCTGTCGAATTTAAACCACTGAATTTGTGTAAGCGAATTTGCAAAGTGAAATAAAATGGACCAAAAATTGCCTGTTGAATATTATAGGTTGTATATTTAAACAGTTTGAATATTTTGTAAGTGAAATATGAAAGGTGAACATGGATTATTGAATTTTTAATAATGAAAATGTGTTTTAAATTGAAATATTCACAATTAAAATATTCAATCATGCTGAATTTCAGCCCATAAAAATGCAATGCATATTTTTTTCAAATAGTGCAATTCATCAGGCTTTTTTGTTGTCTGTCAAAAACATTTGGCAGGCTTTTTTTTTGTTTCAAAAACATTTGCCATTATTTTACTTCCATAGTGCATGTGTGTGTGTGTGTGTGTGTGTGTGTGTGTGTCCGTGTCCGTCCCCTACCTCTGCCATATATAGGCTACCTGATTGAATTTTTATTGTCAGTAATAGTTTGCTTTTAAACTTTGGACTCCTCATCTCCTTCTGCACCACACCGTGACAATAGAATTAAAATGTGAAAATTAAAATTTTTACGACCCTGTCTGTCATAGTAACAAAAATCCAGAGGTCTAAATGTGACCTAAAGATAACCCCAACATGTATTGTCCCTCCTCCCAGGAACAGAGGTTACCTGAACAGGAGAGGTTTCTTAGAAATCACGTGCTTTATTTTGTTCTGGACTGGTTCGAAGACAGTTAATTAGTGAGAGTAAGATAATTTTTTTATTTGAGAGGTTGGAGCTTTATGATTATATAAGGCTGTCTGAGATTCTCTTATAGGATTTGATCACTCTCTGTCTTCAGTGTAAGTTTGGAATTGTTTCAGTTTAAAAAAGAAAATCCTATTGACTTTCAAGTTTGGATGGATTCCAGTCGCTGATGTGATCAAAGGGTGATTTTCATTTATTGTTAGTATTATTCATTTTTTTAAAATTAATATTTGTATTATTAAGGAGAACTGAGAGCATCAGAACAGAAGAATCAAATGCTTATTATATTTCTACATCTGCTTCTGCCATCATTTATTCAGGAATATTATTAAAACTAATTTAATGATACCAGACTTAAACTAAAAACATTTTACTGGGTGTCTTCTGTAAATCTTAGTAAAAATGTTTGATAGTATTTTTTTTTTTTTTTTTTGCTAGGAAAATTATATTGTTCAAATCAAAATGTTTATACTGTTTGGTGTCATGATTTTTTATTTATTTTTTATTTATCCTTTATTTAACCAGGTAAAAAACTCATTAAAAATCTCTTTTACAAGAGAGACCTGGCCAAGATGCAGCATAAAATACATAAAAAGACACATTTCAACATATATAAAAACAAATAAATACACATCAAATACACATACATATATATCACAAAGACCCTGTGCTGAAAAAAAAAAAACAATACAATTTTATGAACAGTTACACTGACCAATTTCCTCCTGCTCCCTATTCTTCAGCATTGAAACAAAGTGTTTATAAGAAGTAAAAGTAGTCATTTTTAATGATTTCTGAAGGAGGTTCCAGGCTGAAGGTGCTGCAAACATAAAGACTTTTTTTTGCCTAATTCAGTTTTGACACCGGGGACCACCAAGTTTAATAAATCATTTGAACGTAATCCATAATGGCCGTGATTTTTTGTTAAAAGGACACTCGAATAGGTAGGAGCTAGACCAAGAAGTACTTTATAAATGAAACATAGCCAGTGAGTACCTTCTTGCATAAAGAGAGGGCCATTTAGCCTTTTAATCATTGTATCCTTTATATAATGATGTGTCCTATAACCACAGCAGTGAAAAATCGTAATGCACAATGATACACTACATCCAGTTTTCTCAAACATTGGGCAGAAGTATTCATATATATCAAGTCACCATAGTCTAATATGGGATGAAAAGTGGCCATGGATAAGCATGATTTTGATCTGTAAAGATAGCCAAGCTTTATAGGCCTATCTTAAGCTTAGAAACCAGATTGTTAACATGATTTTTAAAACATAGTTTAGAATAAATGATTATGCCCAAATATTTATAACTGTTAACTAACTCAACTTCTTTTTTTTTTTTTTTCAAATTTCAAAAGTTTAAATACTTGCAGAAGAGACTGGGAGTTGTTTAGAGTTTGTAATGATCCTGGCTCTCTCCTCCTTCTCTGTCTCCCTCTTGTGGTTACACACTCTCACACCTGCACTCATTCACTCTCTCATTCCCTGCGTCCCAATTCGCATACTATCCGTCCTAAATAGTATTCGAAAATAGAATTAGTACGTCCCAAATCGTAAAATGTTGAAATGAGTGTTTCAAAGATACCCGGATGGTCTACTATATATCCGGTCAGAATCCGAAGTGGAGAGATCGGTGCACACTAGGTTGAAGCTCAACATGGGCACTCACTTCCTGATAGCTCTTCACTGCTTCTTCACAGATTGCGACCTTTCTTTTACTGTCTTTTGCGACATGTCACCTGCCGTGTTTCAGTTTAATAAAAAGAAAAAAAGAAAAACATCCCGTTTTGTAATACGTTTCTTAGAAATCACGTGATTTATTTGAACAAGAAACATTTATGTAGCTCACACATTCATTTTTAGTTATTCTGGACCGTTATATTTTAAGATTTAGTGATGTTAAGATAATCTTTGTTGTTGAGAGGTTCGAGCTTTATGATTATATGAGACTGTCTGAGATTTTCTTAGTAAGGATTTTATCACCCTCTCTTCGGCAGTGTGTAATTTTTTAAATTTGTTTCAGGGTTTTTTTTTATCCTTGACTTTAAAGTTTGAATGGATTCCAGTCGCTGATGATCAACAGGTGATTTTTATTTATTTATTAATATCATAATTCGTTTTTTTTTTTTTTTATTAAAAATTCCCTCTGGAGTGTCTTTTCTGTTGCAAGGTTCTACATTTCCATGGCCATACTTGGCCTACTCTTTGAACCTAACACAATGATTCTGTGTAGTAGAGCAAAAAAAAAAATCATACAATCAGAGCTCTCTTCCAGAAAGAGATAATAACAATTCCTTATGTGATACCATTTTTAAATAATATTGTAGAAAATTTACCCTGGGAAAAATTAGGCTATATGGTCTTTGTCTCCTGCATATCAATAAAGTAAAATAAATAACATTTAAATTAATTTACAAATGTTACCCAACCAAAGCCTTTCTTATAGGAGAAATAACTCAGACATTGAAGTGAACTGCTGTTTTTGTCACTCTCCCGAGGTCATTCACTTGTTTTGGCAATGTATCCATCAATTTGGGTCAGATTTGTTCATTTTTATCCAATCTTATCCTGTAAGTGACTTTTCTGTTTTAAATATGTTTTGTTTGGTTTGTTTGTCTACTCAAAATGGAAAACTAGACAATATTACATAATTCATTTGTGTTTCCTTAGCTAAATTTCACATTCATAAACAAAAAAGTTTCTGCATGGCTATAAACCTCTCCTTTCTCGATCAAAGATGATGTAGACAAATACATGGAAACTATTCAAAGCTCTGTTAATCCCAAAGCATTGAAAACTTTATATTAATCCTTTTAGCCCTTTTAAGGTAAATGCATTTCATTCTTGTTTTTTTGTTTGTTTGTTTGTGTCTGTGTATCTTGTTGTCATTTTTGTTTTGTTATCTGTATCGCTTTAATGCTTTGCACTGTGTAACCGTTTTGTAACAGGATACGTTTCTCAGAAATCACGTGATTTATTTGAACAAGAAACATGTTCAGTTGCTCACACATTCATCTGAGTGATTCTGCACCGTTATTCGAGTGAGGTTTAGATAATCTTTGTAGTCGAGAGGTTGGAGCTTTATGATTATGAGACTGTCTGAGATTCTCTTGGAAAGGATTTTATCACCTTCTCTTTATAGGCAGTGTGTGTTTCTGAATTGTTTCAGGTTTTTTTTTATCCTTGACTTTCAAGTTTGGATGGATTCCAGTCGCTGATCAGCAGGTGATTTTTATTTATTGTAATTATTATTGTTAACATTATTATTATTATTTATTAACTGTTGTATTTTTAAGAATAATTACATTTACAATATTTTTTAAATAAATTACAATAATTTATTATTCTTATTTGATACTTTCAACTACTGTCCTATTCTTATAGGCTATTGTTATTTTCTTCATGCTGTTTGTTGAAAGCTCACAAGATGATTTTGTGTGCTATAGGCTACTGCCCACGGCTCTGCAGTGCGACCATTTTGCGCGCATATGCCCCTAAAAATCGATACGTGCGATCTGGAAAAATGATGTGCACAATGCACAATGTGCGAGTAGCCTAATTACAACGTAGCCTACCATAATCGAAAACGAGGCAATAACTAAATAAATCTTTTTTTTTTTTTTTGAATGACAAAAGCTATGACGAAAATCTATTGACATTTTCGTCAACGAATAAAAACTTATCCTATCTAAAAAAGTTAGATAGGCGTATTGACGATTTGGGAAACGATCCAGTCAGAATTGATAATTGTTTTCTCCAGGTATAATTATGGGTTTGGAAATTTTAGATAATTGTTGGAGACCTATAGATACTGCAAAGGTCATTTCTTGTAGCTATGATACAGGACACATGGTTCGGCGTATTTTAATATCCATAGTAGGTTTAACAGTAATATTCAGATATAAGATATAAAGTGACCAGACACAATATGTGTGATGAAGAGAAGGATATAATGTATTTTATAAATCACACACTATAAATATAATAAAGAAGCAGAAACAGTTACAGTAAAGTAATATATTTTAATAAGTTGAAGAAAAAATTAACGATTTGTGACACGCACTACACACGAACCGACTCGCGCACAGACACACACACACACTCTCTCTCTCTCTCTCTCTCTCTCTCTCTCTCTCTCTCTCTCTCTCTCTCTCTCTCTCTCCTCTCTCTCTCTCTCTCTCTCTCTCTCTCTCTCTCTCTCTCTCTCTCTCTCTCTCTCTCTCTTACAGACACACAGAACGCAGCCACCTGTAATAAAAATTGAGAGGAAGATTTTCAACGTGTTTTCATCAGCTAATTTCTAAAAATTAAATTCGGACAAGCCTATACCTATTTTATTGTATGCGGATGTGGGAGGGGGAAATGTCGAGACTAAAGCCCTAATCGGATTAACTTCACAAGGTGGAGTAAGTTAATAATGTAACGTTAATTTTACCAAGGACTTCTGTAGCCTAATATCAATAGCCAAATCGCACGTGATAAGATATAGGTTATCAATAAAACTAGAAGTTGGAGGGGTAACTCAACAGACTCTTTGGGACTTGTGTCACTGTGGGGACCTAAAGTGACTCCCAATGGGTAAACACGCTTATAAATCATACAGAATTATTATTATTTAAAATGTAAAAATGCATTGTAACATTTATGCATTAAATGTAAAAATGCAAAAATTCTTTCTCACCTGAGTACTAGCCATTCTGTATAATTGTCAAAATCACAAAAATGTTCATAGTTGTTGTGTGTATGGGGATGCGTCACCATTGTTTTAAAAAACTGTATCAGCGGAGTGCTTTAAAATTAGCAGGAGGTTGACGCACCATTTTCTACTGTAGAATCTATAGTTTGACCTAATATAACTCATACAGCATTATCTACAAGGGTAGCAGAAAAAATATATATTTTCTTGTTAAGTTTTTTTTTACTTTCTTACATCAGAATTTGATTTTCTGCTGTAGCTTCATGAGAGATAGCAACACGGACTTGAAAACCTCCATGTGAGATCGTGAACGAAGCCTGAGGAAACTGAAACTGTCATATGACTCCTATCTTATCCCTGATTGGTGGAATTGGCAGTGTTGTTACAAATAACCCCGTGTAACTGTCCCCAGTCTCCCCTACAGATAAAATTCGATTCTGAAACGTTGTCAGCCTCGGGCTGAGGTAAATTTATGTACTCATTTTCGCAAACTAAATTAGAATTACGAGTTTGCTTACTTGGCAGAAGGAAACGCTCCATCTTTCTAAATAATTCTAATACATTGTAATAGCCTATACGTGACCTGACGTCAGACATCGCATATGTGTAATGTACCCCTGACTGTAATTGTAATTCTTGAAAAAAAAAAAAAAAAAAATGTTTGTCTTCAATTATTTTATCATTTAATAATTAGAATGTACGAAAACATTGATTTTTATTAGTAAACTGTTTTCTATACAGACAAAATATAATTGCTTCCAAATATTATTTTTGGGCTTGGGGGTGCTATTGGGGTGCTTTGGTCTTTCTTGGGGGTGCTGAAGCACCTGCTAGCCCCTCCCTAGTGCCGCCTATGAGTGGCATGCATCGTGTCTCGCATCTGTACCAAATAATGCAATGGATAAAAGACTGACCACAAATGCAGAAAAGCTGATTCCCTCTCAAGTTCCACTGTCTGGAAATTCAGTGTCTTCTTGTTCACGTGAGACACGTCAAAGACGTGCAGCTGGTTGGCTAAAGGACTGTGTTTATTAGTCACAGAAACTGACATGGACATTTGCACACACAGTGCACACGCATAAACATTCAAGTACTGAATAGCAGTTGAGTAGTTTTGTTTTTATTGTTTTTAAATGGACCTTTGCATTCATGTAATGTGTTGCTTAGTGTTTTCTTATACTATAAGGATTGGATATTTATTTCTATTTCATGTCAATTGTTGGCTACAGAAAGAATTAATTTAACTAAGAGGGAAAAAGTGATGTCCTTACGTTAATACTCCACTAGATGACACTTAAGCTCCTTTGGTTAGAAATACATGTGAAGTAGGAGAGAGAAGAGAGCTGAACCCCATGTGCTGAACTGTGCTTCTTGTCATGAAGACATAACAGTACAAACTATTGTTATACTGAATGGCATTTAAGTAAGTGTCTTCTGTAAATCATAGTTAAAATGTATGTTGTAAATTAAAAATGTAAATTAAACAAAAAGCTGTATAATGTATTATGCTTTTATTTACTTTTTGATGCTTGAAAACTTTTTATCTTCAACTCATCTACTTACTACAAAACGTATAATTTTATTTGAGATCTGTTTTGAAGGGAAGCATCTGTATATCTAATACCATGAAAGTGAAAATGTTTGGGGTGACTATACCTTGTCTGGAGTTAATCTGATACCACCACTCCTGAGTCCTGGTTAATATTTATTTTTATTTTGTCTTACAGTGACATAATTATGGATCAAGAAACAGATGATGATGTCATGATGGACACCTCTCCAGAGTCACATCGAGATTCAGATGGTGTCAATCCTTCAGTTACACATCAATATAGAGATGACATGGACAATCCTCAGGTAACAAATCAAGAACCGGAGGATGTTTCGGAGAATCCTCTGACACATAATACAAAATACACAGAAACTCCAAACAAAGACAATGATGACCCAGCTGTGACAGACTCAACCACTTCAGTTCCTTTCACATCACCTGATCAAGATCCTGGAGGAAAGACCTCTTATAAAGCACATGAAGAATACAAGGTAAAAATGATAACACTCTTAAAATATGTTCCAAAAAGGGGTTTTCTCAGTAATGCCAAAGATTAGAAGAGCCATTTTTTGAGACGGTTCTCACTGCGGAACATGAAATCCACGGAGAGGAGTCGGATCCAGATCCAACTCCTCCCACCTTACATACACCTAAACCTACCCAACTCCGCCCCCTAATCCCTTAACCCAACCCTAATCCTACCCATCTCCACCCCTTGGATCTTGATCCGACTCCTCCCCGTGGATCTCATGTACTGCATTGAGGTGCTTCTGCATTTTTTGCTCCCCCTCCAAAAAACCTTTCACTGAACAGTTCTAAAAACGACCCTTTTTATAGAGCAAAGTATATTTTAATAATAAAACAATTTTAATAATGAATATATTTTGTGCAATGGAAAAGTTCCATGGACGCTAAAGGTTCTACATTGAACCAGATGCCAATAAAGACACTTCATTTATTCTTTGAGAGTTTTATATATTTATTTATTTATTTATTTATTTTGTGAAGAGTTTAATTTGAAAAGAAAATAAATGTCTTTATTATCAATGTTCTTGATCCACTTTACATATAAGTCCCAAAATATTTTCAATTAATTTCCCTTCTAATTCAGTTTGGCTATTTCACCACACAGTAGTATAAACATACAAGTGTGACTAAAGATGTCCTCATACTATTGGCACTGTATTCAAATGTTTACTCTTGCACTATTATACAACTTTTAAAGGTCATGGTTATAAGAAACAGATCATTTGTTGTTCTTTCTCCAGGATAATGAGAGGCCAATAGAAGAAGGGAGTAACCTGGAACCTGATGGTAATACAAACACAAGTATAGTAATAGTACATGTGTGCTCAGGCAATACGAAATGTGCCAATATTAGCAAGAAGCAGAATTCTTATATTGTGGTGTCTGAGAACAGTTCTGTGTTGTTTGCTTTAGATCACGGTGATCCTGATTTGACTTTTGCATTATTTGGAAGCTCTGAGGCAGTCCATTTCGGATGTGACAACATTCTACTTGGAGAAAAAAAACCCTGTCTTAAAAACACAGAATTCCCCATGAGCATTCCAATACAGAGGAAGATATCAGAACATCTTGTCTCTGTGATCAACATGATTTGCTCACATAAGACTGATCTCAAACCTCTCGATAATGATATTGGTCATCGAGTGAACGAAAGTGAAATCCATGCCTTCGTCTTTGTTGTGCGACTTGGACAGTTGACAGACGAGGAAAAGATGGGCATTGAATGGCTACAGAGAATGTTTGGTGACAGAGTTCTTTCATTTGTGATTATTCTCTTCACATATGAGCGAGAAGAAGAGCCTGACACTATTATAGATGACTTAAAGAACAACTCTGTTCTGGCACAGCTCGTGGAGAAATGTGGAGGAAGATATCATATCTGCAGCAAGAACATGAACAACCAATCAGAGATGAGAGAATTGATTGACAAGATTAAACAGCTGTTCATTGACAATAATCAGCAGTTCTACACCAGAGAGATGTACAAACCTTCAGGAGACCTGCAAGACAGTGAATCTCAAAGTGGTAACACAGATCGCATGTTGATTTTTTGTTTTGATTTCTTACATTTACCACAAATCCATTTTAACATGTTAATTCGAGATTGAATATTAATACTGATATTATTGATTATATATCATATATTAATCATATATATTATGATTCATGTGGAAGTTGTTGGTGGAATTATGCCTCTAATGTAAATAAGAAAATCAACATGATTTCATTAAAGGGTACTATACATTTCCATTTTAGTTTAGAGCTAAGTGCTAGAATCAACTGTTTCAATTAATTCTTGAATCAAAGCACTGTTAAAATATATACAAATATTTAGAATTGCACAGTGAAGAAATATTTTTCCACCATTTTACATTTTCTGAAGAAAAAAAACATTTTGTCGATTTTGCACAAAACTTGTTTGTTTATTTATTAAAACAGTTTTTTTTAATAAGTAAATAAATTAATAAGATGTCACATATTTTACCGAATTTACCTATATCTGCCAAAAACAATGTCCAAAGTTTATCTGATATTCTAATTTGTTAAAAAGACCTTTTCAAATTCCTCCTAGGCTCAAATAGCCTAATTAAAAGAATCGTATCGGTTACCTAATGTAACCTCGGTTCTCTAGAAGAGGGAACGAGTTTTGCGTATAAATTAGCTTACGCTACGGGAAAGATGAATCTTTTCGAGATATTGAAGCCAAAAAATGATCCTTAATTTTGTATTCATTGACAACGCAGTGCAGCAGCTAGCAGACCTAGAGCAGGCTGTCTAGCGTGCTCATTGGCTGCCCTGCGGCAACTGCAGCAGCCTACCAGCCTGGCACGTCCGTGGGTCCAGATTTTTGTCGGTGCGCCATTGGGAGAACACTGACCATCCTTCTAGCAGGATAACGGATACCCATTATCCTGCTAGAAGGAGTGATGAACCCGATTACGCAATCTAGAGCTTCTACAAGAAAGCTTTACACTTCTAAGTGTAAAGTTTACACTTCATCATTCTTTGTTCTAAATTTACACTTCCTCATTCTTTGAAAAGAACATTGGGCAGTGAAAAAAGATAGACTAAAGGTAAAAAGTTACACTTCCGCATTGCCGAAAAGACGCTGGACATTTTGAGGGTGCAGGGACCATTCCCCCATTGAAATTATGTCCCTGGACAGTCTGTCTGGGCTGTCGTTCAGGTGGCCTGGCACATGTGCAGCTCTCAGCGAGCGCAGATAGTGCAAATCTCAAGAATGTCCTGTGACTGGACTGTGTCCTGTATTATCTGAATCTGAATATAGCCATCTTTCAGATTGAGAGATATAAAGCAGTCCCTCGGGCGAACGTGCGCAAGGATTTTTCTGGTCGTAAGCATTTTGAACGGTCTTTTCACAAGAACTTTGTTCAAATGTCTCAGATCTAAGATAGGTCTGAGTGTCCCATCCTTCATCGGTGCGAGAAATGACGTCTGTAAAATCCTGACTGGCTCAGAGAAGGTGGTACCAGTTCTATGGCCCCTTTGCACAGCAGCTTCGCTATTTCTGCGTGGAGTAGATGTGCTACTTCCACATTCACTGTCGTCGCGATCCATGCTCGAAAGCGCGGGGGACGGCGATCGAACTGTAGCGAATAGCCCTGCCTTATTGTGCTTAGCACCCATTCTGATATCCCGGGAATCGTTTCCCACGCTTTTATACGTGCACACGCGTCCTCGGTGCTTAAACACGTTGTGGGTGCGAGAATGGGAAGCGTGACTTGGGTGAAGTGTTTATTAGTAAGCGTGAGTGGGCACGGGACTTAAACTCATATGTAACGCCCCCGATCACTTTGGATGGGGAGCACTTTGTGACAACTTTGAGACGCGCGGGCAACGTCTGGGGAGAGGTGTGTGTTAATAAGCGTTAGCACTCGTGAATGGGCATGGGACTTATATTCATAACCTGACTGATATGTGACCGTGTGACAGAGCATACAGAGTGTAGGCGTGGGCACGGGCTCAGGGGCACATTTCCTACATCTAACACTCGACCGACATTTGCCAGCTTTATGAGAGTGGGCTCTGTGAGTGACACGGGAAGTGTTGTGCTTGTGTGTAGGGGTGAACACTGACATATGGGCACTTTTTATACACTTAAAACACCATCGACGTGAGCCAGATGACCAGACATTGTACTCTTTATGAGATTTCTCTGGGTCGCCGTGAAAACGGCGGTTTTGTGCAGGCAAGCAGGTCGTTTTACCGGCTGCTGAATGTACCACTGCAGTAGCCAGTTTGAAGGGGACTGACAGGGAAAGGGGTTTTGACGGCAGTCCGGCCACGGCGGGACTCAGCTGTCTTTTCCCTTGTGTTGCCGCTAAGAGGGCTTCGCGTGCTTGGGCTTCAGATCCTTGGCCGAGGCCCCCATGGAGGAGGCGGCCTGTAACAGCTGGCCGAGCGCAACCTAGGGTGGCTGACGTGTCGTAGTTGCGAGGGCTGGCTAGGCTGTGCTGGGTGCTGTGAAGCGGTTTGTGCAGGTGGCTGGTCACGTGGGTGGCCTGCAGAGGAACTAGAGCATCGCGGCAGGAACAGGTTCATGGCCTGCGTGGTCTTCTGCACCTTGGAGAAACGGTCGACGATCCCGTTCACCGCTGGGCCGAAGAGACCAGAGGGGGAGAACGGCGCGTTGAGAAATGTGACGCGCTCAGACTCCCTCATGTCAGCAAGCGTCACCCAGGGGTGCCTCTCTGTGACGGTTACCACTGCCATGGACCTTCCTAAGGCCTGAGCTGCGGACTTCCAACAAGTGAATCGCGGTGTCCACAAGCTCCGGAGGCCTTTGAGAACGCCGCTTCTTCTTGAGCCCACAGGGTCGACATCGGAAGTTCTTTGCAGTGCTCGCAGCATCCTGAAGAGAGAGTGAGCGCTGCATGTTCCTTGGCTTCCTTCAGCTTGAAGGCGGCGAAGGCTTCTCTCGGAGTCCAGCGATGCGAAGAGCTTCGCTGAAGAGATGAAAATCAGGGAAACAGCCTCCGAGCCCCTAATGGCTAATTCGCGAGCGCCCTTCATTGGATGTGACGTAACGCCAGGCTCAGTGGTAGGCTGCTGCAGTTGCCGCAGGGCAGGCAATGAGCATGCTAGACAGCCTGCTCTAGGTCTGCTAGCTGCTGCACTGCATTAACAATGAATACAAAATTAAGGATCATTTTTTGGCTTCAATATCTCAAAAAGATGAATCTTTCCCGTAGCGTAAGCTAATTTACAGAAAACGAGAGAACCTCTCGTAAGAGAACCACTTTTAAGAGGCATTTAAATAGGAAGTAGGTCACATTCTCTGTTTTTGATTCGTATAAAAAGAATCACAAATTAATAATTTGCTCTGTTTTCATAAAATTAAGGTGCAGAAAGAGAACCAAGCATTGGTAAAACCAACGCAGAGCCTTTGGGGACCTTGATCCAAACTGATAAAGACAAACAACAGGTACGTAGTTATATCCATATTATTTTCAGAAAGTTATTCATAAATTAGTCTATTCCACTGTGATCTCATGAGTATTCGTATGCATTTGAATTCTGTATATGGGTCTACCATACATAGGCTATTTACTTATGTTTGCACATCTGAAATTTGCATACAATTGCATAGCATCCAAAACATATAATTTGCATATGAAAAAAATTTAGATGCATGCAAAAATGAATACTTATTGAATGTCTAAGGGAATTCATCAGTTCAATTCATCAATATATTATCTGTGAGTTTTCAGACTTTGATTTTCATCACATTTAAAGTTACAATAACTTTTTTTTTGTTCAAAATGAACACAATTTTAATCTCAAATGAGTCAATAAAGGATGACCCTGTCCAGAATAAAACCCTAAGCCCACACAAACTTCCTCTGAGTAGCTCCACTCTTACATGAAATAATGTTGCCGTTTGACTGTTAGGTAGAAGTCTGCTGTTTAGCTCACAGACTTGCAGACTATGCAAAAGTGTGTATTGAGGGCTTATATCTGCCACAAAAGGGGTGCTCACAAACTGTCTTCTGAAAATTAAATGACAGACTCCCAATGGTCCATTGTAAGTCTACAAGACCGCAAGTGTACATGAAGTGTGCTTTCTCATAAAGATGCAGTTAGGTCTTTAGATAGCTTGAAAACCATCTATATCTCTTAAAGTTTTTTTTAAAAGGAGTAGTTCACTTTTAAAAAAAACCTTTTGCTGATAATTTACTCATCCTCATCATGTCATCCAAGATATCCATGTCATTCTTTCTTCAGTCGAAACGAAATTAAGGTTTTCGATGAAAACATTCCAAGATTTTTCTCCATATAATGGACTTCATTGGGAACCTAATGGTTCAAGGTCTAAAAGACAGTTTCAGTGCAAACTGCAAACTGTTCAAAGGGCTTTAAACAATTCCAGACGATGAATAAAGGTCTTATCAAGCGAAACGATCGCTCATTTAATAAAATAAAGTCTCCTTGCTCTGTTCTGTGATGCGTGTTCGTGACTCTCCTATTCGAACTCGTTCATCAAAATGAACAAATCTTTTTCCGAGTCAATTCGTTCATTTTGTTTGATCAATGAACCAAACGACTCAGAAAAAGATTTGTTCATTTTGATAAACAAAATAATTTTGATAAAATTATTATATTCAACCCATAACATGGTACATAAAAATAAATCTTTCTGTTATAAAAACCTGCTGAGCTGAATGTATCAGAATAAATACGAGACATACGTGATCATTGGGATCTGTGAATCTGGCCAATCCCGAAACAGTTGTGTCGTCATAAGAGCTTGAGTAGCCACTCTGATAGGTCAACATTTCTAACCAGCATACGCTGCTTCAAGTCAGATGCTGATTGATCTGCGCAGTCGAACACACCTAATGCTATAGAAACTGACCCAAACCCAGAGCCTCTCTCAATGGCTCTGCCCTAACCTTACCTCACCCCCTAGGCAGCTTTTGCGACCAATTGTAAAGACCTTTCGTTCGGATCACCCTTTACTTCGACAGGCATATTCCCACACTTAGGTTGCTTTGTTGCCCTATCAGACAATGGCTTTGCAGACAGCGCTTGCACAGTAAACTGATTTCAGACAGACCTATAAGACAGTGATTTAATGATAGTACATTGGTTATAACTAAGCGAATACTCAATTAATACAATACTAATTTCTCACTAGAAATTGCATCAAAAGCGGAAAAAAGCTAGTTAAAAACCTACATTTACATAGAAACTGACCACCAAACGCAACTTTCAGATCCAATTGAAAAAAAAAAAAAACTCATCAAGTTTATACAGCTTGGAGTTGGAAAAAAGCTTAAATTATGTTATGTTCAAAATACTCACTTGCCTAATAATTCTGCACACAGTGTACAGATAGGAGTGGGATTACATTTATGTACATTTATCTGACTGTTACTTTTTTATATTGTTTAAAAGTGGATTGATTTTAGGTTAAGAGATCTACAATATATGTAAAAAAAAAAAAATTGTGAATAAAAAATAGATACAAATTTTTTTTACAGAGTTTATTATTTTTTTAGGTACAGAGTTTTATTTATGATATAACAGATTTTATGTGTCTCCAATTATAAATATGTAACAATTTTTATGTTTGAGATGCTGAAAATCCAATATTATATTGCAGAATACGTATATCCAAATGCACAAATATGCATGTTTTTATTATATCTGCAAATTTTACACACAAATACACAATGAGATGCTGCAAATTCATGTCAAATGTTCGAAATATATTAAATTAATATTGTATTTCTGTATTGTACAAATTAACATTATTTTCCATGGCTTATCAACTAATTATACTATTTATATGTATTATTTAACAGCTAGGTGCTGTGCAACTCATTGACAGGCTTCAAATTCAAGGCAAACAACTGAGAA
This sequence comes from Pimephales promelas, assembly GCF_016745375.1. The sequence goes on along the minus strand of NW_024121210.1, from coordinate 2,838,686 downwards.
CTGCAGATTTCCTTAAGCCAATTGCACAATCACAGTCCCAAGAGTGTTGTGCAGAGGAGGAGCTGGCTTCAGTTTTTCTACAAAAATTGCTGATGCTTGACTACAAAGCAAGATGCCTCCGGATTAAAGAGAACAAGGAAAAACATAGCACACAACAATGGAACAATGACCCACCTGAAGATGATGGTGATGACTATGATGATATTTTTGGAGAAACGGCTAAACCCTCTGATGAAAAAAACAAATTAGATGCTGTCCACTTATTGGATGTTCAGATGGCCGTGTTTCATTGTGCCGATAGTTTCCTAAAGCAGCTCATGGTGACTAAACTTTCACAGTGTCAATATGCTCTGCCTCTGCTTGTACCAAATCCATTCACACAACAGATTGAGTTCCCACTCTGGACATTTCGACAAATCAACAAGAGCTGGAAGACAACTGATGATAAGGGTAAAGTCTCTAGCAAATTTCAACCAGTCTACAAGGCAGAAACTCCAATGGTGGCTTTCTTCAGGTTTGGTCCTGTGACCTCATCCAAGTCTCAATGGATTAACAGCCTGATCAATGAAAAACACAACACATTCTTCCACAGGAACTGCCCAGGCAGCAGCAGAACCAGAGTCCTGATGGATGGACTGGTGGAGATCGCCTGGTACTGCCCCTCTGGAAAGGAAACCGATAGATTCACTCATTGTGTTGCATTCTGTAACCTCCATGGTGATGCAGGAGCCAATGAGAAGCAGCTGGATATCCTGACTGAAATGGCTTCTGTAAATGTTGCTATTTTACCACAACTCGACAAGAATGACAAAAGCATGACCAAGATCCAAAACTTCCTAAAGGACTCAAAGCCATTCATCTGCCTTCTTGCTGACAATGATTCAGCTCTCACAAAAATACGGAAAGGGAATTACAAAATTGGGTTGAAAGACAGAAACCAGTCAGATGTATTTGATGAAATCAGAAGAGCTATAAATGATGTGTTCTTGTCTTTTGAATCATTTCCCATTTTCAAGCTTGAAGACGTGGCCAAGCACTTCGGTATCAAAGTAGATGAGGAAAATGATGAAGATCTCAGGAGAGGAAAAGAATCAGCACAGAAGATGATGAGTTTACTGCAGGGTAAAGATCTGACTTACATCAAAGAGTCATTATTGCCATTGCAGGGAAAGCTGTGGCATCAATGGTGCGAGAAGAATAAAGAACTTCATCGACCTACATTAGGAGAAATACATAAGGGGAGCAACATTGAAAAGAACAAAAGTTCTAAACTATCAGAAATGCTGAAAATTCGTGAACAGCAACGGACATCTGTCATAAGTCAGTTTATCCAAATCTTTATCCAAAACCTGAATTCACAAGCAAGAAACGAGGTGTCTTATTTTCTGAAATGGCTGGGCATCCTGCTGGATGACTACACAGCTGAAAGTCTTTCAGCCCTTCTTCATCAGTATGATGAAAAATGGTCAACAGTCCTAAATCTCAAAAAGAAACAGGATAAATTGCAGCAACTGAGATCTGCACAAGTAGAACTTGAGACAGTATCTGAGAAATTACAAGCTGCAACCTTTGGCTTAGAGCACATACTGAGAGAGATTGGTCAGATATATGAATCATGTTCATCTGTGAAGAGGAACAAGAAAAATATGACCTTTGACTTCTCTTCTCTCCCGAGTCTCGCAGCTGAGATGATGATGTCTGGATTTCCACTGGAGCTGATGGATGGGGACGCTGCCCATGTTCCTCTGATCTGGGTTACTGCTGTTATTGATGCACTCATCCAGAAACTGGGAGACCAGAGAGTCTATGTGTTGTCTGTTTTAGGGATTCAGAGCTCTGGGAAATCCACCATGCTGAACGCCATGTTTGGACTGCAGTTTGCCGTCAGTGCTGGCAGGTGCACCAGAGGAGCTTTCATGCAGCTGGTCAGAGTATCAGAGGAGATGAAAGCACAGCTGAAGTTTGACTATATTCTGGTTGTTGATACTGAGGGACTTCGTGCACTAGAACTGGCTGGAAGGTCAACAAGAAATCGTGACAATGAAATGGCTACATTTGTTGTTGGTCTCGGAAATATGACACTGATCAACATCTTTGGAGAAAACACAGCTGAGATGCAGGACATTCTTCAGATTGTTGTTCAGGCCTTCATGAGGATGAAGAAGATCAGACTGAATCCAAGCTGCATGTTTGTCCATCAGAATGTTTCAGATGTCACAGCCGGAGAGAAAAACATGGAGGGACGGAGACGACTGCAGGAGAAACTGGATGAGATGACGAAACTGGCTGCTAAAGAAGAAGAATGTGATACAGAATTTTTCAGTGATGTCATTACATTTGACGTTCAGACTGATGTAAAATATTTTGCACAGCTGTGGGAAGGCAGTCCACCAATGGCACCACCAAATCCAGACTACAGCAGAAATATTCAGGAGTTGAAGGACACCATTCTCTCAAAAGCTTCTTCATCTGGCGGAATTACACTGTCTCAGTTCAAAATGCGTATTAGTGATCTATGGAGTGCACTGCTAAATGAAAGCTTTGTGTTCAGCTTCAAAAACACGCTTGAGATTGCGGTATACAGAAAACTAGAAACTAAGTACAGTGACTGGACATGGAGCCTCAGAAGCGCCATGTTAAGCATTGAAGACAAATTCTACAACAGAATTGCCAACGGGGACATTAATGTTCAGGAAAAGGACCTGTTGGCTGACATGAGAAAGACAAAAGAGCAGGTAGACAAATCAATGATGTCTTACTTTGAGGAGGATAAAGACAAAGAAATTCTCTGTCAGTGGCGAGGAAGATTTGAAACCAGAATCAATGATCTTCATGATGACCTTGTAAAGGAAACAAAAAGAAAGTTAGATGAAACAATTGAACAGAAAAAAGCCAGGGAAAAGCTGGATCAAAAAAGGACAGAGTATGAAAACAAGCTTTTCAGTCGGAGCAAGGAATTAGCTTTGAGCCTGAGAAATACAGGAACAGATGAAAATATGCTGAACAAGGAGTTTGACACAACGTGGAGCAAATGGGTCACTGAAATGACTAAAGATACTCCTCCACTGAAAGAACTGAACTTCTGGGACGATGTGACTCGGATCTTATTTGAAAATCATTTAGACTTGACTATTGTGCATGAGCGGTTAAATCAGAAAGACTATGAACAGATCGTCCACAGGAGTGATTATTGTGCCTACATAAGACTGAAAAAGCATCTAGAGCATTCTGGTGAAGCTGTATCTTCAGAGGAGGCTGGCGAGAGCTCTAAGAAAAGCAAGAGTGGATTCATGCAATGGTTTGGTCAAAAAATCATGTCTGGTATAGAATATTTTGGAGGGACTCAAAAGTCACCAGAGAACCTAAATGCTGAATGTCATAACTCAATTAGGCGTCTGACTCAAAAAATTATTCAAGAGACTGAGATGATAATGAAGAAGTCACCAGTCGGAACACGAGGCTACAATGATAGTTACATTCAGGAAATAACAGACTGTGTTCAAAAGTCAGTAAAGCAACATGAATCCATGAGGCAAAAATACACACTGAAGAAAGAGTTTAGCATAGATCTCAGTCTTTATGTTTGTGACATTGCAAGACAGATGTTTACTAAACTTCACAAAGAATTCAGAGAAGCAACTGACCCGAGAATTTATCTAGAGAAGCAGAAAGCTCAATATTGGAGCATCTTCAAGAACTACTACAAAGGAGCGACAACAACAACCATACTGAGTGAATTCATCTGCGGCAAACTTGGGCCATCCATCCTACAAGCGGTTTACAACAAAACTGCTATTGATTTGGCAGCACAGATGAGGTCTGACATACCAGCATTACGTGAAAACAGACCAAATCTGGAGAAACACATTCTGAAATCCCTTGCAGAAAAGGAGGATTTTGGTCAGTACATAAAATACATTCATAATCCCAGAGAACACTTTAAACAATTCATAAAAAATGAGGTGGACAGATACTTCACCAAACAAAACAAAATGATTATAAAACTTTTCAAAGGAAATCTGACACAAAAAGAGCTGATTGTAAGTAACGCGATTAAAGCAGCTACAGTGGAGGTCAAGAGTCAGGGCGGAGACGGCAACATGTGGTTCAGATGCTTCACCACAAGCCTGACAGATGAGCTGAAACTCACAGAGAACTCGTGTGGTGATCTCAGCGAGATTAAAGACTTGGATTTTCTTGAGAAGCTTTTAAGTGAGAATCTGAAGAAAGGCACGAAGCCGCAGAACAGCTTTACAAGCATTAATGACATGAAAATGTGCAGGAAAAGACCAGATGAGATTTTGATCGACCACTTCTGTCAGTGCTGTTGGGTTCAGTGTCCTTTCTGTAAAGCCATCTGCACCCACACAATAGAAGGCCATCCTGGAGATCACAGCGTTCCGTTCCACCGCAACCTTGGACTGAATGGATGGTTTTACAGAGAAACAACAAACTTGTCTGTTGATATCTGCACAACAGCAGTAGCGAGTGATCGGTCTTTTTATCCAAATTCCTCAGAAGATGCAGTCCCTTTTAAAGATTACAGAAAAGGAGGTTCTAAATATGCTGACTGGAGCATCACTCCAGATCAATCTGAGCTGCCGTACTGGAAGTGGTTTGTGTGCAGATTCCAGAAAGATCTGGAAGAGTACTACAGTAAAACATTCCAGGGACATGGTCAGATTCCAGATGAATGGAAAAAGTACACAAAAGAGGATGCTCTGGAAAGTTTGGATAAATACATGTAATGGCACTCTTTCAGATCCCTGTTTATGTTTTGACATCCTGTTTCACAATATTGTTTCTGAACTGGTAGATGCAGTACATTGTGCTTTTGTAGGAGTTTTTTTTTCTGAAAAAAAAAATGTATACTGAAGTAACACTGCTATGATTTTTATTTAGAGACATGGATCATCATAGTTGGGAGACACACATGTTACTGTTAAAGCCAGTGGGAAATGTTTAATGATTTATTCTGTCAAATTATCCTTAGATTATAAAATAAAAATAAAAAGGGGTTTTATTTTTGTGTCTCTATCTCCATGAAGGGAATTGGTGTATGTAGTGATGTAGTAGATGTGATTGACAATTTTAATTGTATTTACTGTTGTTGTTTTTAATGTTGATTTCATATAATGATGTTTGCAAAATGATGTTGCTTGTATCTTTAAACCTCAACCACATTTCACTTATCAGAGATGAAAAAGCACCATGATTTCCTTATTGTTAATCTCTTTGATCTTTTGAAATCTGTGAGCTGTACTCGGTTATCACAGAGATGTAGTTCTACATGTTTTATTAAATTGTATGAGGATGCAATATCTGAATAAAGCTGAGTGAATTAACTGAAGTTTGATATCCTATATTTTTTTGTTACCACTACACTAAAGGGTATATGTAAAGAAAGTATAAAAAAAAATCGGAATGCATTTATGAACATGCTAGCTTTAGTTGGGACCTACTACAACAGAACAAGATAGACATGTTTATTGGAAAATACACATTATAATAAAGTTGAAACTGCAAAGACATTTAATAAAATGCATAACAACATTTAGCCTAAGTTTAAACATACAACTTCTTCACATTTTAATATCACCAACTGTGGCAAATGTCTGCTCTATATGTATTCTGCTGCATATGATACTCACGTCAGCTGCTCTTAAAGCAGTCACATTCATTCACAGGAATCACACTGTTTTAATATTAATATCAAACCAGAAAAAAAACTACATAAAATGTTATCCAATAAAGTATAGGGTTAGGTTTATTTATCAAACTGTGCATTTAGTTATCTGTGTTGTGTTTATTAATCCTTACATCCTGAAGGCATTTTAAAAGGCTTTACACAAAACTTAAAATTAAAACATAAGGCTTATTTAAAAGAAAAAAACAAGGTGGGAACAATTCCAGGGCAACATTTGATAGAAAGCCTTTCAAAAATTGTCATTATTTATGTTTGAAATCAAGTAAGGTCTTGTTCACAATGAGTTAAATCAAGTTTGTTTGATTTTGAGACTTCCAAAATGTGCATCCCAGATTATTCTAACATCCTGATTTTTCATCCTGTACGTAGTATACATTTGAACTTGTGTTATGTTTTGTGCTATGTGTTATGTTTGTGTTATGTTATGTTTTTACATTTAATATCTAAGGGTCTAAAAAAAATGTCAAATTCTTGCAAATTAACTGTTTAAGAGGGAACAATTAATTTAGGCAAATCTGCTCGTTCTCAAATGTACTCAACCGCGGCCTCTAGTGACAGATTTCAGGCCCAACATACACCAGAGCGTCTTCCTCTGTCCCCCGGAAGTGACGCATTCTCTGATTGTCAACATGCAAGATGGCGACTCATCACAGACAGAACGCTGCTGGTCGGAGGAAAGTCCAGGTAATCATTTACACATAATATTTCGGAACTTTAAAACTATTTATTACAGAATTCTTACGTGTTTCAGCGAAGTGTCGCCCAATGTAGTGTCCACAATACTTACAAACCGAAACATTTCCGCCCTTTCAAAAATTACTGTGGTGTTACCATAGTACAGTGATGATATCACGCAGTGGCATACAGGCATTTGTTGGTGTGTCCAAATACGTTTTTGGGCCACAGCACAATACAGATATATGATATTGTAATTGAATGTATTTGTATACAGCTGTCTGCTCAATAATTCAATTATTTAGATAAAAACATGCTTACATGTTACAGATTTATGTATAGCCTTAAAATCAAATGCTAATCTCCTAATGACTGATTTACAAGACAAACAACTGGTTCCAGGCTCTCTGTGTAATTAATTTTTCTATAAATTTAGTTTATAGGCATTTTTGTAGACTAGTTGCATGTAATCTCTAGTTGTCTAATAAATATATATATATTAATAATGATGATTTTACAGGTTTCCTATGTGATTCGAGATGAGGTGGAGAAGTACAATCGTAACGGTGTGAACGCTCTTCAACTGGATCCTGCTCTCAACAGACTCTTCACAGCCGGCCGAGATTCCATCGTCAGGATATGGAGTGTCAATCAACACAAAGTACAACCAGCATTCTCATGATTTATGAATATTGATGCACTTCACTTGTCCCTTTCTTTTGCTACTTTGTGACCATATCATCCATTTTCACCATCAAAATCATTAATTTTTTATAGTTAAATCATGTTTCTGATAATTCCAGCTTTATGTGCTACTGTACTGACAGTTGTTTACTATTACAGCAGGATCCTTACATCGCTTCGATGGAGCATCACACTGACTGGGTCAATGACATCATTCTCTGTTGTAATGGAAAAACATGTACGTTTAAGCACTTCAAAAGATTTTTACAGGTTTAATGCTCAGATCTCATCAAATATATTCTAATTATTAGACAGTTTCAGTGGATTGTTCTGTGTTGTAGTGATCTCAGCCTCCTCGGACACCACTGTGAAAGTCTGGAATGCACACAAGGGATTCTGCATGTCCACGTTACGGACGCATAAGGTATGTTTCATATTTTAAACTTAAATTGTTGTTTTAATTTTTTAAAGAATTACACCTTTTATGCTTTGTTACATTTTCAAGTTTGTGTATTGTTGCTGTAATGTTCTGAAACAGTTACAAAGGCACTCCATAGGGAGTTATTCTCTATATCAGTGTCTCTGTTTCTGAACTCCCTGAAACACATTTATTGTAGTCTTGAGTTTTCTTTAAGGAACGAACACGTCACAATATTCCTCATTTAAATAAATCTCAACCAAGGCATACGTGAAAAAAAGGGCGAGGCCTTGTTGAGTTGAATTGCATTTTTGGACATTCAAGCATGAAAACCTATTCCAGTAGACCCCAAAAACAAAACCAAGACTTAGTAAAAGGGAATAATATGGTCTCTTTAATTATGCTAATGGTAGTCAGTCCACTTTTGAGCTTCCAGAATTTGCCTAGAAAACAGAGTGAGGCTACTTTGTTCTGTTTTTGTGTGCAAAATTTCTATATATGAGACTTATGACTGTGTTGATGGTGACAGTGGTTGTGATTCACACTTCAGGACTACGTCAAAGCTTTAGCATATGCGAAAGACAAGGAGCTGGTGGCGTCAGCCGGGCTGGACAGGCAGATCTTCCTGTGGGACGTGAACACGCTGACGGCTCTGACTGCCTCTAATAATACAGTCACAAGTGAGAAAACCGTCTTTATCATAACTCTTGACACAATCTTCCTTATTCACTGAGTTGGAGTCAAGCAGATGAATGTGAAAAAGAGAGTGCACAAATGTGTGTATATTTTCTGTGACAGCATCCTCACTGAGTGGAAACAAGGACTCCATCTACAGTCTGGCCATGAATCAGGCAGGAACCGTGATCATCTCAGGATCCACAGAAAAGGTTAGTCTTATGATGTTTTACTTTCACATTTGAAGGAAGGACATTTTTCATTTATGTGACTGGAGGCAGGTTTAAATAAAAAAGGTTTTACTTGCAGAATGTGTTTTTTCACATTTCTTGTTATGGCAGGTCTTGAGGCTCTGGGATCCACGAACATGTGCAAAGCTAATGAAGCTGAAAGGCCACAGTGACAATGTCAAATCATTATTACTAAACAGAGACGGCACCCAGGTAGGACTTATACAGACATTATTGCACACTTTGAAAATATTTAAAATGTTTAAAGGGATATTTCAGGATTTAGCATTATGCTTTGTATTGGTAGAAAACCAGTAGTATTTTCGAATTACCGTGCTTTCCACCCTCATATCCCCCTGAGACGAGAGAATGATGTATTTTTTGTCTAGAAAAAATCCTCAGATGACGCAAAATGACGACTTGTGCTTCATCTGAGGATTTTTTGGGCAGAGGCTAAAGACTACAGTCAGTATTCGGGTCTGTCCCGCATGTTCTCAACCCGGCCATAGAGGGCGATCTCACTCACAGAATGAACACATAGTGTCGGCCATCTTTTTTTAGAAGCTAAGCTAGCAGGCTCTTGATCTGTGGAGAAAGCTGAGTAGTCGGGGTTACCATCCTCTTTTTTCCCGGACATGTCCGGCCGTCAGTGTCCGAGATTCAGCTTTTGCTTTCTGCAGTCGACATTCATTGTTTACATGCACAGCTTTTGTTTCAATCTAACTAAATTCATTCCGATTGGTGAATCTGAATGTAGTGTTTACATGAACGCTAAACAAGTGATGTGCGTTTTAACATTGTTTAGAAAATTCCCGCTCCTCCGTGAGAGATACGAGACCGGTGCGTCTCACAGGTGTCGCTCATCGGTAATCACGTCACCGGCCTCGCGCCGTTCTCCCGCGGCCCTCACTCGTCCCACTCGCCACAGGAAACATGATGAATGGCGACTGTAAAACGCAAAAGCGGAAACCCGGACATTTTGGGCGATCTGGAAACACATTTTCGGGCAGACTCATCACGGATACTCACTAGTAGCCTAGACTTGTTTTTTAACTACTGGAAGTGCATTCTGGGAGTTGTTGTCTTTCATCTACATAAGCCAAAAATACATTTTCTGGCTTTTCTCACATCGAAATTCCAAATTCAAAAATAATTTCTCATTTCTTCTACATAAATGACCCATTTTAAATACACATTCATCTTTTCAGAGGTGAAGTATCCCTTTAAATATGTTTTTGCTATTCAGGCTACTAAAAACTGAATAAAACCATTGACTGACTCTGCTAATGTTATCCGCGTGCTGTGTATCTCTGTCTAGTGTCTCTCCGGTAGCTCAGACGGCACGATACGCTTGTGGTCCCTCGGCCAGCAGAGATGTATCGCCACATACCGGGTCCACGATGAGGGCGTGTGGTCCCTGCAGGCGAACGAGGCCTTCACACACATTTACTCCGGAGGACGAGACCGAAAGATCTACTGCACAGATCTGAGAAACCCTGACATACGTGTGCTCATATGTGAAGAGAAAGCTCCTGTCCTAAAGGTGAGAGCGAGCTTAAGATGCATAGTGCTTGAAAATAAAGAAATGAAAGGCTACTCTTATAATTTATCTGATGCTCTGTGCAGATGGAATTGGACAAATCAGCCGACCCTCCTCAAGCCATTTGGGTGTCCACAACTAAATCATTTGTGAACAAATGGGTGAGTTACATAACCACAATTCAGATAGTTCTTTTCTTAAAGCAAATGTTTATAAAATTTTGTAATTATTCAGCCTCAATATGAATTGAGCGACTGTATTCATTTTTCTCAGTGAATACTTATCCTAACCCTAACAAAACAGCCGAATTGAAAACTCATTTCTTCCTTGAGTACTTGTTTGCATGAAAGTTCTTGCATATGTGAGCAATGATGAAAGTGTTTTCATTTCAGGTTAAATAGTCAGTTTAAATATACATATAATCAGAGATTCTTTACACGAATGAAGGCCTTAAGGTGTTAAATCAGAGCTGAAAATCAGGAAGTCATGTCATTAAATCTGAAATGCATCGCAAAGATATCTTTCTCAGTATTTTTGTTTTCAAATGCAAATATCTTGTCATCTATCAAGATGCATGTACTTGAGATGGAAATGTAAAAAAAAGTCTTGACAAATGTATAAAAAGAAATTATAAATTGATTGAATTTGTGCTTAAAACAAGAACAAATAATCTGTCAATGGTGAATGAAAATTTCTCTTTAAATGAGAACAAATATCTGTCAGTGGGGTCAGAAATTCAAATCTTGAACTCACCTAATTGATCAAATTTACAGAAAGCAAGACTTCATATTCTATGTAATTTTACTTCTGCAGTAAATTCATCTTGTATTTACTGTATTTAGACATTTGCACTGGAAAACAAGACACAAATACTGAGTGAAATTATTTTTTTGAGGTACAGAAAAAGTTATTTCCATTTCCTAGTGTTTGGGAGCAGAACTATTCAAGCTACCCTAAACCCTTCTTTTCTTTAAAGTGAATGTATTTTCAAACTTTGAAGTGTCACTAATACCACTCCTTGTCTTCTTCCCTAGACATTTACAATATGAGAACATATTGCGTTCGCTTCAAATTATTCCTTACATTTTCTTTACTTGGGCTTTTATAAAGTCTTACATTTACCTTCAGAAACCCTCTATAATTAGACATTAGCTTATAGGGCTGGGTAATAAATATCGATTTCTCGATATTAATCGATTCTCATTTTTACGAACCGATATCGATTGTTAAATCTCAAGAATCGATTAGTCATCCTATTTCATTTGAATGAATGGATCATTGTATCGCGGCTGCGCGCATCCAAAAAATCGCAATAATCTTTGTCATTTGTTACTATTGATATGAAACAAAGTCTCAATTTTCAAATTACGTCCATTTTCTTTAGAAATTCAAAAACATAAATAGTGTTTTGGCGCTGCGGCGTGAGATCGTGAGCATTTTGCTAAATATATACACCATATTATGTGCATTATAATCTTAATGTTCTTCAATATTTAATGCATATTTGAATAAATGGCAAGTTTTTATGACATCCACCATTTAAATGTTTATATTTCATATAATCTTATCTTATAAAAATAAATAAAAGTGTATTTTAAGTGTTTGTATAGCTATTAGCTACAAAACAGTTAATTATTACCTTCATATTAGGCTAATGAAGCCTATAGGCTACAACTAGACTCCCATAGTTTACAGCATTAGTTAAGAGATTTGATTTCCTTGAGAAAAAATGCCATTTATTGTAACTGATATACAAAATAATCTATATTGAATCGAATCGAAATCGAATCGAATTGCAAGCTTGTGAGTCGAAATCGAATCGAATTGTGAAATTTGTCTCAATACCCAGTCTTATTAGCTTATGCCTAAGCACAAAACTGCAATCTAATTTAAATGTTGGATTACATCATTCAATCACCTTATGTGTATTTGTCTTTCTTTGTCATGATCAGTCTCTAAAGGGCATGCATAACTTCAGAACATCTGGAGAATACGACAACGACTGCAGTACCCCACTGACTCCACTGTGTACACAGCCAGAGCAGGTCATCAAAGGTGAAAGACCATCAGTGTTCGCTAGAACAAGCGTCTGACCTTAAAGTGGTGTTGTTCAATAGTTGTTGTTTGTGATAGACACCAAACCCTAGTTTTTCCAGGGAAATTGTACAAGGAACATGTATTAAGTGTGTTGTCAGTTGCTTTGGATAAAACATCTACTGTTTTTTAATCTATAGTTGATTGAAACTTGTATTGAACTGAGTTTAATTTAATTTCAGGGGGCACCAGCATCGTTCAGTGTCACATTCTCAATGACAAGAGGCACATACTCACTAAAGATAGCAATAACAGTGTGGCCTTCTGGGATATCCTTAAGGTAAGTGCAGATCATGAGAAGCTTGTGTGGGATCTTTTGAAGAACCGATATGTAATCATGTTCTGTGTTTTAAGGCATGTAAGGGGGAAGACCTGGGCAAAGTGGACTTTGATGAGGAAATCAAAAAGAGGTTCAAGATGGTCTATGTGCCGAACTGGTTTTCTGTAGATCTCAAAACAGGGGTGAGTAAAAGAGCCAATGCAATTTCCATTAGCACCATGTTTTTCAGGTAAAATATGTGTTGAATATGTTTTTGCTGTTTTTCAGATGCTGACTATCACTCTGGATGAAAGTGATTCGTTTGCAGCGTGGGTGGCAGCTAAAGACGCTGGCTTTACAAATCCAGATGGCTCTGACCCGAAGTGTAAAGTTGTCTTAGTCCATAGTGTTAAATGCATATGCTACAAAAATTCCCTTTTTGATAGGGGCTTAACTATGGGAACTTGTTTCCACCGTGGAGTATAAAAAATGTAAAAGTTAATCTTGACTTTTTTCCTCACAACTCAGACTTTTTTTCGCTCGCAATTGTGAGTTATACATATAGTCATTTTGAACTTTTCTCAAAATTGTGAGTTTCTCATTTTTTTTCTCAGAAATAAAAAAGTCTGAATTGTGAGATAAAAAGTTGCAATTCCCTTTTTTTATTTTTGAATCCACGGCAAAAACAAGCTTCAATACTAGACTCTTACTAGATACTAGACTTGTTTGCTGTCGATGCATTTTTGAGTAACTGAAAAAAAGATTTTTTTATTATTACTGTTAAAGACCAGGCACCTATTGTAATCGTTAGTGTTGTTCTTCTGCTTTTGAGTCTATAGCCACCCATAGAAATGCTTAAGGGAAAGTAATAAAATTTGGTACACAGGTAAAGCAAAATCTGAGCTGTTACCATAGCAAATTTGGAGTCTCCAACTCAAACCCTCTAGCGCCACCAACTGTCCAAATTTGCACTCACGTTTATGCTAATAGCTTTTGACCCGCTATTTTTGCTTATAACTTCTGAACAGTTTGGCCAAAAATCACAAAACGAGTCTCTTTAAATTCAGTTAATTTTTCATTACATTTCCCATATCGCCCATTTTGGGTGACAACCATTTAGGCACTGTCGTATAATTGCGTAATTCTCTAATTGACATTGGCAGCATGTTAAAGGAGGAGTTCACTTTTAAAAAAAACTTTTGCTGATAATTTTCTCACCCCCATGTCATCCAAGATGTCCATGTCTTTCTTTCTTCAGTCGAAAAGAAATTAAGGTTTTTGATGAAAACATTCCACGATTTTTCTCCATATATTGGACATCATTGGGAACCAAACAGTTCAAGGTCCAAATGAGAGTTTCAGTGCAGCTTTAATTGACACCAGACGATGAATAAGGATCTTATCTAGTGAAACGATCGGTCATTTAAAAAATAAATAAAAAAGTTTAAGTTTTATAAGCACAAATGCTCGCCTTGCTCTGTTCTGTGATGCGCGTTCGTGACTCTCCTGTTCGAACTCGTTCATCAAAATGAACAAATCTTTTTTCGAGTCATTTCATTCAATCAAATTCATTTATAGTGCCTCCTTGGTCAAAAATAATAATGAAATTTAAAATATATATTTATTTAAATATAGATAGAAACGCTTTTAATTTAGCAACTCTTTAAAATCCTCTAAGAATATAGTTTTGAAAAACAAGACAATTAAACAACGGGATTTTAGAAGTCTATGTTTGTTTTATTTTCAACCTTACAACATTAACTCAACAGTGAAAATTATATAACATAACTATTCTTTGGGTTTCTTCATATGTTCCAGTGAATCTTGGTGGGCTTCTCCTGCAGGCCCTGTTGGAGTTCTGGCCCAGAACTCACATAAACCCAATGGAAGAGGAGGAAAATGAGCTCAACCATGGTAGGCACTTTTGTAAAAATATAGGAGAATACTTTTTTAGTTCTGAATAAAATTTACCTTGACTCTTATCTGCCATCTTGGATAAATTATTTTGCAATGCATAGATAGTCTTATCCACAAAGGATAACAATCATTTTTGCGTTGCATAGTTATAAAACATCTGATATTCTGCAATTGGTTTCTGTTTGTCTGCAGTAAATGGGGAACAGGAGAGCCGAATTCAAAAGGGCAACGGCTACTTCCAGGTTCCCCCACACACTCCTGTCATCTTTGGTGAAGCAGGCGGAAGAACGTTGTTTAGGTCAGAATGATGAAGACATTAAACTCCCCATCCTCCCTGGATCTTGTCTTCATCATAAGCCGTATTTCCTTTCAATTCCAGGTTATTATGCCGTGATTCTGGGGGAGAGACCGAGTCAATGTTGCTGAATGAAACTGTACCTCAATGGGTTATTGATATCACTGTAGATGTAAGTGTTTAAAATCCCACAATCATCCCATTATGTGTCCACCATATGGATAATGTTTTATAATATATGAACTGCTTTCTGTCCTGCTTCAGAAAAACATGCCAAAATTCAACAAGATCCCCTTCTACCTCCAACCTCATTCATCATCTGGGGCCAAAACACTCAAAAAGTATGAAGTCTATGAATCTTTAACCTAATCATATTCATTTTTGATTGAATATTTTAGATATCTCGTCAGATAAATGTATTTGAATTGTCAAAGTGATCCTATTTGAGATATTTGCAATATTTTGGAGGTTATTCATCACGGCCTGTTGTTTTCAGGGACCGTCTGTCTGCTAGTGACATGCTGCAGGTGCGCAAAGTGATGGAACACGTCTATGAGAAGATCATCAACCTCGACACGGAGTCACAGACCACCAGCTCCTCAGCCAATGACAAGCCGGGAGAGCTGGAGAAAGAGGAAGACGTGGCAGTGATGGCCGAAGAGAAGATTGAGCTCATGTGTTTAGATCAGGTTAGACCTCTCCTTCTTTACTGCGTCCAGACAAGAAAACACTCTCATTGCTCCAATGTACTCAAAATTTGCTCTTCAACATTTCATTCTTCCCAGATGCGGAAACAAATTTAAATGAGGTGACCGTTATTTAGTTTTGATTTGTTTTTTGCTAAACAATTGGCCTTTACATTGACACAGTGCAGTCCAGTAGCACTGCTTTTGTGACATCAATAACCCTTAATATCAATATTACAAGTGTGAAACATTGATTAACCCAGGTGTAAAATTGGCCATAACCCCAATTAAACAAGTGTGAAAAGCCAGTAACAGATATTAAAACTTAAATCATTCACTACCCCGCAGTTTTGGTTACTTTCCCCTGCTTTACCATTATTTTCAGGCAGGATTGTATCATTCGCATTGTGTTCCTAAAGGCCCATTCACATCAAGTATGATAAGCACAATGATAAATATAAAATTTTAAAAATTATTCCAAATTTAAAAGAATAGCTAATTCACACCATGACTAACGATATCATCGTAATCGCTTTCAGAGCGTTTTTTTTTTCTTGCTGATAAACAGTAAAAACATTGACAGCCAATCAGAATCTGTTCTGCTTTAAAGAGGCAGGAGACAAAACTGCAGTGCATGCTTCTAATAAACAGAGCATTGCTGTGAATGCTAATATAGGTATCGTTCATTGTGTGAACGGCTTTAAAGGGGTGGTTCAGGATTTTGGACATCGGGACTCATATCTAAGTTAGCCTTAGTGTTATTTATCAGTGGAGACAGTTTTCAAAAAATTTCATCCAGTCGTTCCAGTTGCATTGTTCGCCGGTGCTAGGCTAGCGCGAGTCAATAGTAACTGCTAGCCTGCCATTAAAAACAGTTTGACCCACTCCACAGTTCACCAAAAGCAAATCAATTACAACGCCAGACTTTCGATGCAAGTGTCTGTTGAGAATAATGTTAAAAATCAAACTACTCTTGCATCTCAATGATCGCATTACATTTACAGGAACTAGTTTCTCAGCAGCGGCGGAATTTTACTTTGCTCTGGTTAGTAGTAACGTACTGCGCCGAAAAGTAAACACATAACCGAAGCGCACTACAGTCGGAACTACCTCTCTCTCTCACTATCCCTCTCGGTTGCCTTGGGTAACTTAATATTACTCCACCGCTACTGTAGACTGTGCTAATAAATACAGGGAGCAAAGTATAACTATTGCAATGCGATGAAAGGCTACTTTGATTTTTAACATTTTTCTCTACAGACATTTACATCGATAGTTTGGTGTTATAGTTTATTTGCTGTCAACAGTTAACTCCCAGAAGAAGGCATGTAGCCGAAACGCGTTGGAGTTTTTTAGATGGTTAATTTGACCAAGCCATGATATTAAAGGCTTTTTAACTTTTCTATTTGAGTGTGCCTTGGAGTTCCTTTGCCTTTTCGTTATATATAGTTTATTTGCTGTTGGTGACCTGTGGAGTGGATAAAACTGTTTTTAAAGAGTAACTAAACCCTAAACCAACTTTTTTTAGTCAATGATCTGTAAGAATAGATCTTTATTAATACCAGTCATTGATTCGAGTAACTTTTTTGACATTTGTGTATAAAGTGTTTTATTTCTACAATACATGGTGTAAAAACGTCTTAGTGCTGCCCTCTTCAGGTTGAACGGTGGCTACTGCAGTTGAATTTTCCTATTGGTTGTTCCGCACTTTGTGACGTACGCACGTTTCAGCTCACCACGCTCTTGGTACGAGCTACGCCCTTGGCAGTATAAAAACCAGCTTGTTTCGTCAAAAACACTGTAGCGAGTCAGGAGTTGGAATTGCGAGTATTGAAAACGATCAGGATAGAGTGTTTTAGCATCTATTTCGTCCTCTCTATCTCCGCTGGGGTGTGCCCACTTTTTCAGCGTTTTTCAAATATTGCCAGCGGTGGGTGGAGTCAGGCTCTGACCAGGGGTTTAGATATCCTTTAATGGCAGGCTAGCAGTTACCGTTGACTCGAGCTAGCCTACCTAGCTAGACTGGATGAACATTTTTAAAACTGTCTCCACTGATAAATAACACCCAGGATATCTCGGAAATGAGGCCCGAAGTCCAAAATCTTGAACCACCCCTTTAAATGGTAAAAAATGTTAAATGCATTTTCTAGACTGTTGTTAAATGCTTGCTGTCTTTCGTAGGTTTTGGATCCAAACATGGACCTCAGGACTGTTAAGCATTTTATCTGGAAGAGCGGAGGAGATCTGACCATTCATTATAAGCAGAAATCCACGTGAGTCCCTCCGACCACTTTCAGCCCACATCGCTTTGACTTCCAGAAGAAGCTTCCCAGAATGCCCTGCTCTTCTCAGGTAGTCACCCAGGAGGAATGTTTTTTTTCTTCTTCTCGTTCTCTTTGCACTGGCTGATGTGACATAGCCAGCAGAAAGATCTGACCGACAGTTGAAGGTTAAAGACTAAAGATCGACTGCAGAATGACAGTTGTTGCGATGTTCAGTAATCAAGGACTTTGTAATTGTTCTGCCTTTGTTTCATTTTTGGTTTGTATATTTATTACTGTTGTGTTTAGCGCCGTGTCTCGTCCAGCATGAGGATGATGATGATGCACACTAGTACTTCCATTTTCAAACATTCCAGACACTTTTCAACTAGACCAGAACTGAAATCAGCTGCTCTTATTTTGCTTTTCCCACAACTATTTTCTAGGTTGAATGCTGTCGTTAGTGTTTTTTTCTATCAAGCACATTTTGCAATCAGAAATTGAAAGTCCAATGAGGAAGTCTAATAAGGATCTCGAAACTGTTTCAGCAATGCAGCCAATCAAATAAACAAACACACAAAAACAGTTCCTGGTTTTAATTCATAGCATACATGCAATTTTCACGCAAAAGAATGTCTCATCCGAATGTGTTTGTTCATTTGTGTGGATCGGAGCACATGACTGTTTGCATCATCTCCACAGCTTCCGGGAAATATGGCCCTGCCCTTGTCAGCTGTTACATTAGGACTGACTTTTCTTTTGAATAAAAGTTGAAGCTGTTTTTTCACTCTTGGTGTCTGAACATGCTTAATTCGCTTGATATATTGATCATATTTCATACCTCAAATGCTAACATTTATCAATAATGCTTTAGATATGAATTTTTTTTTATGAATAAGTGATTTCAAGTTGTCAAGGTCATGTGTGGGTTCAGCTGCAGAAACAAATTCCATAAAGCAGGCACGCTTTTTATTTATTGAACCGAATAACACACTTATTTAACACTTTAAGACAAAAGTAAACTGCATTTAGGCTAGACACAACATTAAACATTCCTCTTTATGGCGGCACGCTTCTCAGACAGTGATATGTGCATTACATTTATGTTTTCTTAATGTTTGTATGATCTGCTCCAATCAGTTCTTTCTCATCACATGTTTAATCTCATAAAGAACACAGAAAGGAAAAAATAATAAATTCCCCAAACTTTCAAAGAAAACGTAGATTTTGCTAGAGAGTTCATCCGGTTGTCACAGAACAAACTACAAAATGTCAACAGAGTAACTTATAATATTACATGCATCCGCCTATATGAACAATGACCGAAATCACTGGTTCATTCATTTGTATTTGAATTTTGTGCAGATGCATTGCACAAAAGCACAACTCACTGTATTCACATACTAAATACCAACAGATTTACAACAGGGAATCTTCCCTTTCTGTTAAAGGTAACACTCTATTGTAAGGTGGAATTAGTTAAGTAGTTACACATTCTTAAATTACATATAGTAATAAAAATAAAATATGCATAATTATAACTAACCCTAAAACAAACCTTAACTCTAAGTGTATATTACTCAGTATTTATTTAAGTAAAATGTAACTACATAACCTTAACATAGAGTGTAATCCTGATAAATAACAAATTAGCCATGTAACGTTAATCAATAGCTATAGTCATGAGTTGCATGATACAATGAAGGAATGTGCTGTTACTGCATATACTGATGCGGCCCACTAGTTAAACACAAATCTATTAGTTGAATTAACAAATCAAAGACTTTTAAAATCAATGGAATTTCCCAATCCTGATTAAAAAAAAAAGAAAATGAAGAAAATAAACTTATTAATTAGGGTTAGAAAAAACACATGAAAAAAAAAAAATCGGTAACACTTTACATGAAACCAGTATGTATAATGCATTATAAAGTCTAATTGGAAGGTTATATTGTACATTATAAGGCATTATATCTCTTTCATAAATATAAAAATTATAATATTTGCAGACTCATTGGTACATCAAAAATGGGTTGTTTGTCTTGTTTTAACACATTCTACTTTCTAAAGGTGTGCTTAATGAATAGATATGCATTATAAACTACTATAACTGGCTTTACAATTATTCATGAGATCATATAATGCATTATAAGGTGCATTCAAGGCATAATTAATGCATTCAAATATTTTTTATAATGCATTATATATACAGGTGTTAAGTCCACCTTACCAAAAAAAGAAGGGGAAAAAAATATATATATATTATATTATTCTACTCTCCAGTTACCTGTCTCTATACCACAGTCATATGGGACATTTGGGAGTAGACAGAGCACACACCCCACGATGGCTGTGCATTCAGGACAGGTTCAGGCCTGAGCGCTCCCACTGAGCTGCTGCATGCGGTCCGCCAGCTCCAGACAGTGTAAGATCCGGCTCCGCTCCGCCTGGAGCTCGGCAGCAGAGACGTCACCCTGCAGCTTGCGGGCGAACAGCACCAGATCCTGCATGAACAGCCCCACCGGCTCCCGCTGGCCGGCTGGCAGCTCGCTGATAACGCCGTCCGTGAAGTGGAGGTCGATGCGTTTGACTCTGCCCAGTCCTGGGCCTCGCTCTTCAATCCAAGTGAGAGGTCTGCGCCAGAAAACACTTGTGTTTATTGCATGTCAGGTACTGTTCTTGCACTGTACTTGCACAGGTACTTGCACTGTTCAGTTTTGAGCTATTTGATCTAAGGTTGGGTCAACCATTTAAAGGACATCAAACCATCAAAATTTTTTTGGACATTTTAATTAAAGTTTCTTTCATGATAAAAACTATTTTACTGCACTCAGCTGGGCCACTGAGTCTGTAACACCAAGCGCCATCCCATAATTCCATCGTCCACGAAGGGTCTAAGTCCCGTCTAAGTCCCATGGCCCTCTATCAGAATCCAGAGTTTCAAGAAGAATTGGAGAAACTTATTTTTTCGCACAAAAAAAAAAAAAACGACAGGGGTAACACTCGTTTTTTTGGGGGGTCGAAATTTTGAGTTTCTCTGATCTTCTTGAAACTCTGGATTCTGATAAAGGCCATGGGACTTAGACCTCAGTGCAAAAAATGGACGCTCTAGACCCTTCCAGAGCTGAGATATTGAGATCCCACGTAGCATTTATGCCATTATAAATATCTCAATATCTCAGCTCTGGAAGGGTCTAGAGCCTCCATTTTTTACTCAGGTTTAAGTCTCATGGCCCTCTATCAGAATCCAGAGTTTCAAGAAGATTGGAGACTTACTTTTTCGCACAAAAAAAAAAACCGACGGGTAACACTGTCGGTTTTTTTGGGGGGGTCGAAATTTTGAGTTTCTCTGATATTCTTGAAACTCTGGATTCTGATAGAGGGCCATGAGACTTAAACCTGAGTAAAAAATGGAGGCTCTAGACCTTCCAGAGCTGAGATATTGAGATATTTATAATGGAATAAATGCTACGTGGGATCTCAAAAAATAAAGGGGGGGGGGGGGGGCAAGTGTCACATAAATTCCCCTGCAACTGCCTGAAGATCGTTACAACGCACACAAAACACAACATTTAGAGGCTTAAATAACTGGAATGTAAAGGATGTATAGCCAAAACCAGGTGTTATCAGAATCCGAATTAACACGGATCCATCACAACATGTCGTCATATTAGGGACTGAAGTGAGTGTTGGCAGTCAGGTGCCGGAGGAGTGGAGGAACGAACGTGAAGAGGACACAATCAGCGCCACCCACTGCATCACATAAACACTGCTGGCTTATTAACACAGCACTGATCTGGCACTGCACTACTTTGTACTAGACCAAACAGCAGGTGCACACGCACGCACACACACCACACACACGCCAGTCAGTGTGTGAATCTCATCAGAACCAGATCCTGGTCACACTTCACCCAAAATATAAAGGCAGGAAATATAAGACTTACACCTGAGTGCAAAAATGCAGGCTCTAGACCCTTCAAAGCTGAGACAGAGCTGAGATATTGAGATCCACGTAGCATTTTATGCCACTATAAATATCTGAATATCTCAGCTCTGGAAGGGTCTAAAGCCTCCATTTTTGCACTCAGGTCTAAGTCTCATGGCCCTCTATCAGAATCCAGAGTTTCAAGAAGATTTGGAGAAACTTAATTTTTCGCCCCAAAAAAAAAAAAACGAAAGGGTAACACTGTCGTTTTTTTTTTCTGGTCGAAATTTTGATTTCCGATATCTCAGCTCTGGAAAGGTCTAGAGCCTCCATTGTTGCACTCAGGTCTAAGTCTCATTGCCCTCTATCAGAATCCAGAGTTTTGAGAAGATTGGGGAAACTTAATTTTTCCCCCCAAAAAAAATGTAAGGGGTAACACTGTCGTTTTTTTTTCTGGTCGAAATTTTGAGTTTCAATATCTCAGCTCTGGAAGGGTCTAGAGCCTCCATTTTCAGGTCTAAGTCTCATGGCCCTCTATCAGAATCCAGAGTTTTGAGAAGATTGGGGAAACTTAATTTTTCGCCCCAAAAAAAAAAACGTAAGGGTAACACTGTCGTTTTTTTTTCGGGTCGAAATTTTGAATTTCGATATCTCAGCTCTGGAAGGGTCTAGAGCCTCCATTTTTGCACTCAGGTCTAAGTCTCATGGCCCTCTATCAGAATCCAGAGTTTTGAGAAGATTGGGAAACTTAATTTTTCGCCCAAAAAAAAAACGTAAGGGGTAACACTGTCGTTTTTTTTTCTGGTCGAAATTTGAGTTTCGATATCTCAGCTCTGGAAGGGTCTAAGCCTCCATTTTTGCACTCAGGTCTAAGTCTCGCGGCCCTCTATCATAATCCAGAGTTTTGAGAAGATTGGAGAAACTTATTTTTTCGCCCAAAAAAAAAAAACGTAAGGGC
>NW_024121210.1:1403445-1896722 GCF_016745375.1 Pimephales promelas | reverse complement strand
AAATTACTACACTGGACACCATACTCTTGATTTACTGCCTTTATTTGAGCAAATCCATTTGGTTCAGACTTGAGGAGGAGTAACCTTCAACCGCTTGCTGCAGGACAGTCGTATATGAAGATCACAAAAACAACAGTATGAGGCATAATATAATCTAGCACCATTCATTGAGAATGCAAAAATCTATAAGCTGAAAATCACGCACATCGTGGGTCACCACTAATATAGCCTAACGTTACATAGCTGTTACAATTCAATTGCCTGTAATGCATTGATGCATCAATTTCACGGCAAAACACTAATTTTCAGAAACACGGTGAATGGAAAGACGGTTAGCTAATGTTAACTCGTTTACATCGACAAAAAACCCACGCAAATAGCCATTTCAAAATTTGAAACAAGTAATTTAAACATGCGTTCAACAGCAAGTTTGTCATGGTCGTTGACGTTAATTAGTAAACAAACTAGCCTGTAACGTAACAGCTATGCGATGACCAAACGTGTTTGTCAGAAAATATATTTTTTAAATAGTTTTATATAAGTTACACTTTTACCTCACGACGAAGCGTAAGTCCATTATTCCTTTGTGCAGCGGCAGGGTCGTGTCGTGGCGCACTTCTCAAAAATAACTCCAGGTGTAGTGTTAAAACACGCTTCTGAACACCAATGAATGAACTCCAAAATACAACAGCCGGGGAGTATCCACAAACCGTAGTCAGAGTTAAAAAAATAACTCCAAAAAATTAACTCTTTCACACTTTTTTGCCTAACTCATGATTTTTCAACTCCTGAAATTTGCTGTGTACTAATAATTGCCATAATTTCTTTCGGTGTTTCGGTTTTCGGCCTTGGTTTCGTCTTTTTCGGTTTCGGCCAAGAATTTTAATTTCGGTGCATCCCTAGTTTTTGCGTCTTCACAATGACTTGCTTGGTTTAATCCTCAGTTGTAAGTCACTTTGGATAAAAGCGTCTGCTAAATGACTAAATGTAAATGTAGAAGAGCAACTTTGACTGAAATAACCACTTGTGACAACCAAGGTATGCAGCAAAGCATTTGTAAAGCCACAACACGCTAGAGGTCTTCACAGTAGAGGTCTTCACTGGTCCACTTGGATCCGAAAACCCGAGGTCCGACCCGAGACCCGAGCGGGTTCGGGTCCAAAACTCTGACGAGTGTCTCGGAGACGGGTCGGGTTCGGTATTAGTGGCCTCGGGTCTCGGGTAACTTAAAATAAATATGCCTTTTCCAAATGGACCCGAGAAGACCCGAATTATTTTAAACAATGTTGGGCATTTAACAAAATTGCAGCATTTAAAACAACTCTATGACCGTTCTGACTTTTTTGTTAAGTGAGAGAGCGAATCCGCGCTTTTACGTGCAATGGAATAAGCGCACGGTAGCCTCCGCATTTATTTACTCAGTTGCTCGCTCCACAAAAACCAACCCCTCCGTTTGTAAAGAAGAACTAGTGCGCCATCATGTGGATGGATGTTTGACTACATGCAAGTATTTGAATTGTCCTTTAGCTAGGCCTGTCAATCAATTTTAAAAACACGCGACACTGTCAGACAAGCACGGAGACGATAAAACAGATATTGCGAAAAAGGTGAGGGAAAACGAATATGTAGAACAGAAACATCCAGGGTCATCCTTATCAACAATGATTTTTGATCATTGTTGATAAGGAAGGAAAAAAGACGTGCAGTTAAATGCGTTGATGCAATAACGTTACCATATTAAGATTTGATTCAGAACATCCAATTTGACTGGTTCTAATGCCCTGTTTTAATTGCATTTTATCTAAACAACTTTGCAACAACGGGATAGGCTAAATAACACAATTTTAGTAAAAGTCAATGACTGGTAGAATTTGAATGAAAATCTGTAGGCTATTTTAAAAACAGCCATCGGTAAATTTTACCCTGAGGTGGTTCTAATCATCGTGGTCCGGTAAACAACATTATGCCAAATATTATAGAACTTAAAGGGTTACAGTGATGTGTGATTGACATTTTAGCACTCAGCGTGCACTTGCTCTTGGGATGAGACTGTGTTAACTTGTGCGTCTATGTCAAGCGCATTTTTGAGAAACGCAGGGCTGCAGGCTGTGCCCACTGTAAATGCCGTTTACGTTCGGGTCCAGTCGGGTTCTAAAGGAAATGGCATCAGGTCGGGTCTGACTTGGGTCTAATTTTATCGGGTCTGTCTCGGGTCGGGTTTTTCTTTTTTTTTTAATTATTTATGCACGTCGGGTTCGGGTAAGTAGTGATTCGGGTCACTTCGGGTCGGGTACAGTTTTTAGGACCCGAGAAGTCTATATTTTATAAATGATCAGCCGGGTCCGGGTCGGGTCAGAATCTATTACTTCGGGTCCCGGGTCTGTTTAACATTGTGTGTAATACCCGCGCGATCGGCGTGCAATCTCAAGCGCGCGTCATGTTTCTATGGCAACCAGAGCAGAGCTTCCGCCAAAACGCGCTTTACATTTTCTCCAATGTTTATAAAAATATAAATGAACCGTCTTGTTTAATCTTAAAGTTTTGGTGGTCAGATTCAGACTCAATGAAGAGCAGAGAGCACAGATATGATCAAGCTGAACAAGCAATCGTTATTATAGTTCAAAAGGGCAAACAGTTAAAGTTATTATGCGAGTTAACTCGAGTCAGAATCTATACATGTGCAAGGTTGCATTTGTCATCCATCACCGTGACATCAAGTGGACTTTTAAAGCTGAAATAATGAGTGGATTAAGCTTGGAATAACGAGAGAAATAACATGGTAGAACTTTCTTGTCGGTGGATTGTAATGCATCACAGTCAGTCAGGTAACGTTACAAGGAAGTGAGACGACGGCTACTAAAATTAGGTAAGACAAAAAGTTTTATTTTTCGCAACTTGTGTGAAATAATATGTGACAATCGGGTCCAGTCGGGTTTGTGTCTTCCTGCCGGGTTCGGGTCCAGTTTTCAAATAATAGACGGGTCCAGGTCGGGTAGCACATTTCGGGTCTCTTCCAGTTCGGGCATGAATTTTTTGACCCGTGAAGACCTCTACAACACGCACAACCTTGCGGATGGGCTACAACAGCAGAAGACCCCACCGGGTACCACTCATCTCCACTACAAATAGGAAAAAGAGGCGACAATTTGAAAGAGCTCACCAAAATTGGACAGTTGAAGACTGGAAAATGTTGCCTTGTCTGATGAGTCTTGATTTCCATTGTTTTCTGTTGTTTTCTCAATTTGGCATAAACAGACTGAGAACATGGATCCATCATGCCTTGTTATCACTGTGCAGGCTGATGCTGGTGGTGTAATAGTGTGGGGGATGTTTTCTTACTTTAGGCCCCTTAGTGCCAATTGGGCATCGTTTAAATGCCACGGCCAACCTTGGCATTGTTTCTCCATCCCTTTATGGCCACCATGTACCCATCCTCTGATGGCTACTTTCAGCAGGATAATGCACCATGTCACAAAGCTCGAATCATTTCAAATTGGTTTCTTGAACATGACAATGAGTTCACTGTACTAAAATGGCCCCCACAGTCAACAGATCTCAACCCAATAGAGCATCTTTGGGATGTCATGGAACGGGAGCTTCGTGCCCTGGATGTGATCCCACAAATCTCCATCAACTGCAAGATGCTATCCTATCAATATGGGCCAACATTTCTAAAGAATGCTTTCAGGACGTTGTTGAATCAATGCCACGTAGTATTAAGGCAGTTTTGACGGTGAGGGGGTGAGGGGGGGTCAAACACAGTATTAGTATGGTGTTCCTAATAATCCTTTAGGTGAGTGTAATTAGCTATATGTACTTATCTAATGTAGACCAGGGGTTTTCAAATCAATTCCTGGGGACAACATCCTCCCAGAAAGTTTTAGATGACTCACTTACTAATACCTGATTCAACTAATCAGCTTTTTAGTGTTAAATAGTGAGATGCAGGGCTCTCAAGCGTCACGCATTGAGCGTGACAGTCACTCATTTCAATCTTTTGTCACGCACTCCCGCCACACATTGTATTTCTCACGCTGGAAAACTATTTATAATATGCCGCAGCACCCAAATTGTCTCTAGCCGGGCCACTCTCATTGTGGAACTCAAGCACGCGCGTCCCCCCCTACTCTCTCAGCCTGTCACTTATCAGCCAATCAAAAAAGGAAGGGCTACACAATTTTAGCCAATCAGAAAATAGCACTACTGTATCTGGGTAAGATTTAACACAACAACCAATAAAAAAGCCACCTACAAGAGCTCTTTTAATAATAAATGGACCTCTAAATGGCCATTTATTACTGCAGGAAGCAGCAGCTCATATTACTGGTGCTCTATCTGCTGCCAAGAGAACTCCTGTACCCATCAAGATGTGCGGGATGTGACAAGGCACATAGAAAGTAAGGGGCATCAGGCCAAACAGCAGGCACTGAAATCAACCGGCACAGTCAAAAAATTTTACTTGCCAGTGACTTGAGAAATGAGTGTGCAAGAGGTCAAGGTACATAGCACATTACAATGTTGATCAATAGCGGTTTTAGGCACGGGCGAACAGGGCAGTTGCCCGTGGAAAAATTGGGTTAATTTTATTTTTCTTACATATTTTACCTGAATTTTGTGAACTCCATGGCAGTGATTATATGGAAATCCTGCTGTACATTTCTGTGAGGTGGCTGAGTTTGGAGATGTGCATCACCCGCATTCTGCAGCGGTATGGCCCACTCACCATTTACTTCAAATCTTTAAGTAAGTCAAACATTATTGGCACTAATTCAATATAGTTATATGGGACACCCAATACTAACAACCTGTCTATTTGCAGATGAGAAACAACCAAGGTTCAGAAGGCTTGTGGAGGCGTTCTCCAATCCCCTAACGGAAGTCTACCTCCTGTTCCTTCAGGCCACATTCCCAGTGTTCTCTACACTGAACCTCCTTCTCCAGAGAGAAAAGGCCTCCATATTCCAGCTGTATGAAGAGGTAAATGGGAAGGTTGGGTTATTTTTGTCTATTTTGAGGTCTCCTTTCTTAAGTGCAACACCCCTGTGAAATATAGTTTGTGTTACTTTGTCAAGAAAAACAATTAAGCCATCTAAAGCAATCTAATTTCAAAACAGCTGACATATTTGTTGATTCTGTGCACTACATTAATGATGCATTTGAATCTTTTATGACATTACATTTTGCAGATGACGAAATTAATCAAGAAACTTTGTTCGAGGTTTATGACACCAGCAACACTACGAGGAGAAGTCCATGACATCCCCTATAAGACCCACTGCACCAACTGCCAGGTAATGCTTTGAAGTCACATAGGGAGATAAACCTGTATGATTATTGACAACAAATACACCCTTTATATGGATTGAGTGGTCCTTCTGATGATGGAAAATGGATAAAAAAAAAAATTGTACAAAGTATGGTATCCACGACGTCACAATATATTCACCACCCTGCCATCTTGTAGATGATATAAGAGTATCAAAAACAGCACAAGTACATTCAGAGACAGCTTCTATCTTCAAGCCATCAGGAAGCTTAACTCTACTCAACCATATTCACTCTCCTAAATGGCACACTTGTCACTTTTGAGAATTAGGCCGTTTCTCAATATGCCTTCTTGTCTGTACTTGTGTTCTTGTGGACTTGTGAAACGTCATCAGTCGCAGCCCAAGTACTGTCCCAATAGAAAAGTTTGCATTTCGGCAAGAACGGTTAAAAATCCCGGATGTGTTCTTGACACTCCCATTTTACCGAGGATGCATCGGTTGGTAACTTGTGTGAACTTGACGCAGAAATATCCCATAATTCATTTCGGCATTCGCGGAAGGAGCGGGAAGCACAGAGAGGCAGGTCAATTTTAAGTTACCTGAATATTACTGCCGTTTTTTCCCGCCGTTGGCTAGTGATGTACACAAACAAACAACAGAAGCAGAATTAAAATGAGACAGGTGTTGTTTTATTGTTATGAATAGGCTGGCTGTTATCGTCAATAATTCTCGTTGTTTGGGCACCGCAGACGGCGTCTGTGCGGGGGTAACGTTACTATTGCGCAATAACAGCAAGAACACATCGTCTCAAACTGTCAGCAGCGTTCTGTGTGCTCGTCACCTCGTGAGTTCGTTCTTCCAAGAACTAGCAAGAGCTTTCTTCCCAAGAACAAGTATGTTCTTTGCATTCTTGGTTTTGAGAAACGGTCTTAATCCTTCAAATTAAATTAATCCTTTTTTTATTTTACCTCTACTATTGATCTACTTTCTATTTCAATTTTATTCTGTAAAGTTGAGATTACTTTGAGCACTACACATTTCATGACTGATGTCAATAAACTTGAAACTTGTATACCCAGAGACATCCTAAAATGCCTGTATTTGACTAGCTTTCTCTATGTCTTCTGTCTCACCGATAGGAGAAAAACTCAATGTGGGTTTCACCATCAGAGCTACGCTCAACAGACTCCTTGAGGCCACATCACAGAAGGCTCAACAATTCCAGCAGGCAGCACTGGCCTTTTTGGTCAGAGCTGTGGAGTATGCGATGGATAAACTCCCGTTGAAAGATGCTCTCCTGAAGCATGCAAGATTTATTGATGTGCATCTGAGAGCTGAGTGTGGGGTTGAAGATGCCCTGTACTTTGTAGACAGGCAAGTGTTTTCACATACTGATTATATATTTGTAAGTTTCAAGGTCATGATCACAAAACAAATCTGTCTCTCACTGTCTTCTAATCAGTCTTGTACATATGTGCTCTTTTTAAGATTTCAGGAACTCCTTCCTTTTCATGACCCAAAGGAACAGGACCAAGTAAGTGAGGAGTTTATGGAGTACCAACTCATGGACATTGCCATGCCCCAGGACCCAACCGTCTTTGATGTTGAGGAGTTTTGGGGAAGAATGTCCTCAACAAAGAACAAGGTAAGATACATTTTGTGCACAACATGACTTGCTCATTAATAATTATAATGAAAGGAAAACATTTGAGGCCCCTGGTTCCTTTTTTCAAAGATGACTGGCTTGAACCAATTTGGGAGGTTATCAAAGATCGCAGCCTTAGTTTTAGTGCTTCCACATTCTAATGCTGATGCCGAGAGAGTATTTTCGATGGTTGGTTTGAACAAAACCTCAACACGAAACAGCTTGTCTCTGGATGGGACATTGTCTTCAATCATGACCCTGAAAATGGCTGGGCTTGAGCCGAACTGTTTTAAATGGGAGCCAACTCCAAAAATGATAAAGGAGTCCAAAAAGGCAACAAATACAACTAGAGGTCGACCGATTAATCGGCCGATTTTTGGAATTTTTTAACATAATCGGCATTGGCCAATATCCTAGATCCAGATTTGAAATTGAATCCATGATTTTGCATATATTATACATTTTTCTACATTAAATCTAGACATAGTAAACTTATTATCATTACCGAAATAATCAACCTCATTTCCAAAACCTAAGTTTCATTACCGCAACAGATGATCGTTAAATCTTAATTTAATTAATATAAAATTTGTAGTTTGATTTTAAATGCATGTACAGTGTCTAGACATTATGTTCTTTCAGGTTTGTCACATCATTTTGAAAATGTGTCAGGTTTCATTAAAATATATTTTTTTAAAAAGGTTGCAAATTGTGGAAGGTGTTGCGGTAATGAGAGAAATTAAACAAAAAATTTAAATAATGCTAATTTAAAAATAAATATTATTTCAGATTTCTAAGTAACTGTGCATGACTGTTTATAATCCGTTGATAAAAATGTGAAATTTTATTTTATTTTCTAAAAGTGTTGATGTTTTCTCACTGTTGCGGTAATGAGATTTTTTAGGACTTGTTTTGGAAATTATGCTGAAATTATACAGTACGTTCAGTTCACGTTCAGGCACAACACTGACCGTTAGTTAGTAGCTGGATCAAACATGGTTAAAATGCTGGCCAAACAGTGTAAAGTCTGACTGTATTTCACTGTAGACTAAAAGGTCCAACAGCGGGATGCCGTTGGCTGAAGAACAACAGACGGACGGTGCGTTGTGGTGCATTTAAAGTTTTTGTAAAATATCATTTTCCCATCTGGTGGTTGTTTTTGTCGTTCAACAGCAATTTACTAGTGAAATACGTTATTGTTATAAGTTAAATTAAATGAAATATATTAAATATTATATATATATAAAAATTTAATTATTTAAAGTTTTTTCTTCTCCTTTTTTGTGATAATTAGGTTATGTCCATTATGTCGATAATTAAGTCTTTGTCCGTCAACAAACAAAACAAACCAAAAATACATGTTTCAGGACATTTTTTGAGAGAATAGAAAGAGGATAGAAATGTTTTTAGCCTTATATTACTTACAATGCACTGAATTATGAAACATTTGTTAGATTTTATATCTATACCTATCTATAAAAATGACTTGAAGATGACGTCAAGGTATTATACAAAAATACTAACGTAACCTTTTATTTTTGCCCTTTTTACAGATGGCTGAAAAGAAAACCAACCCTTTATGGCAGCACTTCACCCAGCCAACACCAGGAAAGGCCAAATGCAATATATGCAGCAAGTTGGTAACCATGGGGGCTGAGAAAGGCAAAAGTAAAAATACAACAAACATGTGGAATCACTTGAAGGCAAACCACCAACAGGATTACAAAGAGGCAGTAAAAGAAAAAGAAGATGCAGCGGCTGCTGCTTCCACCAATCTCAGTCAGCCTACTGTAGCACAAATGTTTGATTCACAAAGAAAATGGCAAAATTCTGACCAGAGGTCAAAAAAGATTGATACACAAATACTTGAAATGATTGCTACAGACAACCAGCCATTTACAGTGGTCTCGGATGTTGGCTTTCGGCGTTTGATTGCAACACTGGAACCCCGGTATAGCCTCAAGACTGAAAAATACCACCGTACAGACGTGCTGGAAAACATAATGAAAGGTGTGGAGAGGAAAATCAAAACACTGATCACACCAGAGAATGCTGGCCCTCATTTGTCGTTCACGACAGACTGTTGGTCTGGGGAGACGGAATCACTGATGAGTCTAACATGCCATTTCATTAATAGTGAATGGGAAAGAAAACAAGTGGTACTAAATGTTAAGGCCATGTCTGGCTCCCACACTGGAGAATACATCAGCAAGATGCTCCTAAGCATGCTGAAACATTGGGACATCACCCACGACAGAGTTGTGCTTGTGCTCCGAGACAGTGGTGCTAATATGATTAAAGGCCTCAGATATACCAAAGGCAGAAATACCAGATCTCAGCTGCAGTGCACACACATTACAACTTGTGGTAAATGAGGGCATCAGCAGTCAGAGAGCAGTGGGGGACGTTATCGCCAAATTAAAGACACGTGCCAACATAATTTTCGAGTCCGTTTAAAAAGAATGTTGTTTTCAATGGTGTCAAATGCAGCACTAAGATCGAGTAACAAGATACAACCACGATAGGATGATTTGTGACTAATGAGAGCTGTCTCCTCGCAGATACCATTTCTTTCTAAAAAGGAACATAGTTGTGAGGATACTGTCCTTTTCTAGTATCTTTGACAGAAAAGGTAGAATCGAAATTGGCCTGTAATTGAATAAATCAAGTAGTTTTCTGTAGAAACTTGCTGTTTCTTTGTAATTATTTGTGAAATTCACTATTCATTTCTGAGTAAAAATTCCTACACCATTTTGTTTTCAAACTGGGGGCCAGGAGTGCTAGGGTGTCAGTGGAAAGGTTTGGAGAAAAGCAGTGCAAAAATAAATAAATAAAAATAAATGTAGTACTTAGATATTCAAATAATAGCCAATATATTTTAAATATATAAACACAGTAGAACATGACAAATTGATAAGCATAAATAAATCTAATTTTATTTAACTACTGTAGATGAATAAAAAACATTTGAAACTTCTAAAATTTACATTGAAATCTAAATAAATAAATGAATAAATAAAGTAGCCTAGTGCTTTAAATTAAATTAATCAGTTAATAAGTTTAAACTGACTAAATCACTTTTAAAAAATTGATCTGATAGCCTTAATAATAAATACATTTGATTAAAAAACATTATCACAATATACTAATAAAACATTTATTTAATATAGAAACTAAAACATACATAGAACATACAAACTACAATACAAACATACAAACATAGAAACTAAATATTGTATTATTTATTTAATTATTCCTCAGCATTAATGGAGTATTTTTAGGCAACTTAATATTTTAATACTTCGGCCAAATTTTCAAGAGGTTCGCTCCAGGATGGTCCGTGTGTGGCAACTGAAAGTCTGTAACCCCTGCTATAAATAATACTTAGGCGAAAACCTTAAACCTGATTCCTGTAGATAGATTTTAGCTTCAACAAACACACCAAAGTTTTGTCATACAAGATGCAATTCATTCATATTGGCAGAAAACGTATGCAGCTTCTGAAGTAGTGGCTTTGCTAAAGCTTCTTCTGTCATATTCTGTCACTGCTGTCAAACATGAGCATTAGAGTTCCTCAGCAGTGATTAATGAATGAAGAATGCACACCAACCTCTTTGTTCCTCAGAATCTTCATCTTTCGCTCTGCATGCTTTTGAATTTATTAGATCATAATCCTCCTCTTTAATGAACTCCATCCCTAAGCAACTTTCAGCTGTTTGTTTTGAAGGGGTCTTCGTCGCGTTTAGATAATGTGAATTTCCTCAGCATGTCCTGAATAACGCTACTGCCAACACTTAAAAAAAAAAAAAAAAAAGTTACAAAAACGTTAAAGTACTTAGCCTATTGCGTAAAAAATGCAACCTTACTCATTTGTCACCTAGATAAAAAATCACAAAAATATCACGAAAAATCCTTCTTTTTCTTCTTCTACTTCTTATTTGGCGGTTAGCAACTATTTCTTGTGCATTACCGCCACCACCGGACTGGAGTAAGGCACGGGAGTTACTGGCTATTCTTTACTTGTTATAAACAAACAAAATATGCCAGCAATTCAACAAATAAAAATAGTAATAATAAAAAAAAAACAATTAAGTTATTCTTATATTCTTTTTAAAAGGCCTGTACTTTTCAAAAAAGAAAGTAAGAAATCAAAATGCTCCCTTGAACTTCTGTTCAATAGTGTTATAGACATTTTCTTTGCTTTCAACTCATTAACGAGCCTTTGCTTTGCCTCATTGTATTTCCGACAGTACATTATCTGCTCTATTGTTTCAGGTATATTACTCTGGCAATACTCACAATTTTTTAAGGCTAAAAAAAGTTTTAGCCTTAACTATACTTTTTATCTCTGCTTTACTGTACTTATCTATATTGCTTTTATCTGTTGCTCTCTTTGCATGCTTGTCGGCCGTTTCATTACCTTCCACTCCTATATGGGCTGGAACCCATAAGAATGACACCCTCCTTCCTGATGCTTGTATTCCGTTTGCTAGCTGTAAAATTTCAATTAAAATATCTTCCCTTGAATCAGACAGATAGTTCTGAATACTGAACATTGCTGAACTTGAATCAGAGGCAATCAATGCCTGCAGACAATTGTTAGACTCTAGCCACAAGAGTGCTAAGCATATGGCAACCAGACAGTGCAGCAGTATACACTGCTAGGTCATAATTTTTCCTATTTGCCTTTGCTATTCCCACCTCAGGGATTACATAAGCGACCCCTACTCTCTTCTCAGTGTTTTTAGATGCATCTGTAAAAACCTTTACACACTCTTTGTATTTTCCTGTTATACGGGAAACTTGCTTACCCCATACTTATCCACTACATCTTTCTTCCTTTCCTCCAATAGTCCTAAATCAACCTTCAATTCTTCTAACATCCAAGGAGGCACTATTGGATATGCCACTGTTGGGCTGATGTTCAGAGAACCAATTCCCATGTTTTTCACCTTATCGTTTTATAACCCACCCATAATTTTTGATTTTCATACTTTATTTTTCCTGACATTCCCTTAATACTGTCTGAGACATGTGGTTCTCTTTATGCCCCCTGATATTTGCCCAGTATACCAGTGCTAGCTGGTCTCTCCTCAAATGCAGTGGCATCTCACCCACCTCTACTTGAATTGCAGCTACTTGAGAAGTTTTTATTGCACCTCTAATTATCCTCATTACTTGATTTTGCATACCATCAAGTTTGTTTAATCTTGTCTTGGAGGCAGATCCATATGCTATACAGCCGTAGTCAAACACTGATCTCATTAGACCTGTATAGATGGTTGCTGTAATGCTGACCTTGTAGCACCCCCAATCTATCCCACGTAAAAACACCTAATTATATTTAGTATCCTTTTACATTTATCTACCATCTTTTGGATGTGACATGCCCATGTCAACCTCTTATCAAACCAGACTCCTAGATATTTAAAGACCTCACCCCTAAGCTCTTTATCCAACACCATTATTTTCAATTCTCGGCTAATTTTTTTTTCTTGTAAAGAACATAGCCTTTGTCTTCTCTATTGAGATTCTAAACCCCCATTTCACGCCCCATTGCTGAACTTCATTCACAGCACCTTATGCACAATAAACTCAATGCTCCTTCCCTTCTTCCACATTGCACCGTCATCTGCAAATAACGCTACTCCATCTACGCCATGCAAGTCTTTAAAGGGGGGGGTTACTGCTTTTTTTCTTTGCATGTTTATGGGGTGCAATATAACATGTATTTGTGGTTTTTCTTTTTTAAAAAGTCTTATTTTTCATAAATTTCACCTTTATTGTAAGCCGCGCTCTCCTCTGTCCCCTGAACGACTGGTTGACTTCTTGAGTCTATGAAACCACTCCCTCAGAAACAGGCAGTGGGCTCAGATTGCTTAGTTTGGGCTGGTGTGTGGTCATTAGTTAAACTGTCGCTCACGTTGTCCGGAAAGTTAACGCCCATTACCTTTACGGGCGAAACGTGCCTGCGCTCCGGTCCATTCATGTCGATACTACAGTATCAGTTTGAGGCAGAATCGGACCGAGAAAGCGGCGATGAACAGAGGCAAGCAGAACCTCACTACACACGGCTCTTAATAAACGTTTCTGAATGATAATTTGCTACATTTTTAACTTTATACATGTTTGTTTAACACAATAGCATCTGACTGACATCAATAGCAACTGACTGGCTACTAATGTTATACTCAAACAGCGTTGGCATTAGTTTACGTTCTTGATCAAATCGAAAATAAAGTCATAAAGCATATATACATGAAAAATACGTTTAAAACATTGGTACTTATACAAAATTCAGGTCCATAATGTTTGTACGCGTTTGTTGTCGACACAAAATAGCATAACTGCTAGCCTAGTGGCTATAAAGCCAGCGCTGGCATTTGAAAAAAATAAAACACAAGGCTACGTCTGGAATTATACATGTGTCACGGGGGGACCGGACACCAGATGACCGGCCGTCCCAACCCCCGACACACGTACCACCGCGAGGAGCCAACACCACAGAGGACACAGAGGCAAAGTAAGTTAGAGAAAATTCAGAATCTTTATTAAATAAATTAAACTAAAACAGCCTTCGGCAAGCTGAAGCAAAACTCGGGTGGGCAGAGCAGATGAGGATTCACAGCTGGACTAGTTCTCGAATTCACAACAGAACAATTTCTCTTCTCCCGGGATTCGGATGGACGGAGAGTAGTACGGAATCCACAGCAAAGCTGGCCCTCTTCTCCGGACCCAGGCCGACAGAAGACAGGTGAGGATTCAACAGTATAACTGGTTCTCTCAGATTCACAGCAAAGCTGGCCCTCTTCTCAGGACCCAGGCCGACAGAAGACAGGTGAGGATTCAACAGTATAACTGGTTCTAGTCTCAGGATCCAGCTGAACAGGGAGGAGTAAGGATTCAACAGCGAAGCTGGCTCTCTTCACGGGGTTCAGGCAGACAGAGAGTACAGGTGAGAATTCAACAGTGTAACTGGCACTACTCACAGAGTCCAGATGAACATGGAGGAGTAAGGATTCAACAGCGAAGCTGGCTCTCTTCACAGGGCTCAGGCAGACAGAGAGATAAAGATGAGGGTTCAACAGCATAACTGGCGCTACTCACAGAGTGCAGATAGACGGGGAGGAGTGAGGATTCAACAACGAAGCTGACTCAAGCAGGCAGAGAGTCAAGCTGGCAATTCAACAGCAGACTGGACTTCACAATCCTACGTAGAGATTAAAGAGGAGAAAAGAAGAATTTCACCACTAGATGACTTCCTCCATCCAACGAGATGCGGGCGATATATCCACAGCCAGAACCGTTTCCCCGATGTCACTGCATTACACTTCCACTCGTGTTTAACTGTAATTCACACAAATCGGCACACGTGATTTAATGAACAACACTGCAAAGTCTTGTCACTCACAAACTAGGGCGTAGACAGGGGATCTGGTCCACTGCACAGCACTACAATCTCTTGGACTTCTTCCAATAAAGCGTGGGACATTCAAACTTCCTCCAAAAAGACAGATTTACACCTCTTGAAGTTCCATCACCTCCTCCAAACAGATTTCTCGTATCACAGTCCAAACATCAACAGCACTTATCTCTTATCCACCACGGTTCTCCTCTTCTCCTTCCTCTTCCTCTCCCGCCTCCTTTCCTCCTTTCATCCTTTCATCCTGTGTTGTCCATCCTCTCCTCCTCTTCCTGCTGTCAGTCCTCCTCTGCTCTCCCCTCCCTTGTGTTGAAGATGAGATATCCTTTTATCATTCCCAACGGACAACGTGTCTCAATCGCGATCGCGATAGTCTTGTCCCGCACCTGTTTTGAATTAACTAATAATTCTCCGTCTCCGCTCGGAGTTTTCCGGAACTAGAGTCTTCCGGGTCCCACACCGGAAATCCCTCCCCTCAGAAACCCGGCCATGATAAAAGGTTCCGCCTGCCTTTTTGTCACCCCGGTGACACATGCAAATACATTTAAAATGATTAAGTCTTAGCCATCTTGTGCCCCAACAACTGCTGCCTCTGGTTTTAAAGTTGGAACTGCTTTATGTTTTAGTAACAGTTTCTTGTTGAATCTGGCACTGAATTCGTGGAAATTCTGGAAGCCGTCTTCCGTAAAATGCACTCCACAGAGAGCTAAATTACGATCGTCATTTTTTTTAGGAACATAATCAAACATAAATTGTATCCATTGTTGAAGTACAACATCCGTGGGTTAGTGACGTCTAAAACCCAGCTGTAGTCCCAATTGAGTCGTTTTTGTAGGCAATATACTTCCTGATTTGTAAAAGTCGATATCTCTGCTTACACTGAACTTTCAGCGCTGCAACTTTGCAGATACTGTTCATGCACCAACAGCAACATTACACACTTTTTAAAATGAAAAAAGTGAAATCACAATCAACCCCCGCCTTTAAATATCTGGTCTATAATAATGCATGGCAGTATTTCCGGTGAAGGTTTAAGGATGCTCGATAACTTCCGCCGATCGTAGAGTCCAATGCAATACCGAGAATTTATATTGAATTTTATACTCCATGGATATTGTCATGAAACTGCACATGGAACATGAACAGAGGTGATCCAAACGCAGGCTTTATTAAGAGGAGAATCCAGAGAGATACAGAGTAACATGCAGGGGTCAAAACCAGGTTAGCAGTCCAGATCAGCAAACACACAATGCAGGGAATAGGCAAACGGGAAGACCAGAAATAGGCAGGGAGTCCAGGAACCGTGTAACTCGAAAACACTTGGAAACAAGAAACCAGGAAAACGCTCGAAGCAGTCATACACTAACAATAGACTAGCAATGGTTCAAAGGGCCACTCAGTCTTAAGACATGTGCGCTAAACAAGATAATAGAACACAGGTGCATAAAATCAACCATAACCAGTCCAGGGGAAAAACATAATGGAAACAATAAACTAGGAAGGAGTGCCCCCCAGAGGCTCAAGCAGACACTCCAGTCGCAGATCGTCACAGATAAACTAAAGAAACGTTAGTCACAAAAACAGATAAAACAGACATCTAAATAATTTTAACGTTTGAAAGTTTCGTTTCAAAGACGGGAGGACAGTAAATTTTGAAGAATCAGCCACAATCCCGTTTTCCTCAGTTTTCCACTGCTTTAATCTCCCCAACCGGTAACTGACGAGCATCCTTGCATCAAATGCGGAACTTATGCGTGCATATAGACCATTACAAATAATAAAGGACTCACAATGCTTCCTTGAGGGGTTCCATTTTCTACTCTAAAACTCTCACTTAGTTCCCCATCAATTTTATTCACTCAGTCTATTTATTCACACAGTCTCTTTATTCACTTGAGCCTTTCTTATGGTTTCCTCCAGGCATACCACTGGGTCCATAGTACCCCTTCCCCTTCTGAAGCCACTCTGGTAACATTGCAACCATCCTTTTTACTCTACCCAATACATCAGCCTATCATTTATCATTTTCTCCATTGTCTTACCCATCTGCGATGTCAATGCTATGGGTCTATAACTGCTT
This sequence comes from Pimephales promelas, assembly GCF_016745375.1. Next base: position 1,880,307 of record NW_024121210.1, on the reverse strand, counting down.
AGACTATTAGGGTCTTTCCCCGGCTTCTTAATTGGTACAATGATAGACTCTTTTCACTCTTTAGGGATAATTCCCTCCATCCATATCTTATTGTACAACTTACCACTATCAACAGGACATCCTTACCACTATATCACTCAGATTCTCTAACATTATAGTGTCTTTTCCTGGAGCTGACTTTCCTAACTTCTTCAGTGCTCTATTCAATTCTCCTTTTGTGAACTTCTAGTCAAACTATTACGTTCCCCATTCCCATTCTCAAACACTCTTTGATAGACACCAGTGATGCGCGGGTCAATGTATAAACAAACCGCAACCGACCGACGTTTTCAGCTACCCGCCCGCAACTCGGACCGCAAAAAAAAGTAAAAAAAAACATTGTACCCGACCCGCTTCCTGGCCGCATTTTTTAAAAGTAGTAAATGCTCATCGGAGCGTTATTGGGCCATAGACGTGTAACAACACAGCGTCGCAAGAAGACGTAGGCCTACACATAACAAAGGCAAAGCCAGCACTTTGGTCATTATCTTTCATTATTTCAGCAAATGTCTCCCACACTTTTACTCTTTCTATTTGTGTATTTGCGGAGCTTCCACTCCCCAGTCTTCACCTTTTCTCTTGCCGCCTCCATCTCTCTGCAGACTGTAGTGATCGTAGACATGGCCGGTTCGTGAACGAATCGTTCTTTTGAACCGGTTCTTTTTAGTGAACCGGTCGAACCAGTACACTCGAACTGAATCGTTCGAAACAGTTCGCGTCTTGCGTCAGTGCTGATTCACAAGTTACTAAAGTTACTCACTTTCAGACATGCCTGACAGTCGCCTCCGAATCTAAATAAATCAATATCCAGAATTATATTTTACTCCAGTTATATTTTACTCCAACAGTTCACTGAACCGAGACATGTTGGTGCCACTGTTGAGAGAAGTGATGAACACGAGCTGATACTGCGCATTGATACTGCGTATACCGAACGCACAGGGACAGCGGTTCTCCAATCACTAATAAAGAACCGAGAACTGTTTAGACTGAGCTTGTGTGTTATCTTCGTGCCAGTTATTCAGCGTGTAGGGCTGTATATTTCATCAAAAAATTGTGTCTAGTACTATATACAAATGTTTAATTGGCATCTTTTTTCAAACGACCCGACCGACCGCGACCCGAATATCATTAAAAACATTTTTGGATGACCCGTAACTGCGGGTAACCGCGGGTGACCGCAGGCACCCGCTCATTTCGGATCAACCCGCGCATCACTGATAGACACAGTTTCTCCTCTCCCTTTTCTTTCTTCATAACTAAGGTTTTCTGAACTGTGTACTTTGCCTTGTTTTTTTCCAATAACTTCTGCTTTCTCCTTACAATAGGTTATACTGTTTTGAGGTTATACTGTATCAATTATCACAGGATATCCATATTCCCTACCATTTCCTTTCATTTTCCTAATCATCCCCCAAATGTTCTCTATTGGAGTAGTTTGACCTAAAGAATCACAAAACTTATTCAAGTACTAACTGTTTGCTTTCCTTACATTTTGCCTTACCATTGCTTGAGCTCTCTTGTATTCTATCAAATGCTGGAAATTGTGTCTTCTTAAGAAATCTAAATGCCTTTTTTCTTTCTTTTACAGCTTCCTTACACTCTCTTGACCACCATGGCACTGTTTTATTCAAGCGTTTGGGTTTTGATTTTGGAATAGTGACATCTGCTGCTATTATGCTTGACCTAATTTCTCTAGTTAATACATCAATAGTTTCACTACCATCAACACATGATAGCCATTCCTCACTTAGCTCTTTAAACTTATCCCAATCAGCTTTCTCTACAAACCACTTCTCCACTTTCACTTCTTTCTCTTTCTCTATCTCCACACCAATGTGTACCTTTGGGGCTAAACCGGTCATGTTGAAGTAGGCGTTGATCTTCGTCTGCGGGGTGGTGTTTTATCCTCTTTGACGTCATAGTTCCCCACTTTGAAAAACGAGTCGTTTGCTTAGCCTGGTGTCAATAAAAGCTTTTATTGGACTAACAAGGACGTTTTTAGTTCTGAAACTTACAGGATATTATTGTATATAATATGATGACCTGTTTGATGTCAAAAGCTCAAGGAAATTTTTCATCATCCCTTTAATTACAAGCTTTTTTTATTGTTTGGTTGTGTATTTTATTTTTATAGACAGATGTACATTTATAGTTAAAAGTTGATGATGATATCTAATGCACGTAGCTACTTCAGAAAATACAATGAATAAAGAAGGTAATTACTTATTACAATAGTTCAATATTTTTCACAGTCAGTAATTCATCCTGTAACATTTGTATGTTCATTGTGTCAAATTGCTGTTTGTTTGAAATAACAAACCTGCTCATCTGAAGGAACACTCGAAGAAGTGCTATTAGAAGACATCCTGTCATAGCTTTTTGGTAAATAACGGCTAGCGTAGATGCAACGCGCATTTGAAAAGCGTTGACCCTTTAAGTCAACAATTCATGAAAGTGTTCAAGTCATAAATACCATGTTCCTAATTGATATTTAACCTTTGATCCCGCCTAAATCATATTTTACATAACTTTGTATTTGCTTGCAAAAAAGAAATGACTGGTCTAAAAATGAGTCCAAAAATTAGTTCACGATTTTTCTTAAAAACATGTTAAAACTAATAAGTTTACTTATGCTGTTTTACATCTATAGACGTTATATAAAACAAATTGTTTGAAAACATGTTGTCATTTTAAAGCAGTGTTAGCTGTATTCCATAATCATATTTTGGTAAGATAATAGTATTGTAGTTATATTTATGAAGTAGAAGCAATTCTGTTTTAAAAATTTTAGTTGGTGGTCTAAACATTGTGATTTTTTTCTTCGCCTTTTAGGTTGCTGGTTCCAAAATGACCCGGAAGTATAAGTTGTGCACAGCTTCTTTCACCTCCAGAATATAGTTATTTAGTCATCATTACAGACTGCAGCACAGCCACTATTCCAGAATCAGCCCTCTTCCTGTCACAGTCTTCGTCTTCACCTGTTTGTCCCGTCATCTGCACCACGCTTCCCCGGATCCTTTTGTTTCCTCTCCTGATCTCACTCCCTCATCAGCCACCTGTTCCTCGTCTGTTCATCATCATTTTCACCTGTTTGCACTCCATTTAGTTTGATTCCTCTGTCTATTTAGTTCCATCTTATTCAGTCTGTCTTGGTCAGTCGATGTCAAATGTTACCCCGTGTTACCCTGTATCCTTGCCTGTATTCTGAATTAAATGTTATCTTCCGTGTGAATCTGGACTCCTCCTATTCCTTCCGCCTGCACTCCTGCACCATACCCCGTGACACTTCCATGCTTTCACACTTGAAGCCACTTAATGCACTGAGCACTCATTTGTCAAGATATCATATAGCACAACCTAGCAGTTGTACAGAACAAAGTCAAGGGCCTGTAATATTTAAATGCCCTTCATGCAGCAACCTTTTTCTGACTCAGCCGTTTTCAGTCATCTCAGAAAGCATTTGAAAAATCATGAAACGGTGGCACGTCATATAAGGATTGTAGCTATAAAACAAATGTCTACTCCTCATTCAATTCTCATAAAAGTAGAGAACACCAAGCAGGTGTTGCATCAGACTTTCGAACTGATATTGTTTGTGATATTGTAAGTGAGGATCCCCATAGTAGACCACTTGAATCAGATCTTCTACTTATTTGAGCCGTTGATAAAAGAGGCAGTTAATGACATACTGCAAAGAAATAGTCACAGTAGTTGTTGCCGCTATCATGGACTGCAATGTTTTGGTTACATCAACCTCTAAAGGTGCCGAGTTGAGTTCATCCAAGCGCAGAAAAACCTTTATTGAGCACAACTATCCTTATGTAATGCCAGTGGAGTATCAGTTGGAGCAACCTGTACATAGCAGCATGTATGTTCCTATACTTTCAATGATTCAACAGTTATTTAAAAACCCAGACATTCTTATTAAGATTACTGAGACAAATACTACATATGGTCAATATGTTTCATGCTCCAATGGCTCTCATTCATGGCTGGACTGGGACAAAAAGTCAGCCCTGGACATTTCATCCAGACCGGCCCACTATGCATGAAAACACACACACACACACACACTCGCCAATTGGTGAGTCGCCTCTGGTGCTTGCCCTGGCTCTCACTTTCCCACACATTCATCCTTTTGTATGACTTGCGAAAGAACACAGCGATATCATTGAGAACTGCAAACAGTGAACCACTTTCTATTACTGTTTGGGTTGTGTCAGCCAGAACGAGGTTTAGTACATGTGCATAACACCAAACATGCACTTGATTTGGTGCCACTTTGGACATCTGAGTGGAAAAGCCTTGGTATTGGCCTTGCATATTGGACGCACCATCTGTAGCATGTCCGATGCAAATTAAGCTTTTCAGCAAGCTCTGAAACAAGACTGACAAAATATTGTCCAGTCGATGCCTTGCACTTGACAATGCTGATTATCCTTTCGTGAATTTCGTCTGTAACATATCGTACAACAACAGAACACTGGTCTTGTGAGGTGATGTCCAGTGTGGTGTCAGTCTGAAGTGAGAACATTTCAGCATTCTTTATGTCTCTCACAATGGTCTCCTGGATAAGCTGCTGAATGGTGTTAATGACAGAATTAATGGTTCTTGCAGACAGTAACGAAACCAGGGAACCTCTGCCTTTTTCCCCAGTTTGATGAATCTTTTTGGATTTTTCAATACATTCCTTTAAATGCTTTTTTAGACAGATGTCATACTTGCATGACAAAGGAATTGTAAAGGAATTATGCTTAGGGCACCAAAATGGCTAGCAGCGACACTGTTAACAGGACTATAACCTCCAAAAAGTTACCATGATCAATATTGAAGTCATCAAGTATGTATGCAGCCTCATTCTCTGACCTATAGCTAAGGCTAGTCATCTTTACAACATCAACTACACGCTCCAGTACTTGTCGTTTCTTTCGGATTTGTCTCCTGTGTGAGGACAACTGACTTCCACTAAGTAAGTCTTTCACATCAGATTTAGAGGCATTTAAAAAGTATGCTTCTGCACAAGTTTTGTGAGCCATGCTTTTTTCATGTTCCTCTAAGCGCTGATGCACATGTTTCCAGTCTGTCATACCACTTATGAAGGGAGATTTGTCAGTTGACTTGGCAAATGCTAAGCAGACAGAGCAATGTAATGCATGACGTTCTTGGCGGTAAGTAAGCCACCTTCTGTTAGTGCCATCCTTGCAACAGAATACTTTTTGCACTACTGGATTACTTGATGTTTGTTGAGGATGATACTCAAAAAAGGACTTTAAGCTTTCAAGGTGGGGACGAATGTAGTAATCAATTTGTTCCTTAGTGTTTTCACTGTCCTCTACTGTGTGTGTTCTTACTTCTCCGCTCTCTCCTATTCTTCTATCCTCTATTCCATCATGTGTTCTTTCTTTTCCTCTGTTTTTTTTCCTCTATTCTCTCTCCTGTCTACTCTCATCTCCTCTGTCTTCTTCACATTCCTCTCCTGCCTCATGCCCTCTCTCCTCTCCTCTCGCCTCTAATGTAGATGTGGTATGGGGGGCGTGGTTCAGCGCTGTCTGCAGCGGGAGAGCTGGGGAGGAGTCGAGCGGGAAGTAAGCGGGTCAAGTTCAAATGATAAACACCTGTCTGTGATTGCAGTGATTGGCGTTGGGAGAGTATATAAGCGGCTCAGTGGGACGCTTCATTTGAGAGAGTCTGGAGCTTGTGTGCAGACACTGGGAGCTGGAAAGCTGTGGAAAGAGTGAACTGTCCAAAACCGAAGGAAGCTGTAAGCTGTGGAAAGAGTGAACTGTCCAAAACCGAAGGAAGCTGTGGAAAGAGTGAACCATTCGCGTGGGAGGGAAGCTGTGGATCAGCTGGAACGAGTCTGTTCTATTGTTCTGTTGAATTTATTTTGAAGCGCTCAGTCGCTGTGGAAGGAGCATTTTTCTGTTCTGTCTAAATAAAGCACACAAGCTCCAGTATTTGCCGACCCCTTTGCCTTCTTCCATCACTTCGTCTGAACCTTACCACAGTAGACAAACTGGCCCTAGCCTGAATAAACAAAGATGATATCACAAATGCACAAAAATAGACACAATATGTTCTAAACACTGCAAAATAAATTTGACGGTGTTTCATGTTCTTACCCAGGTCTAAAAGGCTCAAATTTGAGTTTATAATGGCAAATAATGTAAGTATTGTATTGTTTCTTTAAAAAAACCATGCACCACTTTTCAGAATAATTACAAATGGAAAATTTTAGGACCTGTTGTTTTAAGACCACAGTTGTGGAGTTGGCTGGGGACCTTGGAGAGGTTTTTAAGCTTACTCTATTATTTATGTACACTCACCGGCCACTTTATTAGGTACCCCATGCTAGTAACGGGTTGGACCCCCTTTTGCCTTCAGAACTGCCTCAATTCTTCGTGGCATAGATTCAACAAGGTGCTGGAAGCATTCCTCAGGGAGTTTGGTCCATATTGACATGATGGCATCACACAGTTGCCGCAGATTTGTCGGCTGCACATCCATGATGCGAATCTCCCGTTCCACCACATCCCAAAGATGCTCTATTGGATTGAGATCTGGTGACTGTGGAGGCCATTTGAGTACAGCGAACTCATTGTCATGTTCAAGAAACCAGTCTGAGATGATTCCAGCTTTATGACATGGCGCATTATCCTGCTGAAAGTAGCCATCAGAAGTTGGGTACATTGTGGTCATAAAGGGATGGGCAACAATACTCAGGTAGGCTGTGGCGTTGCAACGATGCTCAATTGGTACCAAGGGGCCCAAAGAGTGCCAAGAAAATATTCCCCACACCATGACACCACCACCACCAGCCTGAACCGTTGATACAAGGCAGGATGGATCCATGCTTTCATGTTGTAGACGCCAAATTCTGACCCTACCATCCGAATGTCGCAGCAGAAATCGAGACTCATCAGACCAGGCAACATTTTTCCAATCTTCTATTGTCCAATTTCGATGAGCTTGTGCAAATTGTAGCCTCAGTTTCCTGTTCTTAGCTGAAAGGAGTGGCACCCGGTGTGGTCTTCTGCTGCTGTAGCCCATCTGCCTCAAAGTTCGACGTACTGTGCGTTCAGAGATGCTCTTCTGCCCACCTTGGTTGTAACGGGCGGTTATTTGAGTCACTGTTGCCCTTCTATCAGCTCGAACCAGTCTGGCCATTCTCCTCCCAGATAGCAGACTGACATTGAATCAACGTGGAAATATGACATAGAAACAACGTTGATCTGACATTGTTTTGCTCATCGAATTAACGTTAAACCAACGTCAGACACGTCATTCTTTCAAAACTAACGGAAAATCAACTTGAAATCAACGCGTTGTTTCAACATTATGAAAGCAAACCAATTTTCGATTTTCATTTAGCTTTGAAGAATGCCGCGTCTGACGTTGGTTCAACGTTAATTCGATGAGCAAAATCAACGTTGTTTCAATGTCATGAGAGACGTCGTTTCCACATTGATTCAATGTCAGTTTGCTGTCTGGGCTCTGACCTCTGGCATCAACAAGGCATTTCCGCCCACAGAACTGCCGCTCACTGGATGTTTTTTCTTTTTCGGACCATTCTCTGTAAACCCTAGAGATGGTGGTGCGTGAAAATCCCAGTAGATTAGCAGTTTCTGAAATACTCAGACCAGCCCTTCTGGCACCAACAATCATGCCACGTTCAAAGTCACTCAAATCACCTTTCTTCCCCATACTGATGCTCGGTTTGAACTGCAGGAGATTGTCTTGACCATGTCTACATGCCTAAATGCACTGAGTTGCCGCCATGTGATTGGCTGCTTAGAAATTAAGTGTTAACGAGCAGTTGGACAGGTGTACCTAATAAAGTGGCCGGTGTATATTATTGTTGTTTATAGACCACTGTTCTACAGTAAACGTGATTTATAAAGACCATTAATGTAAAATAAAATAAAAGAGTAATTAAGACAAAAAACGTGCAGTGATTTATTTAAAAATGTTCTTAACATAATCAAAGACCTTTAAATATCAATAAAGTTGACTGGTTTATCTATGTATACAAATGCAGAGCTCAATGCTAGTGTTCAAAATTGTACTTGCCCTGCCTAAAATAATAATAATTAGCTATTGTTTTCTTTGTAAATAAGCTGCAATCTCATTTCACAATGCCAATTTCAATACCACAATAGACACTACTAGACTAACTATTAAATTCAATCATACCGGTTTCAGGTACAGATATTGCATAATCAAATGTAAAATACTTTACTTAACATGTCATATCATATGATATATACGTCTGTGCTTAATCCTTTAATCCTTGTTAAAGCTGTTAGTCAAGAGCAGTGAGTTATTTCTCTGTCTTTTGTTCACATTAATGACACAGACAGGTATAAGGCTTGCCTGGCACTTTCAGGGATTTTTTTTCTCAATTGATTACAAATGGATATATATATATATATATATATATATATTCCAGTCCACTGTGCTATGGTCATTTAATGGCTTCCCTGAGGTAAATGTAATGTTCTGTGACATAATTGTTGTTTCTTCTGCTGTTTTACTGATCTCTTTCATATTGCATATTACAGCTGGAATATCGTAACACGTTTTAAACAAAACAATGCAGAATGCTACGTGTAGCCTATCATTAAATGTCTCACCTCAGCAGTCTGGCCCGCCCTGCTGACATCTTCACTGAAGTCTTTTGCTGGCCTTCCAGCAAATAATTTGTTTATTTTTGCACATTTGGTGGCATCTGCCTCAAGTGCTTGTCTTTTTCTATCTCTCAACTTCTCGGCCCCTCCTTTATGTTTAGTTGTGTTTTATCATATTGCCTTTCGTTGCACATTATCACATCGCTGCAGTTGGGAAGCGGCCGCTTTTCAAGTCTAGAACTTGATTCTGATTGGCCAATATTCAGTGAACACATCACGTGTCGTGTGCTCATTACATAACCTGTCAGTGTCGCAGCTCGCATCAGCTTCATGCGGCTTCATGAGAGAGAGACACATAAGCTCGGAATTGGACTATACAACAATATACTTACGAATATATTTAGGATTAGATTTAAAAAAAAATAAAAAATTACGCACCGGCCCAACCAGACCGCGGCCCACCTGGAATCTCCCGGTAGCCCTGCTGAAAAATCCAGCTAAAACCAGCCTAGGCTGGTTGGCTGGTCTTAGCTGGTTTAAGCTGGAAGTAGCTGGTTTTAGTTGGTCACCCAGCCTGGCTTAGCTGGTCAAGCTGGTCTCCCAGCCTGGCTACCAACTTGACCAGCTAAGACCAGCCTGACCAGCTGAAAAAGTGTTCAAAACCCCTCTAAAACCAGCCTGATAAACCAACTAACCAGGCTGGGAGACCAGCCAAAACCAGCCAACCAGCCTTGGCTGGTTTTAGCTGGATTTTTCAGCAGGGAGTCCCGATGGCCAGTACATGCCTGCTCTCATTTCATTGAAAATGAGTTACTGTCAACAGGGGATCTCAATGATCTTGAAATTTGCAATCCGCTTGGCACATCACACAAAATTCACAAAGATTGCCCTGTATGTTGGGTTCTAGCTAATGTGCCACCAAAATACAGATCGGCATTACATGCTATACAGCTAGCAAAACTGGTAAAAGTGACAGACGTCCATAAGTATGAATATGCAGCTGTACTAGCTCCATTGCTGTGTAATGTTAATACTCTAGAAATAGATGGCATCTTCATCGAAAGAGTTGGTCAGAGGCACTGTCTTTTGTGTTTCTGCTGGCAATTTGGCTGCTCATGGATTAGGTGGCTTTGTAGAGTCATTTGGAGCAGGCCTTGTTCTGCATGGGCTCAGGTGAAGAGTTTCAAGTAACTGAAGTCAGAGAGAGAAAGTTTCCTCAGAGAACCAAAGCCAGTCATGACCTACATGTGCTAACTGTTAATGAAAGTGACAATTTGAGCAGCCACTTTGGTGTTAAAGGTGGCTGTGTCTTGCATGAATTACTTTCATACAGTTACAGGGTTTCCTCCTGATATACTCCACAAACTTTTGGAAGCTATTGTTCCCATGGAGCTTTCTCTTTGTTTTAAAGAGATGATCCGGCTGAAGTACTTCACTTTTATTTGAACAACAAGATTACATCATTCCCGTATCAACACACTGATAATGTGGATAGACCTCAGCCACTTCCTAAAAAGTTTCTTTCTCAAGGAACGATTGGAGGAAATGGGCATGAAAATGCCACTCTGCTCTGACTTATTCCATTGCTTGTTGGCAGTGTAGGACCAGAGGGTGATGAAGCACGGGCAGTTTTGATGTAGCTGAAAGAGGAGGTAGAGTTAGCATTGTGGCAATCATGAAACCTTAGACTATTTTGTGTGCAAAATCAGAGATCATAGACAGCCACTGCTAGAGATTTTCCCTGAGATTAGGCTCCGTCCTAAACATCATTATGTGGAGCATTATCCCGCTCTAGTCAAGTGCTTTGGACACCTGCTGCACGTTTGGATCATGCAGGTTGAGATGAAGCACCGCTTTTTCAAAGAGTGGTGCATGATGCTCAAAACTTCAAAAATATTTTGAAGACAATGACAATTAGACACCAACACATGATGGCATATCATCTTGCTGCACCATCATTTTTCAAGCCAGAAATTCAGGCATCCCGGGTTGACTCTGTTTTGGTTTCATCTCTACCAGAGGTCGCTAAACAACTAGTGATCAAATCTACAATACATCAAATGCGATCGACTATGTCTGTGGAATGTTTCTGTCTGTAGGAGTCAGTGGTGGACTGTCTAAATCTAACAAAATAGAACAGATCTTTCTTGTGAATCACAATGTATTGTTGTGATTATGACTCCTGGTATGTAGAACATCTACGGTCCTATGAGCTGTCAACTGCAGACACAAGCCTGTCTATCCACCTGCATTCTGGTATGAACGATACAGGCCCTCTCTCAGCCTACAAGATAGACGGCTTGCTGTTGCTGACCCCCAAGCGGTTCATTCAAGTGAGACAGAACTGAGTTCAGGTAATAATGAATGGTTCTTTTATTTATCAGTTATTGTGTCATTTTTCACTCTCTGTGTTATAATTTATAAGCTGTATAACAACCTGATTTTGTCTTTTCATTGGGCTAGCTGCATGCCCAGAACCAATGATTCTTCCTGTTGTTGAGCCAGACTAGGCTAGAAAATTAAAACTCAGTTAATGACCAGCCTCTGTTGCACTAGCGGCGCCAGGATTTTGATTGTAGGTGGGCCTTCAGAAAACTGGATGGGCCCGTCCGTAAGGCAAAACAAACAAAAAAATCCCCTTCATATCCGTTTCAGCGCTTTTCTGCGGCACTGTGGACAGCAACTCAGTAAGCCTATAACTTGTGTCTCTGTTTCTCTCTCCAGTTATTTACCCAGCACGACGGGCAGGGAACTGTCCAAAATTATTTAACTGTTTCTTATAAAGTTAGAATGACAGAAGAACTTTATCAACATGAAATAACAGCAGAACTGAATCTGACACAGCTGCTAAACAAAAACAGCAGGAAAACGATAAAAAAATTATTTAACTGTTTTTTTTTTTATTTATTCAGAATGATAGAAGAACTGTATCAACATGAAATAATTAAATGAACAACATATCTAACCAAAGTGGGGAGCCAGAGCATGCCATGGGAGGCGTGGAGAGTGGTAAAAATGATAGCCTATAATTAGATTAAATAAAAAAGTTAAATTGTTATTATTCTGAAAAAAAGGCCTCGATTACTCTGCAGGTCTTGATGCCCAATTCTAATTTGTTACATTTATCCGATTTTTTTTTTTTTACCGTCCGTTTACACGTTCTTTCAACTTTATCCGAGTCATGTGTTTACACTTGCCATATAGCCATATCTAAAAACATCGCGCTTGCTTAAAGGGTGACCATATTTTGATGATCGAAAACCAGGACAATCGGCCCGGCAATGAGATACTCAAATGATACTCGAAGTTTACTCAAAGATGCCTTAATTTCAATAATTTAATAGGGTATGCCTCCGGATATAAATGGTTACATTACAAAATACTATCTATAACCAAAGACCAAATTCAGATAGGCTTCTCAGAGGTTATACTCTACTCAACATGTTTTATTATGACAGGTTTCAAAAATAATGATAGAAATAATGTCTCTTCTGTATTAGAAATAAATAAATAAAAATAAAAAATAGCCTACCTCCAAATTGAACCAAAATAGCTCTCACAAACTTAACAAAAACCTAACTAACAAAAGTTGTTTATATATTTAGGTTTCTTCTTCCTCTTTTTCATGTTTTTCTTTTTAAATGGCCCAATGAAAAATAATTAAAACCAGGACATTTTCATCACTTTATAAAAAACAGCCACGACAAGACGTGAAAACAGGACATGTCCTGGGAAAACAGGACGTTTGGTCACCCTAGCTTAAAGGGTTAAATTCTCTTTTTTACAGATGGACGAACGTGAAACATGCTTGATGCTAAATCTGCAATTTATGCGAAGTTCTCCAAACATTACCATGATTTTGAGGAGGAGGACGACGAAAAGTGCCATCATTGCTGCCTGCGCATGGCCGCATGCGCTTCAGTTATTGTGTGCGAGAGAAATCTCAGGACTGGTGGAAGCATATTGTGTTTAAATATAGGCTTTAACGAGGAGCATGCAGTCGGTCCGAAATTTTAGGACGAGCAAGCCAACCTTTTTGATATGTTGATATGCGTCAACGTTTGTCCACAAACATTCACGTTTTCTCTACGGCTTTTTGTCGGGCAATCCATCCCTTTGCAGATGAGCGTCGGCTCTCGTCATTAAACCGCGGAGAAGTGGTCTAAATGCATTGACATCTGATTCATTTCCAATTTATTTCCACATATGAATGAGGCCTGAAACCGATCTCGAAATAGCCGAATGCATGCGTTTTTTTTTTCCTGTTTACATGGTCACAAACACATCCGATCTGTCACAGTGTCACATTCACATGAGCAAAAAAGTATAAGTTGGTTACGGGAGGACTTGATGCAGAGAGGGCGGCCGAGCAGGATGGTAACTCTTCATTGAAGTAACCGCGTTACTAAAAATGGCAGGAGTTTCCTCCTCCTGCTCCTCGGAGCGTTTTTTATTTTTTTATTGCTAAATTTAAATGAAAACAAGCTGCTTTGCTTTTCCATATTACGCTTCATTTTAGCTAATAGCTACCGACTGTTTCTGTCTCATTGAAAATCTTGCGCACCAACGTCATTCATTTCATTGGATCACTTGCTGGTGACGATGCAGCCTGTGGGCAAGCTTAAGAGTCCACACGTGAGGTAGAAGCTGCTGATTGGTTTAGAAGCTTTCACTCAAAGTTTTCCTCTGGCTGCTTATTGGATGAACTGAGAATGAAAATCCGTACGCCTGCGAGGTCTCTGCAGACGGTAATAGGAGTTACCCGCCTGGCTCAAAATGGGCGGGCCCGGACCTAAAATGGGTGGGCCCAGGCCCACCCAGGCCCAATGGTAGCGCCGCGGCTGCTCTGTTGATGCACTGATCAACATTATAAAAGAACAGCTGGAAATCAACCTTGACTTCGATTTGCTTTATGAAGATCCAGACTTTGACGGGTAACTTACTTCCCTTGCAGACATTGAGGAATTGCCACAAAAAGCTGTTGTGCACATCTCCCCTCCACAAGAGTCCAGCTCCATTGCATCTACGTGGAAATGCAGAATGCAGAGACCTAAAGCAAGACATTTTAGAAAAGCTTGCATCTGCTATATATGAGTTTAAGGCTTAACCAAGTGATAAAGAGAGCTGAGTCTCTTGTAGCCAAACATCATGCTTAGGCTGGAATGGGTGGAAAAACAGCATGAAGTTTAAGATGGGAAACTATAGGAACAAGATGAGACAGGCAGGATGTCAGGAGTTCACTGTTAATGCTGGAAAGAGAAGTAGAAGTAATCCTGAAACTGAGACTTCACATTCAAACACTAAAAGAACCAAGCGAGCAGAAATAAACTTCCTACCCAACTTTCCCCCAAGGAGTGGATCCTTCAAGCCTTGAGCAGTTGAGGCAGACCATTGTTGAGGAAGTCATGAAGACTGAGAAGAACCTGCCCCTCATTAGAAAGATGATGGAGACCACATTTCCCCACATTCCCCATCACCTGTCCACCAGTGAACGAGCTCATGGACCTCTGGTCTGCTCTCAAAATAGAGTCTGAGGTAATTTGGTTCAGCTCTCTCTTTTAAAGTGAAAATTGTGATTTTTCTCATTTGGCTGCTATTTTCTGCTTTATAAACATGATAAATTCTTTAAATTGAAAATTTTTTTAAGCAATGTTGCTGTATTCTCCTCCTGCTGTTATTTCAACATAGTTGTAAGCAGATCCAGCGGATTACGAATCAGAACCTTCCCAACTAGGGGTGTAACGATACACTTATTCGTATTGAACCGTTCAGTATGAGGTTTTCGGTTCGGTTTTCCGTGCACATTTTTGAACCGAACGGTTTGTTCGGTTCATTTTTCCTGCCGAACAAATTTTGTTATTTCAAATGTAGGCGCGTTGCGCATGGTAAGCGCACTCATAAAGAGACGCTGGCGTGACCACAACATTGCCCAACATCAAATGGCAAATGTAATGTAAGCGGAACAAAACTGAGCTACTCGTTATTGTGTGGTTGTCTGGATGATTATCAGTTTGGACCAATGCAGCAAGAGCCGATCTTAATCAAGCAGCACTGTTACTACACAGCGAAATCCAGTAAAGAAAACATTTGAATTCGCCACTGAAGTAATAACATCGTTGCGAGATCTAGTAAGAAACATTCACATTTCTCCGTTATTAACGGATCAAACAGCGCTGACGTGGAAACCAGGAAGAAACTTTGTGCAATAAATGAAGTGAACTATCCAGTGTCCACAGATCAGCAACATTCACCATGGATTTACTGTATAACACTACTATCTGTAAGTTTTGCAGGAATAGTCAATATTATGAAGCTGCAGACTCGGAGCCTGCATCTACAGTCCCCCAACGAGAGTCCCGCATTCTCAGACCCCTCGTTTTTCGAACACAGCGCCTCCTGCTGTTCAAAAGATCGAATAACACCCGCACACAGAGTACAGCGCATTATCCAAATGCAATTAAAAACAAGAATAGGATGCAATATTACGGTCTTCAAATAAATTATCCAATAAATATTTGTGTTCCCTGCTTAATGCATGTGTCAAAAAAAAACCTAATTGTTACTGATGGAAGGGATACAATTAGCAGATTGAACTATCTTCAGAAAAATAGTAGGCTATATTATCCTATTGCTACAATGTTTTTTTTTATTATATTTTTTTATTCAAATTCCAATTTTTCTTTCAGTTAAACCTATAATGGTCTAATTAACATTACCATGCTAACATTACAATATCTGTTTTTTTGATATTTTGAATGCGAAGCAAAACAAATCAGAATAGACAAAACACCAATAATAAACAATTATGTACTTTATTTAATAATCACCTAAACATCATCTTGCTGTAAAGAAAAAAGGAAGAAAAAACAGTGTTTTTGACTTTACTTTTCGTCTTCAATTGCATTAAAAAAAACTCATTTATAAGTCCCTTTGCATAATCATAAAATGATATGTTGCTGGATTCGGCAGGGGCAACTCCATAGGACCGATAGCACATGTCTTATGATGTTTCAAAAAGAAAGAAAAAAAAGAAAAAATGTTTGCAAATGTTAGTTACTATGTTGCACTGCTCTGTTGAAGTGTCCCTTGAGATGTTTTTGAACTTTGGACAACTTTGTGGGTTTGAAATATATGGGGCACAAAATGGGCAGTGAAAATAACTGCAGCATTTAAGACATTTCTACAAAAAGTCCAAGGTTAAAGGCTAACGTAAACATAAGCTATCTAAATATTTTCGGGGAGAAGAGGACGAAAAAACATACATTAACGGCTCAAATCTTGTTTCAAACTATCTTTACAAATATTAAATGGACTATTCATATGTTGTATCGATGAGCTAAATTAGTTTTATTAACAAAATAAATCAAACGAGTAGTCTACTACGAATCGCTAAATAAAATTGAAGATTTTATTTATCTACTTCACATGTTCTTCACATGTTTATCCGATACAATTTGATAGGAGGCGCTGTCTCGAAAAACGAGGGGTCTGAGAATGCGGGACTCTGGGTGCAGGGGGACTGTAAATGCAGGTCTCCGAGTCTGCAGCTTCATACTACTCGGAATAGTAGGCTATAATGCTTTCAAGTAACATCACTTCGGTTTTATTTTGACATTATCAATACAACTGCTGCCCTCAAATGTTAATCAAAACTAAAATAAACCTTTGTTTATAACTACTAAAATATTAAATTTCATTTTGTCCAAGGAGCTGTTTTGTTTTATATGCTTCTAAGAAAAGTCAAGTATAGTTCAATTCATCCTTGCTCAAAAGTTAAAAAATATCATACTTTATGATGTTAGTTTTAATAAAAATATAATAAAAAAAATTAAACTAAGGAAATTTCTCTGGCACTTCTTTCTTTTTGCTGTATTTGAAACATACCGAACCGAACCATGAAACAAGTGTATCGTATCGAACGAACCGTGAATTTTTTTAACCGTTACACCCCTATTCCCAACACATTCTATGCTTACCTATACTCTTTAATCTATACCTTATTCAGACAAAAGGCATCAAACTGGAAAGACATCAGATGCTCTGGCTGAAATTTTTAAAATCCACGATAAAAAGGTAAATAGATTATAACACATTTCATAGGTTGAACCAGTGTAAAATTGAACAGGTTCAATGATTCAAACGAGCTTTGTGAATTTTGCAATTTGTCCAATTTGTGTTTGCCATTTGCCTGATTGCATTAAATATGTAAAAATGTTATTTGTGGACATATGTTCTGATTACAACATGACATCATTACTTTTTTGCGTAAACATACATACCACTTTCAAGTCAAGTGGCGTATTATCTATACGCATTTGAGCTATCCGCGTGTCTGTCTACGCCGTTAAATGTCCGAGTGATTCCGCATGTATACACGCCGTCAAATGTCCGAGCGAAACGAAGCAAAATGTAGATCTACATCTGGGGAGCGATATTTTTTTCCTAGGATGGTAGGGAAAGACTCATAAATGCTATTAACCCCAGTGACGGGTAGGTTTAGAGACGGTGTTGGGGTATGTCATATATTTATATATAAGTCAACAGCGTTCAAAAACACGCTGAAAAGCGATTATGCGTGTTGATAGCACGCCAAAAATGGAAATACAAATTGGCACGCCATTTCATGAGATCAGTCTGCTGACTGGACTGTTTAAATTCAGCTTTATTCAGTAAGCTCTTCAGTATATACAATTCTGTTTTTATCTTAATAGGAAATCGATGACACGCACACCATGCACACTGCTGTTCTCCATGCCCTTCCTGTGTATCTGCGCGATGACGTTTCTGGATTTTTCAGAACCTGCCCAAGGAGTCTCCTTAAGTCACTAACATATTCTACTGTGGATTATGTAAACAGTAAATCAAAATACAAACATGCTTTAGGACTTGCTTTTGTTTATTCTATCCCTACAGTTTTTGGTCTTCTTTCTCCTCAATAAAAAGGAACTGTATTGCATTTTATGTAAGACATTTACTTTAGCTGGGTTTAAGTCTATCTAACACCACTTAGATTCTCCGGTAATTTGGTGACTAAACACCATCGACTCGACTTTGATGTCATAAGTCGTTCAACCCCTAGTGTTCAGAACATGGATCTTATGTTTTCACCTCTTAAAATGAGACCCAAGTCTCCTTTGTAAAAGAGGTGTTGGATTTCAATGGGACTTGGTTAAAGAACGGGGTGGTTATGGCGCAGTGGATAAGACACATGCCTTTGGTGTGAGCGACCCGAGTTCGAATCCACTGTGAGACACCAATGTGTCCCTGAGCAAGAAGACACTTAATCCCTAGTTGCTCCAGAGGTGTGCGACCTCTGACATATATAACAATTGTAAGTCGCTTTGGATAAAAGCGTCAGCTAAATGAATAAATGTAAATGTAAAGAAAAATGATCTCTTTTCCATGTGTTAGTTTGTGATTAGTGTCTCTTTTTCATCCATTCAGGATGAGTCTGAGCCATGACACAATGACACAAGTCCAGTTCACTACAACCCTGTGAGAATATCTGTCATTCTTAAAAAATGAGGAATTGGCGATGTCATTATCTGTGTTTTTAAGTTCCCCTCTCACTCCTTGTCATGGCTGGTTATTGTTTCTCACACTGTTCTGTTTGTTTGGGTATTTACTTATTGAAATAAAACCTTTGCTATGCTGTATCTACACCTACCTATATCCACCCATTGACGTGACAGAATGACCAGTCCACAAGGAGTGAGAGGGGAGCTAATGACAAGGACAACAGGTGATGATGATGTGCAGGTGCAGGTGATGATGACAGAGGATTCTGGGAAGTGTAGTGCAGAGACAGACAAGGAAGACAGACGGTAGCTGTGACGGTATCAATGTATTGTTTACTTATTATATAACATCAAGTTTTTTTATTTTTGCTGTTCTGCATGTGTAATGTTTTATTTCTGCATGTATCTGGGGAACGGTTGTTGGAGTCTATGTTTTATTTTTAATATTAGGGAAAAGACACACATTCATGCGTGACAAAAAAATAGGAGGCAAAATATATTTTTTGTAATTCTGTTAATTACACTGCGCAAATCAGATGAGGAAGGGTTGGCTCTCCAGTCTCCATAGAACTTAAAATATTCATTTTATTTTAGTTTTCGTGTTCGCATTGATGAGGAAAAAACAATGTTACAGACGCCACCGCTCTGAACTGGCACTAAAAGACTGCTTGAAAACTTTCACATAGTCTGTTGCCTTTAAGAAGTAAAAGCAGACAATACACTGTAATACAACTGTAATACAAGCCTCACTGAACATGTAACGAGTAAAATATTACTGAAAATTGATTAGTAATGCCTTACACTACTGCGTTACAGCAAAAAGTAATATGTTACTTTATGTGTAAGTTACATACACTCGTTTTCAACCGTTCTGACTCCGCGCCTACATGGTTTCGGGAACCAAGATAGACCGGTATTTGCCCGTTTGCTGTAGTTAAATAGCGGGGCGCTCACTGTTTCTCGTTCGGCTTTAATATTATGCTTTTATGTACTGATTCCATTTATATTTAGACTTTTCCTTCCAAAATGTTTGTTGTGGCAAGAAATCGTAGCTATTTGTTGTCTAACATAGAGTAACAGCCGTGAATGTCACTCACAATATAGTAGGCTATGAATATGTATAGTATAAATGTAATTCGGACGTTCTACATCCATCATGTTTTATACGTCATGTGATCTACCAGCTTTAGTTCAGTTGCGTCGCTTCACTGCCATCCGTTAATCCTCTCCCGTGGCCTCATGGATGTAAAGTGTCCATGGAATGTGCGTGAAGCTGGAAGAAGTAGGTCATCCGGGGACTGTTTTTCGATGTTCGTAACAGACTACTCTGTTGGTGTACTGTTTTTCGCATACTATATAGCAGGCCTAGGGAAGATTGAAGAAAGATTTTGAAGATTTAAAGGAAGAAAACCCACACAGTGTCTTATAATGTGTCAGATTGCCGCACTATGAACGCAACCACTCTCCACAGTGCCTAATGAAGCACCCGTCTTGAGAAACTGCTTCATATCTGCAGTGAAGACCAATAGGAGATCACCAGATAACCGGGAAGAGTTTTGCTCAGAGGGTGATAGAGGGTCTCTGTGTTGTGCTTTCTCGCAGGATAGCTGTTTTGGACGGTGCTGGGTGGTGGTGGGTGTCGTCACTCCACACCATATCTATGGGAATGACCCACGGCGTCAGGTGGTGTGGCGCCCTCACTCCCTCAGCGCCTTCGACCAGGTGAAGCACTCTTACTGCAGCGAGACGCTGCTTTATATAAGATCAATAGTGAAGGCTTCGCTAGGTGGGTGTCGGATGGGGTCCACTTCAGCTTCTCGTGGTTGCCCGACGCGAGTCCGGGAGGGAGGCAGGACAAGCCCTTCCCTGGCTGGGGTGAGTTGGAGTGGGACAGAGATCTCAGGGGACCTAATGGCTGGAGCTGAAATTAGTTAGGTTTACGGTTTTAGTGTGGCTGGATATTGAAGATCCACCCAAAACGTTCAGAGAGTGGGAGCTCCATGCATTGTGGTCCTGTAGGTACTGTAACGAGAGTGAAAAGGTGCAGCGGAGCAGTTGACCTGTGCGGATCAACCTTGGTGTCAACCAAAAGTCTGCACAGTTCTTCTTCTGCCGTACATCTAAAAAACCTTGTTTTCACTTCTTCCTCCGGTTATAATTTATTGATAAATCATTAATGACAATAATTAATAAACGGAGATTAGTCACGGCGGCGGCGGCGTGTGCAGCTGATGGGGGCTCGGCTTGTCCCCGTACAAAACCTGCAATCTATAAAACAGATAATGGGAAGGTGATAGTGGAGGATGAATTGTTAAACTTCATCGTGGTTAATGTATATCAGTCCGATGCTTTGCTGGGTAACGTTAAGGTCCCAAAAGATGGATTGTTGTGTCGGGATATGAACTGTACAACATTGTAAGATTTATGTTCCCTGTATGTAGCTATTGTGGAGTCCCTTGGTATCTCGCGTTGGCCATTATATAAACCCAGGTCAAAAGTGTGCAACGCTAAGCCAGGATGGAAGGATCATGTAGAAGAGCTTCATGAAGAGGCCCGTAATGCTTTTAAAGATGGGCTGGGGCAGGTAAAAGCAGGCAGGGCCCCTCGTTTGAAAATAAGAAATGCTCTCTAATGCTAGATTTAAAAGTGCACTCCGCTATATTAAAAGAAATGAAAACCAAATGAGGTCAGATTCACTGGCACGGAAGCTGCAAAAAAATAATGTTAATGAAAGAAAGACAGAAATACTATTAATAATTGCAAAACATCTCTTCCATCTAATATAGATGCGAGTGCATGATGGTCCTGATGAAATCTCTCAGTTATGACGGAGACATTATTGTGAACTGCTAAACTAAGTAATCTGGTAACAAGAATTGGTAACATCAGTAGCTGATGACTTTAATACTGTAAATGAAACTGCTGTAGACTACCATTTGAACATTTATGTGACAAATTAAGATTTTTTTATATAATATTGACTGTTTATAACTAAAGATTCTATGTAAACAATATCTTATATAGGCAAATCAACTAATAATGGGTTAAAAAAGAAGCTGAATTTAATAAAAAATTATATTTAAAACTTATAAAGGAAATCCATTGCTTGTTTTTTATGCACACATTTACTTATTAAAGTAACTTTTCATTTGACTGCTTGTTGTTTTCTGACTACTGGTAAATTGGTTAATTTTTTTTTTTTTTTTTTTTTTAAAGAGACAATTTTGAAAGTCAAAAATGAATGAATTTAGTCTAAATACTCTGCTCTTTCTACTAATGAAAGTTTGAACTAATTTAAATTTATTCAGACTTGAAACTGAACTGATGATAGTGCTGCCATCTAGTGGAGATCAGTGAGCATGACGTTTCATATCGATCTGTCTATACACACAAATAGATATTATTATTAGTCTCTTGGAATCAGTAGGATTGTCTGACCGTACATTAGTCTTTTTGTTCCATGCTTTAATCCTGAACAAAATTCCTACTAATATCCTTTAGGATTGTTTTCAAATGATTCTAGATATTCCTTTATTATATATATTTCCTTTAGGATAACAAATAAAATGTTTTATGTGGTAAAATTTGAATGAATGTGTAAAATAAAATGTTTTGCGTACAGTAATCGATCAGTGTTTTACACCATTTTAACCAGGTTTTGACTTTATGCACTTCACTTATTCCAAATGATTTTTTCTAAGAACAAATATTCCATGAAGACTTAATACAAGGTCATGAAATCTGCACTGCATGTCATCCCAACTACCCTTTAATAATTGTGATAGATCACCAGATTGTGAGCATGACATGCTGATGCCGAATGTGGAAGGAAAATGAAAAGAGGCCGTCATCAAAGTTTCCATAATACTTTTTTATTAAATCGCATATGTATAAAAGCCAACCATTTGCATGGTTTCCAACCATTGAAAATGGTTAAATTCGAGAATTTGGACATGGGGTCGCACTGAGATCCCCATAACTATGGATTTGTGGCATATAGGGCCTTAAAATGAAGATTCCATAAGAAACGTTTATTATGAATGAGAATCATGAGATATTATCTTTAATACTTCTTTAGTTGCAGGGATGCAAACTTTGGAAAAAACATATTTATGGCACTCAGACAGGAATGTTCTCTGCCATTGAGCTGATTGAGCATTTTCAGATATTCCCCTTTAAAATAAATAAGTATCAGTTGTACGAAAATAGACCAGGCAAGGCAAGTTTATTTACATTTTATACACAATGGCAATTCAAAGTGCTTTACATAGAAGAAATTCAAATAATCAAAAGAAATCAGAATAATTAAAACAGTTTAGAATAAAAAATATGAAATAATGAAAAATAATGATAAAAATAAAATACGGTAAATTAAAACAATTTAGAATAAAATGAAGTACAGTAACAGTCGGACGAACAGTGGCACAGTCACAGTGCTCATTCAGTAAATGCACAGCTAAACAGATGTGTTTTGAGTCTGGATTTGAATGTGACTACTGTAGGAGCACACCTGATCTCTTCTGGAAGCTAATAATATAATAATAGCTAAAAGCAGACTCTCCATGCTTTGAGTGAACCCTTGGTATTTCTAGCTGATGTGATCCTAATGATCTGAGTGATCTGTTGGGTTTATATTCAGTGAGCATATCTGCAATATATTGAGGTCCTAACCCATTAAATAATTTATATACCAGTAGTAATACTTTAAAATCAACGAATTTTACGACGATTTTACAACTCCATAAGAAAAAAAACAACAACAATACAAATAACAGAAATGTACAAATGAGTAAAAACAAAAAAATAAAATAAAAGTAGGGAAAAAACTATAAACGTAAGTAAAAACAATAAGAAAAATCAAAAAGTAGCAAAAATAAAGTACGGTAATTAAATAAGCAAAACAATAATGATAAAAAAGTACTAAAAAGTCAAAGAATGAAAATTAAATCAAATTAAGTTGGTGTATTAATGTTAATATAACAGTTAAAGTAGGCATTAGGGAGGGAAACGACAGTTATTTGTAAAATGGACATTGTAATAAATCAACAGAGGGTTCAAAACAGTGACAACTGCTTGTTCCGGGACAGCAGAAGATGTCAGTCCTGAGCGTTTGTCCCGGGACAGTGCAGAAGACCAATGAGAGCATCACTAACAAGTTCATCTTGCGATTCAACGAGGAACATGTTTTTGCTCCACATATATGAGATCTTTTTGAAATGCCCTCTAATGATTTCTTTTTGAAATGCTCTCTAATGATCATAGACTGATATTTGTCTAATGTCTGGAGTCCTTTAAAAGGAAGTAGCCTATATGCGTTTCAATACATGTATTTTCTGAGAATTTTTATTTCAAGTTTTGACTGCAAATGTCATGTCCATAATGCTGGACTTCCCCAATTTTAAATAATTTATCCTCAACTAGTTTTGTGGTGTAGGTCTACGTATTTTATCATGTTAACTTCAAATAATACTAATAGCCTAATTTAAAGATAAGGCAGCATTGGATCTGGACGGTAAGGAGAATAACGCTGGAGTTGGAAGAGGTGTGTCGCGATTCTGTAGGTTCGTGGATCTGAGTCGTGTGGCGAATGGCGATTTCGGTTTCATATTGCATACCGTTACAGCCCCAAAGTTAAGTTCTACTTAGTTATTTTGGTGAAAGTAACTCAAAAGTAATACATGAGTAATGTAACGCATTACAATTCTGAGACAGTAATATTGTAAGGTAATGAATTACTTTTAAATAACAGTAACAAGTAATACCTAATGTATTACAGTTTGGAAGTAACTTGCACAACACTGGTTTCTGAGCACCTGTATTCTTCCCTGTACTCTAGGATTCTGCCTAGTTTGGATTGTTTGAATTACTGTGTGTATTTGACCATGTGTGTGTTTTTGACTACTGTTGTGAATTGTACTAAATATTACACTTGGATCGCTCATCAAAACGGCGTTAATCTACTAAATCTTCTGACTGTTTTGTGGGACAAAGCGGATTATAACTGGTTCACCTGTCAATCAAACTCCGGGCAAAGGGTGAATTGCTATTGTTCAGAAATATGCTTAGGCCCCCTATACAGGAGTTTGAGCATGGCTCCATTGCAGCTGTTATTTATTAAACATCACTGTATCCTGCCCCATGTTCCAACAGCTCTCAAGTTGTTTTTGACTTACCAGGGACGGACTATACCAATAAGCAAAGTAAGCAGTCGCTTACGGCCCCAGGGAATTAGAGGGCCCCTGACAAATACCAAGAAGCCTATATACATCACATGTTACTTATTAGTTTGCTATCCCATTTATTGTATGGCCTGTCTATAACCATTAAGATTTTAATGTTATTATTAGGCTACATCTGCTCGAATGCGAGTGTTTTGAGTTACCTATCGCTTAAGGCCCCCAAATCACTGAGTCGGCCCTTGCTTACCTGTAATGGTTGCAACTGCTGAAAGTTCAAGGTTATGACTCACCATCTGAAAGCATTTTGCTGAGTTAGGACCAACACAACTACATTTGTGATCAATTCATCAAAAGTGCTGGGTGTCAACTTTTTTTTTAGATCAAGAACATCATTTATTTGAAATATCTTTTTTTTGTAACAATGTAAAATACTGTCAATTTTGATCAATTTAAAGTATCCCCGCTGAAAGAATGTCTCATTATTACATTAAAAAATAATTACATTTCATTAAAATAAAATTGTAACCCAAACTTTTGAACAGTCTATATTGTATCAAAATGCACATAGCTTGGGTTAAAGGAGTAGTTCACTTATAAAAGAACTGATAATTTACTCACCCCCATGTCATCCAAGATGTCCATGTCTTTCTTTCTTCAGTCGAAAAGAAATTAAGGTTTTTGATGAAAACATTCCAGGATTTTCTCCATATAATGGACTTCATTGGGAACCAAACGGTTCAAGGTCCAAATGAGAGTTTCAGTGCAGCTTCATAGGGCTTTAAACGACACCAGACGATAAATAAGGGTCTTATCTAGGTTTGAACAGGAGAGTCACGAACGCTCATCACAGAACAGAGCAAGGCGAGCATTTGTGCTTAACTTTTTTTTTTTTTTTTTTAAACGACCGATCGATTCGCTAGATAAGACCCTTATTCATCGACATGGACATCTTGGATAAGCCCAAAAATTATGCAAAATTATTAACACAAGCTGAACAGTAAAATTGTTTTTGTAAATGTATACACATTATGGTTGGCACAAATCATGGGCATTCCCATTGCAAGGGAAACACAGTTTAGGTTGTTTTTTCATTTACTGTGTATAGATCTGTTTTCGATTTCGGTTTTCGAGGATGAGTTTCTCATGCAATCCGAATGCGGTCCATGGTGATTCACATACTAGTATCCGCCCTAAATACTATTCGGAAATAGAATTAGTACGTCCCAAATCCAACCCAAATATGTTGAAATCAGTGTCCCAAAGAGACCCGGATGGTCTACTATATCCGTTCAGAAAGTGCAGATCGATGCACACGCTAACGGCTAATATTGACCACAACCCATTGCGAGTTGGACGAGGATTCGGTTAAAACTACAAACACGAGTGAAAAAACTACAGACATGGAGGACGAGCGAGTCGGACGGTTGTGCAGAGAGGTTTAAATAAAGAGGTTTGAGTGATTAATTTTCAGTATCTAACGTGACGAAAATGTATTTATTCAATGTTGGCTACATTATATTTAATCTGCAGTAGCATTGTGAACTTTTGTAAAAATACATTTAGCCATTAACGTTTAAATGGATCATTACATTCAAATTGCAAACACATCAGGAGAGCCTCCACATGAAAGACCCACGACTGGCAGATGAACGTGCGACAACATTTCTCTCCGAAATGGTAAGAAATGATATTTGATTGAATGGAGGATTTTAACTGTGACGAGGTGATTGACAGGGCAGTTCACGGTGATAGGATGCACGCCACAGATCTGTCTGTTAAATATGAAGAAGTGTGTCCCAAAGCTTGCCTACTCTTTTGCTACACACTCAAAAGCACATACTTTTAGGGCGTAGTATAAGTAGGTGAATTGGGACACAGCCTTGGTCCTCACATCAAGGGTGGTAACGAATAAATGCAACATGCAATGATAAGACGTGGTCTCCCATGCTTTGTGCTAGTAACAAAAGTTTTGTAACCTATACAAGTCCCCAAAAGAGAGAAATCGTACACACTTTTCAAAAGTTTTGAAGCTATGATTGCATATCTGAAACCTCACGTTTTTGACTAGTCGCCATTGTGTAATAATGATCTATGACAGTGACAATAGAGTTCATATCTGGTTTCTATATGCCAATAAACACTCACATTA
The DNA here is from genome assembly GCF_016745375.1 of Pimephales promelas. The sequence continues at coordinate 1,853,792 of NW_024121210.1, read as the reverse complement.
AAAACCTTATTTTGTGTTGTTTTTTTGTGGTAGCATGATGTTTCAGAAATGTGAACTGTAACACTCCTCATTTAAGACTAATTATTAGACAAATTTGACGTGTAGAGTTTTTAGAAGAGAAAGCTAGTAAACTTGAATGATGTTTGCATGCAAAGTACACAAAAAAAATATACTTTTTACCCACAAGAGTTTCTAAAGGCGAACAAACATTAAACATTTATTCAGTTTGAAGAAACTTTCATCCAAAGCAACTTATACATTTTATCAACAATTGTGTTACTTGAAAATCAAGCTCAGTATGATATCCAGCATTGCTTCACTTGGTCTAACGTGAACTATCCCTTTAACAATGAAATTCGAATTTGTCACAATCAAGTTTCCAATGTTGCTCAAAAAACATTTTTCTTCTTCCATGGAAAACAAAAGGATTTTGGAATGAGTGGTTTAATGTACTTGATAGTCAGAATCACACACCTGTTTCAATGTGTGGAAAAAGGCTTAAATATCTCCTTTTGTAGTCAGCAGAAAGAAATCTTAAGACGTTTGGAGCAATGTGCAAGGGTGACGATGATTTCTGAGTGAACCGTCCCACATCGATATACTTATCTGCACTACTGCTACTACCTTAACACCTCTACAAACATGACACTTCACAGCAACCGACTACTCTGTACTATTTCGTTCCTCAAAGTAATGTAATCTTAAAAAGTCTTCCACTTTGTTTGTTCAGCTTCAGCTTCTATGGCTATTTCTAGGGCTGTCACTAATGATTATTTTGGTAATCGGTTGATGATTTTGATGATTAATCGAGTAAAAAAAAAAAAAAAAATTAAAATAGACCTTAGCAGAGACCTAAGCTTTTAAATGACTTAAAATACACCTATAATAATGAGGTAATAATGTAGTAATATGGTTTTATAAAACAACCGTTAAACACAAAATATAAACAATCATCTTATGTGCATTATGTACAGCCTGGTTGGTGATTGTTGTTGTTAGAAATTTTAACTTGATCAAATACTTTAATATTTAATACTGGCCAAACAAAATTCAATTCAAATGTTTACTTAATCTTGGCAACTTCTTAATAATAGAAATGCTACATCCACTGTAAATTCTTGAACAGGAATATGTGAACTATGTGGAAATTCAAATATACTCAGAGCGAGGGTTTACACTTCTATTTTGAAATAGCAATGAAGAGTTTTCATATTTAGAAACATATTTAGGTTTAGGTTCCCCGATAAACATCACAAGCAAGCCAAACTCACAGCATACGCAGAGATGGATTCTGAGACACTACTCACATGTAAATAAAGTTCATGTGGAGCAGCATTAAGACCCGTTCACACTAAGCACGATAACTATAAAGATAACGATAAAGATAACTATGTATGCATCCACACCAACGACCGATAACGCTCTTTTTATTATAAGCACGCGTGCGCTCGCACCAGCGCTGCGGTTTCAAAGTAGCGAAAAAGGATGACTGCTGCTGCTGCTTTACGTTACAAACGAATATCAAAAGAAAAACAGGCGCTTTTGGGCACACGATATCCTTAAAGGGATACTCCACTTTTTTTGGAAATAGGCTCATTTTACAACTCCCCCAGAGTTAAACTGTTGAGTTTAACCGTTTTTTAATCCATTCAGCCGATCTCCGGTTCTGGCGATACCACTTCTGCTGCACTCATGGTACGGCAGTGAAGTTTCCTGATTATTACGCAGAGTATAGTTCCTAGTCATATCAGCCTAGAAAATCACAACTTTACATTTTCCGTCTGTCTTAGTGCGCAATGTAACAATAGAAGAGTCAAGTTTTAAATAGGCAAAATATCGAAACACTTTGGTAATTTTTTGGGAGGAATGCTAATGGTCTTGTGATTTTCAATGATGTATGCTAAGCTATGCTAAAAGTGGTACCACCAGAACCGGAGATAGGCTGAATGGATTCAAAAAAGGTAAAACTCAACAGTTTAACTCTGGGGGAGTTGTAAAATGAGCCTATTTCCAAAAAAAGTGGAGTATCCCTTTAAAAGACGAAAGGAGTTGGGATCGCATCTAAACAGTGAATCTAGCAAGTCTAGTGTAATATCTAACAGTGGATTTAGCTGATGAAGTCAATGATGGGATAAAACATCGCCTAGTCAACACCTTTATGTACTTTTACAACACCTTTATGTCTTTACTTTTAACACCTTTTTCTCTGCAACTTCAGCAATGTTGTCAACTAGTGCTGGATATAGCCTACCTGAGGTAATTTTGTTACACTACGCTAAACTGCATAATATCTCATTGTGAATACTTTTCATTGTTTATTTCCAGGATACGACCGATTGCTTATATATCCATCTTTTTTAACATATGACTTGTCAAATTTTTGACTTCTCTAAATTTTTTTTTTTGAAATGTGCAAGAACTTTAAATTAGAATGGATTCTGATTGGTTGTCAGTGTTTTACCGTTGGAAAAAAAAGGGGTCCCAAGGATATCGTTCCTCATATCTTTATCGTTATAGCTGTGGTGTAAACTCTGTTACTCTTTAATATGGAGAACGATTTTTAGAATTATATCTTTATAGTAATCGTACTTGGTGTGAACGGGCCTTTACTGTGAGCGGAGCGGCTCTGAAACGCATATATATATTAGATCTGCAACGCCATGTACAGGTATTTTAGCGGTTACTCGACGCAAGCAAAATGCAATCAAGGGCTTTTTTAAATCGAGTACTCGAATTTTATCGAGGATTCGTGACAGCCCTAGATACAGTATTTCCATTGTGAAATCCATGTTATTTAAACATATAATACAGTAACAGATACAGTAATATATTGACATTTTTTTTTTTTATTTGATCCTGGACTGACTTTGTTAAAAACTATTTTTAAGGATGTCAGCGTTCTGAGTCCATTGCAATTTTGGGAGTCTTTGATTCAATTTAATGACACACTACGTAGTTGGAAGTGTCGCACCTGGGGATGAACTCTCCTCGTCCTGGGGCCTGAAGATGAACTGTGCTAGTTTGGGGCAGTTCTGCTGTTTTAAATGTCTCAGCAGATGGCTGAACTGGCTGAAGCCCCTGCCGCACGAAGGGCACTGGTACGGCTTCTCTCCGGTGTGCACCCGCTCGTGTTTCTTCAGGTTTCCAGACTCGGCGAAGCTCTTCCCACAATACGAGCATGTGTACGGCTTTTCTCCGGTATGGATTCTTTGGTGCATTTTCAGTTCGCTGGCTCTAGTAAAAGCGCTGCCACACTCGGAGCACACGTGCGCTTTCACACCGGTGTGTTTTTTCTGGTGGTCTTTAAAATAGCAGAGCCATAAAAAACTCTTCCCACAAAAAGAACACACGTACGGCCTCTCGTTGGTGTGGATTTTCACGTGTCTTTTTAAGTGCGCCGCCAAAATGAACTTTTGACCGCACTGGTCGCAGTTAAACGGCCTTTCTCCAGAGTGAGTGAGCAGGTGTGTTTTCAGACTCGTCGCATGAGTGAAACTCCTTCCGCACTGAGTGCATGTGAAAGGCTTCTCTCCGGTGTGAATCCTGATGTGATCCGTAAGGTTTGCTTTGTGAGTGAATCTTTTTCCGCACTGCTGACATGCGAATCGCCTCTCTCCAGAGTGAATCCTCATGTGATCCTTAAGGTTTCCCTTGTGTGTGAAGCTCTTCCCGCACTGAAGGCACGTGTAAGGCTTCTCTCCGGTGTGAGTCCTGATATGATCCTCAAGGTGTCCTCTTTGTTTAAAACACTTGCCACAATGAGGGCAGATGAGAGTGCTTTTCTGTGCACAATTATTTTCAGTCTGTGTGCAAGTCAAAGGTTTGTCACTTGTTATGAATGTATGAGGTTCCTCAAACTGACATTTCTCCTCCACTTCCTTCAGCTCTTGACTTTCCTCTTTCACCTCCACCAGGTCTAAAATGAACAAAAATGGGATATAAAAAAAATCAAGACATTTTTCTCGCACTCTTGGCATTGCTGCAGTGATGATGATATTTGGTTCGCTTTTTTCCTTAGAAATGACTTTGTGATTGAAGGGATGTTACTTGAATATGGTACAATATCAACATATTCCATGTCAATTGATTTATATAAATAAATAGACCCTGCAATTACCGTAAGTTGATCAAACTGGGGACCTACCTTTTTGTCCTTCTGAGTCATCCTTTAATATTTTGAATGGTTCTGGATCACTTACGTCCCCAATCACCACTCTGATGAATTCCATCTTTTCAACGATGTTTTAGGCAGGATTGGTCGTCACACCAGAACTAGGATGACTGAAATATTCCCATCTCTGTGGAGCAGCTTCACTGGTATGGAGATCCAAATCTGCAAAGTCAAATTTAAAGTTTAAGGTTAGTTCACTCAAAAATGATTCCCCTAATTTACTCAATTACTCAAGCCATCCTAAGTGTATATGACTTTCTTCTTTCAGCCAAACACAATCAGTGTTACATAAAAATATATCCTTGCTCTTCCAAGCTTTTTAATGGGAGTGAAGAGTAACTGAGACAAAATAATCATGATTATTTGTGCAATAATCGAGCAGCACTACTTTGAAGGCAAGAAAAGCGCATCCATCCATCATAAAAATAATTAATATGGTTCGAGGGGTTTAATAAGAGCCTTCTGAAGCTAAGCTACGAAAATATTTATAACTTTATAAACTGTAATGACTGACTCTTCCAGCTGAAGAGTGACCTCTGACCAGACACGTGATGTATTGACAAATACAAAGCACAGAGGAGATGATAGAGCAAAACTAAACACCTGTCATGAATTAGAAGTCTAAAACAAGATTTTTTTAAAGAGAAACTTTGGTGGATTACAATATAAGAGAAGAGGAGCTTGAGTTTGCTGCCCAGGTCTATTTGCTTGAACCGCGTCTAAGCTCACGACACTCTTACATCATACGCCAGAACTTGACTCTATCGTGAACGCGCACGGCCGTTAGTGGAAGCTAGTGATAACTGTTTATGAAGTTATAATTATGGATATTTTTCTTACAAAATGCCTTTATTAGAGGGCATATTGCAGAGGGGGCCTTTTTTTTTTTTTTTTTTTTTTTTTTACAAAATTAATATATAGCCTAACCTTGTATAAAAATATCATATGAAAAGTCATGAGGGCACAAATTTAATAGAAAAAGTTTCCTTGACCATTTTTAAAAATGTTTTTTTTTTTTTTCTCCCCCAACATCATATTATATAATTACTTCACAAGAGGGAGTCTTTCCCGGGCTCTGCGTTTGCTCACTGCAGAGTATAGGTTGATATTCAGTTGGAGCGGCCGTGAGTTATTCATTTCAATTTATCGTCTTCATAAATCATTGTGTTTGAGGAGGCTGCTCAAACTCCAGCCAGTCAGGACATCGAGTCCACAGGTTTCCTAACAAGATAAAGGACGGTGCTATCCTCCATGTCGTGCGTTTTGTGCAGGTGAAGAGACAGGACTTCACTTGTGCATCTGCTTCGAAAAACACGGTGTAGTGTTTAGTGTGTGTAGTGTTCACTTTAGATCCGAGGATTATCATCCAGTTATGATTGAGTGGTAGCATATAGGAGCCTTAAAGCCTGGGTGCAAAGTCAGGCACTGCACATCAAGTCATACATTGACTCACTGGGGATCTTACCTGCAACATGCCCTTTAACCCCCCTGGAACCGTGTATGGATGTTTTTATGATGGATGAATTCGCTTTGGGCTTCCCATTCACTCCCATTATAAAGCTTGGAAGAGGGAGTATATTTTCAACTCTAATTGTGTTTGGCTGAAAGAAGAATGTCAATTACACCTAGGATGGCTTGAAGGTGAGTAAATCATTGGATCATTTAAAAAAATTCTATAGGAAATGTATGAAAATAATAAATGCTGAACGGGTGAAAATATTGAAAATGCAAAAACTAATTAATAGTTCTAAAATGTGCCTTAATTCAACCTCTTTCAGTAAAATGTATCCTATTTCGGTCTATTTTTAAGATACATAACACTGATGATTTCACTAGCTTTAATGACATAGGAACACAGTACAATGACTATAAAGTGTAAGAAACAATATACGCAGCTTCTGTACTAAAATTATGTTAAACCTCCCATTCTGTCCGGTTTTACTTCATTGATGTGAACAACAGGCCTCAAAACATTACAATATTATATTCGCCAAAAATCTACATTTGTTTCACATTACTAACGCAAAATGTCTTCAATAATAGGCTAATACCGTGTCGTCAGGAGCACTTCTGTCAAAACTTCCAACCGTATCATATAGCTTTAAACACATTTAACAAGTGAAGCGCTCAAAACACAAACCTTCTCTCGGCAGAATAACAGCAAACATCCATGTTCCTGTGACTTGCCTGACGTCATCGTGACGTCGTTCGGCGAAACTAAAATAAAAGTCTCGATCATAAATAAAACTCATAAAAGCTCCAATGTGTCTTCCGTTACATCTTATTGAATTCGACTCTCCCACGGACTTAATAAACGCAAAAATGGTGTTTTGATGTTCTATGAGAGTTTCTGTAAAGATTTGACTTAACTGTACTCTACTTTTTTATTTCATAACACAACCATGTTGAGATCATATTCATTTTAATCATTTTAGAACGTTTTGTATAGTTAGTTATATAATATTAATACTATTATATATATTTTGACCAGAATTAACTTAAAAAAATATTTATTCAAAGACTGTTAGGGGTGTAGTGGTACACAGAAGACAAGGTTTAGGACACCTTTTTGGGTTCCATACGAATTCGAAACAGGAAATAGCTACAAATCCCCAATGCTAGTTTTCTTTTATTTTATGCGGCCCTGTGCCTTCCCATTTCCAAGACACACATATTTAATCACTGGACAGCAGTACTAGAATGGGCTTTATGCACAGCTGCACTACTTCCTGAACTTCAGCCAGCTCCTTGTTTCCTGTCTGCCATTATTGGGCAACATTGATTAATTCGGGTGTGTCTGATTATTGTTGCCGTGACTACTGAGGTCGAGCACACCTGAATTAATCAATGTGTCCAATAATGGCAGACAGGAAATAAGGAGCTGGCTGAAATTCAGGAAGTAGTGAAGCTGTACATAAAGCCAATTACACGACACAAAGCCAAATTATTTTGTCTCATTCAGGGTTGGCAACTTTGGGACTTTGACTAGAGGGAGACTGTAAAATTTCAGTGAGTGCAGAGAAATTTTTGGCCAACCCTAACCCTAATTTTAAAAATGTCAGTCCTTGTTTACTTATAAACCCTGATTTATGCAGCAACATAAAACAAACAAACAAACAAACAAAAAAGAGTGGAAACGTTTTTTTTTTCAAAATGTACAATTCATTTATTGATTGCACAAAAAAAAATGGCTGATTAATAATAAGTACAAACATGTAAAACAACAACATCTAAACAATGAGAAATCTCAAAACAAAAGGAACACATAATAGTTACTCCACCTCCCCAGAAAACCACAACACACAAGTTTCAGAAATTAGACCTGTTATACAGTATGCCTCAGTGGCAGTTTGGCCAGCTTCACTGCCTCTGCTTGGTATGGCAAGGTAAGGTTTGCATCTAAAGCAGGGTTCGATCCATTCATTAACAATCCGTCCGTCACGTGACAAATGAACGAAAGACTCGGAAGGTAAAGTAATTATTTATGTTCCCTGTAAATGATTTTTGACTGCATTATTATGATTTCTTAATTCAGAATATAATAAACTGCGTAGGTGCATGTGTTCGGGGAATATGGCTGTTAAACGTATAACATTTAAAGCCATTTAAAACAAAATGACTCGAAAAAAGATTTGTTCATTTTAACAAACGAGATTGAACATGCGAATGAGTAAAAAGATCCGAACTTCCCATCGCAGGGTGCCATCAAGTGACAGTCTGTGCGGTCAGTCATTTAGGCCAATAACTGAAAAGGTTCGCTCGCATCCGCATCTGGAATCTGGACAACCTTTGGTAATTTGGGGGATTTTAAATTGCCACTCGCTCAATTTGCCAAAATGTAATTTGTACCATGAGCCTAATTTTATTAAGCAATTAGCTTGCCCAAATAACGCACGACGTCAGACAACGTTTGCAACTATAGTTGACGTCGATACTCGGCACACAGACTGATAAGGCAATTACGTCACTACTGAGAAGGCACGCCATTTTCTGATCTGCTTACCTTGATTGTCTTTCAAACGTGCGTTACGGCTCCGACTCCAAACCTGTCCTCTGAACTCTCTCTGAACTTTTCACACGCAACTTTCAGCAAATCAACGATCAGAGAATACTGCCGTGAGAACATTGTTGGCCGATGTTACAGCTGTGGGCCTTAAACTCCTCACTCCTCTCCTGTCAGTTTCACGCCAGATGCGTAAGAGTTGGCAACCCTGCTCATTATAACAGCGGAAACTTAAAATACTCAGTAATTTAGGCATAAGACTGACACAGTGTATCAGTTGTGTTTGTTAGTTCCATTTTCATGGACTCCAACTTTGTTTTAATTAGTCACGTGTTCCTCTGGTTTTCCCACACTACATCCGTTTCCATGGACACTAATCCTCATCACAGCTGTTTGTTTAGTTCATCACAGTGGCCGTTTCTCAATACCAAGTACGCAGACTTCGGACTTGCGTCCTTGGTAGTTCAGACTTGCAAGTTCGACTCCGGAGAACGAACTCCCGAGGATGCGAGGACGCAAGTCCGGTTCTTCTGCAATTGGAACAGAGCGTACTTGATCGCGTCACTCACGTTCTACTCGATATTTTAGGCAACAATAAAACGAAATTTGCTACAACTCTGCATCTTTTCGTCAACAATAAAACGAAATATGTTAAAACACCCCTCTGACTCTTTTCATTAACAAAAAACAACATAGCCTATTAGCCTAATGGCCATGTGGTTCAGGCAACGCGATTCTCTTCACTGCATTTATGAACATGATCTATTTGTTTTCATTTTAAAAATATGAAACATTGATTTTTATTGACATTTATCAAACAGAGACAGGGTTATGTCATTTTATTTTATTGTTCATATAGTAAAGATAATATAAAAAAAGTTGTTGACATGAAACCTCAAACTATTTTTTTTTTTTTTTTTTTTGCGCCGTGGAACAAAGTATAGTTTAATGAGACCAAAGATAGACTTATACACAAGACGAGTTATACGTCAAGGTTTATCCACTAGACTAGAGAGATCAGGTGTGTTCGACATCGCCTGCGGCTGGATGCAACCGATCGGCGAGAACAGCCGCGTGCAGGCGGGGAGGAGCTGCAAACGGAGACGTGAAGTCGGACAATTTCTGGTTCCCGTACCGACGGCTCACGTGGTGTTTGCATGCTTTACCACAGCTTAAGTGAAATAAATGCAACATTTGCCAAATAAACAGATATTTCAGACACATTTTCATCCAATACTTTACTGCTTCATACAGCATCTGTTTGAACTAGAATAAAGTTCAAAATAAGCCTATAATCAATGACGTGGAATCAACGTTTTTTAATCAGTTTTATTTTGATAAACATGATAAACATGACACAATATAACATTGCGACTACATGAAAAGAGTGTTTACTGTTATAAAATACTGATTTGTGAGCTTTAGTGGAACTAAACGTGTGAGAATAAACACGAAACGCGTGTGATCGTTGTCATGCGGTGAATCCGGCGAATCGTGGAACAGCTGTGACATCATCAGAGCTCGTGCAGCCGCTCTTGAGAAGCTGCGCTGGCTGAGTCCTCCGGCTACTCTCGTATCGCTCTCGCGGTACTTTGATGGCATACGTCACAGTCACGTGGAGTCAGCGCTGCATCAAGTCGGACAAAATTTCTAACCGGCATGCACTGTTTCAAGTCAGCCGACGATCGGTCTGCGCAGAGCTGCATGAAGTCGAACAAGCCTATCAGAGCCGGCGGCAAACGTCAGAAGCACTAGCCGAGGATAAGTTGTTCCAGTCGGGGTTGATCTCGCTGAGTGTCCGCTGAAGGCTTGGATGTCAGAACTCCGAAAAAGTCAGATACATTTTTTAGATAGGCGCTATCTTTATAAAACTACAGATTTGAGATTTAAACAACCACATTCTCGCCTGAAACACTCTTAAAATTACATTTCATGACTCAATAACAGTAGTATTTTGATATTTCGCGGATTTTCTCCTCTCCTATTGACGCTTGCTGGTTGGTGCGAGGTGCATTCTGGGTTACCTGGCTATCTCAAGTCCACACAAGTCACCTCTCGATGCATCCTCGGGGTGCTTCTCATTTCTTATTTGTGCATCCTCGTTTCCTTTCCTTGCTTCCTTTCCTTGCGTCTCAGCTCCACCCCCTGTAGGACGCGAGGGGAGGAAGCGAGGAAAGGAAAGGAGGACAGAGGAATCGAATAAAAGCTTTTTTATATACATTGGAGTACTTGATGACTCGAGCGTCACTCCACAGTGTCATCAGCGGCGCTAAAAGGATCTGCCCTTATGTTGTTAAAGTTTGGTTATTTAATAAATTCATAATAAATAATAATAAAGATAGGCTATACTGTTGAAATATCAGAGATGTGTGGTTTATATAAACTGCAAGTATAAATTAAAATGATTGTGACCGATGTGAAGGGGGAGGAGAATTGACGCGTGCGTCACGTTTAGTCAGTATAACAGTTCCGCGTAGGATGCACCTGTATATCCTCACTCATGACTCCTCAGGAAGCCTCCTCACTCCTCGATCCTCGACTCCTCACGGTGCAATTAGAGAATTGAGATGTCCTTCAAGATGGCTGAGCTCGATCGGTTTCCGGGTCATAGGAGGGAGGACGGAGGAGCGAGGAGACGAGGAGGGATATTGAGAAGCACCCTCGGTAAACGGGGCGGATCAAGAACAAATCCGGGGATTTGAAGTGGACTTGGCTAGATGCGAACTTCGAATTGGAACAGTACTTCGGCAGCGACTGATGACGTTTCACAAGTCCACAAGAACACAAGTACAGACAAGTACGCATATTGAGAAACGGCTTAGTGAAGCTTGAATTTACAGGTGTGTCCCTCTTTGGCTAATATATTTTCAAGATGGAGGCGCAACATGACTACCGCCATTCGAGCAACCCGCTCATGTATTTTAAATGGCAGATTCAACGCTTACGAGAATTCTTGATTACATGGTGGAAGTAATTACACATGAATGAGCACATATACTTAGGAAATAAATAAGTGTTTTTTTTTTTGCTAAGAATCAACTGGATTTTTTTTTTTTTTTTTTTTTTTTTTTTGCTTTTAAGCTTTAAAGGCAAGCGACTAAGGTGTGAGTGGCTTTATGGCTGCCTGAAAAACGGCTGGATAAGCAGTGACCTGTTCCTGGAGTGGGGTCAGATGTTTTCAGAGCTGCTGCCAAAAGATGACCAAAGGCCACATGTTCACTTGTTGGATGGCCACAGTAGCTATGTCAATAATTTGGACTTCATACAACTGATGAAAGACAAAAATGTGAATGTGATGACCTATCTGCCTCACTCCACACATGCCTTCCAGCCTGCTGACAAAGCACTTTTCAAGGGTTTGAAACACATTTGGTATGAGGCGGATCTGAAGTGGGTAAGGAGGACGGTAGGAGAGAAGATCCCCAATTATAATTCATGATTTGACCATGAGGAACAAACACAATCTATGAACAGTTTTTTCAAATGTGAGTCACAGATGGTATTTGGCACAACAGAGCTGGTTTGAGGAGTTGATCGTAATAATCTTTCTTTGACAACAACCAATAAAAATCAATCTTCACACTGTATAAGCTATTCACACAGGAGCACACCATCAACCTTCATGACATAACTCCCCCACATAATGCGGTGCGAGGACAGCAGAAAACAAAGTTTTTAATCCAGGATCATCCTGCTGTGCAGTCACCAGACCTACCAGAGCAATGGGTGAAGGCAAAAGACAGCCCCCAAACCAATGAAGGAATCTGAAGATAATTTAGCCTTAGAACACATAACCTCATGCACATATAACATGGGACCTATTCAATCTACTAAATATAATGAACTGAATATAAATCTCCTTAAGCAGTATCAAGGCTATTCTTTATTAGATCATACAGAAATTAAATGCATTTTACCATAGACTAAAAAATATGGACAAAGCGTCTGTGACGTGACGTCACCCATAGACTTTCTGAAGAACAGTTTTGAGGCTGTTTATGCGGCGCCATTTTAGAAAATCTTGAGAAATACAAAATACAAATGTTCAGAAAGGATACAGAGGTGGTAAGATGTGTTGTGTCAGATCATGGCCGAGATGTCAAATTCCACTCAGCGCAGCCCGTTATCAGCTGTCAATCAAAGTTATCCGCCCTTATTTGTAATACATTTTATATCTAAATACGATCTAAACTAATGAGTTAGAAAAAAATTCACCCTCCTCACAGTTGTCAGGCTCTCGGAACCTATCCAAAAATACAATAAAAGTCCATGGGACCAAACTGTAAAAGCATAAATTTATGCAGTGAAAACGGACATTTTAATATGGAATATCTTTGAATATTTGCTCTCTTTTGGGACCTCCCTCTAGCGGATTTTAAATACAGTACACAAAAATACAGTACACACCAAAAAAGGTGTGTGTTAAACTGTCTTTTGGACCTTGAACCGTTTGGTTCCCATTGAAGTCCATTATGGAGAAAAATCCTGGAATGTTTTCATCAAAAACCTTAATTTCTTTTCGATTGAAGAAAGAATGACTGGACATCTTGGATGACATGGGGGTGAGTAAATTATCAGCAAAAGTTCTTTTAAAAGTGAACTACTCCTTTAATGAAGCTGACAACACTGGGTGTGCTGAGTACACAAGTTTATTGAAAGGCGTGTTTTCTTGCAATCATCTTGCATTACGCTGTCTTAAAAAGCAGTACTTAAAGGACAACTCCGGCGCAAAATGAACCTTTGGTCTAATTACACATTGCTAGCTAGTCAACCGTTATCTGAGATTTGTTTTCATGATTGCCGGATGTAAATAGTTTTATCTCTAAAAACAGTTTAGCCTATAACGCTAGTATAATGCTAGTCTATAGGGCATAGAGTAATGACAAATAAAAATCGCTTCTTATTACCACTAAAAAGGCTCAAAATAGCCCCACACTAACACGGTAGCATAACATGGGTCCCTACATTCAAACCGAAGCATTGAGAACGTTGTTAATGTCCATACAGTTTAATAAGAAGATATTTTATACACACAGTCAACTTCGCGAATACAGGAAGAAGCCATCTTTGAAAAAAAGTCTCTACCAGTCGATCTACAAACGCCGATCCAAGTGCGCTGAACTGTGCAGAATCTCATATGGTCCGTTGTTTTCAGAAGAAACACAAAAACAAACCGTTTTCTTCTCTTCGATATGTACACGTAGCCTACTGTTCGCGCTCACCTTATCACCTTATTCACATCTCACCAGCGCACTTGGATCGGCGTTCGTAGATCGACTGGTAGAGACTATTTTTCCAAGATGGCTTCTTCCTGTATTCGCGAAGTTTACTGTGTGTATAAAATATCTTCTTATTAAACTGTATGGACACTGACAAAGTTCTCAATGCTTCGGTTTGAATGTAGGGACCCTTGTTATGCTGTCGTGTTGGTGTGGGGCTATTTTGAGCCTTGTTAGTGGTAATAACAAGCGATTTTTATTTGTCATTACTCTATGCCCTATATACTAGCATTATACTAGCGTTACAGGCTAAACTGTTTTTAGAGATAAAACTATTTACATTCAGCAATCATGAAAACAAATCTCTGATAACGGTTGACTAGGTAACAATGTGTAATTAGACTAAAGGTTCATTTTGCGCCGGAGTTGTCTTTTAAAGCCACAATATGCAGGATTTCCGTTTTTGTCAAACTGTGACCCCTAGAGTCGCTGAGGAGTACTTGTACTGTCGTAAATAGCATTCTCGCAGAGATGTCTCTGCACTCACGGCCCGATCTCCTCCCCCTGTATAGCGGTACCTGTTCAGATGTAAGCTGTAATGAGTGGAAATAAGGCCCCTTTAAGAGCTGCGCCCTGTTGATATGCGCCTCAAATAGTGCTGCTTTAAAACACTGCTTACAATTATATTTTATTCTGTGATAAATCTGGGGTAGCAAAGCTTTTTCTTAGAGTGGCAGTTGCCACCCCGGCAGATACGCCCCGGCTCACGGCAAATGAGGCAGTCACTGAAGCTTTCTTAAAGGGTTAGTACACCCAAAAATTAAAATTCTGTCATCCTTTGCTCATGTCCTTCCAAACCCGTAAGACTTTCATTCATCTTCATAACACAAATGAAGATATTTTTTTAAATAAAATTTGAGTAATTTCTGCCCCTCCGTTTATGGTGTTGACTAAATATTAAAGGGGTAGTATAGGGATAGAGCAGGTGTTTCTCAAACATTTTGGAGCCAGGGACCCTTACAGCGGGAAAAAAACATTCCAAACATTCTAAGGATTTTGGTGGATAAAGTTTTAAAAATTGATTTTTTTCTTATACAAACACATCACATCACTTCAGAAGGCCTTTATGGGCTCTATGCACGGCGGTATTTCCGGTGAAACATTAGGGATGCTCGATAACTTCCGCCGATCGTAGAGTCCAATGCAATACCGAGAATTTATATTGAATTTTATACTCCATGGTTATACTAAAGAAACGTTAGTCACAAAAACAGATAAAACAGACACCCCTCGTTGTGTTTATGCTTCTTTTTAAAATTATATTAAATAAATATAACTATATATAAAATTACATCTAAACGTATGTACGTTTCATTTCAAAGACTGGAGGACAGTAAATTTTTAAGACTCTGCTATAATCCCGTTTTCCTCGGTTCCCCCCCGCTTTAATCTCCCCAACCGGAAATGGACGAGCATCCTTACGTCAAATGCGGAATTTATGCATGCATATAGCCCATTAACCCGCCAGAGCCGATTCGAGCACTTTTATCATGGATGGATGCACTTTGATGGACTTGATGGAAAATCCCATTGACACCCATTATAAAGCTGCATGGGAAGAGCCAGGACATTATATATATATATATATATATATATATATATATAACTCCGATTATATACGTCTGATAAAAGAATTTCACCTTAGGATGGCTTCAGGGTGAGTAATATGGGCTAATTTTCATTTTTGGGTGAACTATCCCAAGACGTTGCTGGTTGTGGAAAAAATGCATCTTTGAATTACCTTTAGAAGGATCCCATAAAGTCCCTGAACATCTGAATATGGGATTCAAAAGCAAAAGTCACAAAAAACAGACATTGAAACCCCTCTTAAAATAATAGCAGCTGAAATGTTTAGAAAATCGTAACACTAACGCAAAGCCAAGTTTGTGCCTAAGTAGCAAACCACTAAAGTACTCGTTTGCCACCTGGTAGAAGGCTACAAACAGTAATGGGCGCGCGCGCGTGCCGAAAGGGAGTGGGCGTGGCGACCATAGGTGATTCATCTCAGCTTAAACGCGCGACAATCGAAGTCGATCCACTAAAAAAACAAAATATTTTGGCACAATCGATGAGCCACTGGCGCGAGCCACGAACCACATTTCAACAGTAAATTGACCAGTTTTAGTGAGTGTGGAGCAGTTCTCAACGCACACATGAGTTCAGTTTTCAGAGACTGTTTGGAGTTGTGGAGGACAATGCGTTTGAAGACTGTCGTTATCTTGTGTTTACTAGCCGGTAAGTTGAGGAGTTTTTATTATTTTTATTAATAGTGGGTTCTGGTCCCCTGGTCAGTGTTTCAGAGTTTGTAGCAGTGTAATATTGTTATAGTTCTCTGTTATCCTTTTTGAAACTGTTCACATTTTCTGTCGTTTTAATGACATCAAACATCAGTTAACAAAATGTAGCCATACTCCACCAAATTATCTTAATGGATGTGTTGAAGCTTAATATTAAGCAGTTAATAAAGTAATAAAAAGCAAGTTTCCTCAGCTAGGATTAAGTCGGCATTGATGACATCATGATTTCATAACGTGCTGTCTGTGTTTCTGCAGGTGTGTTTGGTGCACAGACGAACAACACTGAAACAGTGTCAATAATGTTGGGAGATTCAGTCACTCTGCAGACAGATATTGGAGAAATTAAGAGAAAAAATGACATTGCGTGGAAGTTTGGACCAGACAGTCCAGACACCCTGATAGCTGAAATCATCAAATGGTCCTACATGTTCTACATATATGTGAGTCAGCAGGTGCCATTTAGAGACAGACTGCAACTGGATTATCAGACCGGGTCTCTGACCATTAAGAAAACTAGACTTGAACACTCTGGAGTTTATAAATTAACAATCGTCAACGGCAGAAAGACTTCCATCAGGAGATTCAGTGTAAATGTCTATGGTGAGAAATAAATAATATGTTTTCTTCTTCTTGTAACTTGTTGGATGTCTAAGTTTTTTTTTTCTGAGATCATTGTTTATTGTTAACACTGTAAGGTTCCATTTATTAACATTAGTTAGCTAAATACATTAAAGGTGAACTAACAATGAAAACAACTTCTAAACTAAAGCATATTTTAATGTTAACATGTAAGTAATAGGGTTTGATTTTTACTTCCAGCTCCTCTGCCCGTTCCCGTTATCTACCGTGCCTCTCAGAACTCCACGGTGTTGAAGCAATCTTCAGGTCCAGAATGTGTCTTGACGTGTTCTGTGAAGAATGCGACACGGGCGACTCTTTCCCTGTATAGAGGCAATGATTTAGTGTCCAGCGTCAATGGCTCTGACCTCAACAACACTCTGTCTATAGCTCTGGAAATAGAGGATCTGGATGAAAACACCTACAGCTGTGTGGTGAACAACCCCTTCAGCAACCAGACGGCACTGCTTAATGCTTCAGATCTCTGCGAGCCAACTTCAGGTATGTCAGCGCCTTCTCTTTTCTTTTGCATGACTGACTCTTCTCAGTCTACTCTACTGTACTTTATTGTAACTGAAAGCTTAGAAGAGACATTTGTACTGTTGTGCACATCATTTGAAAGGTTACACTCTTAAAAAATAAAGAAGAAGAATTCCAAGAAGAATTTTTAATATGGAAAGGAACCTTTCCATTCCAAAAATGGTTCTTTATAGTGGAAAGAATGTATCCTTTAGATTATTAGAGGATTAGCTATTCATAATAGGAAAAAAATGGTTTGTTGTCCCTCTGTTGTCAATAATTGTATCTCTTAAAACTCCTCTTTGATCACTGAAATTACATATTAAAACTTTTTTCCATGGAAGAAAATATTTCTTTATGCTTTAAAATAGCCTGAATGTAACTCTACACCCTTTCCTCATTTAGTATACTCTGTTCTATGAATATTCAAATGAGCCCTGTCTCCACTCACTCACTCAGCTCAGAGATCCACTCACACAAGTTGATCTGATTGGTTACAAGGTCATTTGTGATGTCATTTCAAACCGTATTTTTGAGACTGTCTTTGGTTCACTGCAGTTTTAAGGGGAAAATACTCAGCAATGCTGTCAACTTACTGTAAGAATTTACACATGCTTTGTCTTAAAGCATATTAAAAACACCACATAGACCTTTAAACATACGGAGGCGTATTGCATTCACTTGAAGAAAAAAAAACTACTCTGTTTTTCAGAATTAACGATTTAATTTTTCATGAGAAAAAAAATTTGCTCTGTTTTTCTGAATGAACGAGTTAATTTTTCATGAGAATTTTTTTTTGCTGTTTTTCTGAATTAATGAGTTAATTTTTTTTATGATTAAAAAAGTTTTTGCTCTGTTTTTCTGAATTAATTAGTTAATTTTTCATGAGAAAAACATTTTTTGCTCTGTTTTTCTGAATTTAATGAGTTAATTTTTCGTGACAAAGTTTTTGCTCTGTTTTTATGAATTAATTTATGAGTTAAAAAAATAAAAAAAATCCATGGAAAATTAACTTGTTAATTCAGAAAAACAGAGCAAAAAAAAAAAAAATCCATGGAAAATTAACTCGTTAATTCAGAAAAACAGAGCAAAATATTTTTTTTCTCATGAAAAATTAACTCATTAATTCAGAAAAACAGAGCAAAATATATTTTTTTCTCATGAAAAATTAACTCGTTGATTCAGAAAAACAGATTAGATTTTTTTATTTCTTCAAGTGAATGCAATACGCCTCCGTATAAACAACATCAAAGGGGTCATGAACTGGCTTTTTAAATTTTATTATATTGTTGTCTGATAACGTTCACTTGGTTTTTGCGTTCAAAAACATCAAAATGAATACGTAATAGGCTATTTTGTACCCAAGTTTTTAGCCTACCTGAAAAACGCTCTGTTTTTATGGGCGTCTCAGAAGACTTTGAAGTAAACGCCAACTGCTGTGAGTGGACAACAGTTTTGCATATTATAATGAGTCCCGTTGATGCATGTGGGGGAAATTGTTTTGAAAACGTCCAATGTTGTAAAATGGCAACTGGAATGATTCGCCCATACATGTTCGACCCATACAAAGTCCGTGTGTTGCACAATTCCTGTCATATCCAATATAGACGGCACAGCACCATTCTTTACTCTTAATCGTTCTGCAAATCTAGTCTTGTTTCCAATCCTCAAATCCAATCCTCAGTGAAATGAAGCGAACAGACGGTTTTACCCTCATCAGCTGGAACGTCATTAAAAATAAAGTTTAAGTGTTGAAGTAGGTGTTGATCTTCGTCTGCGGGGGTGGTGTTTTAAACCCTTTGACGTCATAGTTCCCCACTTTTAAAAACGAGTCGTTTTCAGTGGCTGGTGTCAATAAAAGCTTTTATTGGACTAACAAGGATGTTTTCAGTTCTGAAACTTACAGGATATTTTTACAATATGATGACCTCTTAGATGTCAAAAGCTCAGGAAAATTTGATTTCTTAGTTCATTCTTTTTAAGAGTGTAGTTCATTTCCTCATGCTGTTCTTTTATGATTTCTTTCCCCTCTCCAAAACAACACAAATGAAGATATTTGAAGAATGATTCGGGTGTTTTTGTCTGTTCTTCTACATGTAATTCATTAGGCGTTATTCACCTTATAATGTAGCAACACAGAAGTAAGCTGTTTTCTGAGTCATTAGTAAATAACTGGAAGGATAACGAAATGCAGTAAATTGTAAAATAATTCACACTATAAACCAGTGTGTTTATGATTGCATTCATGAATTAAATGAAAACAATAGATTGCACTTTGCAATATCAAGCACCAAAGCACCTGCTGTCACTTTAAGAATAAGTGCAAGAAACATTAGAACTGTGCACTACAAACCAGTGTGTTTATGAATATGATATAATAAATTAAAATGATATCAAATCCCAGACTGTAATATCAAGCAGCATTACAGTGTTTTTGTACTGGTAAAATAACTGACTGGAAGCCTCACACATTCAACTTACAAATGGCTGAGACTGATCTTTTGTTAAATATAATGTGGAAACTAGAAAATGAAACTCCATTCATTTTTCTTAATCCAATAAACTGCTGAAAGGTTCTTCAAACATCATCTTATGTGTCAGAACAGCACGAGGGTGAGAAAATGGCTGAAATTTCATTTGTGGGGCTGATTGCATGGAGTAATGCTTAAATGAATATATACTATTGTGGATGTGTTTTTGACATCAAGCTGTTTATCGTTTCAGACTCCAACTCATTGTTTTACTGTTTGGTGCTCCTGCTGCTGATTCCTGCAGTGACTGTTGTGATAGTGTGTGCCTGTAGGAAACGTAGGAAAGCAGAACAAGAGAGTAAGTGTTTCTCATACAGTCCGCTCAAAAGATTGAGTCTCTCGCCAGTTATTTGACCAAAATACAGTAAGAAATAGGGGTGTAACAATACCCTCATGTCACGATTCAATACATATCGCGATACTGAACTCACGATACGATATTATTGCGACACTCCAAGATATGATAAAAGGTTTACAAAAAATGTACTGTTGATAAAAAATGCTAATAAATGCTCCCATCGCATTATTAAATATTATATATAATAGTTGGATGTAGTACTGACACTAAGACTCTGTAAACTTCCAATTTTATCTCGCACAGTAATTTGTGCCGCTTCATATAATAATATTATATAGTAGTATAATTTGCTTTATTTTATTTATATATATATTAGGGCTGTCAAACGATTAATTGCGATTAATCGCATCCAAAATAAAAGTTTGTGTTTACATAATATATGTGGGTGCACTGTGTATAATTATTTTATAAATACACACACATTATTTGAGAAATATTTTCATATACTGTATATAGATTTATATTATATATAAATATTTTATATATAAATAATATTTTTTTTCTTAAATATACATGCATGTGTGTGTAATTTATATATATATATATATATATATATATATATATATATATATATATACACACAAAATAATTATACACAGTGCACCCACATATATTATGTAAACACAAACTTTTATTTTGGATGCGGTTAATTGTTCGACAGCCCTAACATACATATACATAAATACATACATACATACATACACACACACACACATATATATATATATATATATATATATATATATATATAAAATAATAAAGCAAATTATACTATATATATAAGCTATATATTAGTATAAATATATATATATATATATATATATATATATATATATTATATATTAGCAAAAATGTTGAAAAATGCTTTGTAAAATGTTATTTTTTAATCTTTTAACATTTGGTGTGTTTTACCCAGCTGATGAAACTTGCTGAAGAGAACTGAGAGGATGAAATGCAGAATGTATGGAAAGATGTGATGGCGAGACTATATTATTGCACACACTGAAGCTCTCTGGTTCGTGTGATGTCTATTATGTCAGTATTTTAAAATGGAGTCCGTTCATGTGTGTTTTGTCACCATCACTCAGAATGTCCGTCCAGACATGATGAAACTGGTGGTCTGATGCCGACAGACTGTTTTTAAAAATCCTTCAGTTGATCTTAACAAATGTGCTTTCAATGCCACTCGTTGAAGAATTATAGCAGTGTGATTTGTTATATTTCAATTTTGTGATGAGAAACTTGAAGATGTTTTAATCCTCATTTAAACTCGTTCAACTTATAAAAATGTTTTTATTAAGATTCTGGCAGTTTCAGTAGGTACTTTTTTTTCCTGTAGGAAAACATATTTGTTTGTCAATTCATGTATAATTCTCAGTAGCTCAGTCTATATTTATTTCCACTGTATGCTTGGATTTGTTTTAAATAAATTATATGTATATATATCTAAAAAAAAACATTTTCAGTTTTGTCATTTGAAGAAATTGTACTGTGACGTGTCTGTGAGTGTCCTTCATTTTAAACGCGTTTGACCTAAGCCTTTAGATTCACCAAAGCAGCATAACATCAACTTTGTATTCATAATTCACTTAATAACCAGAAAAAAGGTTGAGAATCTGTGGAATAAACAGATCACTTTAGTCAAGGTCATTTTCTGTCATGAATTTCTCAGGTTGATTCTCATTCATTTTTTGTTAACTTTTAGGGTCTACATGTGTTTGTTGCATTATACATCAGTACAGTAGTAGCATAATAATGTGGTGTAAACTTTCTGTTACAACAATTAGGCACATAATACATATATATTTTTGTACAGGAGCGATGGGCCACATTGTTTTGTAAATATGAACAATTTAATTCCATATTTGAAATTTTATTTTCCAACTTCTTCGAGACCTCTTGACTTCTTCGCTCACTGCAGTACAGGTGGCGCTGTCGCCAGTAGGTCACGCGTCAAAAGCGACGAAGAAGACAACAGATATGGCGATGTCCTGCACTGCACTCATGCCGGTTCGGGCACTCGTCGCTTTAAGGAGAAAAACTCTTGAAATTAATAAAGACATCTGGTCAAAGTGGACTTTTGTAAGTCAGTATAGGACTAAAACAGGTGTCATCCATAAACATCGCAACTCTCCGCCGGAAACTGTTCACAAAGGTAAGATCATCTCGCGAAAGACTTGTAAGGATTCTCGCACGCGCTTTTATTTTTCTGACAGTGTCATTTGCGTACAGGTGGTCCTGATCTTCTCCGAGAGTTTCCTCAACCTAAGAACCTCTTGTACACCACGCTGTCCAAATCCCTGGGTCTGTCCGATCTGTCCGAGTACATCCAGTACAGCTGCAGCGATGGGGAGGTCAAGGTTAGAGCCTCTCTGGGACACTTGCTTTGACATTGCAGTTATAATAAGACTGTCTAAAGAGCTATTATGACATAACTATTCTACAGTTAGATAGGGGTAATCATTACAACCTTTCGGTTTCAAATTAGACCAAACTACATTTTTTTATGTAACTGACTGACTGACTAACCCCTTCAGACCCCCTCATCGTTTTTTGGGGTAAACCAAAACATTTTTATGTTTTATAATGTGAGTAATGCCTGCTCACTGATTGGTCTCTGATCAACCAATCACAACGAAGATACCGCCTCCTAACTAAATCTGATTGAGCTTCAGGAGGCATAGACAGGCTTCAGGCATGGGTAACAAACCATTTTATATGCACGTTTATGTATATAAAAGCCTCACCAACTTTCAACTATTATAAACTATCAAGTGATAATATTCAATGTTATTTTGAAGATTTTTTTATTGCTCGTCTGATGTACATCAGTTGTTACAAGATCAGCAGGAACCTCATGAATTAGTTGTGTGCCAGGTTGTGAAACAGACCTACAAAAACACTATTTCACAAACTCTAGTTCATATTTATCGTTAAAATACGAGGATTTTTATGTTGTTTCAGTTGTGATGTCCATTGTAGTGGATAAAAAAAAATGCTATGTGGATTTAATTCAGGTTTGAAAGTTATGAGCCGTCTTAAAAAAAAAAAAAAAAAAAAAAAAACGAGGCTCGGGAAATGTTTTAAGAAACCCAGTATATATGAAGAGTTCAGATGCAAAAGCCTCTAAATGCCATTTGAAATGTTCTTCTTTAATGATGATTTTTTATCAAACTTGTATATTTAAGTTCAGTAATTTCACTTAAATAACAATTAATAGGTAATTATCATTGCCATTTAAGTGAAATCACTGAACTTAAATATACAAGCTTGTAAAAAATGATCATTCTAGAGGAAAATTTCAAATGGCACTTAGAGGCTTTTGCATCTGAACTCTTCATATACATATTTTTCAAATAAATAAAAAAAAGATTAAAATGTAAATTTGATATAAATAAATGATTAAAATAATTATTTGCTTGTAATACGTTTGATATTAGTAAATGTATAAAATAAAAATTGCAAAGAATTATAAAAGTAAAAAAGAGATTAAAATAAAGTCAAATTAGATTTAAAAATAAATAAACAAAGTGCTATTGTTTTCCACAATATTTATTCCACATATTATTTTTTGCAGTATAAATTTTGCCTTTATACATCATTTATGTATATGCAGCCTTTTAAATGCTAGGATGGGGGTCTCTCGCCAATGGAATGATCATATATGGCGATCTGTGGCAGATTAGGCTGTGTTCACACTTGTAGTTCGGTCCGCTTGGTTTGTTTGGTCCGGACCTAAAAAACAAAACAACATTTAGTACTTATAGTGTTCAGGTTGGCATCTTAAGACTAAACCTAAAAGGCAGGACGGAACTTACCGAGCATCCAAAACAATGCTGTGCTCTGGGCTAATATGATGGTATTTTGACCTTTTAGAGAACTCGTGAAGAGTGTAAAGGAGTCAAAACAGCGTCAGGAATCCCTCCATCACACACAAATCAAGATCTGCGGTGAGGAGACAGGGTTCTGATGCCTGTGATGGGCAAACTGGCGATATGACAAGAAAAATCAGGGATGCTTGAGCATTCGGTCCTTTTTGGGGTGGCGTCTGTTATTTTGTTAATTTTCATGTCTTTGGTCCGTGTTGTGTTCATATTTCAGTCGTACCACACCAGAGTTTGCTTGGAAGCGGACCAAGACCCATCTTTTCTGCATTCTCTGTTTGTTTGGTGTCACCAGGGTTCGGATGTCAGCGTTCACACTTATTCAAACGAACCGCACTAACAAAGCAATCGCACCAGGATTCGTTTTAATCCAACTAAACATGCCAAGTGTTTAGTTGTAAAACTATGGGTGATCGGGCTTTTTCTTCTTTAGCTCCAAAATTGTGGAATTCCCTGCCCTCTGAGATTAGAAATGCAGAATCACTTAGAGTTTTTAAATCCTCCCTTAAAACGTACTTTTTTAGGGTGGCTTTTATGTGACTGTGTGATCACTGTGATTGTTATTTTATTTGCCTTTTATTTTATTGCTTGTTTAGTTCTTATTGCCTAGACTGTTGTGTCTGTCTAATTCCATTATTTTTTATGTAAAGTGCTTTGAGATACTACTTTTAAAGGCACTATATAAAATAAAGTTTTATTATTATTATTATTAAGTGTGAACACAGCCTAAAAAATCCCTGGTCTGGACAGCTCCTTCAAATAAAGAAGCATGTTCTATAGCTTATGAAACGTTACTGTGTGATGAATATGTAATACCTTTGTATTTGTTGTTCACTTTATCACAACGTCTTTCAGAGAGCAACAGTCACCCTCCAGTGGCCCGTGCCGATGGAGGCGGAGGGCTTTGGGTCTCGTAAGCTGGAGGCCGAGCGTCAAGCAGCAGCTGCAGCTCTATGTAAACTCAGAGTAAGTGTGAGCTGTAGAGTCACTTCAGCACCTTCACCATAGCAAACAATCAAAGAATAGGGCGCCTTGGCAAACCTCTCGAAATGACATGCAAATGAACCTAGTTTCAGCCCCGATTTTGTTTGAAATGATGTCACCTGTTGTATCTTAAATTTAGCTTGAAGTATGTTTGGGCCTTGAAGAAGTTCTGGAGAGGAAACTGTTTTCCATCTATTGGCCATGAATGGGGATGCAAAAGTACAATAAACGTTTCCATACTACTTGTGCACTCTATTCCAAGTCTATTAAAGGAGAACTCCGGCGAACAATGAACCTTTGGTCTAATAAAACATCGGTACACAGTCAACCGTTCTCTGGGATTTGTTTTCATGATAATCGAATGTAAAGAGTTTTATCTCTAAAAACTGTTTAGCGTATAATGCTAGTAATGGGGGCATTGACTTAGTAAAGAGAAATCGCTGGTTTATACCACTAACAAGGCTCATAATAGCCCCACACTAACACAGTAACTTAATGAGGCTCCATACATGCAAAACGAAGCATTGAGAACTTTGTAAGTGTACAGACCGTTTAATAAGAAGATACTTTATGAAGACAGTTCACTCCGCGTATACAGACAGGAGCCATCTTAAAAAATAGTCTCGATAAGTCGATCCCCGAACGTCGTGCTGAGTGATCTGAACTGTATGAAGTTCAGCGAACTTCTGAACTGTATGATCGGGGATCGACTTATCGAGACTATTTTCTAAGATGGCTCCTGTCTGTATACATGAAGTGAACTGTCTTCATAAAGTATCTTCTTATTAAACTGTCTGTACACTTTAAAAGTTCTCAATGCTTCGTTTTGCATACATGGAGCCTCATTAAGTTACTGTGTTAGTGTGGGGCTATTTTGAGCCTTGTTAGTGGTATTAACTAGCGATTTCTTTTTACTTACTCAATGCCCCCATTACTAGCATTATACGCTAAACAGTTTTTAGAGATAAAACTCTTTACATTCGATTATCATGAAAACAAAACTCAGAGAACGATTGACTAGGTACCGATGTTTTATTGGACCAAAGGTTCATTGTTCGCCGGAGTTCTCCTTTAAAGCCATGTTGTTATTCCCTGATAATATTCCCCAGTTCCCCGGTAAAAGTCCCCCAGCAATCATTTTATCCCTTAAAAGTCGCCTTTAATAACCAAATTTACGCATTAAAAGTTTTTTTCTTAGAAAAAAAAATTTCTTCATGCCTTAAAATAGCTTGATTGTAACACGACACCCTCATTTAGTATATGTGGTTCAATGAATATGCAAATGAGCCCCACCTCCACTCACTCACTCAGCTCAGAGCTCCACTCGCTGACGATCACACGTTGATCTGATTGGTTACAAGGTCGTTTGTGACGTCAAAAACACTGTTCACTGCAGTTTTAAGGAGAAAATACTCGACTTATGACTTTACACATGCTTTTTCTTAAAGCATATTAAAACCACCACGTAGACAACACTAAAAGCTGGATTTTTACCACAGGGGGACTTTAAGAGTGGGATAATATAGTGCAAGAGTTGTATGGACTCCTTGTATGGCTCATGTTTAAAGTTCAGCTTTGGTCCCTATTCATTGTAATTTCAGTAATCCTGAAAATTGTGCATTGTGTCTTTAGGAGCTGGGAGTCCTCGGTCAAGGAAATCAACCATCCGTTAGAGGAAAGACGAGACCGAAAGGGAGGCAGACATCTGTCTGGGAAGATAAAGAAGACGATGATGACTCTCTGCCTCTCAAGAAGAAAACACAGAAGGAACGAGCCCAAGGGTAATCTAATACTCTTCCTGAATAGTGAATACTTCACCTGAGTTTAATATAGGGCTGGGCGATATATCGAATATGTACGATGTATCGTTATATTTTTTGAAACGATATGGAATGAGGCAATACCGTTTATATCGATACAGTAGTTTGATATGAGCACATCTGAAAAATAGCGGAGGTTGCAGTGTGAGCTGCTGCAGTGAAAGTAGCTAGGCTACGTAGTACAATTTGTCCTAAACATGACACAAGCTTATATTAATTGCGTCAAAATCACTTTGATATAGTTAACAAGTTTAAGGCAGCTTGCCGCCCTGTCAAATGCTCTGACAGACACTGTTGCTGACTGACAGATATACTTGCGCTGTTTAATGCGTTTGAGATGTGGTGCTTTCCTCAGTGCTCAACTTACATTTCACAGGTATATTCTCCATCTGTAAATGTTAGAAAGTAAAGCAAATATGTCCATTTCACAACAAATATGTCCATGTCAGAAGAGGACGAGCTTCTGGAAGTGAATCTCCGCTAAAATTCATGCTTCCTTGAACGAGCGCCGGCGCGCGCATGCGCGTGAATAGTACTACGTAGTACGCAATAATTCTGACTAAAATAAACATATTGCTAAAATATTTGTTGTTGGAGAAAATAAATGTGCCATATGTGGAATTTTAAACCTACAAGTATATATTTTTAATGAAAGTGAAAGTGATTATAATGGGGTAATCAAATGCAGGCTAATATAATTAGTTTGTGCTTTTGTTTTTGTTTTTGTTTTTATTTTCATTTTTAGTTTAGCTTTTAGTCAATATAAAAACAAAAGCTTTTTGCACATAATATATTGCATAGCCTATATTATATTTGTTTCCATATCCTTCAATATCAACATTGTTAGGATATCATTGGGCCGAATGTGAATATATATATATATATATATATATATATATATATATATAAATATAAAGATTTTCTTTATCTAAATAGAAAACGTAGAAAGTACCGAGATATATATCGTATATCGCCATTTGACCAAAAAATATCGAGATATGATTTTTTGGCCATATCGCCCAGCCCTAGTTTAATATTTCATGTTCATCATTCCAGTCATATTCAAGTAAATAGATGAATGAAATGTGTAAAAAAAAAAAAATTGAGATTGTAGTCACGAAATCATAATAAACTTACAGGTCCAGAAATTTACATTGGGACACATCACTGACAGAAAAGTCTTGCTAGGATTGGCACTTGTTAGTGACGTAGTAAGCAAAAGCAATGTGCCTATTATGTTCCAGTGATGATTTTTCTGTATTTTAAAAAGTGGATGGGGCCTAGCAGTGATCCCTGAGGTATCCCATTTTGTTAGCACTAGCAGATGCGCTTGAGCCTCATTTGGAGGGTAATTGTTTCTCATGGGGACGTAAGGTATTTTCAGCATTTACAAAGGCTAGTCTGGGCTTTTTATGGATATCTGATTCCAGAATGTCAGGGTTTTTCTCCCACCACACGCGTAAAAAGTCCTGACTATATTACATGCAAGAAGAGATCAATCCAAAAGTCTTATTGTAAATATTTTATATTATTTTTAACCACTGCCATTATGCACTGTACACTAATGTGCACGCATTTAAAGTTTTATTAGAAAAATGTTGGATAGTGTTTCAAAAAACATTACATCCCTTCTCCATTACTTGTTAAGAAGTAAAATATTTAACCCTCAGGTGCTCTTCGTTTCGGAGTCACACTTGTTATCTTCCCGGTCAAAAGTGACCGGACACCTAAAAATGAAACTTTCTCCATCCCAGTAAAACCAATGCAATTTATTTTTGTTCTATAATATTTATTCTTTTTAATTTAGTATTTTGAGACAGTTTGATTGAATTTATTAATATTTATGCAATATTTATGGTTTATTTTTGCCATGGAAAAGTATATATATTTTTCTGAATGTATATAATTTTTTAAAAAAAATTATGAATGCAGTATTTAGTATACTATAGAGTCTTGGCCTTCAGAAAAAAAATCTTTTTTGAAGAAAATTAGCACCATCTAGTTACAGTATAGAGAAAAAGCGTAGAATCATGGTGTAATCACTAGCCTTCGTTTCGGAGTCACACTTGTTATCTTCCCGGTCAAAAGTGACCGGACACCTAAAAATGAAACTTTCTCCATCCCAGTAAAACCAATGCAATTTATTTTTGTTCAGTTATATTTTTTCTTTTTAATTTTGTATTTTGAGCCAATTTGATGTTACTTATTAATATTTATGCAATATGTATGGTCCATTTTTGCCATTGAAAATAATACAAACTTTTTTTATATATATACATTTTTTATTTTATTTTTTTTAAGCAGTATTTTAGGTTAAAATAGAGACTAGGCCTTCCAAAAAAAAAATTTTGAAGGCAGATTAGCGCCATCTGGTAAGAGTATGGAGAGAAAGCGTAGAACCATGTTGTAACCACTAGATGAAATGTACAGTTCTCTATGGAGAGGCATGTGAATTCCCCAGCTGTTCATGGACACGTTTACTTATTTTTTTTGTTATAGGTGTGTGTGTGTGTTAATTTCAGTATTGAAGTTAGTGTCACCCCTTCACTGCTGTGAGCTTTTCCTGCATTATGACTGAATTATTGAATAGATTTCACATATTCTCACAACATTGCTCTATTACAGACACAGTGGTTCATATAGGTGTGTGTTTATTTGTGCATGTGTGCGTCTGTTTGTAAGTGTGGGTGAGTGTCAATATCACAATCTTGATGTTTTAGAGCGTCACCCCTTCATTGTTGAGCACTTTTTTCTGCCTCATGGCCAATTTGTAGATTGCAAATTGTAGTTTGAAGTTGTAGATTGTTTTTTTTGTCAATATCCCATTCATTTCCTATGGTCAGTCATGTTTGACAGAAGAGCAGAAGTGTATCTCATTTTTTTACGACCACTTAAAGTGCTCGAATCATGACCTCAATTTTTGTGTGTGTTCACATACATGTTGCCATAAAAGTCACGAAGTTTCGTAATTTTCTGATGAAGCAGTGATTTTTTAGAAATTCAAAACATATTTTTTAATCACAATTTATTGGTGTTTTTGTGGATAAAAGTATGTGTGTATGTGTGTGTGTGTAGGGGTGGGTATGTCTGTTTTGCACTCTTGATGTTTTAGAGTGTCACCCCTTCAATGCTGAGCACTTTTTTTCTGCATCGTGGCCGATTTGTAGATTGTACACACAAAAATTCTCAAAGTTTTTGTGTTTTTGTCAATTTCCCATTCATTTCCTATGGTCGGTCATTTTTGACCGAAGAGCACAAGTGTGACTATTTTTTTTACGACCACTTAGCATGCTCGGATCATGACCTCAATTTTTTTGTGTGTTCACATACCCAATGGAATAAAAGTCACCAAGTTTCGTAACATTCCAATGAAGCTGATATTTTTAACATTTCAAAACATAAATTTTTTCGGTCAGAAATGACCGAAGAGCACCTGAGGGTTAAGACCGCAAGACCATATAAAGTTTTGAAATGAGCATTATTATGGCAACAAAATGTATGCAATAAAATTTTACAATATTTATTATGTGCATTTGTATTAATTAGGGCTAGTATGACATCTGCTAGTCAAGGTAAAATGTTTACCTTTTATAACCATGAAAATTAAATTTTACACACATCTTTCTGAGAAACCGTTACAGTCTGAATTGGCTTTTGGTCTTTGTTTACACTGGCAGAAAGAATGCTTTGGAGATTCAGAAATCCTTCATCACGTTGTCACATGAGTGCAGTTTTCCATATGCTATGAATCAATACATTACTCTCACGTAGATTTGACGCATCGTTGTTGCATTTGTTCTGTTATCCATCTGTATCTGATATTTGATGTGTCATAGGCCAATAGAAGAGGATCCGACGGTGACCGAGGCACTCTCCATGTTTCCAAAGCCGAGGGCACTTCTGGGAAGTGTCATTCAGGTCGCCACATCATCCTGCAGAGTCAGAGTGAGTTTGAGACTGTTGTTGACCAGCACACACATCTGACAAAAAAGACCAAACAAGTATGTTACAATACAGACCGATACGCGATAAGTCCCAGAAATCAGTTTATTGAATTAACCAGTTGTTGTGGTTTATATGCAAAGCAATAACCCAGCAAAGCAAGGAAACCGTGTTTACGAGACTTCCAAGTAATTCCCTGGTAGCATGAGATGACGCATTTTTTAATTTCGTGGGTCAAGAGTTTGCGATGTATTTCTTCCTTCCCTACCGCGTAGTGTTAATTTTACCAGCCATTTTTAAATTTAGTTTCAGTTTCAGCATCGCTTGTTAGTTTTTATCACATTTAGTCGACATCATCCCATTTTTATTTAGTCTAGTTTTAGTCGACTATAAGTCGAGCATTTTAGTCTTTATTTTAGTCCAAGAAAACATAATTTTATTCGTTTAGTTTTAGTCAAAAAAAAACATCACTGACTAAAGAGTCATGAGTCTTTTACTTTGTTGTCAGCAGATAATATTAAACATTTCCTAAAATTATTTCACATTTCAACATTTTCTCTCATCTTTTTGATAAAAAACACAATTTTAAGGAACACATGCAGACATGGAAGATGTTCTGACAATATTTTCATATTTATTTTGAACATTGTTAAGGTTCAAAGACACAAACACAAATGCTTGCATTAAAACAAATAAAATACACCTGACAAAGGAAACAAATAAATAAAATAAAGTGTATTATGAACTTAACACAAGTGCTGGCTGTTTAAAGCTAGTTCACATAGAATAAAAAAATAAATAGATTTGAGGTCAATGTTGTGAAAAAAAAAAAAAAAAACTCCAACTGATACAACAAAAGTGCTTTCCTGCCAGCTAGTTCACATGGTATATAAAGGTACAGTATTTAAGGTGAAACAAGGCATAGCTTGCTAGAACGTATGAAATCTTTTTAAAGCGTCTGTCTGCTTTAATCAAATTTAACTGAAACTATAGTTGCCCGGCCAGTATAACATATCTAAGTTAGCATAAATTTAACTTCACATACAATTCTATCAACAAGTGGCTACGGTCGCTACGTGCTAAGAAGCTAACGTAACATAGCCAGCCTGGATACTAAATGCTATGAAAGTTAGCCATCATTAGTTAGTTTATCATTGTAACAAAATGTGTCCATATATCACGTCTATTCTTTCTCACGAGCCCCGTGCAAAGCATGTTTACTTTTAACCTGTCGCCGCCGCCTCACCGTGAATCCAGCTCCTGTCTGCTCCGTGTTGTGTAGGCTACTCTGACTGACTGTGCCCGCCCGCTCCAGGTTTGAAAGTGGGTGGGTGTGTGGCGGAAGAGCTGACGAGGAGGAGGCGGAGGAGGAGACAGTATTTGACAAAACCATATCATATAATAATATGTAATTTTCGTCTCGTCTTTGTTCGTGAACTAAAATGTCCATAGATTTTAGCCCAGTCTTTATTTACCGAACTGCATTTTCGCCTCGTCTTTATTAGTCTACGAAAATTATTTCTGATTTACTCCCAGTTATTGTTTATTAGTGGGGATTTTAGTCTCGTCTCGTCTAGTTTTCGTTCGGTGAAAAATGTGCGTTGACGAAAATATTTTCGTTTAGTTTTCGTTAACGAAATTAACACTACTACCGCGAAACACTCGCTCTGTCTGTTAAATCCACTGTAAGGATGCCTTTCCATGTGCACTTTAATAAGCCAAAGAAATCCGCTTATTTATATACCGGCAAAATCGGTGCAGAAAATGTTGCTGTGTTTGGTTTACGCTTGACCTTTTGTCTTTTATCGGAATAAACAGCTTAACACATTTAAATGACCACATGGATTGTCAGTTTAATCGAGTTAAGAACGTGCATGTAAACGCACTCATTGATTTTCTCATTCTCCTGTTTGGTTTCTGTTTCTCTGCCCCTCCGTGTGAAGGAGCTGCTTCAGTACAGGACGACTGGTGGGACGGTGAAGACATGCGAGTTGACCTTACGCTGGCCGGAGGAGATGACCTTTACAGCTCACGGCCGGCGTAGACTGGAAGCGGAGTCTAAAGCAGCGGCACTGGCTTGTCTCCGGTTTAAGGTTGGTTTGTGTTGGACAGACACTCAGGAGATTATTCCAGAAGTTAAAGGAGTAATTCACTTTAAAAAAAAAACTTTTGCTGATAATTTACTCACCCCCATGTCATCCAAGATGTCCATGTCTTTCTTTCTTCAGTTGAAAAGAAATTAAGGTTTTTGATGAAAACATTCCAGGATTTTTCTCCATATAATGGACTTCAATGGGAACCAAACAGTTCAAGGTCCAAAAGACAGTTTCAGTGCAAACTGTTCAAAGGGCTTTAAACGATTCCAGATTCCAAGCGAAAAACGATTCCAAGCGAAACGATCGCTCATTTAATAAATAAATAACAAAGTTTAAGTTTTATAAGCTCAAATGGTCGCCTTGCTCTGTTCTGTGATGAGCGTTCATGACTCTCCGGTTTAAACTCGTTTATCAAAATGAACAAATCTTTTTTTCGTGTCATTTGGCTCATACAACGAACGAAATGACGAGTTGACTCTGGAAAAGATTCGTTCATTTTGATGAACGAGTTCGATGGGAGAGTCACGCGTCACAGAACAGAGCAAGGCGAGCATTTGAGCTTATAAAACTTAAACTTTGTTGTTATTTTTTTTAAATTAGCGATCATTTCGCTTGATAAGACCCTTATTCATCATCTGGAATCATTTAAAGCCTTTTGAACAGTTTGCAGTTTGTACTAAAAGTGTCTTTTGGACCTTGAACCGTTTGGTTCCCATTGAAATCCATTATATGGAGAAATCCTGGAATGTTTTCATCAAAAACCTTCATTTCTTTTTGACTGAAGAAAGAAAGACATGGATATCTTGGATGACATGGTGGTGAGTAAATTATCAGCAAAAGTTTTTTTAAAATTGAACTACTCCTTTAAAGCAGCTTCAAAAAATGGATGTGTAACAAAGTTATAGAAGCTAAAGTTTACGATAAAGCAGGGGTTTTCAAAGACAGTGGGCCTCCCTTCTAACACAACATACATGATTGCATGGATCTGATATAATGATAATCTCGCTCAACTGTTTACTTTCACTTTAGACACAACTGGCTGTGTTTACCAAGACGGACATTTGACACACAAATGTGTGTACTTGACCATTGAAGCAGCCTTGTGCTTCGCATATGCACCACAGAGAGCCTGTATGTACCGAATCCAGTTCTCTCTCACGGTTTATTGTGTTTTTTGTCAAGCACATCCCACTCTTTCTTCTCGCTCATCTGTTTCTTTGCTGCTCTATTGTGTTTAAGCAGTCCTGCGCTGCACAGATATATTTACACACAGATAAACTTTAGAAAAACTAATTGACCAGCCCTACTCTGCGCCTCTCCTGATATGCTCTCGCGCACCACACTTGCATGTACTGAAGATTTTTATGCGATTTTTTTTATTTTTTTTTATTATTATTATTTTTAAAAAAAAAATTTTTTTTTAATTTATTTATTTTTTTAATCATTTTATAAAATGATTTGGACTTGATACATAAATCAAAAGCCACAAAAAGCCATAAATCAAAGCCATAGGTCTAACAAGTGTTGTAGTCAAGACCACCTAACCCGAGACCGAGACAAGACCAAGACCAAGGGAGGGTGAGACCGAGTCAAGACCAAGACCAGCGCCCCACACTACATGACACAATAAAATGTGAAACATGATCAAAAGAGCTTCTCAAATTGATCTGAAAGATCCACATTCCCATAAAAACAGAGATATTTAACACTCAAAGCTGAAATAAACCATCTTTATTCAATACTCCTGGGTGACTTCCATCATTTAGTACAGAATATAAAACAAGTCTTCACTTTTCTCTGCCTTTTATTAACAATACATGAAAATGAATACATGGGTGACAGGCAGCGGTAACAAAAATACATAATTAGCAATGACCAATGAGTCACGTTATTGCTTGGATTTGAATCAGTACGTTTTACATACATTAAAAGCAAGGATGTTAACAAAAAATGAATCAATAAACTGGCAAATTATATGATATTTTGATATCATGAAATTATTATGATATTTTCACAGTTATGGTCTTGTGGTCTTGAAAAAAAAAATCCAGAGTCCTCAATGTCCGAGACAAGACCGAGACCATCAAAAAGTTCTCTTGAGACCGGTCTTGAGTACTGCAACACTACTTGTCGCTTAAAGGTTTTAAAGTGCCGTTTACATAGTAATACAATGTCAACTTTCAATTTGTTTTGTGTTTAAGAGTGCAAATTATACCTAAAATATGTTGTGATGAGGAAAATAGGGAATATAAAAAGCAGGCCAACTGTCCTGCCACCACTTGACGGTTAACAGGCTTTGGAGAGTCTGCTCACAAGAGTCATTTGGTCATGAATCCGACTACACCAGTCGCACTGTGTTTTTATTTGTGCGTGCCGCCCCTTCAGCAAATGCTGCTCTGTTAGAAATGCGTAAATACAAGTTATGTCAACAAACTTGTTAATCGAATTTATGAACTTCTAGTTTTCATATTTCTGAGATGGCATGAATGCACCACCATTCTCTGAAGCGCAGCTTTTGAACATCTCCTTGAACTAATACCACTAACAGTTTTAAGTAACAAATCAATTTCCAGTAACCCTTACTTCCTGTTTCAATAGGAAGTCCTGTGCTTGTCATCTAGCACCAGCACTGATATTCACCAGCTGACTGTTTTGATTATGCTCACAGGAACTGAAGCTTCTGGATGAGCAGAACAACCCTCTGACTCACGCCAGGTACCATCAGCAGGAGGTGCGTGAAGCAGGCGAGAGGCACAGGCGACCCTGCCGTGTTGAAATACCCCAGGATCTGGAACAGAGGATTCAACAGTACCTCGCACAGGTGACATACATGAGACTCACTCTGGCCAATCGGTGTTTCACTTTGCACTATAAACGCTTCATGATTATGTACGTTAGAATATAGATGAACACAAATAACTTGGTTACACTTTATTTAAGGTGACCTAGTTACATTGTATTTACTCAAACAAGTACCATATTGTTCTGAATATAAGACAGTTTTTTTTAGAAATGCATCTGAAAAACGGTATTTTCTTATATTCAGGATCTAGACTTTTAAATGTCAACAATTCAAATGCAACAATAGGTGGCGCCAAATACTCGCGCCAAGAAATACGTGTCAGAGTGTAATGTTTGAAGATCGCGGTCTTAAAGGATCAGTTCACTTTTGAAAAAACTTTTGCTGATAATTTACTCACCCCCATGTCATCCAAGATGTCCATGTCTTTCTTTCCTCAGTCAAAAAGAAATTAAGGCTTTTGATGAAAACATTCCAGGATTTTTCTCCAAATAAAGTACTTTAATGGGAACCAGGTCCAACCGAGGTCCAAAAGACAGTTAATAACAGTTTCAGATGCAGCTTCAAATGTCTTTAAACGACACCAGACGATGAATAAGGGTCTTATCATGCGAAACGATCGGTTATTTCAAAACTTATTCCAAAAATGTAACTTTTCTAAGGACAAATGCTAGCCTTGCTCTATTCTGTGAGGCACGTTTGCAACGTCACGTATTACGTAATTACGTTCAAAAGGTCACGGGCGACGTAGCCGAAAGT
Source organism: Pimephales promelas (assembly GCF_016745375.1). The sequence continues at coordinate 1,817,731 of NW_024121210.1, read as the reverse complement.
ACAGAGTCAGTGTTTACAAGTTGAACGCATAGGTTGAACGTGCAATCTAACTCAAACGCCGTTTACAAAAAAGGAATTAAAAGGAAAAACAACGATGTCGGACGATTTTGATTCTGTACTTCCGGCTACGTCGCCCGTGACCTTTTGAACGTAATTACGTATTACGTGACGTTACAAACGCGCCTCAGAGAATATAGCAAGGCTAGCATTTGTCCTTAGAAAAGTTACATTTTTGGAATAAGTTTTGAAATAACCGATCGTTTCGCATGATAAGACCCTTATTCATCGTCTGGTGTCGTTTAAAGACATTTGAAGCTGCATCTGAAACTGTTATTAACTGTCTTTTGGACCTCGGACCATCTGGTTCCCATTGAAGTCCATTATATGGAGAAAAATCCTGGAATGTTTTCATCAAAAACCTAAATTTCTTTTTGACTGAGGAAAGAAAGACATGGACATCTTGGATGACATGGGGGTGAGGAAATTACCAGCAAAAGTTTTTTCAAAAGTGAACTAATCCTTTAAAAATGCAAACAATCAAAGAAAAGCTTACCGTCCAAGACTGTCATGTTTTCTTGCCTTGCTGACGGGACCAAACTTCCCCCGTACGTGATTTTAAAACGCAAGAAGGCACCCAGATTTCAAAACTAATAAGATTTCACTTCTACTGTTAAAATAATGTTGGTAGGCTACATGGTTTTCACAATGAGATGGGTCGCCTAATTATTATTTACTTCTGGTTTACAGGTTATTTTTCATAAAAGTGTTTATTTTTTAATGTGATGGTTAGCACATTTTACTGGTATTTACAATACTTTCGATACAAAATTTTTAATATGAAAAATATGCTATATAAAAGTTATTTTGAAATAAAAGCATTTTCTTAACTTTTTAAGGGTTTCTTCTGTACATCGGTTTAAAGTCTTATTATCAGGGTTGTCTTATATTCTGAACAATACGGTACTGATTAATATTAATTAACTACATGTACTTAATATAGTTAAGGTAAGGGTTTGGTTTGGGGTTAGTTACTTGTAATTATGCATATTTTACTGGTATAAATATAATAAGTACATGTAACTGCAACCTTAGAATACAGTTTTACCAATACATTTTATTTGGCTTAATTTGGATATGAACTTTGACTACTCCATCTGTGTTTTGATCATCGTTCTGAATATGATCTGAATGTAGTCTTTGAAAAAACTAGAATTTTCTCAGCTTTTTGCTCAAAATGTTGCTTTGTTTATGAAACGTGCCCACATTCAAGTGTTGATGAAAAAGAAAAGCATGAAGCTAGAATAACATGGCAGAGGGTCTGTTCTTTTGATATTGTATGTTCAGATATTCATACAACAAAATATTCGGGGGGCCATAATATTTTTGTGAAAATGATAAAAAACAAACAAAAAAAACACTGATCTAAAATAACTTTTTAAAAAAACGCTGGCGGGGAAAGAGTTAATGAGCGTTAAACTTGCAAACTTGCTTGAAACAATTCTTTTAGTAAAATGGTCCAGAAATGGACAAGAAAAGGGGACTTGGCTTTGAAACGTGAAAAATCCACCAGTGCAGTAAAACAAAATACACATTTATTCAATTGTTTTGATTATTGTGTAACATCATAACTTTTTGATGTTTCAGCATCCAGTCGAGGCTGAAGTTCAGAAGTTGTGGGATGAAGAGGAGCAGCAATCAGTTCAGTCGTCTTCCATCAGTTCAGATGACGATGATGAGGACGACTTCATTAAAGATGTTATTACTAATAAGCCATACCGCCCTCTGCGCCCTGAGGAGCAGGAGAGTCTCAGCGACCACCTGCTCGGCCTGTGGGCGGGGGCGGGGCCCGGCCGAGGGGTGGAGCTTCCGGTGGACTCCTATAAAGAGAGCCTGCTCGCAGCGGTGAAGTCCTCACAGGTGGTCGTGATCGCTGGAGAGACGGGCTGCGGGAAGACCACGCGGATCCCACGCTTCCTGTTGGAGGGCTGCGTTAGGAGCGGAGACGGGGCCAAATGCAACATCCTGGTCACACAGCCTCGTCGCATTAGTGCAGTGTCTGTGGCGCAGCGTGTGGCGCAGGAGATGGGACCCGCCCTCCGCCACTGTGTGGGATACCAGGCAAGAACACCCAAAACATTCTGTCCTTTCAATCTGTTTTTTTTTTAATTTTTTTTTAATCTATTTTAGAAATGCGTTTATTGATATTATTGCACGAGTGGTGATTTGTTGACTTTGTATTTTTAATCAATGTCATAACTGGATCTTCCGGTGTAATGGAAGATCTCTCTGGTGACGTACGTAGGACTTCTCCGATCATTTAGTCTGCTTTAACCCCGCCCCTTTCTTACCATCGACTCTCAACATCCAATCAACAATTGATGGATAGAACCAAGTCCCTGCCCATACTTTCTTTTTCTTTTTTCTGAAGTTGTGTACATCTCGTTAAAGAAATCTTTCCATGATTAATCGAGACAACATTTTTAAATGATAACTGAACATTTTTCTTAAAAATGTATGGGTTTAGTCTTAGTTAGCTATGTCGTAGCATGAGTGTGATTGTGATTGTGTCAGTGTTGTGAAAGGAAGGGCATCAAAAGTAAAACCTGTGCCAAATCATGTGTGTGTGAAGCGGACCCTACAAAATGAGCGGCAATAATGCTGAGAGAGAGAGACTTTGTCAACAATGATTACTCTTGCCTTAGAGCATATTATTTTATTTTCCCATCTAGGGTTGGGTATCGTTCGAATTTGAACGATTCTGATTCCGATTCCTTGTTTCGATTCCGGTTCCTAACGATTCTCGATTCCGATTCTTTTAAGAGGCAGGGTCAAAAAAGTTTAGCTAACCTTGCTAACCAATGGTATTTCTGAAGGAAATAATCCTTTCTGAAGGAAATACTCCTGTCACAAATACTCCTTTTGTCACAAATTTAGCATTTTGCCGAGATTTCGTTATTTTTAGAAAAGTGAAGCCACACTTTGGACCGCCTACGTAAGCTACTCATGTTCGACTCGCGCGGTTATGCCAACACTTCCGGTAGACGCTTCTTCCTTGGTGTTGTTCAGCGGTTTCTTGTTCCGCTCGGCGGACTGTGAATATCGAAACTAAGAATCGAAATTTTAACTTTTGAACGATTCCGGGAAAAATGAAAAGTTAGTCCCGGTTCCAATCGATACTCGATTCTCGATACCCAACCCTAATCCCATCACATTTGGGATATAAAGTTACCCGTCCCTGAAATGCAGCCTTTTCTTGAGACATATGGCGCTTTTCCACTACACAATACCAGTTTGACTCGGCTCGGCTCGCGTTTGTTTGGTTTTCCACTGTGTAAAAGTTGTACCTGTACCTGCTTTCGGGTACTTTTTTTGTACCACCTCCGGCGAGGTTCTGAGCGAGCTAAGGCGAGCTGAGCCGGTACTAAAATGTGACGTGAAAACAATGCCGACTGCTGATTGGTCAGAGAGAATCAGCACCATTCACTGCGTCACCATTACACGTGCCAGATGGAGTATCCAGAATAACCCCGCCATTTTTAAATAGTTTGCCCAGAGATAGTTACTAAACTTACTACTACTATTATTATGGCAACTCGGAAGAATACGCCGTGGTCAAACGAGGAGGTGCAGACTTTCCTTTGTTTGGTGACCGAAGAGAGGATCCAGCGAGAGCTTGATAGGGCAACGAGGAACGAAAGGTGTCGCAATGACGACCGGGTACTATTTGTGGCGGTACTGTCTGCAATGGAAAACGGAACGAAAAGCGAGCCTAGTCGAGTCGAGGTGGTACTGGTAATGGAAAAGCGCCATTAAACGCATGTCTCTGGCTCTTCCAGGTGCGTCTGGAGTCTCGTCCTCCTGAGCGCAGCGGTGGCGCTCTGCTCTTCCTCACCGTCGGCGTCCTCCTGCGGAAACTACAATCCAACCCTGGCCTCCAGGGCATCAGCCACGTCGTGGTGGACGAGGTCCACGAGAGAGACGTCAACACCGACCTGCTCCTGGCCCTGCTGCACTCGGTCCTGAAGGAGAACCCAGAGCTGCGAGTGGTCCTGATGAGCGCGACCGGAGACACGCGCCGGCTGGCTCAGTATTTCGGGGGATGCCCAGTGGTGCGTGTGCCTGGATTCATGCACCCGGTGCAGGCGAGGTACCTGGAGGAGGTGATGACCGAGATGGGTCGACCGCTCCTGGAGAAGAGCAGGGAGAAGAGGAACGGGCGGTACGTTCAGATGAAGGCTGACATGCATCATCTGGTTTGGTTGTGTGGTTCACGCTGTAAGGATTTGCTTTTTATTCTTCGTCTCCAGGAAGAAAAAGACGTCGCTCCTGATCTTGATCTGGTGGCGGATGTGATAGACCATATTCACAGGTCTGGAGAGCCAGGTAAAGGGGATTTCAAGGGTGCACAAAGCGTAAACAAGTGTAAACAGGCTCTGTATATGAACACGTCGTTAAAGGGGGGGGGGGGGGGGGTTATTTGTCTTCTAACCTGTTGCATTGTTTTAGATTTGCCACAGTAAATTTGGAATTAATAACATTTTATTTGACAGGTTATGCTGATTGAAATCACTGAATGGCCTTAAACAATTACTAAATAAAAAAAACATTTTAAGAAAACATTTTAAGCACGGATTGCTTCTCGCAGCGCTTCACAAGCTCTCTGCAACATCTGTGTGACACTGTTTGCATGTTAGGGTTCAAAGCGCCAATTGAGTAAAAGCAAAAATCGGCGTTGAAACTGTTCCTCGCTAGTTGCCCGGTATTTTTTTTAAATTAATTTTGACAGTGTGTAGTTGTTCTGAGAGTGTGATATGGCTTCCATCATCAAATTGCAACGGTTGTGATAAATCTATAGTCCGACACGCTGCATGTTTCAGAGTAAAGAAACGTGTTCATTTTCAGGTTCTATTCACAGTAAATGCTACTCTGCAAGTGCTGTGTTTGTTTGTAATATGCATTTGGGAACGCAACATGTGCCAACCATCTTCCCAAATTCGTAATGAGAATGCTTTATAAATCTGTTGTTGTCAACAAAGAGAAGCGTTAAGGTCTCCCTGTGGTTTAATGCCAAAATAAAAGCTCAATGGTTTAAAATTTGAAAAAAAAAAAAAAAAATGAGGACAACCATAAATGTTAGTATTTTAATTTTACTGTTCTGTAAATTTAAATGAAATAATAATAATACTAATCTTTTTAAGTGATACTTTTATTAATACTTTGTTTTATTATACTATTTATTTTAATATATTATGATTCTTAAACTGATAAAAATTATTATTAAATTGATTATGATTATTAAACTGATAGAATGATTTTTTTTTTAAATATACAGTACAATAATATGTATTATTGCAATAGCAAGGTAACCCCATAAAAGTTATTTTATTAATAATTGCAATTGACAAAAATGACAAATAATATTTTTGTGATTTGCATTAGACACTGAACTTAGTCATACTATTAAACAGATGTGGTTACAGTTTTTCCCATCAATTATATCAATATTAATTTAAAGGGACTTAAAGGAGTAGTTCACTTTAAAAAAAAACTTTTGCTGATAATTTACTCACCCCCATGTCATCCAAGATGTCCATGTCTTTCTTTCTCCAGTCGAAAAGAAATTAAGGTTTTTGATGAAAACATTCCAGGATTTTTCTCCATATAATGGACTTCAATGGGAACCAAACGGTTCAAGGTCCAAAAGACACTTTCAGTACAAATTGCAACTCAAAATTCAAAATGAACAAATCTTTTTCCGAGTCAATTCGTTCATTTCGTTCATTGAATAAACCAAAAGACTCATTTTGATGAACGTGTTCGAACAGGTGAGTCACGAACGCTCATCACAGAACAGAGCAAGCCGACCATTTGTGCTTATAAAACTTAAACTTTGTTATTTATTTATTACAATAGTAATTGTTTCGCTTGATAATACCCTTATTCATCGTCTGGAATCGTTTAAAGCCCTTTGAACTGTCTTGGACCTTGAACCGTTTGGTTCCCACTGAAATGTTATATAATATATATATGATGTATAATATCCATTATATGGAGAAAAATCCTGGAATGTTTTCATCAAAAACCTTAATTTCTTTTGACTGAAGAAAGAATGACATGGACATCTTGAATGACATGGGGGTGAATAAATTATCAGCAAAAGTTATTTTAAAAGTGAACTACTCCTTTAAATGGCATCCTGTATCCTGAAACCAAACCACACCATTAGAAATACAAATGCTATATATAAAACCTTAAAGGGTTCTTTCTGTCAGGCACTTCATATATAGAACCCTTCATCATAGGATCATTTTATGTATTTAGTTGTAACTGATTCATGTTGTTTTTATTCATTTAATTCAGAAATAACCAATTAAAAATGGTTTTTAAAAATGACATTTCTCCTTAGTTCTTTAAAATTGAGTCAAGAATATATTATATATATATATATATATATATAATATTCAATTATACAATATATATATATATATAGAACCTTTTTTTGTTTTTTTCTGAGAATACACATTCGTTCAGATGTTAAATGTTTGTGTCTGCTCTCTTGTATTTTGACTAACAGTGTTTGCTCTTTTCCAGGTGCTGTGTTGTGTTTCCTCCCAGGATGGCAAGACATTAAACTCATACAGCAGAAACTGGAGGAGAGACCGGCGTACAGATCAGGCTCACAGATGATTTTACCATGTAAGCACACCAGCTGCAGCTTTATCGGATGATGACTGATTCAATGCCTTCATTTGATAAAATATTGAATAATGGCAAACTCAAAAATAATGTAGCATTGAAGCTAACATTTCTTTTAATCAGCCAAGTGGACACCATTTATTTGTCAATGCAGAAAGTTTTGTAATAGCCAAATCGAGCGCTTCAGTGATGATGTATTTTTATAGGCCAGCCTTAAGTCAGCTTCAGGTTCCCTTGACTAAAACCCAATAGGATTTTTCCATTGGTGTTTGGATTATTGCAGAGAATAAGGTCTTCTGTGGCTAATGCCAGGTTTAGATGACACAATATTTTTGTCTCGATAGTCACGTGTAAGATAATGTGATTTTGTCGTTGAAGCGTACACAGCGTCTCTGTGATGTATGTGTGATATCAGGGTTCATTTTACCATGTTTGAAAGCTGTGTACAGAGCTTCTGTGCTCCTATTGGTCAAAGTCACAGATGTGACATAACTCGTCGTGGAGGACAGATAAAAAGATTAAAAATTTGAGCCTTTTTGGCTGGGCGTCGTGAAGCACCACAAGTGCGGCATCAGTTGTCGTATACTATGACTCGCTATATGAGGTGTAACAATCAATCCTTGAGTCCCGACGCCCATTGTCATTTACGAATACCTACAACATACGTTAAACTGATCATGCCAAAATCGTGTATTCTGAAGCCGGCATAACAAAAGCTGCTTATTCTTGCAAGTTTTGTCCATCGTGGTAATCTTCACAATTGAAAACACAGCCTCTTGTTAGCAACCACCTTTTCCAAGACAAGTAAAATCTTAAAAAATATCACCAGGGAGTATTACTGATGAATAAAACATTAAAATATCTTGAGCTTACATTTAACCAAAAACCCCAAAAAAAGACTTCTGAATGACGGAACCGGAGATGTTCAAATGATATTGTGTTTTCTAGGTTTTGGCCTACAAAAAATGTTTCATTTTATTTTAAGGTATCTTAGCTACAGTGTAAATTATACATTTAAATACAGAGTGATATTAACAACATGTGGTTAGTTGCATGTAATCATGCATAATTAACAGGGAACTACACTGCGACCAAAATGGTCGCATATGCGAGCTTTTGAAATCCCATTGCGACCCTAATTTTTAATGGGTCGCAAATGTATCACTGACTATTTTGACGGGTCTGTTTTTTTAAAATTCTTTTGGTTTGTATTTAATCTTCTAAAACCTGTCGGATCGTCCGCTTTTTGTCCCGCCAAAGCCTTTTTTGATCGCGGTGAGTGTTGTAGAGTAGAATGACTGATGCGTTTGACAGGGCGCAAACGAGCTGAGAGAGAGAGCGAGAGAGCGCCCTGGCCGCGCGCGCACTATCACGTCTTCACACAACACAAGCGCTGTCTTGCTCTCTCTCTCTATCGCGCGCATATTATTCAAATGACATGATAGTAAAAGGTTTGTGTCTTTATAATAGGCATGCTAATCATAATCATAGGCTACCATCTGAGCCTGCATGGCGGCAGGAAAAAGACGCAGAGATGTAAGACACCGCGTCTCTTCCTTACACCAAAGGTAGATTTGCGGTCTGGTGTTCGGCTGATAAACTCTGCCATGAGCTAACTAATTATATTGCTAGCGCTGATATTGACATCGACTAACGTTATATGATCACTAGCAGTTTTTTAGACTAACGTTAGTTTTTTCATAATCATAATCGCGTGATTCGCGTCAAGACACCTGATTGGCTAATACTACACACTGAAGATTAATTAAATGTTTTATTAAATAATTACTGAAAATATCCCTTCTTTCATCCCACACCCCAAACATGACATACAAAATGTTGTGGAAGCAACCGGAGATATATTTATAAGCTATCATTTTATTGTCATCACAGCTTTCCAACAGTCCTGCGTATGATTCTACATTGATTAAAAAAGAAAATCAAATGTGTTTTAATGGTAATTATTTTATACGGAATAATGTATTTATAATTCAGATGAGAATAAAGTTAGGGTTAGTTAAATTAAGGAAAACAATATATTGATCTGAAATATTGCAAATTAATTTTACATTCATTCAAGTACAATTACCAAACATATATCAAGGTCATTTTGTCTTTTTATTAATTTAATTAATAAACTAATTATATAAAAAATTTGTCAGTGCCTACAAATAAACTGGTTCTATGCCTTTATTAATAAAACTTAAACAACTTAAAAAATACGAGGCTTAAGACATTTAAAAAATGCCTTCTGCATTTTTGTTTTGCTTTTCACTCCATTGTCCGAAATCGTACCGAACCGTCTGAATGTCTGAACCAAGGTATGAACCCGACCCAACCGTGACTTCTGTACCGTTCCACCCCTAATGCAGTTTCATTATTAGTGGTGCTTGCTGAAAGCAAGGCAACACTATTACTATTGTGTTTTTTGAGCCGGCCCAAAAGTTTGGCATGCTACTCCTCCCGCAGTTTTTGTCACACACCCATGAATGAGGTCTCAAAACGTGCGGAATATTCGGGAATGGTGTGCTATGACTTTTCTAAGCGATCGGGGGTACGATGTTCGCCCGAAGGGCGAACAAATTTCCCAAAAATCCCATAGACTTAACATTGCGACAAACTTTGACGACTCGTAGCTCCGAGCGAGAATTTCACAGAAGCCTGCGATTTACCACATTTGAAGAGGCTGACAGGCTCTGTAAGAAAATACCTCACAATGGGGTAAAAGTTGCACCCCTGGGGGGCAGGAGCTCCCCAAAAATTTTTTCCATTGAAATTTTCTAGTATAGCATTTTACTATTCCAGGAAAAAGTTTGGAGCACTCCTACGTCCACATTTTTTGTCACAGACCCATGAATGAGGCATCAAATCGTGCGGCCTATTGAGGAGAAGTGTCATATTAATTTTATAAGAGATCAGGGGTACGGTGTTCGCCCCAGGGGCGAACAAATTTCCAAAAAATCCCATAGACTTAACATTGAGACAAACTTTGACGACTCGTAGCTCCGAACGAGGATTTCGGACAAATGTGTGATTTGCCACATTTGAAGAGGCTGGCAGGCTCTTTAAGAACATACCTCACAATGGGGTAAAAGTTGCACCCCTGGGGGGCAGGAGCTGCCCAAAGTTTTCCCCATTGACTTACTATGGTGAAGGACGTCCCATCAAATGCATGTGTTTTTCCTAATATGGTAAATTGCATAGGGATTTTGTATTGAACATAGCTCTGGATCACAGTGTCATAGAGACAAGGGGGCGGGCTCATTTTACTCAGATGACCAATCAGTCTCTCAGGATCATTGTGAAGCTATTAAGCCACGCCCTAGCAACCATTTAGAGCACCTTAGCAACAACTCCCATAGACTTCCATTGAAAGAGATCAAAGGGATATCTCAGGATAGAAGTGTCATAGAAACACAAGGGTGGTCTCGTTTGACTCGGGGTAGCAAACAGCCAATCATGAATAACCTCAACAATTTCTGGCTACGCCCTAGCAACCATTATCAAGGACCTTAGCAACCAAATTTTAAAGAGGTATATCTTCCATTCTGAATGTCAGAGAGGCATGGGAGTTGTATTATATCAATCAAACTGACCAGCAGCCTTTGGAGATTCATGATTGGCAAGTGCCAAGCCACTCCCTAGCAACCAAACAGAGTACCCTAGCAACCATTTTGCAAGACCTATATCTCTGCATCAAAACATCGTATGAGATGGGGGTTGGTTTATACATTCACATTGACTGTGGAGCTTCATGATTGGCAGCTGCCAAGCCACTCCCTAGCAACCAAACAGAGTACCCTAGCAACCATTTTGTAAGGCCTATATCTCTGCAATAAAATATTGTATAGAAATGGAGGTAGGTTTATACATTCACATTGACTTTGGAGCTTCATGTTTGGCAGCTGCCAAGCCACTCCTTAGCAACCAAAAGAGTACCTAGCAAACCATTTTGAAAGACCTATTATCTCTGCATCAAAAACATCATATAGAGATGGGGGTTGGCTCTTTTTACTCATGCTAGCAAACAGGACTTGCTACATGCTACACATGCTAGCAGTGAATAGCTACATGCTAATATTTATTAGCTAAGTGCTAAATCATCCATGAACATTATAAAAACTCTATAGTAACCATATTGAACACTAACAACCACCTAGTAACACAATAAACTACCCAAAATACCATAGCACCACCCAGAACCCCTAGCAACACCCTAGAACCATCCATAACACCTTAACAACACCCTAGCAACCTAGTACCACCTTAGCACACCCTAGCAACCACCCAGAACACCCTAGCAACCACCTAGCAACCACATAGCAACACCCTAGCACCACAAAGAACAACCTAGCAACCACCCAGAATACCCCAGCAACCACCTAGCAACACCTAGCACCACCTAGCAACACCCTAGCAACCACCAGAACACCCTAGCAACCGCTAGCAACACCCTAGCAACCACACAGAGCACCTTAGCAACTGTCTAGCAACCACCTAGCAACACCCTATCAACCACCCAGAACACCCTAGCAACCACTAGCAACATCCTAGCAACCACCCAGAACACCTTAGCAACCACCTAGCAACACCATAGCAACCGTCTAGCAACCACCCTGAACACCTTAGCAACACCCTAGCAACCACCTAGCAACACCCTAGCAACCACCTAGCGACACCCTATCAACCACCCAAAACACCCTAGCAACCACCTAGCAACACCCTAGCAACCTCCCAGAACACCCTAGCAACCACCTAGCAACCATCCAGAACATCTTAGCAACACCATAGCAACCAGCCATAACACCCTAGCAACCGGGTGGTGAGTTTTGCCACTGCAAGCACCACTTCACATTTTCCTCTGGAAATGTACATTCTAGTTATTAGTGGTGCTTGCTGAAAGCAAGGCAACACTATTACTATTGTGTTTTTTGAGCCGGCCCAAAAGTTTGGCACGCTACTCCTCCCGCAGTTTTTGTCACACACCCATGAATGAGGTCTCAAAACGTGCGGATTATTCGGGAATGGTGTGCTATGACTTTTCTAAGCGATCGGGGGTACGATGTTCGCCCGAAGGGCGAACATATTTCCCAAAAATCCCATAGACTTAACATTGCGACAAACTTTGACGACTCATAGCTCCGAGCGAGGATTTTGCAGAAGCCTGCGATTTACCACATTTGAAGAGGCTGACAGGCTCTGCAAGAACATACCTCACAATTGGGTAAAAGTTGCACCCCTGGGGGGCAGGAGCTGCCCAAATTTTCCCCATAGACCCCAATGTTATTTATTATTCTTATTCTTATTGTTCTGGTCACTTTTTGACGCGCTACTCCTCCCGCAGCTTTTGTCACAGACCCATGGGTGAGGTGTCAAAACGTGCGGATTATTCGGGAATGGTGTGCTATGACTTTTCTAAGAGATTGGGGGTACGATGTTCGCCCCAGGGGCGAAAAACGGCCAAAAAAAATCCCATAGACTTAACATGGTGAAAAAATTTTACGAGTCATAGCTCTGAGCGAGGATTTCGCAGAAACTTGCAATTTACCACATTTGAAGAGGCTGACAGGCTCTTTAAGAAAATACCTCACAATGGGGTAAAAGTTGCACCCCTGGGGGGCAGGAGCTCCCCAAAAATTTTTTCCATTGAAATTTTCTAGTATAGCATTTTACTATTCCAGGAAAAAGTTTGGAGCACTCCTACGTCCACATTTTTTGTCACAGACCCATGAATGAGGCATCAAATCGTGCGGCCTATTGAGGAGAAGTGTCATATTAATTTTATAAGAGATCAGGGGTACGGTGTTCGCCCCAGGGGCGAACAAATTTCCAAAAAATCCCATAGACTTAACATTGAGACAAACTTTGACGACTCGTAGCTCCGAACGAGGATTTCGGACAAATGTGTGATTTGCCACATTTGAAGAGGCTGGCAGGCTCTTTAAGAACATACCACACAATGGGGTAAAAGTTGCACCCCTGGGGGGCAGGAGCTGCCTAAAGTTTTCCCCATTGACTTACTATGGTGAAGGACGTCCCATCAAATGCATGTGTTTTTCCTAATATGGTAAATTGCATAGGGATTTTGTATTGAACATAGCTCTGGATCACAGTGTCATAGAGACAAGGGGGCGGGCTCATTTTACTCAGATGACCAATCAGTCTCTCAGGATCATTGTGAAGCTATTAAGCCACGCCCTAGCAACCATTTAGAGCACCTTAGCAACAACTCCCATAGACTTCCATTGAAAGAGATCAAATGGATATCTCAGGATATAAGTGTCATAGAAACATGAGGGTGGGCTCGTTTGACTTGGGCAAGCAAACAGCCAATCCTGAATCACCTCAACAATTTCTGGCCATGCCCTAGCAACCATTGTAGAGCACCTTAGCAACCAAAATCCAAAGAGGGATATCTTCCATTCTGAATGTCATAGAGGCATAGGAGTTGGTTTATATCATTCATACTGACAAGCAGCCTTTGGAGTTTACCAAGCCACTCCCTAGCAACCAAACAGAGTACCCTAGCAACCATTTTGCAAGACTTTATCTCTGCATCAAAACATCGTATAGAGATGGGGGTTGGTTTATACATTCACATTGACTTTGGAGCTTCATGATTGGCAGCTGCCAAGCCACTCCCTAGCAACCAAACAGAGTACCCTAGCAACCGTTTTGCAAGACCTATATCTCTGCCTCAAAACATCGTATAGAGATGGGGGTTGGTTTAAACATTCACATTGACTTTGGAGCTTCATGATTGGCAGCTGCCAAGCCACTCCCTAGCAACCAAACAGAGTACCCTAGCAACCATTTTGTAAGACCTATATCTCTGCATCAAAACATTGTATAGAGATGCTGGTTGGTTTATCCATTCACATTGACTTTGGAGCTTCATGATTGGCAGCTGCCAAGCCACTCCCTAGCAACCAAACAGAGTACCCTAGCAACCATTTTGCAAGACTTTATCTCTGCATCAAAACATCGTATAGAGATGGGGGTTGGTTTATACATTCACATTGACTTTGGAGCTTCATGATTGGCAGCTGCCAAGCCACTCCCTAGCAACCAAACAGAGTACCCTAGCAACCGTTTTGCAAGACCTATATCTCTGCCTCAAAACATCGTATAGAGATGGGGGTTGGTTTAAACATTCACATTGACTTTGGAGCTTCATGATTGGAAGCTGCCAAGCCACTCCCTAGCAACCAAACAGAGTACCCTAGCAACCGTTTTGCAAGACCTATATCTCTGCATCAAAACATCGTATAGAGATGGGGGTTGGTTTATCCATTCACATTGACTTTGGAGCTTCATGATTGGCAGCTGCCAAGCCACTCCCTAGCAACCAAACAGAGTACCCTAGCAACCATTTTGTAACAGCTATATCTCAGCATCAGAACATTGTATCGCGATGGGGGTTGGGTCTTTTGACTCATGCTAGCACATAGAACTTTCAAAATGTTAAACATGCTAGCTGTGAATAGCTACATGCTAATATTGATTAGCTAAGTGTTAAATCATGCCATGAACAATATAAAAACTCTATAGTAACCATATGTGAACAATACCAACCACCTAGTAACACCATAGCAACCACCCAGAACACCCTAGCAACCACCTAGCAACACCATAGCAACCAACCAGAACACCCTAGCAACCGCCTAGCAACACCCTAGCAACCGCCTAGCAACCACCCAGAACACCTTAGCAACACCCTAGCAACAACCTAGCAACACCTTAGCAACCACCTAGCAACACCATAGAAACCACCCAGAACACCCTAGCAACCGCCTAGCAACACCCTAGCAACCACCTAGAACATCCTAGCAACCACCTAGCAACACCCTAGCAACAACCCAGGACACCCTAGCAACCACCCAGAACACCCTAGCAACCACCTAGAAACCCCCTAGCAACCATCCAGAACACCTTAGAAACACCCTAGCAACCACCTAGCAACACCTTAGCAACCACCCAGAAAACCCTAGCAACCACCTAGCAACACCCTAGCAACCACCCAGAACACCCTAGCAACCACCTAGCAACACCAAAGCAACCACCCATAACACCCTAGCAACCACCCAGAACACCCTAGCAACCACCCATAACACTCTAGCAACCGAGCGAGCTTTTTGCCACTGCAAGCACCACTTCACATTTTCCTCTGGAAATGTACATTCTAGTTATTCTTCTTCTTCTTCTTATTATTATTCTGGCCACTTTTTGGTTCGCTACTCCTCCCGCAGATTTTGTCACAGACCCATGGGTGAGGTGTCAAATCGACCGGCTCATTTAGGAGAGGTGTGCTATGACTTTTCTAAGAGATCGGGGGTACGATGTTCGCCCCAGGGGCGAAAAACGGCCAAAAAAAAACCCATAGACTTAACATGGCGAAAAAATTTGACGAGTCATAGCTCTGAGCGAGGATTTCGCAGAAACTTGCAATTTACCACATTTGAAGAGGCTGACAGGCTCTTTAAGAAAATACCTCACAATGGGGTAAAGGTTGCACCCCTGGGGGGCAGGAGCTCCCCAAATATTTTTCCCATTGAAATTTTCTAGTATAGCATTTTACTATTCCAGGAAAAAGTTTGGAGCACTCCTACGTCCACATTTTTTGTCACAGACCCATGAATGAGGCATCAAATCGTGCGGCCTATTGAGGAGAAGTGTCATATTAATTTTATAAGAGATCAGGGGTACGGTGTTCGCCCCAGGGGCGAACAAATTTCCAAAAAATCCCATAGACTTAACATTGAGACAAACTTTGACGACTCATAGCTCCGAACAACGATTTCGGAAAAATGTGTGATTTTCCACATTTGAAGAGGCTTGCAGGCTCTGTAAGAATATACCTCACAATGGGGTAAAAGTTGCACCCCTGGGGGGCAGGAGCTGCCCAAAATTTTTCCCCATTGACTTACTATGGTGAAGGACGTCCCATCAAATGCATGTGTTTTTCCTACTATGGTAAATTGCATAGGGATTTTGTATTGAACATAGCTCTGGATCACAGTGTCATAGAGACAAGGGGGCGGGCTCATTTTACTCAGACGACCAATCAGTCTCTCAGGATCATTGTGATGCTATCAAGCCACGCCCTAGCAACCATATAGAGCACCTTAGCAACAACTCCCATAGACTTCCATTGAAAGAGATCAAAGGGATATCTCCGGATAGAAGTGTCATAGAAACACAAGGGTGGTCTTGTTTGACTCGGGGTAGCAAACAGCCAATCATGAATCACCTCAACAATTTCTGGCCACACCCTAGCAACCATTATCGAGCACCTTAGCAACCAAATTTTAAAGAGGGATATCTTCCATTCTGAATGTCATACAGGCTTGGGAGTTGTATTATATCAATTATACTGACAAGCAGCCTTTGGAGATTCATGATTGGCAGCTGCCAAGCCACTCCCTAGCAACCAAAAAGAGTACCCTAGCAACCATTTTGCAAGGCCTACATCTCTGCATCAGAACATCGTATAGAGATGGGGGTTGGTTTATACATTCACATTGACTTTGGAGCTTCATGATTGGAAGCTGCCAAGCCACTCCCTAGCAACCAAACAGAGTACCCTAGCAACCGTTTTGCAAGACCTATATCTCTGCATCAAAACATCGTATAGAGATGGGGGTTGGTTTATCCATTCACATTGACTTTGGAGCTTCATGATTGGCAGCTGCCAAGCCACTCCCTAGCAACCAAACAGAGTACCCTAGCAACCATTTTGTAACAGCTATATCTCAGCATCAGAACATTGTATCGCGATGGGGGTTGGGTCTTTTGACTCATGCTAGCAAACATGACTTGCTACATGCTACACATGCTAACAGTGAATAGCTACATGCTAATATTGATTAGCTAAGTGCTAAATCATGCCATGAACATTATAAAAACTCTATAGTAACCATATATGAACACTACCAACCACCTAGTAACACCATAGCAACCACCCAAAATACCATAGCAACCACCTAAAACACCCTAGCAACCACCTAGCAACACCATAGCAACCACCCAGAACACCCTAGCAACCACCTAGCAACACCCTAGCAACCACCTAGCAACCATCCAGAACACCTTAGCAAACACCCTAGCAACCGCCTAGCAACCATCCAGAACACCTTAGCAACAGCCTAGTAACCACCTAGCAACACCCTAGCAACCACCCAGAACACCCTAGCAACCGCCTAGCAACACCCTAGCAACCAACCAGAACACCCTAGCAACCACCTAGCAACACCCTAGCAACCACCCAGAACACCCTAGCAACCACCTATCAACACCCTAGCAACCACCCAGAACACCATAGCAACCACCTAGCAACACTCTAGCAACCACCTAGAACACCGTAGCAACCACCCAGAACACCATAGCAACAAGCTAGCAACACCTAGCAACACCCTAGCAACCACCTAGAACACCGTAGCAACCACCCATAACACCCTAGCAACCGGGTGGTGAGTTTTGCCACTGCAAGCACCACTTCACATTTTCCTCTGGAAATGTACATTCTAGTTAGTGGTGCTTGCTGAAAGCAAGGCAACACTATTACTATTGTGTTTTTGAGCCGGCCCAAAAGTTTGGCACGCTACTCCTCCCGCAGTTTTTGTCACACACCCATGAATGAGGTCTCAAAACGTGCGGAATATTCGGGAATGGTGTGCTATGACTTTTTCTAAGCGATCGGGGTACGATGTTCGCCCGAAGGGCGAACAAATTTCCCAAAAATCCCATAGACTTAACATTGCGACAAACTTTGACGACTCATAGCTCCGAGCGAGAATTTCACAGAAGCCTGCGATTCACCACATTTGAAGAGGCTGACAGGCTCTGTAAGAACATACCTCACAATGGGGTAAAAGTTGCACCCCTGGGGAGCAGGAGCTGCCCAAATTTTCCCCATAGACCCCAATGTTATTTATTATTAGTGGTGCTTGCAAAGCAACACTATTGTTATCCTCCATACTTATTAATCTTTTTTTTCTTCCACACAAAACTTCGGCGCGCTACTCCTCCCGCAGCTTTTGTCACAGACTCATGAGAGTGGTGTCAAATCGACCGGTTTGTTTAGGAGAGGTGTGCTATGACTTTTCTAAGAGATCGGGTGTACGATGTTCGCACAGCGGACCGAAAAGCGGCCAAAAAAGTCCCATTGACTTACATTGGGGATTTTTCAAAAATTCAAATCCCAACTGTCACTTTCTCACAGACACAAAAGGGCCTGACAGCCCTGCTGTCAGGCAGATGTCTCTCTCTCCCTAGGAGGATTTAATTTATCAAGCAGCCAATGAGTAATGGCCTAAAATCTTCATAGCCACACCATAGCAACCAGTTACAGCACCCTAGCAACCGTGGGCAATAGGCACGAGGCCGCAGGCCTCGTGCCATACTAAATAACTCTATAAAAACTCTATAAAAACTCATTTTAGAGACTAAATAGTAATCATCTGTTAAAAAATACACGCCGACATCACAGACCCCTGATTGAGGCGTCAAATTGTGCGGATTATTGAGGAGAGGTGTGCTGTGACTTTTCGTAGCGATCGGGGGTACGGTGTTCGCCCCAGGGGCAAATCATTGGGTAAAAAAGTCCCATAGACTTTTAGTGTTTTTCCTACTATGGTAAATTGCATAGGGATTTTGTATTGAACATAGCTCTGGATCACAGTGTCATAGAGACAAGGGGGCGGGCTCATTTTACTCAGACGACCAATCAGTCTCTCAGCATCATTGTGAAGCTATTAAGCCACGCCCTAGCAACCATTTAGAGCACCTTAGCAACAACTCCCATAGACTTCCATTAAAAGAGATCAAAGGGATATCTCAGGATATAAGTGTCATAGAAACATGAGGGTGGGCTCGTTTGACTTGGGCCAGCAAACAGCCAATCCTGAATCACCTCAACAATTTCTGGCCATGCCCTAGCAACCATTGTAGAGCACCTTAGCAACCAAAATCCAAAGAGGGATATCTTCCATTCTGAATGTCATAGAGGCATGGGAGTTGGTTTATATCATTCATACTGACAAGCAGCCTTTGGAGTTTCATGATTGACAGCTACCAAGCCACTCCCTAGCAACCAAATAGAGTACCCTAGCAACCATTTTGCAAGACTTTATCTCTGCATCAAAACATCGTATAGAGATGGGGGTTGGTTTATACATTCACATTGACTTTGGAGCTTCATGATTGGCAGCTGCCAAGCCACTCCCTAGCAACCAAACAGAGTACCCTAGCAACCGTTTTTCAAGACCTATATCTCTGCATCAAAACATCGTATAGAGATGGGGTTTGGCTCTTTTTACTCATGTTAGCAAACGTGACTTGCTACATGCTACACATGCTAGCAGTGAATAGCTACATGCTAATATTGATTAGCTAAGTGCTAAATCATGCCATGAATGTTATAAAAACTCTATATTAACCATATGTGAACACTACCAACCACCTAGTAACACCATAGCAACCACCCAGAATACCATAGCAACCACCTAGCAACACCCTAGCAACCACCAAGAATACCCTAGCAACCACCTAGCAACACCCTAGCAACCACACAGAACACCCTAGCAACCGCCTAGCAACACCCTAGCAACCAACCAGAACACCTAGCAACACCCTAGCAACCACCCAGATCACCCTAGCAACCACCTACCAATACCCTAGCAACCATCTATAACACCTAGCAACACCAGAACACCTAGCACCGCCTAGCAACACCTGGCAACCATATAGAACACCCTAGAAACCACATAGCAACACCCTAGCAACCACCAGAACACCCTAGCAACCACCTAGCAACACCCTGGCAACATCTATAACACCCTAGCACCACCTAGAACACCTTAGCAACCACCTAGCAACACCCTAGCAACCACTCAGAACACCTAGCAACCACCTAGCAACACCATAGCAACCACCCAGAACACCCTAGCAACCGCCTAGCAACACCCTAGCAACCACACAGAACACCTAGCAACCACCTAGCAACACCCTAGCAACCACCCAGAACACCCTAGCAACCACCCATAACACCCTAGCAACCGAGCGAGCTTTTTGCCACTGCAAGCACCACTTCACATTTTCCTCTGGAAATGTACATTCTAGTTATTATTATTATTCTTCCACACAAAATTTCTGCACGCTACTCCTCCGCAGTTTTTATCACAGACCCATGGGTGAGGCGTCAAATCGACCGGCTTATTTAGGAGAGGTGTGCTATGACTTTTATAAGCGATCGGGGGTACGATGTTCACCCCAGGGGCGAAAACCGGCCCAAAAAATCCATAGACTTAACATTACGACAAATTTTGGCGACTCATAGCTCTGAGCGAGGATTTCGCAGAAACCTGCGATTTACCACATTTGAAGAGGCCGACAGGCTCTTCAAGAAAATACCTCACAATGGGGTAAAAGTTGCACCCCTGGGGGGCAGGAGCTCCCCAAAAATTTTTCCCATTGAAATTTTCTAGTATAGCATTTAACTATTCCAGGAAAAAGTTTGGCGCACTCCTACGTCCACATTTTTTGTCACAGACACTTAAATGAGGCATCAAATCGTGCGGCCTATTGAGGAGAAGTGTCGTATGAATTTTATAAGAGATCAGGGGTACGGTGTTCGCCCCAGGGGCGAACAAATTTCAAAAAAATCCCATAGACTTAACATTGAGACAAACTTTGACGACTCGTAGCTCCGAACGAGGATTTCGGACAAATGTGTGATTTGCCACATTTGAAGAGGCTGGCAGGCTCTTTAAGAACATACCTCACAATGGGGTAAAAGTTGCACCCCTGGGGGGCAGGAGCTGCCCAAAGTTTTCCCCATTGACTTACTATGGTGAAGGACGTCCCATCAAATGCATGTGTTTTTCCTAATATGGTAAATTGCATAGGGATTTTGTATTGAACATAGCTCTGGATCACAGTGTCATAGAGACAAGGGGGCGGGCTCATTTTACTCAGATGACCAATCAGTCTCTCAGGATCATTGTGAAGCTATTAAGCCACGCCCTAGCAACCATTTAGAGCACCTTAGCAACAACTCCCATAGACTTCCATTGAAAGAGATCAAATGGATATCTCAGGATATAAGTGTCATAGAAACATGAGGGTGGGCTCGTTTGACTTGGGCAAGCAAACAGCCAATCCTGAATCACCTCAACAATTTCTGGCCATGCCCTAGCAACCATTGTAGAGCACCTTAGCAACCAAAATCCAAAGAGGGATATCTTCCATTCTGAATGTCATAGAGGCATGGGAGTTGGTTTATATCATTCATACTGACAAGCAGCCTTTGGAGATTCATGATTGGCAGCTACCAAGCCACTCCCTAGCAACCAAACAGAGTACCCTAGCAACCGTTTTGCAAGACCTATATCTCTGCATCAAAACATCGTATAGAGATGGGCAATTGGTTTATCCATTCACATTGACTTTGGAGCTTCATGATTGGCAGCTGCCAAGCCACTCCCTAGCAACCAAACAGAGTACCCTAGCAACCATTTTGTAAGACCTACATCTCTGCATCAAAACATCGTATAGAGATGGGGGTTGGCTCTTTTTACTCATGCTAGCAAACATGACTTGCTACATGCTACACATGCTAGCAGAGAATAGCTACATGCTAATATTGATTAGCTAAGTGCTAAATCATGCCAAGAAAATGCTACAAACTTCATAGTAACCATCTGTGACAACTACCAACCACCTATACCAGAACATCCAAGCAACCTCCTAGCAACACCCTAGCAACCACCTAGCAACCACCCAGAACACGTTAGCAACACCCTAGCAACCACCAGAATACCCTAGCAACCACCTAACAACACCATAGCAACCACCCAGAACACCCTAGCAACACCAAGAACACCCTAGCAACCACCCAGAATACCCTAGCAACTGCCTAACAACACCATAGCAACACCCATAACACCCTAGCAACCACCCAGAATACCCTAGCACCACCTAGCAACACCCTAGCAAACCACTCAGAACACCCTAGCAACCGCTTAGCAACACCATAGCAACCACCCAGAACACTTAGCAACCACCTAGCAACACCCTAGCAACACACAGAACACCTAGCAACCACTAGCAACACCCTAGCAACCACCTAGCAACCAGCCATACACCCTAGCAACCGGGTGGTGAGTTTTGCCACTGCAAGCACCACTTCACATTTTCCTCTGGAAATGTACATTCTAGTGTTGTGAATACTATTCTCCAAGACAAAACTTTGGCACGCTACTCCTCCCGCATTTATTGTCGTAGTTCCATGAATGTGGTGTCAAATCGACCCGGTCATTGAGGAGAGGTGTGCTATGACTTTTCTAAGCGATCGGTTGTACGATGTTCGTCTGGCGGGCGATAAATCTGCCGAAAAAAGTCCCATAGACTTAACATTGGCACCAAATTTGTGAGATCATATCTTTTGACCAGTAGGTCATAGAGACTTGGGGTTGGGCTCTTTTGACTCGGCCTATCATGCAGCCAACAATTAGTGACATTATAACTTCATATTCATGCCCTAGCAACCACTTAGGGCAGCCTAGCAACCATAAAACAACATTTTCAAGCCATATCTCAGCTCCAGAAAATAGAAGAAACATGTATTTAGCCTTTTTTGACTCAGACTGTCAACTAGTCTTTAAATATCATCTCATACACTGTATAAGCACACCATAGCAACCATATAGAGTACCCTAGTAACCACCTGAACACATGAATGAGCCATATCTCAGCTGAATAAGCCATATCTCAGCACCAGAACATTGTACAGACATGGTTGTTGGCTCGTATGCAATAATGTACCACACTCTAGCAACCGAGCGAGCTTTTTGCCACTGCAAGCACCACTTCACATTTTCGTCTGGAAATGTACATTCTAGTGTTGTGAATACTATTCTCCAAGACAAAACTTTGGCACGCTACTCCTCCCGCATTTATTGTCGTAGATCCATGAATGTGGTGTCAAATCGACCCCATCATTGAGGAGAGGTGTGCTATGACTTTTCTAAGCGACCGGTTGTACGATGTTCGTCTGGCGGGCGATAAATCGGACAGAAAAAGTCCCATAGACTTAACATTGGCACAAAATTGGTGAGATCATATCTTTTGAACAGAAGGTCATAGAGACATGGGGTTGGGCTCATTTTACTCGGCCTATCATGCAGCCAACAAGTAGAGACATAATAACTTCATATTTACGACCTAGCAACCACTTAGGGCAGCCTAGCAACCATAAATCAACATATTCAAGTCATTCTCAGCTTCAGAAAATAGAAGAAACATCGATTTTTTTTTGTTTTTGATTTAGACTGTCAACTAGTGTTTAAATATAATCTCATACACTGTATAATCACACCATAGCAACCATATAGAGTACCCTAGTAACCACCTGAACACATGAATAAGCCATTTCTCAGCTGAATAAACAATTTATCATCACAAAAACATCGTACAGACGTGTTTTGGTGTCTCGTATGCAAAAATGTGCCACACTCTAGCAACCGAGCGAGCTTTTTGCCACTGCAAGCACACACTTACATTTTCCTCTGGAAATGTACATTCTAGTTAGTGGTGTTGCTGAAAGCAAGGCAACACTATTACTATTGTGTTTTTGAGTCGGCCCAAAAGTTTGGCACGCTAATCCTCCCGCAGTTTTGTCACACACCATGAATGAGGTCTCAAATCGTGCGGAATATTCGGGAATGGTGTGCTATGACTTTTCTAAGCGATCGGGGTACGATGTTCGCCCGAAGGGCGAACATATTCCCAAAAATCCCATAGACTTAAACATTGCGACAAACTTTGACGACTCATAGCTCCGAGCGAGAATTTCACAAAGCCTGCGATTACCACATTTGAAGAGGCTGACAGGCTCTGTAAGAACATACCTCACAATGGGGTAAAAGTTGCACCCCTGGGGGCAGGAGCTGCCCAAATTTTCCCCATTGACTCCCATGTTATTAGTGGTGCTTGCTGAAAGCAGGCAACACTATTACTATTGTGTTTTTTGAGTCGGCCAAAAAGTTTTGGCACGCTACTCCTCCCGCAGTTTTTGTCACACACCATGAATGAGGTCTCAAAAACGTGCGGAATATTCGGGAATGGTGTGCTATGACTTTTCTAAGCGATCGGGGGTACGATGTTCGCCCGAAGGGCGAACAAATTTCCCAAAATCCCATAGACTTAACATTGCGACAAACTTTGACGACTCATAGCTCCGAGCGAGAATTTCAAAGAAGCCTGAGATTTACCACATTTGAAGAGGCTGGCAGGCTCTGTAAGAACATACCTCACAATGGGGTAAAAGTTGCACCCCTGGGGGGCAGGAGCTGCCCAAATATTCCCCATTGACCCCATGTTATTTATTATTCTTCTTATTATTCTGGCCACTTTTTGGTTCGCTACTCTTCCCGCAGATTTTGTCACAGACCCATGGGTGAGGTGTCAAATCGACCGGCTTATTTAGGAGAGGTGTGCTATGACTTTTCTAAGCGATCGGGGTACGATGTTCGCCCAGGGGCGAAAAACAGCCAAAAAAAATCCCATAGACTTAACATGGCGAAAAAATTTGACGAGTCATAGCTCTGAGATCGGTTTCGCAGAAACTTGCAATTTACCACATTTGAAGAGGCTGACAGGCTCTTTAAGAAAATACCTCACAATGGGTAAAAAGTTGCACCCCTGGGGGCAGGAGCTGCCCAAATTTTTCCCATTAAAATTTTCTAGTATAGCATTTTACTATTTCAGGAAAAAGTTTGGCGCACTCCTACGTCCACATTTTTGTCACAGACACTTAAATGAGGCATCAAATCGTGCGGCCTATTGAGGAGAAGCGTCCTATGAATTTTATAAGAGATCAGGGGTACGGTGTTCGCCCCCAGGGGTGAACAAATTTCCAAAAAATCCATAGACTTAACATTGAGACAAACTTTGACGACTCGTAGCTCCGAACGAGGATTTCGGACAAATGTGTGATTTGCCACATTTGAAGAGGCTGGCAGGCTCTTTAAGAACATACCACACAATGGGGTAAAAGTTGCACCCCTGGGGGCAGGAGCTGCCTAAAATTTCCCCATTGACTTACTATGGTGAAGGACGTCCCATCAAATGCATGTGTTTTTCCTACTATGGTAAATTGCATAGGGATTTTGTATTGAACATAGCTCTGGATCACAGTGTCATAGAGACAAGGGGGCGGGCTCATTTTACTCAGATGACCAATCAGTCTCTCAGGATCATTGTGAAGCTATTAAGCCACGCCCTAGCAACCATTTAGAGCACCTTAGCAAACTCCCATAGACTTCCATTGAAAGAGATCAAATGGATATCTCAGGATATAAGTGTCATAGAAACATGAGGGTGGGCTCGTTTTGACTTGGGCCAGCAAAACAGCCAATCATGAATCACCTCAACAATTTCTGGCCATGCCCTAGCAACCATTTTCGAGACCTTAGCAACCAAAATCCAAAGAGGGATATCTTCCATTCTGAATGTCATAGAGGCATGGGAGTTGGTTTATATCATTCATACTGACAAGCAGCCTTTGGAGTTTCATGATTGGCAGCTGCCAAGCCACTCCTTAGCAACCAAACAGAGTACCTAGCAACCATTTTGCACGACCTATATCTCTGCATCAAAACATCGTATAGAGATGGGGGTTGGTTTATACATTCACATTGACTTTGGAGCTTCATGATTGGCAGCTGCCAAGTCAGTCCCTAGCAACCAAAACAGAGTACCCTAGCAACCATTTTGTAAGATCTACATCTCTGCATCAAAACATCGTATAGAGATGGGGTTGGCTCTTTTACTCATGCTAGCAAACATGACTTGCTACATGCTACACATGCTAGCAGAGAATAGCTACATGCTAATATTGATTAGTTAAGTGCTAAATCATGCCAAGAAAATGCTACAAATTCACAGTACCATCTGTGACAACTACAACCACCTATACCAGAACATCCAAGCAACCTCCTAGCAGCACCCTAGCAACCACCTAAAACCCAGAACACGCTAGCAACACCCTAGCAACACCCAGAAACCCTAGCAACCGCCCAACAACACCATAGCAACCACCCAGAATACCCTAGCAACTGCCTAACAACACCATAGCAACCACCCATAACACCCTACAATCACCCAGAACACCCTAGCAACCACTCAGAACACCCTAGCAACCACCTAGCAACACCATAGCAACCACCAGAACACCCTAGCAACCGTCTAGCAACACCCTAGCAACCACACAGAACACCCTAGCAACCACCTAGCAACACCCTAGCAACCACCAGAACACCTAGCAACGAGCGAGCTTTTTGCCACTGCAAGCACCACTTCACATTTTCCTCTGGAAATGTACATTCTAGTTTATTATTCTTCTTCTTTTATTCTGGCCATTTTTGGTTCGCTACTCCTCCCGCAGATTTTGTCACAGACCCATGGGTGAGGTGTCAAATCGAACCGGCTCATTTAGAGAGGTGTGCTATGACTTTTCTAAGAGATCGGGGTACGATTGTTCGCCCCAGGGCGAAAAACGGCCAAAAAAAATCCCATAGACTTAACATGGCGAAAAAATTTGACGAGTCATAGCTCTGAGCGAGGATTTCGCAGAAACTTGCAATTTACCACATTTGAAGAGGCTGGACAGGCTCTTTAAAGAAAATACTAACAATGGGGTAAAGGTTGCACCCCTGGGGGGCAGGAGCTCCCCGAATATTTTTCCATTGGAAATTTTCTAGTATAGCATTTTACTATTCCAGGAAAAAGTTTGGAGCACTCCTACGTCCACATTTTTTTGTCACAGACCCATGAATGAGGCATCAAATCGTGCGGCCTATTGAGGAGAAGTGTCAAATGAATTTTATAAGAGATCAGGGGTACGGTGCTCGCCCCAGGGGCGAACCAAATTTCCAAAAAATCCCATAGACTTAACATTGAGACAAACTTTGACGACTCATAGCTCCGAACAACGATTTCGGAAAAATGTGTGATTTTCCACATTTGAAGAGGCTGGCAGGCTCTGTAAGAATATACCTCACAATGGGTAAAAGTTGCACCCCTGGGGGCAGGAGCTGCCCAAAGTTTTCCCCATTGACTTACTATGGTGAAGGACGTCCATCAAATGCATGTGTTTTTCCTACTATGGTAAATTGCATTGGGATTTTGTATTGAACATAGCTCTGGCATCACAGTGTCATAGAGACAAGGGGGCGGGCTCATTTTACTCAGACGACCAATCAGTCTCTCAGGATCATTGTGATGCTATCAAGCCACGCCCTAGCAACATATAGAGCACCTTAGCAAACAACTCCATAGACTTCCATTGAAAGAGATCAAAGGGATATCTCAGGATATAAGTGTCATAGAAACATAAGGGTGGGCTCGTTTNAGGGCTTGTCAGCGTTATGATCTTATCTCGGTTGTTTATCGAGACACTGTCAGGCTCGCAGGACCCTCTATGTATTCAGTGACTCAGCAAATCTTTGGATTTATCAAAGTGCAATGTTCTTTTGGGTATATTCATTGCTTAGTTAGTGAAGAGTTTACTTATTAACCCAGAGTTTTAAATGAAGTAAATATAAATAGAAAGGCCTCAATACTTGATTTAAGCATAGATTGTGAATGCAATAAGCCTGTATAGCAAAATATTCTGAATCATCATTAGCCAACTATGGACGTAAACCGCTGGTGAATAGATGTGAGTTATGTGGTTGTATGGGAAAAACACCCCAGACTGACTGACTTCTACTGGATTTCCTGGCAGCGTAGTGTGCCTTAAACGATTCGCTAGCTATGTTTATGAAGACAGTTAAGAAGGGTTAGAAACATTAAAGGATATTTCTTCACAATATACAGGCTGGAGCCATCTTTGGAAAACAGTCTCGATAAGTCGATCCCCGAACGCCGTTCATACAGTTCAGAAGATTGTTGAACTTCACACAGTTCAGCTCACTCAGCACGACGTTCGTGGTTTGACTTATCGAGTCTGTTTTCCAAGATGGCTCCTGTCTGTATACTCGAAGTGAACTGTCTTCATAAAATATCTTCTTATTAAACGGTCTGTACACTTACAAAGTTCTCAATGTTTCGTTTTGCATGTATGGAGCCTCATTATGTTACTGCGTTAGTGTGGGGCTATTTTGAACCTTGTTAGTGGTATAAACTAGCGATTTCTCTTTACTTATTATATGCCCCCATTACTAGCATTATACGCTAAACAGTTTTTGGAGATAAAACTCTATACAATTCTATTTTCATGAAAACAAATCTCAGAGAAGGATTGACTAGGTACCGATGTGTTATTAGCCTAAAGGTTGATTTTGAGTTCTCCTTTAAACAGTTTTGCCTTCGCTCATCAGGCTGGCTATCCGACACACGAAAGAGGAACATTAACACTATTGTCCTGCACACGCGATACAGCACTGAACTGTCCCTCCAAACCACACGGGCTCTCTGAACACTCAGCTGTTATTAGTCAAATAAGACAGAAACACACACAGGAGAACTGAGAGATCTTTAATTATATTAATGACAGAGAGAGCGAATACAGGACAGTCTCTGACTCCATATGAAACACATCTATAAACACACAACAATATTACTAATAACTCTCTTCTGATTTACATGCAAGCTCTGGTTAATATTTCATATAAACTTACATCTCTTCTGATATACTTTCTGCACTTTAAATCAAGTGTTTTTAGGGATAGTTCACCCGAAACTGTCCACTGACTTCATAAAATCATCTCACAATATTGTCTTTTATGATCCACAGAAGAAAGAAAGTTATTCATCTTTTGATGGACATGAGAGCATATGTACATTATGTTAGTTATCTTTGTAACAGCGTGAATAGTAGTTATTTGGTCAAAAGAGTATAATGTAGATGCATTAGGAACACAAGCAAGACTACGAGCTGAAACTACTTGATGTTGTTGATCTGAAGAGAGAATAAACCGTGCTTTATACAACCCTCCTCTCCATCGTATGATAAAGTCCTGCTGATCCAGGAACACTACATCAACACATCTTTAATAAAACTCTGTTCACCGCATGTGTTTTATGGAGCAATTGCTGAATCAAGAGTTGTCTCTAATAAAGCTGAATGCCATAGAAAGGACGGGTGTGTGAGTGAACAGAATGGCATTGACTTCATGATGTTGAAACTGAAGTGCAGGTCCGTGAATGAGACGCAGGCTTTAGCACTGAAACACAGCAGGCAAACGCTGCACTACTGACTCCAGAGTGTTCGTCTCGTGTGTGTGTCGAATCCTGATGTGTGTCAGTTCTACAACAGCAGTGAACAGACTTCATTAACCCTCCGACATCAGGCCTGATGAACATGTACAGGACACAGTCAGCCAGCGGGTTCAGGAACAGGAGATATGAAGAAAAAACCACAAATATATTAAGCAGTTCCACACTGTACAAACGGAAACCTCCATATTCTGTAATAAAATGCATGATTGTGTTGGGGAGAATGAGAAAAGTGTAAGTCAGAAGCACCAGGAACAAACTGCCCAAAATCTTTCTACGCTTTACAGAAGTAAGAGATATTGCGCGTGAAAGACCGCGACAAGTGCCGATAAAACACAGAATGATTATCGGGTAGGGGATTAAACAGCCGATCGATAGGGGCAGATCATCAAACAGATAATCAGATTTAAAGTCTGCAAAGATCAGAGGAACAAACCAGACGATGACAGAAATAACACAGCAGACTTTCAGTGAATGATGAGTTCTGTACCAGATAGGATGAGAAACCAGAAGATATCGTTCAAGAGCAACACATGCCATAAAATACATACCCGCAATCAAACTATACCAATATGCATTAACTGCATCCCGTGACCTTGTGAATGTCCATGTTAATCTACAAATGATCTGAATGAGATCTGACAGAATCAAATGAATAACAAACACTGGAGTGGAGCGCTGAGATTTGAGAAGAGCACACAACGCACACAGAGTTAAGATCATGACTACAATCTCAATGACGGCAATGGTCCTGGTGATTATTGGTTCTGCATCATCAAGTTTACTGAAAAATTCCCTCATCTGACGCATCCGTTCATCTTCAAAATATCCTCCACTTGATCCGCTGATATAATAATCTCCTCCACTTGATCCGTTGATGCTGGCGTTTTGTTCTGCCATTGTTTCATGAAATCTTGACGGGCACTAAATAACAAACCAGTCATTAGTTTAAAAACATGCATTCATTTACTATTGTAATCATATATTTTCTTTATTAAAACCAATAGGGAAAATAATGTGTTAATAATAACTCAATAATATATAATAATAACACATAAGTTGTTTTCTTGACATGTTGTTTAGAGGAGTGTGTGTAATGTTAGAAAGCTTGAAATACGTGAAATGTCAGATTAAAGTTAGTAAATCCTCCATTTGAACAATATGACAGAAGCAAGAATGCTGTTGTTGTGAATATTCAGTCCAGCACAGCTGCAAGTGTACAATGGTTTATTAAAGGAGGAATAAATCTTGAAGAACTTACGTTACTGACAGGAGTGTGTGTTTGGTCTGCAGGTCAAAGCAGAAGTTTGTGGAATAACACACAGACTGACAGATGTTTCACAAGTTTCCACTGAGCTCTTCATTCACTGCACACACTGGAGAAACACACATCTTAAAGATTCTTGATCTAACGGAGGAAATGCCTGAGATTACACACACACACACACACACACACACACACACACACACTATTTGATCCAACGCGTGAAACTGGAATTACTTAAACACACAATTCACTCACAAATAAACTTATAAACTCAACTTTATATCTGATGCTTTCATTTTTAAAGTTCACACTCAGAGTTTATAACTCTTTCCCCGCAAGTGTTTTAAGAATAATATATTAAAATATATCGCAAATAGTGTAAGGCGAGGCACTACAGGTGAATAGGGTAAAAATATTAACTTACAGATATCACCATGAAACTTTACCAGTTGATTACTCACATGAATAGGAGAAAAAAAAATAATTAATTTTTAATAATAAGTAATAATTAATTTTATTTTTACATATAGCTAATATAATAGGACTGCAACGTTTAGTCGACATTGTCCACAAATATCTTTGTTGTCGAGTAGTCGTCTGATCTCACGTGACCTAATGTAAGGACGTGCAATATCGTGATTTGACCGCTACGGCGCTGTGGCGCTAGAGTGTAATGCAGCCCTTACAAATGCAAGTGCGGTAAAAGAAAAAACAGCGCGAATTATGACGGAGTGCAAACGAATCCGAACTAGCAAGGTTTGACAAAGTTTTACAAAACTTAAAACCAAGAATGCTGTCATGTGCAATACATGCATGGCAGAACGTGCTTTTCACAGGAGCACCACATGCATGTTGGAGCACTTAAAGAGGAAACATCCGGGCAAAAGAGGAGCCGGTGAGAACTGAGTGTTCTCCAGCTGGAGCTAGCTAACTAGCGGTACCGTAAATCTCTTTATTAGATCATGCAATACTATTAATACTAATAAGATCATCATCAATAATAATATAATTACAGTAATGTGATGATTTATTTTGCATAGAATAAAGCTTGATTGAGCTTAGGAGTCAGGGCTGTTTTTATTATTGTAACACTATTAGGCATTATAGTCTTATTACTTGCCTGTATTTTGTTCCATAATCATGAAGACTTACAAAAGGAGATGTTAGGAATAATATCATGGCAGTTACTTTTTCTTTTTCATTCTCTAAATCAAAAGGTGAATGAGAACATCTCTGTCATTTATATCTATAATAATGGTTTGCAGATTAATATTTTACCCTTTTTGTGTCCTGAAGTTATGACCCTTTTTCTGTTTCAGTTCTATGAAAAGCAGTGGGCTTATTAAACAATGCTTAGAGAGCATTTGTGTGTGATTTGAGTTAAACTTATAGAGAATGACCTGTTTAGTTGGCTCTAAGTTCATTTAAACCACTATTTCAAAAGCTGAACTGATTTTCTTGTTTTATATTATAGTAAGAATATGTATAACTCAATGTTTTAACTAATGGAATAGAAAACATTACCAGAACCGTGGGAACCGTTAACTCAATGTTAATGGAAAAAGCTGAATAAACGTTCCAGACTTAATGATTAGCTGGCAAAATATTTGACGATTAGTCGATTAATCGTTCTAATAATCATTAGTTAATCGATTATCAAAATAATCGTTTTTTTGCAGCCCTAGCTAATAGCTAATTAAATATGAGCCGATTTGCATATATTTTGAAGTGACGAATCTGACCATTGGAAAAAAACAAAGTTCAAAATTATTTGAGCATTTTGTTGATATATTCAGTGAAAAGACATTACCAGAGGGGGTTATGAATATCTCCTTTTGTTACCCTGTCAATCAGAAAATACTGCCAATAACCTTAAACAATTGATTTCCGCCCCATTTTTAGGCATAAAATGTCATATAAATCAGGCCAAGAATGACATATGAACAAATCCCTCCGGACAAACCTTCACAATATAGTTATGAATACGAGTGTAGAGTTTGGTGTGTAGGAGCTGCAGAAGTGGAAAATCCTCACTCGGAGTGTGAGAAAAAACTCATTTTGAGAAAAAGGCTTTTACAGATTTTTAGGCCAAAATTCCACTAATTTCTATTGAAAGCCACGAATTACAGACAAAATATGCTTTAGGTCCAAGTAAAATCCATGCATCCCACTGTTTAACATCCAAAACTCATCATTGCTTCATCCGTCACCAGTAGCGGAGTGGCAATCGGGAGAGTCGGGACTTTTCCCGGTGGGCCGGTATTGTTTTGAGGCCGTGAGGGCCGGTCGGTCTGATAATAGTTATACTAGTCAGTGTCTGATATTATATTATTAGCAATCCCATCTGGCGGCGGCGGCCTGATGTGCGGCCGCTTCCGCCGGTCAAACTGTCACTGTGCAGCCTCTCTGTCTCCGCTCAATACTGTGGGCTGGGCACTGCGCAGCTCAAACCGTTAGGTAGGTCCAACCATGTCTTGGATTTTCAAAAACATAGGGGGTCAGAGCGCGGCGGCCCCTCCCTAAATGTTATAGCCTGTCGGCCGGCCTTTGATGTAAAAAGCCACCGAACACCTCTTTTCCCGCTTCATGTTTTTTGGAAGTTTAACGGACGGTCGGTGTAAGAGCAACTTACTACTACTACTGTACTGAGTAATGATGGAAGAAAGGCAAAAAAGAAAACTGAAAGGTGGCGCTGAGAAGGTCAGACTCAAAAGAAAAAAAATGATGGAGGAGGAGGCATGGAAATGCTCCAAAATTACAGACATGTTCCGGGCAACAACGAGCAAATATACTACAGGTGAAATAAACTGAGTCTCTGAACTCTGAAGCACTTGTTGATGTTGTCAAAGCTAGGCACAGATGGGAATAAGCATCAGCTACCACTACCAGCTAGCCAAAAGCTTGTGTAATTTGAAAATAGATGTGGTAAATTAGACAAATTAATAGATCACTATTGGTGACTGACTCTTGAATTTGTCCTTCAGTGGTTGGCAGAGTAACAGTTAACTTTCCGTGACTGCTGCTGCTATGTTAACATTAAGTGTAGTAGCTAAGTTATACGGATTATTATGTTAAAACCTATTTTTTACAGTCTATGATTAACTAACTCTAGCCGAAGCTAACGAGCAAGGTGTCGTGACCGTTTTAACGGGCCTGTCGTTAGGCCCTTGGGCTGAGAGGTTTTGTAATGTTAGGCCCACAACAAAAGTCTAACGTTAATGGCCACCAGAAATAACTTTCTCACGGGGAGATATAACTTAGCCTAACGAAGACAGTATTCCATGATGGGCTTAGTAAAGCAAGCCTCAGGCCCTCAACTATGATTTTATTATATTAAATGTTTTATTTTAGATATTAGTTATTGATGTATTTTAAATGACTAGCTAATACTAGGCTTATTATACATGTGCATTGCAATTTTAAAATGTATGTAATATAATACGTTATATTATACATTACATTATTGCTTTTATTATTATTTTACTAACTCGAAGTTTCTTCTTGGCACTGCGCATGTAAAGTACCCCAAGTAGCAAGGTTTTTATGGGAGAAAAAAGGGCTGTCTACTGGCGCCAAGTATGCCTAACTTTGCATAACCAGACCTTTTTTAAAGAACAGACCTTATATCCTTTTATCCAAACTCTGTCTGTTCTTTTAGGCAATAAAAATAGTTAGGTTAGATAACATTAGGCCTGTTTTGTTAAAAAGCAATAGCTGTAATGCTTAGGTGCAGAAGAAAGCCCGTGGCCACAAAGGTAAATTTGCGTGCAGATTAAAACCCCGTTGAAATCAATGGGGTCGCTCTGTCCATTTCTTTTATTGTCTATGGCTTATGTCCTGAAAACTGTTCTTTTTACCTCCCACAGTATCAGAAGAACTCAGTCAGACTCTGCCCAGTGATGAAACTGGTGATGACGAGACAGGGCTAGGAGGAGAAACCACAGCTACAGTCACAGGTGTGCACATTGCACAATGTTATTGATTGGTAGAATCATTAGCAACAGGGTAAAATGTAGTTCATGAGCAAAATGTAATATTGCAGAAGTGCATTGCTGAACATTTTTCATTAATGCACTTCTATTTTTCATCAATGCACTTCTCCAATATTATATTTTGCTCATGGAAAGTGAAATGAATGAATGTAGCAAATGGAGAGATATATAGGTAAAGGTGTGCTCTCGTAGAAAACAAATCTGAATTGTGTTCTATTATAACATCATTATGGTCGATTTTGGTGCGTTCACACTGAAAGCAAATAGAGCATCAAGTATGCTTCCATCGCGTCTAGTTAGGTGCTTGAACATTTTGAACCCATTTGCGAGTCCGCGTTTTCACTTGCAAAAAAACAAACAAAAAAAACACAATTTCTTTCTGGCATACGTTTCCATCATGTATGAAATGAAAGATATTGCTGCTCTGTACTTGTTGTGGAAGTCCCAAATACGGAGGTAAGCATACGACGTAGTATTGTATATTTCAGGCAGGGTACCCACAAACTAGGGCTGGGCGATATGGCCTAAAAATAAAATCCCCGATTCTATTTTTTTTTATTCGATTTACGTTTTTTTTTTTTTTTTTTTGATTTTCCCTCCTACTTTAGGAAAGCAATAGCCTAAGTACAAATGGCAGACAATTTAAAGCAAATTTTGCTTTTATATTCAAAAGCAAGACAGATGTAACCCCCATTTCTGGAATGAATAATAAATAAATGAACACCCTCTTGGAATAAAAGTCCCAGCTGTGTTTTAAGTCACATTTTGTTGTCTAGACTAAAAGGAGACAAACATTCATCCGACCCTACCCCATGATAAATTATTTGTTATTAAAGCATTAACACACAAACCACTGTTAATTTAACATAATAACAAGCAGCAACTGCGTGCATGGTCTGGCACGACCGAATGTGCGCTCTCTTAATAGCTTGTTTTCATATGACGACACGCCACTGCGTTGCCATGGCGTGAAATACAAAAGGAGGGCAGGAAGTGATTTTTTGTATTTAGAAAAAGCACTATAACAAACTCAAAATGTCTGTGTTTTTAGTCATTTATGGTTACGTGAATCGATCAAACCACAAGGAGTTTTTATCGGATACCAAAAGTTGTTGTACATTGTTCATAATGCAAGAAATTGATCGAAAAACTGCTTGCAAACCTATGTCTGGGGTCTGGAGGAGCCGAATAGGGTAATGCTGGTGTGTGTAACGTTAGTGATCACTTCGTCAAAGGTGAGTTAATACAACTTAAGTGACTGTGTAACTTAGTGTAACATGTTACGTTTCCGAACTTTGTAAAGTCAAAGTATGTCTGTAAGACGAGGTAGTTGCTGATATCTACCGCCTCAATGGCTGGAAAATATTTAAATTCAGTTGAAAAATCGCTCCTCTTCGTAACGTAAGGATCACGTCCAACATATGTTTTTTTTTTTTTTGTTTATTTCTTTCTTAGTGTGTAAAGTAGTACAATACGGACTTTCCTCCATCTCGCTGACAAAAAGCTCACACATCTCTGTTATTATCAATGAAGCTGACTGCACAATGAATCTTACATAATATGTACACTTTGTTATAATTCGAGGATTTTCCAGCATACAGAATGCAGCACTGAACAAAAAGTCCGTTTTGAGCGGTGAGGGGAGTCTTAAATGTCTTCAAATGTTAAATGTTTCTGATTGGCCACCATTGTGTTCGAGAAATCAACACACATGTCTGTGATTGGCTACATCGCTCAACGCTGCAAACGTGTTATAAATAGAAACTCTGGCCTGTAAATTGTTTCTATTTTGTTTTAGTTGTTCTTGTTGCTTTTCTGCAACTGATGAATATTAATCTATTTGTTTTTATATCTTTTATTCATAGATATTGAATAAAGGGAGTCCCGCGAATTCTCCCGCAATCCGCACACACAGAGTGAGCGCATTACCGCCCGCACTCGGCCATCAAATCTAGTCCCGCGCCGCACTCTAATGCGTTGGCAGTGCATGTGTCTCAAGGGCCCGGCCCGACCCGAGAATAGTGACGGAAATATCGCCCCGACCCGCTCGGGCAGAATAAGCTCTAGTGACAACAGCAATCTTCCACTCGAGTTAAAATTTTCCAAATTGCACGGAAGATGTTCGCGGTAAACGCATCGCCTAATTCGCGATGCCCGGCACAAATGATGCTTCTATTCGCATCTTTGCATTGACTTTGTATGTAATCTACTCGCGCAAATAATTAAATTCGCGTTGAGTGTGAACACACCAATGGTCTCAAACAACTATTGTTTAAATATTGTGTTTTTAACTATGTAGTAGTAATACTGTTGATGATATCTTTTTTATTTTATATAATTTAAAGCAGATGTAGATCTGTCAAGCAGTGCAAGGGACAGAGACGTTTCTACCTCAGGGTCCAGAGTAGAGACTGAAACAGGAGAGCAGGATACAGAAAGAGTAGAGACTAAAACAGAAGAAAAGGATACAGAAAGAGTAGAGACTAAAACAGAAGAAAAGGATACAGAAAGAGTAGAGACTAAAACAGGAGAGAAGAATATGGAAGGAAACAGAAAAGATCACGAAGTGAATGAGGAAAGCTTTGATTACTTTTCCCGGCCCCAGTCCAAAGACCTCAGTTTATTTTTGCAGTTCCACCCCCAACAAACCCCAAAAAGAGCACTACCAAATATTTTTTACACAAAAGATGGGCTTAATCGTAAGTGGCTGACATATTGTGAAGCAAGTCATGCACTTTATTGCACTGTTTGCCTCGCTTTTTCAAAGCCTACTGTATCAGAAAGTCCTTTTGTCCGAGGAGGCATGCAAGCCTGGAAGCATGTTCATCAGAGGATTGAGGAGCATGAAAAAAGTAAAGTGCATAGGGACTGTGCAGATGTTTGTTTCCTGATGGCAAGTAAAGGAGACATTGTGAGCAGAATAAGTGGAAACCAGCTTTCATTACATCGACAACAAGTGAAAATTAAACGGCAGGTGATGGAGCGTGTTGTTAATGCTGTGAAAGTGTGTGGAAAGCGTGGTCTCAGCTACAGGGGATCAAAATCAGAATCTGCCTACTCCCTTGAAGACAACACTATTGACCATGGCAACTTCTTAGAATTGATACTTTTCCTGAGTAGATATGACTCCTGCATGCAACAGCACGTCACAGAGTGCATTGAAAAAAGTAAGAAGCAACATGAGGTTGGGGGGAAAGGCAGAGGGTCACTAGTCACTCTACTCTCAAAAGACACAGTGAACAAAATCATCACAATTATCAGCCAGTTAATAAAAGAAACGGTTGCTAATGAAGTCAGAGCAGCAGGGATGTTTTCTGTGCAAATCGACACCACACAGGACA
The DNA here is from genome assembly GCF_016745375.1 of Pimephales promelas. Next base: position 1,780,157 of record NW_024121210.1, on the reverse strand, counting down.
TAACATCCAATGATCAGTGCTCTGTCATCCTCAGATATGTTACAGATGCAATTCATGAGAGATTGGTTGCTGTGGTTGACTGCGAGGCCTCTACTGGGCAGTATTTTGTGGAACTGCTGAAAAAAATTCTGGAAATACTCAATCTAGATATAACACGTTGTGTGTGCAGTGCAACGGATGGTGCAGCCAACATGCAGGGCCAGTACAAAGGTTTTTCTGCCTTTCTCAGTGAGCAGGCCCCTAACCAAATTCATGTTTGGTGCTATGCTCACATTCTGAACTTAGTGTTGTTGGACACAACAGGCATTGTACTACAGAGTGCATCACTGTTTGGTTTACTAAATGATGTTGCTGTCTTCCTACATGAGTCATATAAACGGATGCAGAAGTGGCACGAGATAACGGCAGAATCCGTGAACCGTCAAAGAAGACTTTGTCCAATTGGGCAAACACGCTGGTGGGCAAAGGATGCTGCTCTGAGAAAGGTGTTTGGTTGTTTTGGAAAGCCTGAAAGTGCCATGTTCATTGACCTGATCTTGACATTAGCAGCGATCGTAGAGGACAAAACAATGCAGTCAACTGCTGCTAGGGTTAAGGCTACAGGATTCATGGAGGGCCTCCTGAAATACGAGACCATTCTCACAGCTCAAACTTTTCTTCAGGTTTTTGAGCACACTGGACCCTTATCAAAATATCTCCAGACAAGCGGGATGGATCTACTCACAGCACAGCGTCTGGTTGTGGGGACGGCAGATGGCTTAAAGAAGTGTGTGAGGGATTTCAGTGGGGTCCAAAAAGCTGCAAGCCAGTTTGTGGAGTGGGCCAATGACAAGCTTCTGGAAAAGGACTGTGAGATGGTAGTGCAGGAAGCCCTACCTGAAAAACGTGTGAGAAAGAAGACGACCATGCCAGGAGAGTTGGCAGAAGATGAACCACTTGCAGCAGCTGAGAGAGACTTTGAGATCAGAGTTTACAATGTAATAATGGACACTGTGACGGAGAGTATTCATCAGCGCTTTGCTGCAAGTGGAAAATTATGCACTGATTTCGCCTGCCTTGACCCCAAAAACTTCCCTGAGATACGGGACAAGGGTCTCGTTCGATCAGCAATGCAGAACCTCAGCAACTGTTTGCTGAAATTTGATTCAAGGGCCACTGCTGACACTTTGCAGGCTGAGCTGTTAAGCCTAGCCAGACAGTGGGAAAGACTGAAACTGTCAACTCTGAAAGAATACCAGGTGAGGACATGCACAGTGGATGATGCATCTGAAGTAGGGGTGTAACGGTACATGTATTCGTATTGAACCGTTTCGGTTCGAAGCTTCCGGTTCGGTACGCATACAAACCGAACGATTGCTTGGACCATTTTTCCTGCCGGCAAAATTCGTGCTGACGCGGCCAACACAACGTTGCGCAACATCAAATGGCAAGCGTAATGAATGCAGAACGAAACTGCGCTACTCGTTATGTGCTTCACGGATCGTTTATCAGTTCGGACTAGCAACATCTGTGCAGCGCGAGCCGATCTCGATCAAGCAACACTGTTACTACACAGCGCTAAGAGATCCGGTAAAGAAAACATTTGAATTCGCCACTGAGGTAATAACATCGCTGCGAGATCTAGTGAGAAGCATTCACATTTCTCCGTTATTAACCGCAGATCTCTATTAGATCAAACAGCGCTGTCATGGAAACCAGGAGAAACATTGTGCCGTGAATGAACTTTACGTCCACAGACCAGCAACATTCACCATGGATTTAATATAGTAACACTAACTGGAACCAGTTTGGCTGGAATGGTGAAATGCTTTCAAGTACTTCACACATCTTTTACCAGCACTTCAAAATTCAAATATTATATAAATAAATATATATTTAAATGTTATTTTTAATGTGATGACCAAAACGTTATTTGTTCATCCTTCAAAGATGACCCCCATTTATAAACCTGAAAGTTTCAAGATCTAGGAAAACTCACACTTATTTAAAAATATTTTTTCTTTAAACAAATCGGAAATTTCTCTGGCATTTCTTTCTTTTTGCTGTATCGAAAACGTACCGAACCGTGACTTTAAAACCGAGGTACGTACCGAACCGTGATTTTTGTGTACCGTTACACCCCTAATCTGAAGGTAGTGGTAATGAAGACACACATGATGTGGAAGGGCCAGAGCTGGTTAATAAGAATGTCTGTATGTGTAAAAACTGTGCCATTTGTGTGTATCTTGTCCTGGCCCAATACAATCTGTTGACGGATGCATACCATGTCATTGGACTGGCCTACAAATTTCTGTTGACATTATCGACCACTCAAGTGGCCTGCGAGAGGAGCTTTTCCACACTTAAGTTTGTTAAAAACAGACTTAGAAGCACTCTAACACAAGAGCACTTGGAAGCCTTTATGCTTATGTCAACCGAGAAAGATATTCTGATGTCCTTGGACCCTGATGCGGTTATAAACAAGGTTGCAGAGACCAGTGACCTACTGCGACGGCAACTCATGTTTTGAGAGAGTCAGAGAGAAAGAGAGACAACAGCAAGTGATGAGAGACAACAGCAAGATGAGAGAGAGACATGTGATGAGAGAGAGAGACAACAGCAAGTGATGATGAGAGAGAGACAAGAGCAAGTGATGAGAGAGAGACAACAGCAAGATGAGAGAGAGACATGTGATGAGAGAGAGAGACAACAGCAAGTGATGATGAGAGAGAGACAAGAGCAAGTGATGAGAGAGAGAGACAACAGCAAGATGAGAGAGAGAGAAAGAGAAGAGCAAGTGATGAGAGAGAGACAAGAGCAAGTGATGAGAGAGAGACAACAGCAAGTAATGAGAGAGAGACACCAGCAAGTAATGTGAGAGAGAGGGAGAGAGAGAGTGTGTGTGTGTGTGTGTGTGTGTGTGTGTGAGTGAGTGAGTGAGTAAGTGAGTGAGTGAGTGAGTGAGTACAGTACACACACAGTGCAACAATGCCCAATACCACTTATGTTTGTGTATAGTCATCTATAGGAATCTATTTTAGTAACTATTAAACGGTCTGTTTAGGTCTGTTCCAAACATGCACATAGAAAAATCCATTTGCCGCAAAACGTGTCTGTCATTTATTTTGTTTTCTGTTATTATTGTATGTTGTTTTTGACTTCAATATCTTTTAAATATAATACCCATTAAACTTGGTATTTCATGTTGTTGTGCAGTAATTTTATTATAATTTTAGATTTCAGCTTTTGCTTATTTACAGTGAACCATTTTCAAGAAACCTACAAAAACTTTACTGTTCACTTCACCCTATAATCTACAACGTCAACATGTATTTGTGTAGTAGCATCTAGTGGTGAGATTGCAGTTTGCGAGATACTATGCACATAGAACAAAACCTAAAACATGACGTAGCGTTGTCAAGGTAGCAATTTCACTGGATGTAAACAAATCAATTTAACCATAGACTATGTGACCAGTACCGATGTAGAACCCTTTATGACCTGCTATAGAACAGTTCCACCAGAGTATATCTTTCTATTTTTACATGCTGCGCTGTCATTCTTTTGAGCATTTTCATATGCCATACATCAAAATAATCCTTACTTTCTCTACTTGAAGGCTATGTTTGTAATAAATCAATAGTACCTAGATAAATATCTCAAAAATGCAATAAACAAAAAGAAAAACAATTAAAAAAAAAAATTCTACATATTTTATTCAATACAAAAAAATGATAAATGTAAACCTCAAACTTGTCAATGAGAAAAATGTGCATAAAACAGTTTAAAACTATACAGAATTGATTTGAACTGTTTACATCTATTAGTTTTTAAGATACACTCGTTTAAAAAAGGGGAGTAAAATGCCATATGTAAAATATTCAATTACATTTGTGGTCAAACAGATAACGTTTTGCTTTTGAATATTGATTGAACATTAAATTGGTTGGAATATAAATTAAATAGACCCTGTCAGAACAATTAATAATAAAATAAATATAAAATAAATAAAGGCGATGAGCAGACCGAACTTCGGTGCGTCACGTGTACTTTCATTTTGACATAACGTTGCGCGCACGTGTGTGTGTGTGGGGGGGGGGGGGGGGGGGGTGCCTGTGTGTGAATGTGCTTGTATTTGCGAGTGTATAAACGAGAAAGAAATGATAGAATGAAGCAATGGTAAAAAGACAATAATGATAAGAAGGAACATATAGCAGATGGGAGTCAAGTGCGAGTCAAACCTATTATATGAGTCAAACGCATGGCTAAAAGACGCAGCTTCTGACGTCACTACATGCGACACGAGCTGGGGTCATAGTTCACAGGAAGTGATGTCATGATCCGTCCATGGATCCCTCATCGGAAGACGCAACTATCAATTGCAGTTCTATAGAACATGTGTGCAAAGACGTGCAATGCGTTTTTGTGTTTTTTTGGAAACGCATTATTACAGACTCATTAGAGGGTGAAAACAACGCAACATGCTCATGTTGCGCGGTTTTCACCCTCTAATGAGTCTGTAATAATGCGTTTATTCAGGCTTGATCTGCCGATAGTGCACCGAACATGATACCTCAATGCGCCATCGGAAGGCGTTACTATCAATCGCAGATCTACAGATCATGTGTGCAAATACGTGCAATGCATTTTTGTGATTTTTTTGAGAAACGCATTTTGCGCATTTTGTACAGACTCATTAGAGGGTGAAAATAACGCAACATGCGCATGTTGGAGGCTTGATCTGACCATTTTACATCTCTAGTTTTGTATGCAAAAAGAATGATTGAGCTAGCCACTTGGTTACAGTTTCTATAGGCTGTTAAACAGACACACGCAAACCGGAGCGCCGACGCTCCCGTCGGTCTTAAAGGGTTAATAATTAACAATTTAACAAGTGGTATTTGATAACATAATGTCGCCATCTGCCTCGCTAAGTTTGGAATTATAGAAATGAAAATGATATTACAAAATGGAAGCACACCACAATGAGAAATCGCATGGAATCCAAACTGAGGAGAGACCGCTGTCCATGATCACGGTACTGCTTAACTTACAGGTAAGCGCAGCTGTAGCGCGAGTGATCAGCTATGATGATAGCAAATGATTTTGAGACATCCTTTAAGTTTCGTTGAGGCCGGGAGACAGGTTTAAGAACTGAAAAAACCCAAAGTGCTTTTAGAAACTTTGCTTGGCAGCAAACCGATTGTGTCTGTCAGCGCAGCGCATTTTCTCACTCGAGCATATGGATATTTTTGTATTTATGAACATGAAACAATAACCATATGCTGACTCGAGTACGTGCGTGTACGTTCTGTAGGATAACTGTGCAGTCTGCTTTATTTGTATTTTACCGTTGGCGCTGCTTGAGCTTAAATGCTTTTGTTATATTTTTTGTTTACACATATATTTAATGTTTGCAACTAAAATAAACCCTTAAGATATATTATAGCTAGTAAGTGATGTGTATTGCCTAATTTTAAGCTTGTTCAAAAATGGTGAAAAAAAATCGATTTCGTGGTTGATTCGATTTTTATGAGTCCAAATATTCAAATACAATATTTTTTTTAATGCTATATATATATATATATATATATATATATATATATATATATATATATATTTTGGCCGAGGGCCGGTGGTCTACGAAATTTCCCGGTAGATTTTTTGGTCCCACTCCGCCCGTCCGTCACGGATCCTCCAAAACAACACATCACCACATCAGCAGTCCATCACAGGGGAATATGACCTGAGCAACTCACACACACTTCAGGATACACAATCACACATCTGTAGCGGTGTGTGTGTGACGACAGTGCAGACCGCGATCACGGATTTACAACGACAACGTTTGATGAATTAGGCGAAATCTACACACGCAAACAGACAAAGTGTAATAAAATAAAGACCTAAATGTGTATTTTGGACTTTTTTTCTGCACAAGTCTAAAAGAAGACATGTTACTGAAGACAAATATCCCAAAATCTCAACATTGACCAGTGGGAAAAAAACACGATGTTTTTGCCTGCCATGTCTCGCTTTAACATTGATCTTAAGCATATCTTGAACAGTTGTTTCACAATAATACACTTAATACAGTATAATTTAACTATATTTAGTATGTCCAAAAGAAAGCCCAATTTAAATGCATTTCCTCTTCACCTGGGAACACAGATGATGAAGTTTACGATCATCATCAAATGAATCTCAAGAGCCTGAAATGGAAACTGGATCCAGCAGAACCTTAAAGAAAACTTTCAAACCTGCTTTATATATATTTTATATTTTTATATATATTTTGCATATATTTTGAAGTGACGAATCTGACCATTGGAAAAAAACAAAGTTCAAAATTATTTGAGCATTTTGTTGATGTATTCAGTGAAAAGACATTAGCAGAGGGGATTATAAATATCTCCTTTTGTTACCCTGTCAATCAGAAAATACTGCTAATAACCTTAAACAATTGATTTCCACCCCATTTTTAGGCATAAAATGTCATATAAATCAGGCCAAGAATGACATATGAACAAATCCCTCCGGACAAACCTTCACAATATAGTTATGAATACGAGTGTAGAGTTTGGTGTGTGTAGGAGCTAGGGCTGAACGATTAATTGCATTTGCGATAAAATCGCGATATGATGAAACGCGATTTTGTAATCGCAAGAGCTGCGATTACACTGGTCACTTGACACGCGAGAGAAAAGCAGTCTAAAGCATCAAGATAAAAGAGCATCAGATGCAAGATAAAGCATCAACTTGCCACGCTAAGCGGTCTGGCGTCCAGAAAAGAACAGTTTATTGTGTTATTTATTCTCTCCTCTCCTCAACAATCCTGGATCGATTCAGAGAATTTCAGAATCGAGTATGAGCTTATAGTTTTTAAACACAGATGCATGATGACGCTGCGCGTGCTTTAGAAACGAACCGTGTTCTGAATCTGCTTGCTTCTATTTTCTCGCTCTCTCTCTTCCTCACTCACACACGACACCGCTCGAACCTTACAAAACATAGTAACGTTATTTTATAAAGGTCGGGGTTGAACCAAATTACAAGGATATTCGCGGGCTTCATTGAACAGGTTTTGCCGCTTTGCTTGATGTTATAACGTTACACTTGCAGTGCGCGGTCTCTCCCGCGGGTATTTTCTTTACAAATGCTTCACAGAGGCATTATTTATGTCTTTTGGAATGCAGTTGGCTTATATTAAAACCATGAAAATCACAGTGAAGGCTGCTTTCATTTTAAAATACTAACGCGTGTTTGTGAAGAGCGCTCGTGCATGCGGCCGTGAGCGACTCATTGGTAAATGTACTTGCATGTCAAAATGCTTTTATGACGCGAAATTGATGTAAACACGGTCAGTTATATCTTAAACCAACGGGACAAACCACATTTACAATTTCAAAAGAGATATATGCATTAGTGTGAATGCAGCTTATCGTATCTAAACTGAGGGGAAATCACTCCAGCTCTTGAATGAAAAACATTCAGACAGCCTACTTTTAAATACTGAGACCACTCTTTGTTTATTGCTTGTAATTTGTTTTTTTTTTGTTTCTCTTTATTTACTAGCTTTTATATTTTGAAGCTATATTATTTTATATAGCCTATTTAAAATTCTTAACATGTAATTGGTTTAATTAAATGTTTTTTTATATTTATTTTTTAAAGTATGTGTTTTTACACATGTAATTAAATACATATTTTAAGAGTTATTAAGATTAATTAAGAAAAAAAGTAGATCGGATCATGAGCTATCTAAAGATTCCCATCCCTACTGTACAATGATTTATTGCTTGTCTTTGTCAACTAATACAGAAGGTAAATAACTTTTTTTTAAAATCGCATATTAAATCGCAATCGCAATATTGGTTAAAAAAATCGCAATTAGATTATTTTCCAAAATCGTTCAGCCCTAGTAGGAGCTGCAGAAGTGGAAAATCCTCACTCGGAGTGTGGGAAAAAACTCATTTTGAGAAAAAGGCTTTTAAAGATTTTTGTGCCAAAATTCCACTAATTTCTATTGAAAGCCACGAATTACAGACAAAATATGCCTTAGGTCCAAGTAAAATCCATGCATCCCACTGTTTAACATCCAAAACTCATCATCGCTTCATCCGTCACGGATCCTCAAACAACACATCACCACATCAGCAGTCCATCACAGGGAAATATGACATGAGCGACTCACACACACTTCAGGATACACAATCACACATCTGTAGCGGTGTGTGTGTGACGACGGTGCAGACCGCGATCACGGATTTACAACGACAACTTTTGATGAATTAGGCGAAATCTACACACGCAAACAGACAAAGTGTAATAAAATAAAGACCTAAATGTGTATTTTGGACTTTTTTCAGCACAAGTTTAAAAGAAGATTACTGAAGTTAAAGAAGTAAAAGAAGTTACTGAAGACAAATATCCCAAAATCTCAACATTGACCAGTGAAAAAAACACAATGTTTAATACAGTAATACAGTATAATTTAAATATATTAAGTATGTCCAAAAGAAAGCCCAATTTAAATGCATTTCCTCTTCACCTGGGAACACAGATGATGAAGTTTACGATCATCATCAAATGAATCTCAAGAGCCTGAAATGGAAACTGGATCCGGCAGAACCTTAAAGAAAACTTTCAAACCTGCTTTAAACAATTCCACCTTAATTTCTTTAGTTTGTTCTCCACATAATCAAGCACACTAGAGAGTCAGCAAGCTGAACAACATGTGCTAACGTTTGAGCAAAGGCTGAAACACAAGGACACAATAATTCATGATCTTACCGGGAATCAGACTGAAGACTGAAGACGCTGCTCATCAGGAGATGATGATGGTGTGTATGAGCTGCTCTGCCATCTTTTATCTTTTATAGCCTGAGTTAACTCCACAAACACCAAACAAAGATGCATTAAACATCATTAACAGTTAATGCACACGCAACCGCATCAGCAATCAGCAAACCACACTACACAATATACAACCATTAACAGCAGCACAAGTGTTATACAGAGGAGAATGTGAATAGTCATTAATACAGTGATATAATACTAATGTATCATACCAGGCATTAGCCATCATTACAACCTGCACAAAATATTTTGATACACATGATTATTACACATTTAAAAACAAAAACATCAAACACAGCCGATGAAAAAGAAAGAAAATCGCTGCCACCTATCTGGTCTTCCGATCGTCCCCATGATCTTTCGATTCATTTTACTAACCACCTGTACTACAAGAAAAGAGAAAGAAACAACAAAAAAAATAAAAATCACCCAGTGTCCTTTCTTGAGAAATGATCTACTCTATGAACCTACCGTCTCCATTAACTGCGACTGATCTGGGTAAATTAAATGGGTTAGAATGCCCCCCTGCTGTTTGCAGACCAGACCGCCCCAATTGGACTGGAGGTGATTTAACCATTTCAAAAATTAGAGAATCTTCCAAATCCATTTGTTCCACCAGATCTACATCTGATTTACTACACAACACAGATTCAGGTCTACTTCCCACCCCTGGCAATGATTCAGTAGAGGCTTCTCCTCTAACAACCCATGCTTCATCTGATCACTATCAGAGACTAAATCACTATTTCTACCAGAAAGACTCGGGAGATAAGTTGAAAAGGAGAATACATTTATTGAAAGCTCAGCAAGCATAAATTTATTTGTTTATTGAGTTCTTTGGCGTAGGCCCCGTCCTTAGCGAGCAAAGCGAGGTTAGCCGAATCTGCATGTCCCGCTTGAGATGAAGGCGGGGGTGCAGCCGACCCCCTGGAGGTAAGTCAAGTCGCATTTATTTTTACAGTGCTTTTTACAATTCAGAATGTATCAAAGCAGCTTCACAGTGGTAACATGAACGTAATGCAACACAGATCAATAATATTGTTGAATATTAAATGTCCCCAACTAAGCAAGCCGAAAGCAAGGCAACGGTGGCAAGGAACCAAAACTCCATCAGGTGATTGGATGGAGAAAAAAACCTTGGGAGAACCCAGGCTCAGTCGGGGGCCAGTTCTCCTCTGGCCAACATACATATTTCAAAGCAGCTTTACAGAAAGTGTAAGGAAGGTGGTGGTGGTGATGGGGAGGATGGAGGGGAAGGTACCATCTTGGTGGTGATGGGGAGGATGGAGGGGAATGGCAGCGTCAGCATCTGCGAACTCAGACAAGTGTAAGTACTAATCTTTTATACTGTGACTGTTAACACCTGATTAGATAGGAATGAGGTAATGCATGATGCGCTGATTGAGTCTTCCTGACAGAACTTAAGCTAAAGCTTTCATGGCTCTGCACCTCATGATTGAATGCACCTGCATTTTGATGACCTATCTGGTCTATAATGAATTTCAAAGTCAAATCTAGCCAGCTCCGAAACCCATCTCTGCTAAATAACTCCAAATTTGTCAGTCTCCAGAATGGGTTATTATCTGTAAACACAACAAATGACCAACTAAATCACAACAAAAACCTACCAAATAGTCACAACACTTATCGGTGACTGCCCATTTCAGTGCTAACAGCTCTAACTTCATAGCACTGTAATTCTCCATGTTTCGCTCGGATGGCCTCAACTAGAGGTCGACCGATTCATCGAATTTGCCGATTAATCGGCACCGATAGTTGATTGGTGGAACTATCGTTATCGGCAAAAATCCGCACCGATAGTTATTTCCTGGTTTCGTCCGTTGCTGGGGCGTCTGAGAAGTGCGCGCTGTCATTCATTACACAGTACGAGAGAGCAGAGAAGGGTCTGCTGGCATCATGCAGTACAAGAGCGGCCTCTAGAGGTGTCATAAAAACTATCAACTGATGCCTCGTGTTGTTTATTTCGACACGTGACACTGTGCGCTGCACTGAGAGCGCGCGCTGTGTGGAGAGCGGAGATCGCTGACATCTGATGCGCGTGCTAAAGCACGGACAGCGAGAATGTATGTACACAGGAAATTTTGTCATATCATTATAAACTGATGAATTTGTTGACTAAATGCTGCATTAGTAGAGAAAGAACCGCACAACAGTATGTTTGTTTGCCTTCGAGAGTAGCTGAGAGGACGCACATTAGTAGTACCTCAAGCGGTTAAAACACTGACACAAAAATACACCTAAGTCCGACCCGAATGTTTAATGTCACAAATTGTTACCATCTATTTGCATTAGTTTATATCCAGCTGGTCACTTTGATGCATTCATTATGCAGCGACGTTGCATTAGAGACGTATGATAGCAAACTGATATGTTCATACAGCCGACAAAAACAAACGAATCAGAGAAGCATTCGATTTCGGTTCTTTTTTCACCATCACTTTAATACATATTTATTTTTATTAAATATTCATTAAGTTCTATAAAATACAGGGCTCCAGACTGCGACCAAATAGTCGCATTTTGCGACCAAAATTTAAGAGTGTGCGACAGAATTTTACATCCAGTCGCACATGTGCGACCGGTAAATTTGCCACACGTTAAACGCATGGTAAGCGTGGAAGGGACGCGTCAATGAATCCGTGATAAGAATAACGCGCGTAAATGTCTGTGGGAACATGAGAGACGGAGACAAATATCACAACCTGATGTGCGTCTGAGCAATAAGCAACACGTTACCTAGCAGCGAATACAAACAAAATGAAAGTGGAACTAAAATACGCAACTCATATAGGCTATGCTTTCCGTTGTTGTTTTTATTGGGTAGGACCAATAATAGACAGAGCAGCGCATAGTGGAGCCCCCCGAACCACCGACAGTAATAAAGCCCCGAACTTGCCAGTCGCTGGTTAACACATTAATTAACATTAACTAAGGTTAATAACTGCTGTTCATTGTTTGTTAGTTAACATACTACATTTTTAAATTAAGGTTTTTATTTGTTAATCATAGTTAAAACTCTATGAACTAACCTGAATGATCAAGGTGAAATTGTATTGCTCAAATATTAATGCTGTAAACATTTGTATTGCATAATGCACATAGTTCATGTAAACTAGCTAATAAATCATTGTTAACAAATTGGACTTGCAACATGTTATAGCTAAAGAAACACACATTTGACATATTTTAATGTTTAAATTATTTTCAGATGGCAAATTTTGTTATTATTTGAAAGTCTTTTTTATTCATTAGGTTGGCTTGAAAAAGAACAGTTAAACAGTTACATTTGGAATGTTTAATGTGTTATTTAGAGTATTATTTTTTGTTTGTTTGGAAGAATGCCTTTTATTGACTTGTTTTCATGGTTCATACAGTTTTTTGTATTTTATAATAAAGTTCAGCACTGTTTTACTTGGAGTGTTATGTTTGTTTTTATCCAGTATCAATTTTAAAAACTATCGGTTGATTAATCGGTTATCGGCAGGTACAGCCCAACCTAGCTATCGTTATCGGTAAAATCCAATATCGGTCGACCTCTAGCCTCAACCCACAGCTTGCGTATGCAATCGGTCTTCCTCCCCCCTCACCCTCTTGGGACAAAATTGCTCCCAAGCCCTGGTGATAAGCTTCAATTTCCAAATAAAAGGGCTTTGTAAAGTTTGCATCCCCAAGTACCGGAGCAGAAACTAACTTCTCTTCTCTTTTTATAATGGCATTTTTGTTCAAGCTATGATTCTTTAGGGTTTAAATTGAAAGTTTATAATACTCTTTAATTAAAAATTCTCTTTAGTATTGTAAGAAAACATTTATTTTACCTGGTCAAAAACAGCTCTATTTTCAGCATGCCGTTTCAGTCCACATGCTTTTAAATGATAATGAGCTCTGCTCTCCCCGCCCCTCTGTTCTTTGAGTACACCATTTATAATACTATAACCATAACGCATTGTTCATTATAAACGTGGTGTAGAGGCCAAGCTCATCTTTAAGCCCCTGAGATGCTTTCCCTTGAATGTAGTAGTTGACGCACTGTTAACGTTACCTTTAAAGTTAAATGAAAGTCCAAGTCATCTTTGCAGTTAAAAACTAAAAATTCGGTTTATTTCCATCACAGCCATATCCAGACAAACTTCATTGTGCACATTCGACTTTGTACTGGCATCGGCGTGTGTCTGTGTGTGTGTGGTCAAAAACTGTCTGTGCTTCCGGGTCACACCTGAGGAACCAACGACTGATTCCTATTTATGGTAAGAGCGCTAATTGGCTCTTACACGTGGGATTATGAATTATATTGAGGACGTCATACATAGAAAACATGCCGTAATGTACCCTAAGTGTAAACCTTAGACGCATTCATTGTGGATTTCGAAATGACTGCTGTGTTCCTTATTGCACTGTGTGACGTCACACGGTCGAACGGCTTGATTTGAGACAGTGGGTCGTGAATATTAATGATGCCGACTGCAATGTCACAGATAATGTTATGCTGGGATTCCCCCGTCCTTCAGCGGTCTTTTGGAAACACCAGATTTACACATGAAGGAGGAAACACTGGTGTTCGAGGCGCACGGTATGTCCGTTCCACGTACAGAACTCTCATTATTCATCTATGCCAAGATAAACACAGTTCCCTTTCTGGAGTATCATTCATTCATACTCCAGCTTCTGGATTCTGGAAGATTCATACTTCAGTCTTCTTTTCGTCTCGGGTTATGACTATAACCCATGTTCCCTGAGAAGAGAACGAGACACTGTGTCGTCCTGCCACGCCCCTCGAGGCCTTGGAGCGTCTTGCTTCATCGCGAGGCTGATGTGTGTGTGTGTGTGTGTGTGTGTGTGTGTGTGTGTCAGCGTCCCCCAAAGAGTCGTTTTCAACGACGCAGTGTCTCCGTTTCCTTCTCAGGGAACAAGGGTTATAGTCATAACCCGAGACGTTTTCCATTCTCTGGCACCTTTAATATTGGTGAAAAGCTAATTCATGTTCAGATGTTGTGAACATTAGACTTTTTCACAGTACGGTACACCAGAAGAACAATCAAACAGCATCTTAGCTTAATGGTAATAATGACAGTAATGAACACTTTCATCCACATGTTGATAGTGAACACAATAGAGATGTGATGCATATATTTTACATATGATGATTTAGAAGATTATAATAGCTCAAATGATGAACAATACAGTTTTTATGCATCTTTAAAGTGTCCGTCATGAAGGATTTAACCTGAAGCTCTTCTACTGAGTCTCATAATTGATTTGGTTTCTGCCATTAGGAAACACTTCTCTATTGAGTGGATGTGGGGGATTTTTTTCCTCAATTTTCTAAAGCTTTATTCCTGAAAGCTTGTTACTAAGATATTCAGTATGATTGCACATTTACTCATTTCCCATCAGCATTAATTCCTAATGAATAATGCCACAAACCACCTCTAATATAACACGGATGTTAACTGTTTCCTACTGAAAGTGTCTGCACAATATCTGTGACTATCTGTGAGTTTTCTGCTTATGTGGACTGTCATGAGTTTAGTGTGTGATTTTGACACAGATTGAGCCAGACACTGCAGGTGCACTGAGTATAAAAGAGCGCCTGTAGTGCACGTCATCTTGTAAAAGTCTCAGGCCTGCTCTTTGGTACTGAGTGCACTACTACTACACACCACCAGAGGCGCTATGGTGCTCTAGTGGATGGTATATACCCAGGTGTGTAGTAGAGCAAGGCAGATTTGTTGGGCAGAGGAAGCATGGCTTACCTGGGCTGCGTTCCAGTCCACTTTTAGTCACACACTTGCTAGTTTCAGCCTCAGACGTCACGCCCACGGAACGTTGGCTAAACGTCTGATGCATATGGTACACTTAACTGGAAACACTTCAGGAATGTCGAAGTCGTCACCTGATTGGTTGAATTTTATCGGATTTCCGGGGGCGTCAGTGTCGCGTTTATTTTCGGTCCGCCGGGAAACAAAGCGCAGATGTGTGATTGCGGAAGAAAAACTGTTGTGTTTATGAGTGACAATCATAGACAGGAAAAGGTGACAATGAGCATTTATCAAGATCAGCTAAACGTAGTTGTATGTCCCCTCCTATCTATTATGGAAGATCAAGTGAAGTACCTAGTTGCGAAGGGGATATCAGCCGTGTTTGTGGGCAAACAGGTCTACGCTGACATCGCAGCTGGCCGATTCAGTATTTATATATAGGGCGCACTGGATTATAAGGCACATAAGATACTGCAGAGTCAAACGTTTGACTGGGTTTGCGTTATGCATCCACTAGATGTGCTAAACTAAAGACTAAAGGGATTAGCGAGTACGCGGCGCCGGAGGTGAAGCGTTTATTTAGTAGGCGTGAGCGCGCTGTGGCGGGGACGTAACTTACATTCGCAGCCTGACTCATGTGAGTATTCAATGTGCGGCGTTGACAAAGCGGGCATAAGATGGACATGAGCGCGAGTTCGTGGGCGAATTTAATAGCGCGGAGCGTTGTTAACGAATTGATCCATAAGGCACTCCAGTAACTGCTGCTGACTGACTTGTTGCACGCCGATCTGTTGTTGTGGGGACATTTCCACGCCCTGAAACGGGACGCTGAACGAAACGAACTGTAATTGGTTGTTTGACATGTCAGTCAAACGGCCTTATGGGCGGGCCTTGGCCAAAGAAAGCTGCTATGAATTCCAGACCTTCAGCCGTCAGTCTGAAGGTCTGGCTACGCGAGACTACACACTTGCTAACTTCCCTCGGGGGAATGCCTGCTGCCATTTTGAAGTGCATTCCACTTCGTGAAGCGGACGAGGGAAGTTTATATGGACAGACCCTCGATTCTAACCGAGAGCGAGTCTACTTCATATGTACACTTCAGGCAGCTCCATATACCACAATGCAACACGATTGTGATGTCACCGCATATTGTGTTCAATTTACCCCAAAAATGGGCAGAGTGAAAGGGGTTGTTTGTGTGTGTGTGGTTATTAGTAAGGAGAGGCTTGAAACAGGGAAAGACTTAGAAAAGAAAGAACAAGTTGAGATGGCTAAAACTGCAGGATCAGAAATAAAACACTCTAAACTTACTAAGAAAGAGAAGTGGGACTACTAGCAGCGATGTTACACAGGTGCACAGAAACTGAGGGAAACTGATCGTGTGGAATTGGAAATGGAGACAGATACACGGTATTATACAATGTTAAATGAACTAATAAAACAGAAGAATAATTTTCAAAGAGTTTTCATCCAATTTCCAAGTTGTTAGGCCTAAATACTGTATTCTACAGTTGCTCTCTCCTACAAAATACACAGTAAGAAATACATGGAATATTTTCGTTATTTAAAAAATCCTCACATTGTTTTACAGGATTTGAACTACGATGGCAGGCATTGTTTTGCGTGTGCAGTGCATGCTGGGTCGATGACGTGTGTGGGTTGTATCAGAACAGAGAGAGGTGAGCCAATGCCGCTAAGTTTAACTGTAGCTACATCCTAAAGTGAATATAAAGCCACACTGTGCAGAATTTGGTTGTAATTTCCAGTCCAAAGGCAACAGGGGGAGTGATGTAAGCCTCCACTGCTGTCCAAAGGAGAAGAACATGAGAAGAGTGGGAAGTTGTTTGTGGACGAGTACGACTCCCTAAAGACCCACGGCTGTTTCCATCACTTCAGCCCTGATGCGTTTGAGGCATTAAGTCGGCTAAAAGAGCTCACAGGTGCAGCCGGTTACAAGCCAACACTAAAACCAAATGCCGGCCTTCAATTTTCCCCCACGAGGAGCAAACGTTGGGCAAACGTGTACAGGGGATGACGCCGATAACTCCCTGGGTCTGTTCCTCTCAGGTGATGAACTTGGTCAACCACAGTCACTCAGATCTGGAGTACATTGTGAGTTCATCTGAGTTTTCTCAAAGCACCAGGAATCACAAGCTTCAACTAACACACACACATTAATAAATATCCCATTCATCATGATGATGTGGCAGAATGTGACTCACATATATTAATAGTTTAATTGAAATTTGTTTCAGGTGTATCTCTCCATGTACCTGAAATATCCCCCACAGAGAACACATTTAGGATGTTGTGTGATGATCCATGCCTCCATGCTTGCTGCTCTGGATCATAACAACAGTGTGAACAGGGAACAGGTGTGTGAACTGCAATCAATCCTATCCTTTGCAAGCATGCTGTGACTCTGGATAGTCAAACTGTTCCTAACACCTACTATTTCCCATATTTCTGTTTTTCAAGATGGGGAGAGTGTTGGTGAACCCAAGACCAGTGCCTGTTGAAAAGGGCTACAGCTACATGACAGCCATGATTAAGTTGGCTTGAGAAAGCCAACTTACTGAAATCCTATTTAAACTTATTATTATTAGTGGTGCTTGCTGAAAGCAAGGCAACACTATTACTATTGTGTTTTTTGAGTCGGCCCAAAAGTTTGGCATGCTACTCCTCCCGCAGTTTTTGTCACACACCCATGAATGAGGTCTCAAAACGTGCGGATTATTCGGGAATGGTGTGCTATGACTTTTCTAAGCGATCGGGGGTACGATGTTCGCCCGAAGGGCGAACATATTTCCCAAAAATCCCATAGACTTAACATTGCGACAAACTTTGACGACTCATAGCTCCGAGCGAGGATTTTGCAGAAGCCTGCGATTTACCACATTTGAAGAGGCTGACAGGCTCTGCAAGAACATACCTCACAATTGGGTAAAAGTTGCACCCCTGGGGGGCAGGAGCTGCCCAAATTTTCCCCATAGACCCCAATGTTATTTATTATTCTTATTAGTGGTGCTTGCTGAAAGCAAGGCAACACTATTACTATTGTGTTTTTTGAGTCGGCCCAAAAGTTTGACGCGCTACTCCTCCCGCAGTTTTTGTCACACACCCATGAATGAGGTCTCAAAACGTGCGGAATATTCGGGAATGGTGTGCTATGACTTTTCTAAGCGATCGGGGGTACGATGTTCGCCCGAAGGGCGAACAAATTTCCCAAAAATCCCATAGACTTAACATTGCGTCAAACTTTGACGACTCATAGCTCCGAGCGAGAATTTCACAGAAGCCTGCGATTTACCACATTTGAAGAGGCTGACAGGCTCTGTAAGAACATACCACACAATGGGGTAAAAGTTGCACCCCTGGGGGGCAGGAGCTGCCCAAATTTTCCCCATTGACCCCCATGTTATTAGTGGTGCTTGCTGAAAGCAAGGCAACACTATTACTATTGTGTTTTTTGAGTCGGCCCAAAAGTTTGGCATGCTACTCCTCCCGCAGTTTTTGTCACACACCCATGAATGAGGTCTCAAAACGTGCGGATTATTCGGGAATGGTGTGCTATGACTTTTCTAAGCGATCGGGGGTACGATGTTCGCCCGAAGGGCGAACATATTTCCCAAAAATCCCATAGACTTAACATTGCGACAAACTTTGACGACTCATAGCTCCGAGCGAGGATTTTGCAGAAGCCTGCGATTTACCACATTTGAAGAGGCTGACAGGCTCTGCAAGAACATACCTCACAATTGGGTAAAAGTTGCACCCCTGGGGGGCAGGAGCTGCCCAAATTTTCCCCATAGACCCCAATGTTATTTATTATTCTTATTAGTGGTGCTTGCTGAAAGCAAGGCAACACTATTACTATTGTGTTTTTTGAGTCGGCCCAAAAGTTTGACGCGCTACTCCTCCCGCAGTTTTTGTCACACACCCATGAATGAGGTCTCAAAACGTGCGGAATATTCGGGAATGGTGTGCTATGACTTTTCTAAGCGATCGGGGGTACGATGTTCGCCCGAAGGGCGAACAAATTTCCCAAAAATCCCATAGACTTAACATTGCGTCAAACTTTGACGACTCATAGCTCCGAGCGAGAATTTCACAGAAGCCTGCGATTTACCACATTTGAAGAGGCTGACAGGCTCTGTAAGAACATACCACACAATGGGGTAAAAGTTGCACCCCTGGGGGGCAGGAGCTGCCCAAATTTTCCCCATTGACCCCCATGTTATTTATTATTCTTCTTCTTATTATTATTCTGGCCACTTTTTGGTTCGCTACTCCTCCCGCAGCTTTTGTCACAGACCCATGGGTGAGGCGTCAAATCGACCGGCTCATTTAGGAGAGGTGTGCTATGACTTTTCTAAGCGATCGGAGGTACGATGGTCGCCCCAGAGCCGAAAAACGGCCCAAAAAAATCCCATAGACTTAACATTGCGAAAAAATTTGACGAGTCATAGCTCTGAGCACGGATTTCGCAGAAACCAGCAATTTACCACATTTGAAGAGGCTGACAGGCTCTTTAAGAAAATACCTCACAATGGGGTAAAAGTTGCACCCCTGGGGGGCAGGAGCTGCCCAAAATTTTGCCAAAATTCCCATTGAAAATTTTCTAGTATAGCATTTTACTATTCCAGGAAAAAGTTTGGAGCACTCCTACGTCTACAGTTTTTGTCACAGACCCATGAATGAGGCATCAAATCGTGCGGCCTATTGAGGAGAAGCGTCCTATCACTTTTATCAGAGATCGGGGGTACGGTGTTCGCCCCAGGGGCGAACAAATTTCCAAAAAATCCCATAGACTTAACATTGAGACAAACTTTGACGACTCATAGCTCCGAACAACGATTTCGGAAAAACGTGTGATTTGCCACATTTGAAGAGGCTGGCAGGCTCTGTAAGAATATACCTCACAATGGGGTAAAAGTTGCACCCCTGGGGGGCAGGACCTGCCCAAACTTTTCCCCATTGACTTACAATGGTGATGGACGTCCCATCAAATGCATGTGTTTTTCCTACTATGGTAAATTGCATAGGGATTTTGTATTGAACATAGCTCTGGATCACAGTGTCATAGAGACAAGGGGGCGGGCTCATTTTACTCAGATGACCAATCAGTCTCTCAGGATCATTGTGAAGCTATTAAGCCACGCCCTAGCAACCATATAGAGCACCTTAGCAACAACTCCCATAGACTTCCATTGAAAGAGATCAAAGGGATATCTCCGGATAGAAGTGTCATAGAAACATGAGGGTGGGCTCGTTTGACTTGGGCCAGCAAACAGCCAATCCTGAATCACCTCAACACTTACTGGCCACGCCCTAGCAACCATTATCGAGCACCTTAGCAACCAAAATCCAAAGAGGGATATCTTCCATTCTGAATGTCATAGAGGCATGGGAGTTGGTTTATATCATTCATACTGACAAGCAGCCTGTGGAGTTTCATGATTGGCAGCTACCAAGCCACTCCCTAGCAACCAAAAAGAGTACCCTAGCAACCATTTTGCAAGGCCTACATCTCTGCATCAGAACATCGTATAGAGATGGGGGTTGGTTTATACATTCACATTGACTTTGGAGCTTCATGATTGGCAGCTGCCAAGCCAGTCCCTAGCAACCAAACAGAGTACCCTAGCAACCATTTTGTAAGACCTACATCTCTGCATCAAAACATCGTATAGAGATGGGGGTTGGCTCTTTTTACTCATGCTAGCAAACATGACTTGCTACATGCTACACATGCTAGCAGAGAATAGCTACATGCTAATATTGATTAGCTAAGTGCTAAATCATGCCAAGAAAATGCTACAAATTTCATAGTAACCATCTGTGACAACTACCAACCACCTATACCAGAACATCCAAGCAACCTCCTAGCAACACCCTAGCAACCACCTAGCAACCACCCAGAACACGTTAGCAACACCCTAGCAACCACCCAGAATACCCTAGCAACCACCTAACAACACCATAGCAACCACCCAGAACACCCTAGCAACCACCAAGAACACCCTAGCAACCACCCAGAATACCCTAGCAACCACCTAACAACACCATAGCAACCACCCAGAACACCCTAGCAACCACCTAGCAACACCCTAGCAACCACACAGAACACCCTAGCAACCGCCTAGCAACACCCTAGCAACCAACCAGAACACCTAGCAACACCCTAGCAACCACCCAGAACACCCTAGCAACCACCTACCAATACCCTAGCAACCATCTATAACACCCTAGCAACCACCCGGAACACCCTAGCAACCGCCTAGCAACACCCTGGCAACCATATAGAACACCCTAGCAACCACATAGCAACACCCTAGCAACCACCCAGAACACCCTAGCAACCACCCAGAACACCCTAGCAACCACCTAGCAACACCCTGGCAACCATCTATAACACCCTAGAAACCATCTAGAACACCTTAGCAACCACCTAGCAACACCCTAGCAACCACCCAGAACACCCTAGCAACCACCTAGCAACACCATAGCAACCACCCAGAACACCCTAGCAACCGCCTAGCAACACCCTAGCAACCACACAGAACACCCTAGCAACCACCTAGCAACACCCTAGCAACCACCCAGAACACCCTAGCAACCACCCAGAACACCCTAGCAACCACCCAGAACACCCTAGCAACCGAGCGAGCTTTTTGCCACTGCAAGCACCACTTCACATTTTCCTCTGGAAATGTACATTCTAGTTAGTGGTGCTTGCTGAAAGCAAGGCAACACTATTACTATTGTGTTTTTTGAGCCGGCCCAAAAGTTTGGCACGCTACTCCTCCCGCAGTTTTTGTCACACACCCATGAATGAGGTCTCAAAACGTGCGGAATATTCGGGAATGGTGTGCTATGACTTTTCTAAGCGATCGGGGGTACGATGTTCGCCCGAAGGGCGAACAAATTTCCCAAAAATCCCATAGACTTAACATTGCGACAAACTTTGACGACTCGTAGCTCCGAGCGAGAATTTCACAGAAGCCTGCGTAAGAACATACCTCACAATGGGGGTAAAAGTTGCACCCCTGGGGGGCAGGAGCTGCCCAAATTTTCCCCATTGACCCCAATGTTATTTATTAGTGTGAATGCTTCAAGCATTCACACTCTTGAAATCCAAATCTTTCTTATTATTCCGTATTCTTCCGTACGTTTTTCGGTCGCTTTCTTCTCCTCGCTACTTTGTGCTACAAAAACCATTCAAGTATCAAAATGTGCAGCTTTTCAAGGACATGTGTGCTATTACTTTTCTTGTTTATAACCTTTATAATTTTTAAATTATTAAACTTTTTGTGCATATTTTTTAACATGGAAGTCAATGGAGAATTCTTCAAATTCTGTTTTATGCTCCGTCTGCTTTCAAAGCCTACAACTTCTGCATACTTTCAGCTATTTCTGTCATTTAAACTTTAAAATGTTGAGAAATTTGTAAGCTATTAAAGTTGTATTCAACTTTTTGATATCTATTATACTTTTTTCACAATCTCTACTTTAGTCTCATGATGTTTTTCAACCCGTTTCTGAAATTATAATGGGAGTGAATGAGAGAGACTGTTCAGAGCTAGAGCACGTGCTAGAGTGAGCCAGCTTGAAACCTAATGCTAAAAAATAATTTTTAAATCGCTGGCCTGGCCACAATTTTCACTCTTTGGGCATAAAATTATACTTGAAACGTAGGTATTTTTGTTGTGGTTCCTCTCATGTGTTTAGTAAATCCCTGGGACTTATAGTTTTTTCACTGTGTCCTTCCAAAGGACAAGAGTGACAGACATTCCTCCATTGACAGCAATTATAAATTCAGGTCAAACTTTTGTGATCAGAGCAATACAAACCAGTTTTTTAACTTGCCAAAGTGGTCCCTTTTTTTAACTCTATCCACAAAAAAAATACATCACATCGTTCACAAAGGCCTTGTCTCGCTCACGGTCAGGTCATTTCGCCAATACAACCTATAGTTTTGTCTCTATTGAGGTTTGTTCGAGGCCAAGTATCAGCAATTTTGGCCTCTGTCTAAATAGGAAAGCTGATTGCACAGGTGATGCTGATTAGCAAAGATCAAAGGGAGACACACATAATTGGTCCTGTGTTCTGATTGGTGGACAGTCACTCAGCTCTTTTCTGAAGGATACTACAAGTTTTTGTTGCATTTATGCCTCTACTTCTCCTGTTCTCCCTCTCTCTTCCCTCCTCTTCTCCTCCTCCAATCCTCTACTCCTCCTGTCCTCCTATTCTACCCTCCTTTTATAATCTCTTCTCCTTTCTACTCTTCCTTTTATCCTCTTCTATCCATCTGCCTGTCTTAACTATTTGACTTTCTGTGTCCAAATGATCTATCTATCTATGTATAGACTATGTATGTATCTATCTGTGTATCTATCTGTGTATCTATCTGTGTATCTATCTATCTATCTATCTATCTATCTATCTATCTATCTATCTATCTATCTATCTATCTATCTATCTAATCCATCTATATTTCTAACTAATCTATCTTTCTTTCATTCTAGATAATCTATCTTTCTTTCTAACTATACTATCTTTCTTTCTAAATAATCTTGTCTTTCTAGCTATACTATCTATCTTTCTAACTGATCTATCTTTCTTTCTTTCTAAATAATCTTTCTTTCTTTCTAACTATACTATCTGTCTTTCTTTCTAACCAATATATCTTTCCTTCTTTCTTTCTAACTAATCCTTTCTTTATTTCTAACTAATCATTTCTTTCTTTTTTCATCCTTTCAAATCCATCTTTCTTTCTAACTAATTCTTTCTTTCTTTCTTTCAAATTCATATTTCTTTCTTACTAATCATTGCTTTCTTTCTTTCTTTCATCTATCTATCATCTATTTTTCTTTCTTTCTTTCTTTTTTCTTTATTTCTAATAATCAATCTATCTTTCTTTCTTTCTTTCTTTCAAATTCATATTTCTTTCTTACTAATCCTTTCTTTCTTTCTTTCAAATCCATATTTCTTTCTAACTAATCTTTCTTTCTTTTTCTTTTTATCTTTCTTTCTTTCTTTCTTTCTTTCTTTCTTTCTTTCTTTCTATTTCTTTATTTTGAATAATCTATCTATCTATCTATCTATCTATCTATCTATCTATCTATCTATCTATCTATCTATCTATCTATCTATCTATCTATCTATCTATCTATCTATCTATCTATCTATCAAATCCATCTTTCTTTCTAACTAACTAATCCTTTCTTTCTCACTAATTCTTTCTTTCTTTCTTTCTTTCTTTCAAATCCATCTTTTTTTCTAACTAATTCTTTCTTTCTTTCTAATCCATATTTCTTTCTTTCTTTCTTTCTTTCTTTCTTTCTTTCTTTCTTTCTTTCTTTCTTTCTTTCTTTCTTTCTTTCTAACTAATCCTTTCTTTCTTTCTCTCTCACTAATCCTTTCTTTCTTTCTCACTAATCCTTTCTTTCTTTCTTTTAAATCCATCTATCTATCTACAGTCTGTCTATCTATCTATCTATCTATCTATCTATCTATCTATCTATCTATCTATCTATCTATCTATCTATCTATCTACCCCCTGTCTTTCTCTACCTTTCTTTTTTGTACTCCTTTACTTCTCAACCTCTGTCTCTTTCTCTACCCCTATATTTCTTTACCTCTGTGTCTACATCTCTACCTCTCTTTACCTCTCTAAGTAAACTTGTAGTTTTCTACAATTTTTTGGATCTTGTTTTGCATTTCAGCTTATTAAATGCATTTGAATTAAGCTTTTTTTTCTTTTTTGCTCTGTTTTGCTGTTGTTTGAACTGCAATATTTTTTTTTTTAAGCATTTAAGTTAAGCTTTTGAAGCATTCACACGCATATTCCGCAGGAAATGCAATTTTTCTAGTTATTATTTATTTTTTTTTTTTTCTTCCACACAAATTTCGGCGCGCTACTCCTCCCGCAGTTTTTGTCACAGACCCTTGAATGAGGTGTCAAAACGTGCGGCTTGTTCGGGAATGGTGTGCTATGACTTTTCTAAGCGATCGGGGGTACGATGGTCGCCCCAGGGGCGAAAAACGGCCCAAAAAAATCCCATAGACTTAACATTACGACAAATTTTGGCGAGTCATAGCTCTGAGCTCGGATTTCGCAGAAACCTGCGATTTACCACATTTGAAGAGGCTGACAGGCTCTTTAAGAAAATACCTCACAATGGGGTAAAGGTTGCACCCCTGGGGGGCAGGAGCTCCCCAAATTTTTCCCATTGAAAATTTTCTAGTATAGCATTTTACTATTCCAGGAAAAAGTTTGGAGCACTCCTACATCCACAGTTTTTGTCACAGACCCATGAATGAGGCATCAAATCGTGCGGCCTATTGAGGAGAAGTGTCCTATCACTTTTATCAGAGATCGGGGGTACGGTGTTCGACCCAGGGGCGAACAAATTTCCAAAAAATCCCATAGACTTAACATTGAGACAAACTTTGACGACTCGTAGCTCCAAACAAGGATTTCGGACAAATGTGAGATTTGCCACATTTGAAGAGGCTGGCAGGCTCTTTAAGAACATACCACACAATGGGGTAAAAGTTGCACCACTGGGGGGCAGGAGCTGCCCAAAGTTGCCCCATAGACTTACTATGGTGAAGGACGTCCCATCAAATGCATGTGTTTTTCCTACTATGGTAAATTGCATAGGGATTTTGTATTGAACATAGCTCTGGATCACAGTGTCATAGAGACAAGGGGGCGGGCTCATTTTACTCAGATGACCAATCAGTCTCTCAGGATCATTGTGAAGCTATTAAGCCACGCCCTAGCAACCATATAGAGCTCCTTAGCAACAAGTACCATAGACTTCCATTGAAAGAGATCAAAGGGATATCTCCGGATAGAAGTGTCATAGAAACATGAGGGTGGGCTCGTTTGACTTGGGCCAGCAAACAGCCAATCCTGAATCACCTCAACACTTACTGGCCACGCCCTAGCAACCATTATCGAGCACCTTAGCAACCAAAATCCAAAGAGGGATATCTTCCATTCTGAATGTCATAGAGGCATGGGAGTTGGTTTATATCATTCATACTGACAAGCAGCCTTTGGAGTTTCATGATTGGCAGCTACCAAGCCACTCCCTAGCAACCAAACAGAGTACCCTAGCAACCATTTTGCAAGACTTTATCTCTGCATCAAAACATCGTATAGAGATGGGGGTTGGTTTATACATTCACATTGACTTTGGAGCTTCATGATTGGCAGCTGCCAAGCCACTCCCTAGCAACCAAACAGAGTACCCTAGCAACCATTTTGTAAGACCTACATCTCTGCTTCAAAACATCGTATAGAGATGGGGGTTGGCTCTTTTTACTCATGCTAGCAAACATGACTTGCTACATGCTACACATGCTAGCAGTGAATAGCTACATGCTAATATTGATTAGCTAAGTGCTAAATCATGCCATGAATTTTATAAAAACTCTATAGTAACCATATGTGAACACTACCAACCACCTAGTAACACCATAGCAACCACCCAAAATACCATAGCAACCACCTAGCAACCACCAAGAATACCCTAGCAACCACCTAGCAACACCCTAGCAACCACACAGAACACCCTAGCATTCGCCTAGCAACACCCTAGCAACCAACCAGAACACCTAGCAACACCCTAGCAACCACCCAGAACACCCTAGCAACCACCTACCAATACCCTAGCAACCATCTATAACACCCTAGCAACCACCCAGAACACCCTAGCAACCACCTAGCAACACCCTAGCAACCACCCAGAACACCATAGCAACCAGCCATAACACCCTAGCAACCGGGTGGTGAGTTTTGCCACTGCAAGCACCACTTCACATTTTCCTCTGGAAATGTACATTCTAGTTTATTATTCTTCTTCTTATTATTATTCTGGCCACTTTTTGGTTCGCTACTCCTCCCGCAGCTTTTGTCACAGACCCATGGGTGAGGCGTCAAATCGACCGGCTCATTTAGGAGAGGTGTGCTATGACTTTTCTAAGCGATCGGAGGTACGATGGTCGCCCCAGAGCCGAAAAACGGCCCAAAAAAATCCCATAGACTTAACATTGCGAAAAAATTTGACGAGTCATAGCTCTGAGCACGGATTTCGCAGAAACCAGCAATTTACCACATTTGAAGAGGCTGACAGGCTCTTTAAGAAAATACCTCACAATGGGGTAAAAGTTGCACCCCTGGGGGGCAGGAGCTGCCCAAAATTTTGCCAAAATTCCCATTGAAAATTTTCTAGTATAGCATTTTACTATTCCAGGAAAAAGTTTGGAGCACTCCTACGTCTACAGTTTTTGTCACAGACCCATGAATGAGGCATCAAATCGTGCGGCCTATTGAGGAGAAGCGTCCTATCACTTTTATCAGAGATCGGGGGTACGGTGTTCGCCCCAGGGGCGAACAAATTTCCAAAAAATCCCATAGACTTAACATTGAGACAAACTTTGACGACTCATAGCTCCGAACAACGATTTCGGAAAAACGTGTGATTTGCCACATTTGAAGAGGCTGGCAGGCTCTGTAAGAATATACCTCACAATGGGGTAAAAGTTGCACCCCTGGGGGGCAGGACCTGCCCAAACTTTTCCCCATTGACTTACAATGGTGATGGACGTCCCATCAAATGCATGTGTTTTTCCTACTATGGTAAATTGCATAGGATTTTGTATTGAACATATCTCTGGATCACAGTGTCATAGAGAGAAGGGGGCGGGCTCATTTTACTCAGACGACCAATCAGTCTCTCAGGATCATTGTGATGCTATCAAGCCACGCCCTAGCAACCATATAGAGCAACTTAGCAACAACTCCCATAGACTTCCATTAAAAAAGATCAAAGGGATATCTCAGGATATAAGTGTCATAGAAACATGAGGGTGGGCTCGTTTGACTTGGGCCAGCAAACAGCCAATCCTGAATCACCTCAACACTTACTGGCAACGCCCTAGCAACCATTGTAGAGCACCTTAGCAACCAAAATCCAAAGAGGGATATCTTCCATTCTGAATGTCATAGAGGCATGGGAGTTGGTTTATATCATTCATACTGACAAGCAGCCTGTGGAGTTTCATGATTGGCAGCTACCAAGCCACTCCCTAGCAACCAAAAGAGTACCCTAGCAACCATTTTGCAAGGCCTACATCTCTGCATCAGAACATCGTATAGAGATGGGGGTTGGTTTATACATTCACATTGACTTTGGAGCTTCATGATTGGCAGCTGCCAAGCCAGTCCCTAGCAACCAAACAGAGTACCCTAGCAACCATTTTGTAAGACCTACATCTCTGCATCAAAACATCGTATAGAGATGGGGGTTGGCTCTTTTTACTCATGCTAGCAAACATGACTTGCTACATGCTACACATGCTAGCAGAGAATAGCTACATGCTAATATTGATTAGCTAAGTGCTAAATCATGCCAAGAAAATGCTACAAATTTCATAGTAACCATCTGTTGACAACTACCAACCACCTATACCAGAACATCCAAGCAACCTCCTAGCAACACCCTAGCAACCACCTAGCAACCACCCAGAACACGTTAGCAACACCCTAGCAACCACCCAGAATACCCTAGCAACCACCTAACAACACCATAGCAACCACCCAGAACACCCTAGCAACCACCAAGAACACCTAGCAACCACCCAGAATACCCTAGCAACCACCTAACAACACCATAGCAACCACCCAGAACACCCTAGCAACCACCTAGCAACACCCTAGCAACCACACAGAACACCCTAGCAACCGCCTAGCAACACCCTAGCAACCAACCAGAACACCTAGCAACACCCTAGCAACCACCCAGAACACCCTAGCAACCACCTACCAATACCCTAGCAACCATCTATAACACCCTAGCAACCACCCGGAACACCCTAGCAACCGCCTAGCAACACCCTGGCAACCATATAGAACACCCTAGCAACCACATAGCAACACACCTAGCAACCACCAGAACACCCTAGCAACCACCCAGAACACCCTAGCAACCACCTAGCAACACCCTGGCAACCATCTATAACACCCTAGAAAACCATCTAGAACAACCTTAGCAACCACCTAGCAACACCCTAGCAACCACCCAGAACACCCTAGCAACCACCTAGCAACACCATAGCAACCACCCAGAACACCCTAGCAACCGCCTAGCAACACCCTAGCAACCACACAGAAAAACACCTAGCAACCACCTAGCAACACCCTAGCAACCACCCAGAACACCCTAGCAACCACCCAGAACACCCTAGCAACCACCCAGAACACCCTAGCAACCGAGCGAGCTTTTTGCCACTGCAAGCACCACTTCACATTTTCCTCTGGAAATGTACATTCTAGTTAGTGGTGCTTGCTGAAAGCAAGGCAACACTATTACTATTGTGTTTTTTGAGCCGGCCCAAAAGTTTGGCACGCTACTCCTCCCGCAGTTTTTGTCACACACCCATGAATGAGGTCTCAAAACGTGCGGAATATTCGGGAATGGTGTGCTATGACTTTTCTAAGCGATCGGGGGTACGATGTTCGCCCGAAGGGCGAACAAATTTCCCAAAAATCCCATAGACTTAACATTGCGACAAACTTTGACGACTCGTAGCTCCGAGCGAGAATTTCACAGAAGCCTGCGTAAGAACATACCTCACAATGGGGGTAAAAGTTGCACCCCTGGGGGGCAGGAGCTGCCCAAATTTTCCCCATTGACCCCAATGTTATTTATTATTATTTATTTTTTTTTTTTTCTTCCACACAAATTTCGGCGCGCTACTCCTCCCGCAGTTTTTGTCACAGACCCTTGAATGAGGTGTCAAAACGTGCGGCTTGTTCGGGAATGGTGTGCTATGACTTTTCTAAGCGATCGGGGGTACGATGGTCGCCCCAGGGGCGAAAAACGGCCCAAAAAAATCCCATAGACTTAACATTACGACAAATTTTGGCGAGTCATAGCTCTGAGCTCGGATTTCGCAGAAACCTGCGATTTACCACATTTGAAGAGGCTGACAGGCTCTTTAAGAAAATACCTCACAATGGGGTAAAGGTTGCACCCCTGGGGGGCAGGAGCTCCCCAAATTTTTCCCATTGAAAATTTTCTAGTATAGCATTTTACTATTCCAGGAAAAAGTTTGGAGCACTCCTACATCCACAGTTTTTGTCACAGACCCATGAATGAGGCATCAAATCGTGCGGCCTATTGAGGAGAAGTGTCCTATCACTTTTATCAGAGATCGGGGGTACGGTGTTCGACCCAGGGGCGAACAAATTTCCAAAAAATCCCATAGACTTAACATTGAGACAAACTTTGACGACTCGTAGCTCCAAACAAGGATTTCGGACAAATGTGAGATTTGCCACATTTGAAGAGGCTGGCAGGCTCTTAAGAACATACCACACAATGGGGTAAAAGTTGCACCACTGGGGGGCAGGAGCTGCCCAAAGTTTTCCCCATTGACTTACTATGGTGAAGGACGTCCCATCAAATGCATGTGTTTTTCCTACTATGGTAAATTGCATAGGGATTTTGTATTGAACATAGCTCTGGATCACAGTGTCATAGAGACAAGGGGGCGGGCTCATTTTACTCAGATGACCAATCAGTCTCTCAGGATCATTGTGAAGCTATTAAGCCACGCCCTAGCAACCATATAGAGCACCTTAGCAACAACTCCCATAGACTTCCATTGAAAGAGATCAAAGGGATATCTCCGGATAGAAGTGTCATAGAAACATGAGGGTGGGCTCGTTTGACTTGGGCCAGCAAACAGCCAATCATGAATCACCTCAACACTTTACTGGCCACGCCCTAGCAACCATTATCGAGCACCTTAGCAACCAAAATCCAAAGAGGGATATCTTCCATTCTGAATGTCATAGAGGCATGGGAGTTGGTTTATATCATTCATACTGACAAGCAGCCTTTGGAGATTCATGATTGGCAGCTGCCAAGCCACTCCCTAGCAACCAAACAGAGTACCCTAGCAACCATTTTGCAAGACTTTAATCTCTGCATCAAAACATCGTATAGAGATGGGGGTTGTTTATACATTCACATTGACTTTGGAGCTTCATGATTGGCAGCTGCCAAGCCACTCCCTAGCAACCAAACAGAGTACCCTAGCAACCATTTTGTAAGACCTACATCTCTGCTTCAAAACATCGTATAGAGATGGGGTTGGCTCTTTTTACTCATGCTAGCAAACATGACTTGCTACATGCTACACATGCTAGCAGTGAATAGCTACATGCTAATATTGATTAGCTAAGTGCTAAATCATGCCATGAATTTTATAAAAACTCTATAGTAACCATATGTGAACACTACAACCACCTAGTAACACCATAGCAACCACCCAAAATACCATAGCAACCACCCTAGCAACCACCAAGAATACCCTAGCAACCACTAGCAACACCCTAGCAACCACACAGAACACCCTAGCATTCGCCTAGCAACACCCTAGCAACCAACCAGAACACCTAGCAACACCCTAGCAACCACCCAGAACACCCTAGCAACCACCTACAACACCCTAGCAACCATCTATAACACCCTAGCAACCACCCAGAACACCCTAGCAACCACCTAGCAACACCCTAGCAACCACCCAGAACACCATAGCAACCAGCCATAACACCCTAGCAACCGGGTGGTGAGTTTTGCCACTGCAAGCACCACTTCACATTTTCCTCTGGAAATGTACATTCTAGTTAGTGGTGCTTGCTGAAAGCAAGGCAACACTATTACTATTGTGTTTTTTGAGTCGGCCCAAAAGTTTGGCACGCTACTCCTCCCGCAGTTTTTGTCACACACCCATGAATGAGGTCTCAAAACGTGCGGAATATTCGGGAATGGTGTGCTATGACTTTTCTAAGCGATCGGGGGTACGATGTTCGCCCGAAGGGCGAACAAATTTCCCAAAAATCCCATAGACTTAACATTGCGACAAACTTTGACGACTCATACCTCCGAGCGAGGATTTCACAGAAGCCTGCGATTTACCACATTTGAAGAGGCTGACAGGCTCTGTAAGAACATACCTCACAATGGGGTAAAAGTTGCACCCCTGGGGGCAGGAGCTGCCCAAATTTTCCCCATTGACCCCAATGTTATTTATTATTCTTATTCTTTTATTCTTATTCTCTTATTGTTTCCGCCGTTTTGGTTCGCTACTCCTCCCGCAGCTTTGTCACAGACCCATGGGTGAGGTGTCAAATCGACCGGCTCATTTAGGAGAGGTGTGCTATGACTTTTCTAAGAGATCGGGGGTACGATGTTCGCCCCAGGGCGAAAAACGCCCAAAAAAAAATCCCATAGACTTAACATGGCGAAAAAATTTGACGAGTCATAGCTCTGAGCGAGGATTTCGCAGAAACTTGCAATTTACCACATTTGAAGAGGCTGACAGGCTCTGTAAGAAAATACCTCACAATGGGGTAAAAGTTGCACCCCTGGGGGGCAGGAGCTCCCCAAAAATTTTCCCCGTGAAATTTCTAGTATAGCATTTTACTATTCCAGGAAAAAGTTTGGAGCACTCCTACGTCCACATTTTTTGTCACAGACCCATGAATGAGGCATCAAATCGTGCGGCCTATTGAGGAGAAGTCTCAAATGAATTTTATAAGAGATCAGGGTACGGTGCTCGCCCCAGGGGCGAACAAATTTCCAAAAAATCCCATAGACTTAACATTGAGACAAACTTTGACGACTCATAACTCCAAACAAGGATTTCGGACAAAACGTGAGATTTGCCACATTTGAAGAGGCTGGCAGGCTCTTTAAGAACATACCACACAATGGGTAAAAGTTGCACCCCTGGGGGCAGGAGCTGCCCAAAAGTTTCCCCATTGATTACTATGGTGAAGGACGTCCCATCAAATGCATGTGTTTTTCCTACTATGGTAAATTGCATAGGGATTTTGTATTGAACATAGCTCTGGATCACAGTGTCATAGAGACAAGGGGGCGGGCTCATTTTACTCAGACGACCAATCAGTCTCTCAGGATCATTGTGAAGCTATTAAGCCACGCCCTAGCAACCATTATAGAGCACCTTAGCAACAACTCCCATAGACTTCCATTGAAAGAGATCAAATGGATATCTCAGGATATAAGTGTCATAGAAACATGAGGGTGGGCTCGTTTGACTTGGGCAAGCAAACAGCCAATCCTGAATCACCTCAACACTTACTGGCAACGCCCTAGCAACCATTGTAGAGCACCTTAGCAACCAAAATCCAAAGAGGGATATCTTCCATTCTGAATGTCATAGAGGCATGGGAGTTGTATTATATCATTCATACTGACAAGCAGCCTTTGGAGATTCATGATTGGCAGCTGCCAAGCCACTCCCTAGCAACCAAAAAGAGTACCCTAGCAACCATTTTGCAAGGCCTACATCTCTGCATCAGAACATCGTATAGAGATGGGGGTTGGTTTATACATTCACATTGACTTTGGAGCTTCATGATTGGAAGCTGCCAAGCCACTCCCTAGCAACCAAACAGAGTACCCTAGCAACCATTTTGTAACAGCTATATCTCAGCATCAGAACATTGTATCACGATGGGGGTTGGGTCTTTTGACTCATGCTAGCACATAGAACTTTCAAAATGCTAAACATGCTAGCTGTGAATAGCTACATGCTAATATTGATTAGCTAAGTGCTAAATCATGCCATGAACAATATAAAAACTCTGTAATAACCATATTGTGAACACTACAACCACCTAGTAAACACCATAGCAACCACCCAGAACACCTAGCAACCACCTAGCAACACCATAGCAACCAACCAGAACACCCTAGCAACCGCCTAGCAACACCCTAGCAACCGCATAGCAA
Source organism: Pimephales promelas (assembly GCF_016745375.1). Next base: position 1,746,697 of record NW_024121210.1, on the reverse strand, counting down.
CCATCCAGAACACCTTAGCAACACCCTAGCAAAACCACCTAGCAACACCTTAGCAACCACCTAGCAACACCTAGAAACCACCCAGAACACCCTAGCAACCGCCTAGCAACACCATAGCAACCACCCAGAACACCCTAGCAACCACCCAGAATACCCTAGCAACTGCCTAACAACACCATAGCAACCACCCAGAACACCATAGCAACCAGCCATAACACCCTAGCAACCGGGTGGTGAGTTTTGCCACTGCAAGCACCACTTCACATTTTCCTCTGGAAATGTACATTCTAGTGTTGTGAATACTATTCTCCAAGACAAAATTTTGGCACGCTACTCCTCCCGCATTTATTGTCGTAGATCCATGAATGTGGAGTCAAATCGACCCGGTCATTAAGGAGAGGTGTGCTATGACTTTTCTAAGCGATCGGTTGTACGATGTTGTCTGGCGGGCGATAAATCGAACCGAAAAGTCCCATAGACTTAACATTGGCATAAAATTGGTGAGATCATATCTTTTGAACAGAAGGTCATAGAGACATGGGGTTGGGCTCTTTTACTCGGCCTATCATGCAGCTAACAAGTAGAACATATTAACTTCATATTTACGCCCTAGCAAACCACTTAGGGCAGCCTAGCAACCATAAATCAACATATTCAAGTCATTTCTCAGCTTCAGAAAATAGAAGAAACATGGAGTTTGCCTTTTTTGACTCAGACTGTCAACTAGTCTTTAAAATATAATCTCATACACTGTATAAGCACACCATAGCAACCATATAGAGTACCCTAGTAACACCTGAACACATTAATAAGCCATATTTCAGCTTAATAAGCCATATATCATCACAAAAACATCGTACAGACATGGTTGTTGTCTCATATGCAATTCTGTACCACACTCTAGCAACCGAGCGAGCTTTTTGCCACTGCAAGCACCACTTCACATTTTCCTCTGGAAATGTACATTCTAGTGTTGTGAAATACTATTCTCCAAGACAAAACTTTGGCACGCTACTCCTCCCGCATTTTTTGTCGTAGACCCATGAATGAGGTGTCAAATCGACCGGCTCATTTAGGAGAGGTGTGCTATGACTTTTCTAAGCGATCGGTTGTACGATGNTGTGTGTGTGTGTGTGTGTGTTGAAATACTTTCTTGAACATGTTTTATTAACAGTGTAGATCTGATGATCATATTGAAAAAGCAGGGTTGCATAAAATAAATGAGTCACAGGAATAATAACCTATGTCTTTTTGACTTTCTGAATATGTGTGTAAAACATGAGAATTTGAATACTACAATTTAATACAGCTTTATACCAAGCACTGGGATCTTTGGATCATGAGACATGACTTGTCTAGTGTCACTGTAGTTACTAAATCTTACCAGTAGGAGTCAGTACAACATTAAGCCTCAGTCACTTCAGAAATTTGAATCACAAGTTTCTCATGACTGTCAAACAGTCACAATTGTTGCATTTTGAGAGAAATTTCGAAATATGCAGAACAACAAGTGTACTTTGTTAAAGTGCTCTAGGTCATGTGGTTAATATAAACTTAACACAATTTTGTGCCATTTAACCCTCTGATTATCTTCATTTGTGTCAACACTCATTATCTTTGAGGTCTCCAGGGACCCCAGACTATAACATTTAATTTTCTAACAGAATAATATATATATTTTTCTTTTTACAAATGTAATTTTAGTCTGTTTATTTATGTATTTACTCAACATTTGTGCAGTTTTGGGAGGATTTGATATCTTTTCAATTTCTATAAATAAATCAATATTTAAATAGGATTTTTTTAACAAAACAAAAAAAAACAGGATTTTATGTCAGATTTACTTTAAAAAAGACCCAGATTTCTTTTTCTTTTCTTGTGATTATAAAATCACAATTATAACACACAAAAAAACCTTTTTGTCAATGTTTAGCAGTTTGTTTGTTTTTTGTACTGACAAAAGCTTTTCAATAATGTTACATTATGCTTAGAATCAAACGAGCAAGACTCCAAATGTTGGAGTCTTTAGATTTTATAATTTATTTCAATCATCTGTTTTTAATATAATTCTACAATTTTAATTCTACAATTATACTAACTGTAACAGAACAAAAAATTACAGAAATTAACATATATTCCTATAATCACTAAAAAAACCTCTTAAAACATTTTAAAAGAACCTTTTTTGGCATAAAGGGTTCAATAAAATTTGATCAGGAACCCTAGGGTTCTATATAGAACCCAATGAAACCTCTTCTTTTTTTTTAAAGAGTGTATGTAATCTATGTATACTGTACACAATACCCACATGAACTATCAAAATTGCCAAAATGTACAGCATACAACTAGAACAAACTGTAGATGCATCCCAATTGGCGTGCTTATGCACTATTCTATGCCGTTTTTTTGTGCACTTTAAATATCCGGGTGATACACTTAGGGGCCAGTCATGGCCTAAAGGTTAGAGATTCAGACTAGTAACCCAAAAGTTGTGGGTTTGGTTTTCAATACTGGCAAGAAATGAAAGAGGTGCCATCGAGCAAGGCTCCTAAACCCCAATTACTCCCCGGGTGCCGCAGCAAAATGGTAAAATGGTGTGTGTGTTCACTACTCACTGCTCCTGTGTGCACTAACTTGAATGGGTTAAATGTTTTCGGAGAAATTCCCAGAATGGGTTACCGTACTTACTACACATACTACATGAATAATAATAAAGATCAAAGGAAACAGTATACAAAGTACGATGTGGTAAGCAGTTCACTACTGATTTGTTCAAGTCTTCTTCAGTTCTCTAAATCTGTTCTGAATCTGACTAAATCTCGTTCCAGACCGAGTTGAGGCTTCATGTCTCAAACTTTCCTTCTTCTTTCAATCCCTTCAAAAATCCCAGTGTTATCCCCCCAAACCACCCTGTTCCTGCTCCAGAAATATCCTCATATTCCACAGAGCTCTGGCGACCATCTGTCCTCGCGTTCATCTGCCAAAACATCCATATGAATACTTCCTCCAATCTGTTCTGATCGGATTTTGCAATATATTTAAATTACATCACAGTGTTTTAGCTAATTAAATTTATAAATCCTTCATTAAATGTTATTAAGTTTTTAGGCTATATTTTGTTATTGATTTATTTTTGCAGATTATGTTCACAGTAACAGTCTGGCTTTGGCACATTTCTCCTGGCTTGAGATTCTCTTGAATATTACAGAGCTAAAACAATTGTATGAGAAGAGAGACTGTGAAGACACCAGATACATTTAGGGGCGAGGAAAACACCTATAAACACATTCATCTTAATAACTTATTTTTTTTCATCTTCAACGTGCAATATTTTCCAGTGAAATGCCTCCTATAAATAGCTAAACCCTGTTTAAATTAAATGCCTAAGACATAATTCAAGGCACATGTTTGAAGTCTCAGATTAAAATATGTACTTGATTCTGATTGGTCAATCAACAGTCAAAGAGTATTATTTATGTTATCATCGTTATTATTATACAAATAATTGCTGTGCTTTCTATAATAATACATTATTGGTCATATGTGCTTTGTATTTTTTCCTGTATTTAGTAAAATCCATCAGTCTTACGATGAGTAGGCCTATTTATGGAATAGCACATCCTTCCACAAAATATAATTTAAAATATCTTATTTTAAAAAGAAATAGTACATTTTCCCAGAGTGAGCGATATTTCTGACCATGATGGATTATTATTCACAGGAACGACAGTCAGATTCAGATAGAAAGTGATTGTTTATTGACATTCGTTAACAGTGTAATGCTGTAGTTACAGATCTCAGCCTGAGAGAGGCGCTATAATTGACCTCAACACACAATTCAAATTAACATTTGTACATTTCCGCTCTTATTCTCTTCCATACAGATAGATTAAAAGTGTAAAAATACATAAGCAGACTAGCGTATGTGTCCGAGGTGGAAGCAGGAGCCAACTCTTTCTGCATTTCCCAGAATGACATGTTTACAGAGAAAGGCAGTTTGTTCCAGAACCTTCTCCTTATTTCTCTCACGTTTTCATTTCAGGGCTGCGAGAGTCTTGATAAATGAAGAAACGTCCTTCACAACCGCCAAAACAGTAGCATTTCTTATAATTGCAAACAAATATGCATAGTACTAATATACATATAAGAAAAACATTTTGAACTAACATTATGTCAATAGTAAGTACGAAGACATGTTTTTTTTTTTTTTTTAAAAAAGATGAACTGTTGGCTGTTGAATTGATTCATCACGTTTTAAAATTTTGATTTTACATAGACTGTTCAAGCAAATATGTACACATTTGATATACAGATATTTTATAATTTCTTGATTGGGATAAATAATACAAATGCACTTTCTCTACATTCCTAACATCTTAAGCTGCGTTGTTCATTTGAGCTGCAATTGATATTAGATAGAATTATATTTCAGAGACTATCAAAGCCGGATTGCTTTACTTCTCCATCACCACATTAAAGGGACAGTACAACCAAAATTAAACAATTGAAGAAAAAAAAAAATCATCACCATCATGTTATTCTGTTAATAAAGGAAATTAACGATTGTTGCGATCGAATATTCTGCATATTCAAACAATGCATATTTTTTGGGTGAACAATCCCTTTATGAAAATATTAGGATATAAAATTAAAAGACTGACTCATCAAGTGTGGATTATACACAAACACATGCACCTTTAAATGGCATGACGATTTATGACGATCTTAATGTATAAAACACACATTCACGTCATTTTAAAATGTAAACATGAACAATAATCAAAACTTCAGCACAGGAATCTAGTCGTCAACAAACCAACCCACAGAACGAACCAATCTGACCTTTCAAAGAAATGTTTTCTGACATTTAAACCAATTTTCTTTTTTAATAAATATATTAGCCCACTTTCAGAATTTCTCACTTATCTTCACCTTAAACAGCTGAAACACTCAAGTGAACATGAAGTGTAGCGCACACATTTCTTACAATCTCTTTACCACTTTAAGTCATAAAAAGACACCATATATAAATAGATTATACATTTTATAAACATTGGAGAAAATGAGTGCATATCATGGCATCAGGAAAATCCAAGTACATTTTTGGAGATTTAATCATATGCAAATGAGCCACGATGAACAGCCAATGGGACCCCACGATAATCATGATAAACGGTAATCATGATAAACACACAACCACACAATAAATAAAACAAAGAATCGTTCCATTTTGACAACTAATGCATTTTTTGCCAGTAAAAATGAACATGCTAAACGGAAATTTCTATATAAGCTGCAGCAGTGCATAATGAATCATTCACTAAAGGCCTTTTACTGAGATGTCTTCACTCCTATTGGCAGTGCTCATTTACATAAAGTACACGTCCAAATCGCTACTGTCACCATGAATGCCCCTTTGCACAGTGTCTTAACCAAACGCAACTGCCACAACTGACCAGACATTTTGTCAGTCCCTTTTGTTTGCTTTGATCTGCGGGGTAACTCCGCCCACAGAACAATCTCATTGGTTCAAAATCTCACTCTACACAGCTGTATAATTAACATATTCAAACTGGATTTGTTGTTTAGCATGTTCACTTTCAGTGATGACCTTAAAGAAAAAATGCTATGTTGGGGAATTTTTTTTTTTAAACATACCCAAAAACATTCATTAATTGAAAGCAATCATGTGTCAACACTAAACATTTTACAGACAAAACATAAAACAGCATGAAGCCCTGAACATTGTTGACGCTTTAAACATTTTAACATTAAAATGCGTTGATTGATAAACGAATACTTTAAAAGTGTCAAATCAAGGTTTAGACTTGCCATTTCCCCCTAGTCTGTCTTTGACTCCTGCAAAGTGACATGACGTGATGTCACTTCCTGTGATGATGACGTGTTGGGTGAGATTCATCACTAGTGCACACATTTACAGTAATCACGGCACCTCGATCAGATGTTTTCTGTGAGTGTATTTGGTTTTAACTTTACAATTCTTGTCAAAACGCACCAAAAGAAAGCGACGGTTTATGGCGAAATGATGATGTGCGAACTGAGAGCGACTCCAGCGGAGGTCGAGGCCCTGAGTGTTAAAGCAGGTTGAAGGCTTCTCTTTCACTATTGCATACCCGTTACACACTGTCCACCCGCGCAGGTGACTGATGCATGCAGTGGTGTCCTGAACAAACCGAAGAAACGAACACAGGATACGATCCACGCTAGTAGAGAAGTAAATACAGTGTACACGGGAAAGTCACGTGAAGTCCTCACTCAAGGCCAAAAGTGCTGGTTTCTTCCACAGCGATCAGCAGTTTCTCGTACAACATCGTGTAGGACGGATACGGCGGAAGATCCAGACGATTAAAGCATGTGTGTGCCCTGAGGAACCAGACATGACATCCATCAGCCTGGCTGAAAACACGTTTCTGACCTCATGATTGGTCATCAGTTTCTAGAATCGTGGCCAATCTGTTTAGGTCCGGTCATGCTTTTAACATTGATGACACCAATGAAAAATAAATTCTTAATATTTTTAAATACACTTCATTTCTAATTATGCTTTTAAGTGTTAATTCTAAATGATTTATTATTATATTATTAGTTAATGGTGATTTTAAACTATACTGTTAATGATAATTTGTAATTATTTTAGGGCTGTCAAACGATTAATCGCGATTAATCGCATCCAAAATAAAAGTTTGTGTTTACAAAATATATATATGGGTGCACTGTGTATAATTATTTTGTATATATATATATATAAATACACACACACACACACACACATGCATGTATATTTAAGAAAAAAATATTATTTATATATAAAATATTAAATATAAATATAATATCAATTATATATAAATCTATATACAGTATATACAATGAAAATATTTCTGAAATATATAAAAGCATGTGTGTGTGTATTTATATATATAAAATAATTATACACAGTGCACCCACATATATTATGTAAACACAAACTTTTATTTTGGATGCAATTAATCGCAATTAATCGTGTGACAGCCCTGAATTATTTTTTATTATTAATTAATGTTAATTTTAAATTATATGATTAAATACATTTCTTTATTCTCAATTATTTATATTACTGATATTTTTATTCTAGTTTTCTCAATATGTTGAATTTGTATTATTTTTATATTTGTAGTTTTCATAGTTTTCGTAGTTTAATTTTTTTTGTCATTTATGTTTAATTTAGTTTTATTTGAGTGTTTTTTTTTTCTCAGTAATTTAGTGCTTTAACTTATTTAAACTTATTTCATTTTATTACCAAAGCAATAATTCTAATAATTTGAAATGAACATTATTTAATAATAGAACTTAAAATGATTGTTCAGTGACTTTCAACTAATATTTATATTTTGTATTAACAGAAGGCACTTAAATTCATATTTTTGTTTTTAATTTGTCAGTCAAACCCTTTCATATTAAAATTTTGTTTTACACTTTAACACAGAATTTCTAGACTAGTTTAAGTTTCTTTTCTGACTGAAAAGACAAAGGACAAGTGTATAATTTTGATAATGATCCATGTCTTACGTCAAATACAATGGAAGTAAACTGGTGTTTAAATGCTGTAATATGTTGACTTTAACATTGCAGAAAAAACGTTTATAGATCAATCGAATGCTTACAGTTGTCAGCTAAAGATTTTTAGTAAACCTAGCACCTTTTATTATTTCTTTATTGATATTTGCATTTTTTTAATTCATTTGAAACCTTTCGCATTCCAGCTCAAGTCAAAGTAAGATTTGTAAGATGAAAAGGTGTGTCACTATACCTCGGGAGCGATGTGATCTTGCCCCATTTCTCGATGCAGAAGCGTCGTAGGCCGTTGCTCCCGCGCAGGGCGGTAAAGCCCTCGTACGGCACGCTGGAGGTGCCCGTCACAAACTGCAGCAGACGCAGTCTCTGTTCATTATTGAAGCGCTCCACCGCTCCCCAGAACCACCGGATGACGATGTGCCCATCATGATAACCTGATGATGAATATACACAACCACAATTTTACATTTCACTTTTTTCAAACATAAACCACCTCTTTAATCAAGCAGGTAGGAAAATTATATTAATGAACACATAGAATGCATAATGGAATACAAGGTCTTGAAGTGACAATACAATATAGTGAGAAAAAGAATCAGATAAATATTGATAATTAATAATATAATATATGTGGGTTTATTTATTAAATATAAATATTGTCATCTTTCAACACGTATGGATTCGACTGGCACAGCCCTAATATGAAGATTTCCGACTGCATTTGTGTTGTGTATTTGTGTCTATATAGGAGTAAGTGTGTGTTCTGACCTCCTCTGTACTCCGTGTTGTTTCTCCAGTCGTTTAAATCAATTTCTGCTGTTCCTGCAATAACCAGCTCCAGTTCTCTGGCGTCGAACACAGAAACCAGACGAGAGTCCACCACCTACACACCACCCACATAGGTTAAAGGTTAAATGGTGGTCACACAGACAGACAGAGAGTAAATCAGATGACAAGCATGCTTACCTCGTAAAAGCCTCGGACCAGAGCCTGAGTCTGCTGGACGACGCCTCGCTCCACTCTCCACTTCACCATCCGATCAATATATTCCTTCTTGTTTTTCTCGGTCACCTGCATGTTTGTCCCGCCGGACTTCAACTCCCGTTCTGTTACCTAACACACACACACACAACATTTTAGGAAAAATATTATTCCCTGAATTTTTAAAGATAGGGACAACAAAATCTGTTTCTTGAATCTGTATTCTAACAGGCTTCATCACACAGTCAGTCGTTGCCCTCCATCATGTTCGTGACTAAACTGCATGCAATGTAAGATGACGTACACGCCTGGGTTGGGGTGCGTTAAAAGCATTAATTAATGTGTTAAATCAACAGCCCTAATATATATATATTCGATTTTATATTAGATTTAACATGTTAATTTGGTGCAATATATTTATATACTCGGAAAAAAAAGACTTTTTTCCAAGCAAATGATTACGTGTAAATGTTCACGCAGGTGATCAGAGACCCTGGGAATCTTTTTCAGTAGAGTCAGTAGAAAGGTCTCTCTCTGTTCAGTTATTGGAACTGTGACATTCATTTTCTTTCGCCAGTTAACTGTTAGTTTGCATGTTAGTCTTATCACTCCTTTTAGTAATTTATTATGATGTGTTTTTTTATGCATTGTGTTTTAGTGGCGTCTTGTACTGAGTGTCTGTTGTTGCGTGTACCTGCCTTGGGACTACGGACGTAAATTAGCAATATTGCTATAATCCGGCTTGTTTACTTTGTACTTTGTACTTATGTTCATTAACATGCATTGTCCCTATTAAATAAAAATAAAATGAAATAAAAATGAAATGTGCAAAAATGCATGAAAAACATTGTTTTCTCTCCAATAAAAATCAGTAAAGCTTATTTGGATTTTGCAAATTTATCTTTAAAATTCAGTATCATGAAAAAGGATTTTTTTTTACAATGCACACATATAGAATTGAGAAAGCATTTTCATGATGTTGATCAGTGTTTCTCCCACCTGGCCGAACACTTCCTCATTGACAGTGAAGGTAAGATCCAGCACATCTGTGATGTCATTTTCCTTCATCCACTGTAAGCTCTGGTGGAACTCCTCATCCAGATACTCCAGATCACTGAGATCTGTGGATCTGCAAACAGGGGTGACAGTGATGCAAAGTGCTTTTTACAGTTCAGACATTAGAGGATAAGATATGCTGATAATTGCACGCCTAGACCGATATACTGATCTTTGAAATTAACAGATGCATTAATTTCCATTATGTTGGTCCCATTTGTTTTTCAAATATATTTTTAGCGAATTTTAAATATGGGTATATAAAAATAAATTTAAGCTGTTTTAATTTTGATTTCTAATGTATTTATTGTTAAATTGCATTGGAGTGAATTAAGGATATTTTTTGAGATTTCTGTCAAAAAAACAGGCGAATTTACCATATTAACCCTAAATTAAATAAATTTAGATATCTGCTTCCTATTGGCTGACACAAATTCTGTCAGCTACAAATTTGGAAGCAAGTATAAACTACATTTTAACATTTAGAGTCAGTGAGATGTTGTTGTTTTTGAAAGAAATTAATAATTTTCTTCAGCAAGGATGCATCAATTGTTTAAAAGTGACAGTAAAGAGATTGATTATGTCACTCGAGATTCCTCTCAATTAAATGCTGTTCTTTTGAGCTTTCTATTCATCAAAGAATCCTGAAAAAAATCAATCATGTTTTAAAAATCTATTATTGATAAAAATAAGAAATGTTTCTTAATCAGCAAATCAGCTTATTAGAATGATTTCTGAAGGATCATGTGACACTGAAGGCTGGAGTAACGCCTGATGAAAATTCACAAATCAATTTGAAAAATATAAGTTATATTAAATTATATAAATTATATTTTTTGTCATCTTCAAACTCTACATGTTTATGCTTGATTGTCCACTCACAGTCTGAGAAGCGCTTTATAAAATGGGCGGGTGAAGAAAGCGTCCAACAAATACTGATGAATCAATGCCAAGCCGAGAATTCGACCACTGAAACGGAACCTGCAAACACACGTCACATCAAGAAGCTCAAAAACAGACATTCAACCAACAACAGCAGTCTGTGAGAGCAGCCAATGACATCACTATATATTTATCTGTCAATGGCTATTCAGTATGATTTCTCATACCACACAGAAATTGTGTGTGGAAATAACCTTACCATTCCAAATGGTTTTCCACAAAAGCAGACATGGGGCTGATTTGGACAGTGTACGTGTCGTTAGCGGAGTACTCAAACAGGCCATAGTAAGGGTTAAACAGCTCTTGAGACAGCAGGAAGAAAAACTCTCGAGATGGTCCGCTGTAGTCCAGTCTGGAAAGAAGAGCAGAATTCAGATATAACTTATGACATATGACTTTTGCTTAAACACGATCTATTTGCGAGCCTCACCCTTCTTCTCCGACAAAGGTGATGTAGAGCTTGTTTCTCTGGAGCTCTTTACGGGAGTAGGCCATGACCTGGTTAAACGTTCCTTCTAAAAGATGATCTCTTCTGACAATCAGTCTAAAAAAATAAGATGAAGTGAGAAATGTAGGACGTTTACCTTGCTGACATTACTTTAATGGCCAACACTTGATCTTAATTAGGGCTGTGCAAAAGTTAATTGCGATTAATCGCATCCAAAATAAAAGTCTGTTTTACATAATATATTTGAGTGTGCTGTATATAATTATTTTGTATATATAAATACCTATGCATGCATGTATATATTTAAGAATTATTTGCACTTAAATTCTGTATATATATATATATATAAATACATAATCTATATTATATAAATATAAATATTTTATATAGGAATAACACATTTTCTTAAATATATACATGCATGTGTGTGTATTTATATATACAAAATAATTATATACAGCACACACAAATATATTATGTAAACACAGACTTTTATTTTGGATGCGATTAATTGCAATTAACTTTTGCACAGCCCTAATCTTAATTTAAATATTATAAGCAGCATATTTGGGTAACACTTTATTTCGATAGTCCACTTTAGACATTCTACTAACTATAAGTAACTTTTCAACTACATGTCAACTAACTGTCATTAGAGTATTAGTAGACTGTCAGCTTAATATCTGCCAACACTTTATTTTGTTGGTCCCCCAACAGACATTCAACTGACTATGGCGACTACAAGTCAACTTATTCTCCTAACCCGAACCCTAACACCTAACCATGACCTACCAGTCTACTATAATATACTAATACTCTAATGTGAGTTTCTTGACATGTAGATGAAAAGTTACTTATAATTAGTAGAACGTCTAAAGTGACTATCGAAATAAAGTGTAACCAAATAGCGGTATGTTTTCAATTGTAATAATATTTCACAATATTACTGTACTGTAAATAAATGCAGCCTTGGTGAGCATAAGAGACTACAAAACAATAAACAATTCTCGCAGACCCAAAACTAGGGCTGGGCGATATATCGAATATGTACGATGTATCGTTATATTTTTTGAAACGATATGGAATGAGGCAATACCGTTTATATCGATACAGTAGTTTGATATGAGCACATCTGAAAAATAGCGGAGGTTGCAGTGTGAGCTGCTGCAGTGAAAGTAGCTAGGCTACGTAGTAGCCTACAATTTGTCCTAAACATGACACAAGCTTATATTAATTGCGTCAAAATCACTTTGATATAGTTAACAAGTTTATAAGGCAGCTTGCCGCCCTGTCAAATGCTCTGACAGACACTGTTGCTGACTGACAGATATACTTGCGCTGTTTAATGCGTTTGAGATGTGGTGCTTTCCTCAGTGCTCAACTTACATTTCACATATTCTCCATCTGTAAATGTTAGAAAGTAAAGCAAATATGTCCATTTCACAACAAATATGTCCATGTCAGAAGAGGACGAGCTTCTGCAAGTGAATCTCCGCTAAAATTCATGCTTCCTTGAACGAGCGCCGGCGCGCGCATGCGCGTGAATAGTACTACGTAGTACGCAATAATTCTGACTAAAATAAACATATTGCTAAAATATTTGTTGTTGGAGAAAATAAATGTGCCATATGTGGAATTTTAAACCTACAAGTATATATTTTTAATGAAAGTGAAAGTGATTATAATGGGGTAATCAAATGCAGGCTAATATAATTAGTTTGTGCTTTTGTTTTTGTTTTTATTTTCATTTTTAGTTTAGCTTTTAGTCAATATAAAAACAAAAGCTTTTTGCACATAATATATTGCATAGCCTATATTATATTTGTTTCCATATCCTTCAATATCAACATTGTTTGTAGGATATCATTGGGCCGAATGTGAATATACTGTATATATATATATATATATATATATATATATATATTTTTTAATATAAAGATTTTCTTTATCTAAATAGAAAACGTAGAAAGTACCGAGATATATATCGCATATCGCCATTTGACCAAAAAATATCGAGATATGATTTTTTGGCCATATCGCCCAGCCCTACCCAAAACCATTGAACGGCACTGTATATACAGTAAATCATCAGCGTTAACGCACTTGATCTTCCCAGGTCCTTGCCCGTAGCCCTTCGCCTCAAGCTTCCTGTAGAAGTTGCGCAGTTTGGCTTCAAAGTCTCTGCGGTAGGGCGCCGGTGCCCGAGCCCTCTGGGTCCCTGAAGAAAAGACCAAACCATCACCACAGATGTCAACTCCAGCTTACTTCAATTATCAATCATCAGGGAATGACTGTCAAGGCCATAAAACAACACCTCGAGAATTAGCACACACGTGGGTGAGATGATTGTTCCTGCGTTACGTAAAAGACATATTACAGGACAAGGATCTTTGATAATGGTTTATCCTTGATCATTTTTTTTTTGTCCGGAGTGTCCAAACATGCACAACGGTCAGGTTTTACAAAATTAAAGTATACAAAACAAGACCACTTCATGGGCAGAATAAGGAAAAGCCGTGGATAAAGGTTTGAATATTCACACAAAACAGGCTTAGGGTCTGTAAAATGTCCATCATGACACAGAGAGGGGCAGCTGGGTGGGGACAGTATTGAAGGCTTGAGAGCGGCTGACCTGGAGAGCCCTCACCAGACAGACAGCAGACTGGAACGAGAGGAGTTCGCTCAAGGAAGCCTTTATCAGAGTAAATCAGAGTGCGTGTGAATAATCGATCACTTTCCTTGCAAACTTAACCCTTCAGCTGTTGCATTTTAACCCCCATTCTCAAATGAATGGGGGTTAAAATGCACTATTCAAACTTAAATGGTTGTAATTCAAGAATGCTTTGGTAAATATACCCAAATTTGGCCTTGTTTAAAAGAAAAAAACTCAGTGAAAGTGAAAACACTTCAAAAAATGAAAGTATGAAAAAGTTTAAATTTACAGTAAATCAAATATACTTCACTATATACTGTATTTTATATAAAATATATATTTTACAAAATATTTTTTACTCTAAAATTACTATAAAATCAAAGCCATAAATAAAAGTTGATATCACAAAACTTGAAGTTTTCGTTTAGGAGAGATTTTGTTTAGGCGTAGTACCAAAAATAGCCACCGGGTGCCATTGAATTCCATTGAATTTAGTTTTATCTGCTCTAACAAATTAATACATTTCTCTCCAAATATCAATTCTGTCACAAAATTTGGATTTTGGTTTTGATCATAAATTATGAAATATAATGATGCCCAAAAGGGGAGGAGTCTAATAAAATAATTTAGAGTGCACAATGTTCAATTATAAAACGATTTTCACAGGATGAATTCTGAGTTTGTAAGCTTTCAAATACCATATTTATGATGACTACTAAAATAGTAGGCGATAAAATAAATAATATTTTATTTTAGAGGATAATATATATTATAATTTTTAGAGGATAATATTATATTATAATTTTTTATTGAAAAATACTAGATTTTATGTTTTATTATGAACTTTTAGCATGAAAACCCAAAGTTTCGATTTTATAGGTGTGTGCATCAACTTTTTGTGACAAAGGTCAGAACTCCTGTTAAGGTGCAGATTTTTTTGAGGCGCACTCTTGTCAAAAAAAGAAAAAAATCATCGGTTACTCTTCTTACATAATTTGTAGCAAAAAAACAGCAGTCAAATATCTATTTAGCAGTCTTAGACCTTTCCAACGATATGTAGTTTTTCATGACTAGATTAGGATTTAATAGTAATATAGTGAAGTAAATTTAGGTCAAAAGTCAGTCAAAGGATCTTTATGAAAATAAATCACTTTAAGTAAGAGATCATGTACATCAAGCCTTTTGATATCAGCCTGAAGTGGTTTAAGCAAGTCCCCTTCGTGTCAGGGTCCTGATCACCTGGTCGGGTTTATTCTGCAATAACCACCGGTTGAATGAACATAATCCTGCTTATTCCACGGCGACTTGCCACAGTGAATAATTAGACTAGGAATATTGATTTGAGTTTAAATATTTTATAAGCTCATTAAACGCAAAGCTTCCGTGAACAAAAACAGTTCCTAGCAATCAGCTTTGAGCCTAGATAAACAAAAAAGTTCAAACAAGATGGACATTTAAGTGATAATCTATAGTAGTGCTACTAATCTTTTGTGGAGAAAAGCGGTTTGTCGCATATATCGTTTGACTCATTTGATTTAGTCCTCAGATGTAAGTCGCTTTGGATAAAAGGGTCTGCTAAATGACTAAATGTAAATGTAATGTAAATATATAATGACTAGGACATGGAAATATTGGATTATGGAATATATTATAAATATGGATTATAATATAACAAACAGGTAAGATTTTAAAGTGTACAAAATAATAATAATTTGCGCATCAAGACAAACAATTCAACAATATTACCATAGGGCTATGACTAAAATTAAAGTCAACTGGTTTCATTTGACAGTAAAAACACTGTAAAAAATATTGATGGTTTAACTTAAAAAAGTAAGTAACCTGGGTTGCCTTAAAATTTTAAGTTGATTGAACTGGAAAAAGTGAGTTAATACATTGAAGGAGATTAATTTAATCATCAGAAACTCAAAATAATAAGTTATCTCAAACAAATAAATTATTATAAAGTTGATTTGACGAAAGAAAATATGTTGTAAAAACAAATCTTGAAAATATTTTTTTACAGTGAGAGTTAATAATTGCATCAGCGTCAATCTACGGTATGATGAGCGAAGGAAGCGCCGGTCTCAAATACCCAGATGAGCCGCCATCCTACAGCTTCGCTATTGGCAACAGTCATTATCGACTGACCTCGGAATGTCACAACCGGCCAATCAGAATCAAGCATTTCAGAGAGCTCTGTAATAACTGGTTTTAATATCCATCTCAGATCCTATCCCAGTGCTAAACACTGATGTATACGGGCTAATGTGTCTTGAAAAGTTGGGCAGGAGATACAAATGAGGCCTGAATTGGGAATTATCAAATCAAGTTGTCTTCTAAATAATATAATGTCATTTTCAGACCATCTGAGGCCTATGGTTACTCACCTGGAGAGTTCTGCGGAGAAGAACCGGGGGAGCAGCGCGGAGAGAAGTTGAACCCGGGGTGAAATGAAGCGAGAGGAACGTAAGACATGATTTCCTCCTCAAACAAACTGAAAAGCAAATCAAAACACATTCTGAAGAAAGCACGCGAGACGGTTTATAAATTACAAATGCACACCTTTGCATTCTTATACAGGTACATTTGTTTTCATGTGGCCAGTTGGGTGATTTACCTTAACAGCATTACCAGGTCAGCATCACACGACAGCTTCTCCAGTCTCTGTGTGCCTTCGGTTCGGATGTGGAGCACCTTTTCCCTTTAGACATAAACACACCCGAACAACTGAGAACTGCTTGGAAGTGCTGATGATGCATTTCACTACAATAACAGAGAAAGGTGGAGGGTCATACTTGAGTGAGTGATTCCTCGCCAGACTCGGTTGTCGCTCCTGTAGCACCTCGAAGATGTTTGGTTGGCGTAAAAATGCTACAATCTTATCATTGTAGGCTGGGACACAGAAGGAAAACATTTCTTACTTTAATCATTGTGAATTATATTTATATTTTGTAAAAAACTGTGATAAATTTTTTTTTACTGTCATTTTTGATCAATTTAAAATGGTGGAAAAATGGTGGCTTTGCTGGAAAAAAAAATCTTACTGACCCCAAACTTTTAAATGGGAGTGTATACGTAAGCAATAGGGTGACCACCATCAAACAAACCAAATGTGGGACAATTATAAGTTTGTGTGGGACAATGCGAGACATGTTACCAACACTAAAACATACCCTGAAACTGTTATATAATGTCTATCTAACTTGATAAAAACATTTATATTCTGCCTTTCAGCTGATAAAAATGATTTGTTCTTTAGTCCCTTCCAGAAAAAAAATATTTTTTTCCAAAAAAAAAAAAAAAAAGTCTTTTAAATTCAGCATAACTGAGCCCAAAGGCAGCAGGAATCATGTATATAAATATTTTACAAACAGTTCTGACCAAGTCCAACAAAAATCCAACAAAATAAACAATTAACAAATAAAATATAAAACAACATGAAATTAGATAGACAGTCTTATATATTAAGAATATATTAAAAACCAAAACCATTCATATTTTTAGATAGGATGTGAATTAAAACAACCACTGCAGGTTAAACAACAACAGATAAATTCTGTTAAATTAAAATTTTAATTGACCTAATTATCCATTTGTTTTCCGACAGGGAACATATATGGAACGAATCACCGGTCCACATTTTGATTGACAGCCGTCACAACCAACGAGTGACCGTGTTTACTCCTTTCTTTTCAACCATTGGATAGTGTATAGCTAAAACGCAGCTGTTGTATTTGTACTTGTTATGACGAAGCGCTGCAAACTACGCAGCAAAAGTAATAAGTAGAATGCTTTCTTAAAAAGGCAAAAGAACGCATGCATGTTTTCTTAATATGATATTAAAAACTAATAGACTGATGAAAATGCGGGACATTTCCTCAATATGCGACGTGCGGGACAAGAGGTGAAAATGCTGTGCAGTACAACGCAATGCGGGACGGGTGGTCACCCTAGTAAGCAATACGAGAGGTTGTGCTGTATCGTGAATAAGTAACGGCTGAGGGCGTTGTTAGGCACGACGTGAAGCGGAGTAACCCTTTCAGCCGTTACTTATTTCACAATACAGCACTCGTGTACCTTGTTGCTTTTATAAAATGGTTACCACACAATAAACAAATGTTAAAGTTAAAAAAAATATGTATTAGTACAACTTTCATGAAGTAAAATCACTAAAAGCCGTCCTTCCGCTAGAAAAAATATAGTCCCTGACAGTGAACAGCAACAACGCTGGGTGAAGTGGTCATAGCCATCTTTTATCATGAATAAAGCACAGCTATTGACCAATCAGAATCAAGGATTGGAACTAACTGTTTTATAAATATAGTTTTTTTTAAACCAGTACAGAAAGAAACCCTAAGTGTAATTTACCCATTGGTACTGGCTCCTGCTGGCTTCGTATAGCTGCTACCAGACTGTTTCCAGGCCTGGCTAACAAAGACACCCCTCGGGTGCGCGACACCTCTGATGCCTGGAAATCAATGTGGAAGCGAATAAATGAACTAATAAACATTGTAATGTTACGTAACAGTAATTTCCTCTTGATTGTGAGTGTGTCTGACCTCTCCTGCGCTGTAGCTGCGTAATCTCTGCAGGTGCTGGCGATGCGTCAGGTGGTTGGGCAATCTGCCGTTTTGCAAGGGGATCCTGGGATCAATGAAGGTTGTGGCACGACTGTTGTGGTCTACAAAGAACGACTGCAGAGAAAAGTGGAGGACGAACAGTTGAAATAATGGCACTGCTGCGAACTATCCCTGTTAAAGGGATAGTTCACTTTGAAATTAATTTTTGGTATGTTTTAGCTTACCTCAAGGGCATCCAAGATGTAGGTGTCGTTGTTTCCGCAGTAGTTTCAATTTTGATATTTTTAGGTCAAACCGTTCTTGTCTGTCAGTCATATAATGGAGGTCTATGGTCACCACCTCAAAGAGCATGCACAGAGAAGTCCAAATTAGACATGATTTAATGACTCGTAAATGTAAGTACGCATTGATGGCCTAAGACACGAAACGAGTGGTTTGAGTGAGAAAACGAACAGTATTTATATCGTTTTTACCTCTTGTAACCACAGCCACGTCAAAAAAATAAACATTGTCTGTTGTTATATCCAAACGTCTTCCATTGCGATTTCCTGTATATCTAAATATGTTTAGATTTTCAAATTGAAAGGTAACACTTCCAAAATCATTGAGTGACGTACACGTGCGAGAGATCACTTCCGGCGCTTGCGCAGACCGAAGCGCTCACGCCCTCGGATCACTTGGACGTGGCTGTGGTTACAAGAGGTAAAAACCTAATATATAAATATAAATATAAATACTGTTTGTTTTCTCACACAAACCGCTTGTTTCGTATCTTAGGCCATCAATGTTTACTTACATTTACGAGTCATTAAATCATGTTTAATTTGGACTTCTCTGTGCATGCTCTTTGAGGTGGTGACCATAGACCTCCATTATATGACTGATAGACAAGAACGGTTTGACCTAAAAAAAATCAAAATTGAAACAAAGACACCTACATTTTGGATGCCCTTGAGGTAAGCTAAAACATACCAAAAATGAATTTCAAAGTGAACTATCCCTTTAAGAACTGCGTGCTAAGATGTACCTTCCCCTGTGGGTCTGTTTTGATCTCCCAGCCACGCGGCAGCTCCAGCTGAGCATCAGCAAACCTATTCAAGAAGGTCACCAGGTCACGATTGTGCTGGTAGCGTTCAAAGTTTCGAGCATCCCGCCTGATCTTCAGAACCATGTGTTTCAGACACGAGCTGTTGGTGAACATACGATACGCTCCCTATATAACAAAAAGAGGAAGTTAACATAACATTGGCATAAATTACAGCACACACTACCATTCAAAAGTTTGGTGTCTGTAAGATTTTCAAAGAATCTCTCTTGTTCACCATGACTGCATTTATTTGATCAAAAATCCAGTTAAAACAGTGATGTTGTGAAATATTATTACCATTTAAAATGACTGTTTTCAATCTTAATATATTTTAAAATGTAATTTATTCCTGTTATGGAAAAGCTGAATTTTCAGAAATCATTCTAATATGCTGATTTGGTGCTCAAGAAACATTTTTTGTGTAACAGTTTTGTGGAAAACATGATTTCAGGATTGATTGATGAATAGAAAGTTCAAAAGATCAGCACTTATTGAAACAGAAATCTTTCGTAACACTATAAATGTCTTTACTTTCCATCAATTTAATGCATCTTTGATGAATGAATGTATTATTTCATACAAAAAATAAAACAAAAACACGTACTGACCCCAAACTTTAACTTTACCAAACGGTGGTGTATAGATAGAAAATTAATGTTTTAAAAAATAAATAAATGTGCATTGTGGAAGCAACTCACATAATTAGCGTGAAGCACAGTGAAGAACTCTGGGTGAGTGATGAATTTGACTGCTGGACTCTGCAGAAGTAAAGTGATCTTCTGACAATGACCCGGAGAACATGGCGCGTCTCTCCTCAACTCTATTAATTGTGAAATATTAATTGTGAAAAGAGCTAAACAAATAAATGTGAATTGAATAGATTTGAATGTTTATGAAGTTACCGGTTGTTTGTGGAGGCGAGTCGGTTTCAGTGTTGGCTGTTCTCTCGCTGCGGGGGCTGCCCGACTCCTCGTCTCTCCTTTCAGTGGCCATCGTCCTCTGGATGGTCTGATACCTGGTCGAGTGTACAAGAGTATTGTTATAGTCACAAATATCACTCCCATCATTAAAATCATTTACAACTATTTCTACCCGTATACCCTCATTTACATAGCCCTAATGGTACAGTAAAGCTTTGTGTGCTTTAAGGATAATCTACATCTGTCATCCACTGCTTGAGGTCTCTTAAATAAACAGCCTTTAATAGGGGATTATCACGCTTCCGGGTTTAATGGGCGGGATTTGTCAACTTTGTGCATGTCCACTTCCGACGCAGTTCAACAATGCCTGAGGCCCCGTCCACACTACTGCGTTTTCGTTTAAAAACGGAGAATTAAAACGAATACGATCTCCGTCCACACCAGCGTTTTATCTGCGTATTAGAAACGATCTCAGTCCACATTAAAACGACTGAAAACGCGGATCACGTGACCATTCACCAACACTGGGAATGCGCGTGCCGGTGTAAACAGTGAATGACGAATCAGGGAAGGAAACGTCATGACTGATAACACCCAATCATAGAGCCGAGCGTGAGCCTCTGCGTCAGCGTTTCTGAAGTCCTCTGTTTTGTCTCGTCCACACTAAAACGCCCTCCGGAGTTTCAAAACGCAAAACGCAGCTGCAGCGTTTCTAAACTTCTACGTTTTAGGTCTACGTTTTTCCCGTTTTAGTGTGGACGGGAGGTGCAAACGTAGCAAAAGTTCTCCGTTTTTAAACGAAAACGCACTAGTGTGGACGGGGCCTGAGACGAAGGCTATATACGTCACTGCTCTGTTCCACTTTCTAAATATAACCAACAACGCCAACCCTACTCAAGTTATGGATTCCCGACTGAATTGAGTATAAGGAAGAAGTGGATTAAAACTTTAAAATAAAACAAGGTAGCACGTTTGTTTGCAGCCGGCACTTTAGTGAATCAGACTAATTTACCAGGGATGCCGTATAAATAAACTTAGTGTAGTCCGTCATCAGTTCGCCAGTAGGGTTGGGTATCGTTTGAATTTGAACGATTCTGATTCCGATTCCTTGTTTCGATTCCGGTTCCTAACGAATCTCGATTCCGATTCTTTTAAGAGGCAGGGTCAAAAAAGTTTAGCTAACCTTGCTAACCAACGGCCTTTCTGAAGGAAATACTCCTGTAAAAATACTCCTTTTGTCACAAATTTTGCATTTTGCCGAGATTTCGTTATTTTTAGAAAAGTGAAGCCACACTTTGGATCGCCGACGTAAGCTACTAATGTTCAACTCGCGCGGTTATGTCAACACTTCCGGTAGACGCTTCTTCGTTGGTGTTGTTCAGCAGTTTCTTCTTCCGCTCGGCGGACTGTGAATATCGAAACTAGGAATTGAAATTTTAACTTTTGAACGATTCCGGGAAAAACGAAAAGTTAGTCTCGGTTCCAATCGATTCTCGATACCCAACCCTATTCGCCAGCGGGATCGGTGATTCAACGGAAGTGGCAGTGCACAAAGATCACTGAATCCGGAAGTCCTACGTATCAGCGTGATAATCCCCTATTACATTCATTGTGGAAACATGACCTCAAGCACACTTCTGCCAACATCCTACATTGTTGTCCTGTAGGTGGCAAAAGAGTGCATGTTTATAAGCCCATGTGAACAAAGCCTACTTGTTTTATAGAAAAAAGGTCAAGACAGAGTCTGTGGTTAAAGCATCATTTGAGCCAAGAGGTGTGAAAATGAATCATTGCCTTTGAATTATGCAATTAGTACTGAAGCTGCTGTAGATACTGTCATGTGCCCATTTCTTTTAAAGGAAAAGTTCGGTATTTTACAATTAAAGCCCTGTTTTAAGATCGTTTCTGATGAAATATAATGGTTAAGATTTTTAAGTTTTTTAGACAGATGCTGCTGTCCCAAGAATTTTCGGATTCACAAAACGCATAAAACTTTAGTTTACAAAGACGTGAAACTCAGAGTGGTCTGGGGTGTTCACTGATATGCTCACAAAAATCGCAGCAAAAGATGCTTTCCAACAGGTGTTTTACCATTCGTTGTAAAACTGTAGACCTATTTTTCCGAACGCCTCACAACCGAACATTCTTCCGTTGAGAGCTTGAATAATAGACACTCCAGCCCAGTTGGTGGCGATAATGCACCTTTGCCGATCGCAAGCAAACCACTTGTATAGTGTAGCCTACGATACCGCGACTGCATAAGACTACAGAAAGAATACAAACAACCCCATTTCCGTTTCCGGTGGCGGAGTAATACTGTACATCACAGAACATACAATACAAGTCAATGGAGTTGTACAAAAACTACGGTAAAACCTGTTGGAAAGCATCTTTTGTAGCGATTTTTGTGTGAGCATATCAGTGAACACCCCAGACCACTCGGTGAGTTTCACGTCTTTGTAAACTAAAGTTTTATGCGTTTTCTAAAGGATTGTTCCTGTGAACCTATGCTACCATTATAGAGGTGTGGGGGTCTGAATCTGAAAATTATCGGGACAGCAGCATCTGTCTAAAAAACAATCTTAACCATTCTATTTCATCAGAAATGATCTTAAAACAGGCCTTTAATTGTAAAATACCAAACTTGCCCTTTAACTTCAGTAACAGTATCCCTTAAGTGCTAAGAATACGACTTGATGCTGACCAATACAGTGATTTTACAACAGTTAAAGGATGCTGTGAGGGACAGAACAACAAAAACATTTAACATTTTCTCATGACATTTTGTATCTCAATTAAATAAACTTGTCCAGACCAGAAAATCAGTTGTTGCAACAGCGGCGTAATGATAAAATACATCAATGTGCAATAAATACATTTTTAATAATAATAGTGTGTTTACTATTGTCAAGGCCAGGGTAAAGTTGGTGCATTAATAGAGTACAGTGGCTCATTTAATCAGATCTGTGCAAAACTATCCATTTTATTTAAAATATTTGGACATCACAGGATGCACCATAAATGCAACCCAACTTATCTGTATTCCTGATTGTTTTTAAAAGAAGTGTAAAATGTTGGTTTACTCAGAGGAACGGCTGATAAACAGTGCTGTTTACCTCCTGTTGAGCTGCTCCATCTGTTGGACAGAACCAGACCTGCGCAGGCCATCCGGCGTGGCTGCGGACGTGGGCCGTTGCCATGTGGTGGTCCGGTTAATGTGATCCACGTAGAAAACACGACCGTGACTGTCGATACGGGCCTCCCAGTCTGAGCATGCCAAACACAAACACACATTTGATGCCAGAGTCGATATTCTGGTCTGCCAGGCAAAATATTTTGAGTATTGAAGTTTGATTGCTTACTTTTTACTTTTTTTTTACTTTAAAAGGAGCTGTATGTAAAAAATGTATTTCAAATAATCATAAAATGGCCCTAATATGTCACTAGACACTAAGAAATCAATGTCCATTTCAAATATTAATATCAATAGCAGATACAAACGTGTCGGATAAAGAAAATGTTGGATCCTGCAGCCTATCTGGCAACCTCGAGTCAGGGGGAAGGGGATACACCGCTCTACAGTAATTTGAAAGTGATTGCAGTACCAGTTTTGGCCACAATCTTATCTTATGTGGCTCCTTTAATTGGTATTATTTAGTGCCACCATTATTTAGAACACCTCAAAAGTCCCCTCCTGTTTCAGATTTGACTCATTTTTTGGGTAAACTACACAAACACGCACACCCCAGCAGCTTGAAAACGAAGACGATATTTTCATGATATCTGATATCTTTGAAAGCAGACTTGTTTGAGTGGGTTACGGCATAACAGTAATCTGTGACGATATCTCACAGTGTGGGTTAGTGAGAGTGAGACTGAAAATACTCATGCCTGAACAGAAAGTCTGTTTGCGTCCAAGTGGTTGTATTTTGACTCTCTATCGCTGTGAAATGCAATGAAGGGACGGTAAACCATGAGAAAGTGATGCATTTGGATGGATTTCACAGTTTTGATCATGCAATTTCAACAATTGAACTTCCATCCAACTTCCAATTTAAAAGGCAACAAAATGTATAAAAAATAATTACTTTCTGCAATTAAATAAAACATTAGTTAATATCATGCTATGGACATTTTTGTGAAGTAACATTTTGCTCATACATTATCTCATGTTTCGTAATAGACATAAGACCTCATATTATTCATTTAAAAATTCTATTGGTGATAATTGAGGTTTTTGAAAATCTTTATTTATAAATTATTATTATTTTTTTAAATCAATTAAATTAATGCAATATAAAAAAGGTACATGCACTACCATTAAAAAAGGTTGGTGTCTGAATTTCTTAATGTTTTTATAAGAAGTCTCTTATGCTCACCAAGGCTGCATTTATTTGGTGAAAATACAGCAAAAACATAATCTTGTATGCATTTTTAAAAATGTCATTTATTCCATTGTCAAAGCTGAATTTTCAGCATTATAACTCAAGTCTTCAGTGATCCTTTAGAAACCATTGTAATATACTGATTTAGTGCTCAAATACATTTCTTATTATTATCAATGTTTAAAACCGTAGTGCTGCTTAAAGGGTTAGTTCACCCAAAAATGAAAATTCTGTCAGTATTTACTCACCCTCATGTTGTTCCAACCCCGTAAGACCTTCGTTCATCTTCGGAACACAAATTAAGATATTTAAGATATTAAGATCGCTCCTGTATACAGTCCATAGGCTTCTTGAGGGACTGGCTCTTGCTGTCCTCGAAAAGTCATTAAAGACATCGTTAAAATAGTCCAAGTGACTACAGGGGCTCAATCTTAAGTTTATCAAACGACGAGAACACTTTTGTGCGCAAAAAAACAACAAAAATAACGACTTTATTTCAACTATTCACTTCCTTCTCCATGAGCCTGTAAGTCAGTTAACGTAGTGTGATTGCGTAGAGCTACGTCACACGTAGGCTCACTATTGGCCGACGCTGGTCATGTGTGTGTGATGCGTGTGACGTACAATAACAGAAGCTTACGCTATTAAACTAGTAACCTGACTCACGCAGAGAGAGAAATAAATGAATAGTTGAAATAAAGTCGTTATTTTTGTTGTTTTTTTGCGCACAAAAGTGTTCTCGTCGTTTGATAAACTTAAGATTGAGCCCCTGTAGTCACTTGGACTATTTTAACGATGTCTTTAATGACTTTTCGAGGACAGCAAGAGCCAGTCCCTCAAGAAGCCTATGGACTGTATACAGGAGCGATCTTAATATCTTAAATATCTTAATTTGTGTTCCGAAGATGAACGAAGGTCTTACGGGGTTGGAACAACATGAGGGTGAGTAAATACTGACAGAATTTTCATTTTTGGGTGAACTAACCCTTTAATATTCATGTGGAAACTGTGGAGTGAATCTACTCATAAACAGAAAGAACAACACCATTCATAGAAATCTTTTGTAACATTGATTGACTGTCACTTTTTATCAATTTAATGTGTCCTTACTATATAAAAGTATTCATTTCTTTAATATATATTATTATTTTGATAACTATGTATAATTTATAGGCGAATCATCTGTAGTACATAGAATAAATTACAGTGCGTGATGAGACAGCAGAACTCACTTGGGGGCAGCGGCTCGTCTATGGTGGGATAGTGATGTGGGTCGGGCCGCAGTGCTGGTAGCTGGCTCACTGCAGGATGGTTACAAGGCAAAGGACATTCTCCTAAACATACCACAAACACAAGCCAGTGCATTCTTCATAGATACTTTAGAGCAGAAGTGTCCAAACTCGGTCCTGGAAAACCACTGTCCTACATAGTTAGTTTAGTTCCAACTTGCCTCAACACAATTGCTTGTAAGTTTTTAGTAGAGCCCAACCGATAAAGGATTTTGAAGGCCGATACCGATACAAATATTGGTTGGTTTTAAAATCCGATATTCCGATATATTGGCCGATATAACGCGCAACAAAACATTAACAGATTTCCCTAACATTAGTTATTTGTAGTTATTTATGAGTTTTAACTAAAATAATATGATCATGCATTTTAAAAAGAAACTTGTTTCTTTTATTGTCACAACAGAACACACTGATGATAGTGGCTTTGTGGTTAGCTAGTCTATGATGAGCCATAATTTAGCAATGGATTAAGTCATACTGCAAATTGCAAAACTTACATTTTCAATATAACAGGCCAGGGAGAGATGATACATCTCATTGCTATAACGGTCACGCGCTATTAAAGAAATACTTCAGTCACATTGTCAAAAGTTAAAAGGACAGTCAGTCAACTACACTGTAACAACAAAACGTAACTATTATTAGCTGATTCCGCTTCACTCTCGGCTTATTTAACAGCAGCAAAACTGGACATGATAGTCACAAATTTTGTCATGCTTATTTGAGTTAAGAGAACTGATGGGGATGTTCTTTTAATTGTTATTCAAGCAATGTATGTCTCGTACCCAACTCAACGAGTGTTGCCAACAGGAACAGTGTAGAGTGCCCTCTGGTGGACAAACTATACAACTCCAACACTCATGACATGGTTCAAGCACGTTTCGTCCATTTTTATTTTATTTTTGAAATGTTCATTTATCGGCCATTATAACTGCCGATACCGATAGTTCGGAAAATGCCTAATATCGGCCGATAATAACGGCCTGCCGATAAATCGGTCTGGCCAGAGCCCGTCTAAAGGAGAGCCTTGGCACTTCCTATTAGCCCTATTGTGTATTATCTTGGTTGCATGCAGTTTCATTAGAATTCCACTGGAGGTGATCGCGGGCGAGAGCAGAATGAATGGGAGTCTATGGGGCTAAACGGCTAAAAGTGTCTCTTTCACCTGCTTGTCGTTAAATCAAAATAGATTTTATTGTTGGTTCCGCAAGTTCAATATAGATTATAGGCCAAAAGTCGAATGAACGAGTACTTATGTCCTTTCGATTTCTTACAGGTTAGGCTATTGTTGGCTGGAACACGCTAGCATTCTGCTATTGTGTGACGTCATCACATTTTTGAAAGGATTTTTACAACAGATAAGTGAACTTAAAAATGCAATTTTCAGCTGAGTGTATTATCTTAGCCCTCCCTTTTGAATGCAACTTTCAAATTACTTGACAAAAAAATACATCCTGAGAAAAGTGGATTTCATGGGGGTGAAACCCCATTGACTCCCATTCATTCTGCACTCGACCGCGAGCGCCCCCGCATGGACAGAGACGTGTTACTGCAGCCAGCCCAGAAACCGGAAGTAACCAGCCAGTGCCAATTCTCTTCAATTAGACATTCTCTGGTCTGGCTCTAGTTTTTAGCATGCCTAATGACCTTCAACAGCCAATCAAGACCTTGATTAGCTGTTTCAGGTGTGTTTAATTGGGGTTGGGTCTAAACTCTGCAGGACAGTGGCCATCCAGGACCGAGTTTGGACACCTCCAGCTTTAGAGTAGCTGCTAAAGGGAAAACCTAGACCTTATTAAAAAAAAAATAATAATAACACATGATCTACAGTATGCATGGAAACCCAGTCTACTCACTCCTGCTGCTCGGACCAGCTACAGGTGATTCTCCGTTCTCCATAATGCCATGCGGGCTCTGGACGTGACTGTCTGGCGCCTCCTCCCACTGACAGCTTCCATCCCCCGGCTCCCGTTTCTTAGCGCCTTGTTCGGTCTCTCCCTCGAATCCCAGAATACCGTTCACCCTGTCCATCTCGTCCTCGTCATCCTGTGAGGAGAACACAGTGCTCTCGGATCTACGCGCGCTGTCTAGAGACGGCGCCCGCACTGGATGTGCCATATGACTGCAGCAGGGCACCGGGCTCAAATCGCATTCGCTTTCCCCTGGTGACCTCTGAACTCCGGTTTGGCCCTCAGCCCCGAGCGGTTGCCCATCTCCGTCGAGCATTTGAATGAGGTCGGAGAGGCGCTCGTGTGAGCGGCTGCGGGGAAGCGTTCTGCGGGGGCCGTTGGGTGTTAAAGCATGAGGCTCGAGTGTCGCACCCTCTTCCTCCTCCTCCTCTTCCTCCTCCTCTACGCCCTGCGGCCTGTCGGGAGCTGCATCTCCTGGTTGAGTTTGGGTGGATGGCAGGCTGTGCAGCAGGTGGTGGATTCGGATGTAATGGGAGCGTGGCGTCTCGGGTTCGCCACAGGCTGAAGCGATGACGGTCTCCAGCTCAGACACGGGTAGAGAGCAGGGTCGTGGCTTCCGTCTCGGTGTGGTTCTGATCCTGAGCGAGCAGCCTTCCTCCAGATCCACCTCTGGGTCCTCTGAAACTGGCTGCGGGTCCGAGATCGCCTCCTCTTCGACTCCAGCAGGCTCATCGGCGAAGGCACTATCAGATTCTGCCTCCTCTTGGACCGTCTCTTGTACTTCCATGTCGGGTCCACCGTGCTCCATTTGTTCGCGGCTCTCCATTTGTTGCTGCTCTGTCTCTAAAGGCTCTTCCTCTATTGCATCTTCCTCAGTTGGACAGTTCTGCCCGGATTCAACGTCCATGGGCATCTCTACAGAAGCTGTATCTCCATCTAAGGGCAACTCTGGGGCCTCCTGGTTTAAGCTCATGGTGTCTTCTGCTTGAGGTTGGACTGCCACTGGCTGCTCTGTACTGAGAGACATGTCCTCATCATCTGTGGAGAGGACAGAAACATGTGACCTACATGGTACAATACTGGAAATAATATGACTTTAATGCTATCATGAGTGGTCTGATTAAACCAGTATTAGAAGAATATGATGGTTCATGATAATTAACTAAACTACTGCTCAAATGTTTAGGATCAGCAATGAATACTTTTATTCAGGAAGGATGCATTTGATTTAATAATCAAAATTGACAGTTAAGACATTAAAGGAGTAGTTCAAAAAACTTTTGCTGATAATTTACTCACCCCCATGTCATCCAAGATGTCCATGTCTTTCTTTCTTCAGTCGAAAAGAAATTAAGGTTTTTGATGAAAACATTCCAGGATTTTTCTCCATATAATGGACTTCAATGGGAACCAAACGGTTCAAGTTCCGAAAGAAACTTTAAGTACAAACTGCAAACTGTTCAAAGGGCTTTAAACGACTCCAGACGATGAATAAGGGTCTTATCAAGCGAAACGATCGCTCGTTTTATAAATAAATAACAAAGTTTAAGTTTTGTAAGCTCAAACGCTTGCCTTGCTCTGTTCTGTAACGCACTCCTGTTCGAACTTGTTCATCAAAATGAACGAATCTTTTTCCGAGTCATTTGGTTCATTCGGCGAAAAAAACGAACGAATTGATTTGGAAAAAGATTTGTTCATTTTGTTGAACGAGTTCGAACAGGAGAGCCACAAACGTGCACCACAGAACAGAGCAAGGCGAGCGTTTGATCTTATAAAACTTAAACTTTATTATTTTTAAAAAAAAAATGAGCGATCATTTCGCTTGATAAGACCCTTATTCATCGTCTGGAATCGTTTAAAGCCCTTTGAACAGTTTGCAGTTTGTACTGAAATTTCTTTTAGACCTTGAACCGTTTGGTTCCCATTGAAGTCCATTATATGGAGAAAAATGGGGGTGAGTAAATTATCAGCAAAAGTTTTTTGAAAAGTGAACTAATCCTTTAATAATTAGGGGTGTCACGATTCTCCAAATCTTTGATTCGATTTAATTTCACGGTTCGGAACTCGTTCATCAAAATGAACAAATCTGTTTGAGTATTTCGTTCATTCAACGAACGAAATGAAGACTCAAAAAAAGATTCGTTCATTTTGATGAACGAGTTTGAACAGGAGAGTCACGAACGCGCATCACAGAACAGAGCAAGGCGAGCATTTGTGCTTATAAAACAAACTTTTTGATTTATTTTTTAAATGACCGATCGTTTCGCTAGATAAGACCCTTATTCATCATCTGGTGTCGTTTAAAGCCCTTTGAAGCTGCACTGAAACTCTCAATTGGACCTTGAACCGTTTAGTTCCCATTGAAGTCCATTATATGGAGAAAAATCCTGGAATGTTTTCATCAAAAACCTTTTTGACTGAAGATTGAAAGACATGGACATCTTGGATGACGTGGGAGTGAGTAAATTATCAGCAAAAGTTTTTTTTTTTAAAGTGAACTACTCCTTTAAGGATTTATTATGTTTAATAAAAGGTAGAATAAAAACTGGAATTACCTGGGTGGATGGAGGAGGTAATCTCAAACCTGAACTGCAGCTGGCCACTCACATGCTCTGTTGGAAGCCTCCGACCCAGAGTGTAACTGACCACTCGATCACTATTATAAAACACCTTGCAATTAGTATTTCAACTCAATAGCACAACAAATTTTCATTAAGGTTTGATTTTCTTTGAGTACGTACCCGATAGCATGCTTCTCCAGTAATCTTTGCACTGGCATGGACAGCTTGCCCAAGAAACGCTTTATGATGGGTCGGCTTTTGGCAAACTTGTCCTTCACCTCAATCTCCAACACATCCGTGGGCAGAGACACAAAATTAAAGCGCTGTGTGAAAGAAACACAAAGACACAGAGGAAGAGACTGCAATCATTTCAAGAAGAACTTGTAACCCTAATATGAAAAAAAGTAAACTTGTTGGTATTTTACAAAGTAATGTGAATGCAATGTGAGAAGTCATTCTACATCGTACAGTAGATGGATGATGCTGTAGTGTCTAATATGTCATATTTTCAAAAGTAGAAAAACAAAATGAACAGATAAAATGGTCATAAAAGCCACCCAAATATGTTCGCAATATGTTAATATTTGGAGCTCGGCTGTGTTGGCATTCCAAATATTAATATATAAAGTTGTATGGGCAGTTGATGCATAGCATGTCTATTAACCTTCTAGTTTTTAAGTCAAAAGCATTAACATTACGTTTTTAATGTTAAACATAATTTTTTTAGGTTAATTTAATTTAAGCTATATTAAGTTCAGCTATTATTATCACCTAAAAAAAATACAGCACTAACCAAAGGGTCTCACTCAAATCTTTTCAAAAACGGATAGCAAGGAAAGAAACACGCTCTCCATCATTTATTCCACATATCTTGACCTATTTCAATCCTCTGCTGTAAGGCGATCTCCTCTACTCATCACAAATCTAATAAGAGCACTTAGCGGAGGACAATATCATCCAGAAACAGCCACTCTACAACATCTCATCTCATCTGCACCAAAAAGACTTAGTGATGTGAATTGTGAGGAATTCGGATTCTCAATGCATTTAAAGATTATTGTTATTTTAAGGTTTTGAATACTTTTGATAAAGCACCAAATAATTCATCCTACATTACATATACTATCTACTACCGTTCAAAAGTTTGGGGTTAGTAAGATTTTATTTTAAAAAGAAATTACCATTTTTATTCAGCAAGGATGTAAAATGATCAAAAGTGACAAATAATGTTGTCCTTATGAACTTTCTATTCATCAAAGAATCCTGAAAATCATGGTTTTCACAAAAAATACTAAGCTGCACAACTGTTTTCAATATTAAATGAATGAGCAGCAAATCAGCATATTACAATGATTTCTGAAGGATCATGTGACACTGAAGACTGACACTTGCTTGAATAATTTTCAAAGATTGTAAAAATAGAAAACCATTATTATAATACTGTAATAATATTACAATTTGAACTGTATCTTGTTCGAATGCATCTAGGGAAGGGCAACGATTAATCGCATCCAAAATAAAAGTTTGTGTTTACATAATATATGTGTGTGTAGTGTGTATAATTAATTTGTATATATAAATACCCACACATGCATGTATATATTTAAGAAATATGTGTATGTGTATATTTTATATATATTTATTCACAATTAATATTAAATATAAATATAAATATTTGATATATTAATAACACATTTTTCTTAAATATATACATGCATGTGTGGGTATTTATATATACAAATGAATTATATACACTACACACACATATATTATGTAAACACAAACTTTTATTTTGGATGCGATTAATCGCGATTAATCGTTGCCCATCCCTAAATGGAGCCTTGTTGACCATAAGAGACGTCTTTCAAAAACATATTTTAGCCTACCCAAACATTTGAAAGGTATCTATATTCTGTGTGTCTATATTCTTCTCTCTAATTGTGACTGTTAGTGAGCGAGCCATTTTAAACCAATGACTCAAATCATACAGTTCCCATATTTGTTTATAAATAGAACCGGTTCTCAATTCCCAGCCCTACAAAGATGACATGCTCTCTAATGAAAACAGAAAAAGATTTGAAGTAAATCCGGTCCGTCGGTCACAGGACAGTGAGCCGTGTTTGGGATTCTGCAGTGACGCATCAAGTTAATTTGCAGAATGAAGGATTTACATGACAAACTCCATGTGGAATACAAAACGCGAAGGGCAGCGTTGGGTTAAACGTCTGTGAACAATAATAGTGGGATCAGATATTGTTTTATAAGGATTTATGTTTAATCTAGAGTGTGTATGTGCTTGTTTGTTTCCCATACCTCCCTCTGCCAAACGGGATTAATGGTATTGCAGACGATGCCTGATCTCTTCTCCTGGCCGTGGTGAGGCAGGGCAGGGAAGATGCTGTGCTTGCCGGGGTGGATGGCGATCTTTAGGTAGGGATCGGGGTTAAAAAACATGCCTTTCTTCAGCCCGGTGGCCTGGAAGTCTGACCACAACATAAAGACAAAGAGATGAATTACAATTAGAGGTCAAGTCGGCTTTATTTTTATAGCACTTTATACAATAGAAATGGTTTCAAAGCAGATTCACAGTGATAAACAGGCCAGCAACAGAATTAATGACGCAAACTTGATGCATCAAACATGAGAAAGATAAGGTGTAGGAAGATAATAGTGTCGTCATTCAGCTAAATTCATATCAGCGTTGATTCAATTCAGTAAATTCAATTCAATAACTGTGTAAAGTTCATTCAATATGAAACAATTCAGTTATAAGCAGCTCTACTGAAGACAGTAATGATGTAATCAATCTCCAGTCAGTTCAGTTCATCCAAAAAGAAAAAAACACATATAAAGCAGAAATATGTCATTATTCAGATCAATTCAGTTCAAGTTTAAGTCAAATCAAATATTGCTGGATATTAAAGGGGTCATGACATGATAAATCAAATTGGCCATGAACTTTTGACATATAAGAGGTCTTTGTTCTAAAATATCCTGTAAGTTTCATGGCATAAAACGTATTTCTCATTACAAACAAAGCATTTATTTAAACAATTTATTTAGATATTGTGGGATTTGTGACATCACACGGACAAATACATTCGCATATGCTTGCCACCAGAGCAAGACATTGACGAATAGTAAACACCATTGCATCATAGGAGGAACAGGAACCTGTTCTAGATATGTTTGTTTTTTATGTGTGCAAAAAAATTTCATTAACATCATTAGTGGACTCCAAAAACCATATTAAAATAATAATATTAAAAAACATCTCATTACCCGCTTCAAAGGTCCCGTTCATCATGTTTTTTGAAGCTTTGATTGTGCAGTATAACGAGCCCGTTCTCATCCCAAAGCGCCATATAGGACGCTTTTGCAAAAGCGTAAATATCCAACGCACATGGCACCCTTTAACGTGAAATGGGACGCAGATATATTTGGGCAGAAGGCGCCCCCTAGTGGTCTAACCCTTACCCTACACCTTACCTAAACTTAACCCTAACCGAAGCGTCTAATTAGACGTTAAAGGGTGCCATGTGCGTTGGATATTTACGCTTTTGCAAAAGCGTCCTATATGGCGCTTTGGGATGAGAACGCGTTGGAGCAACATGTGTTCATGTTTCGCGTGTAAAAAAACACTGTATTTTTCACACAAGTCACTTTTCTGTTATAGAACAGAAATAGACCACCATATAAAAGAAGAGATTTGAACAGGAGATAGCATGGCAGAACAAAACAGGCATTGAAGAGAACAGAAAGAATATACAAGATAAAACAGAAAAAAATAGCATTGAACAAAAGAGTATAGAACAAAATGGAAGAGAACAAAAAGAATGACAAAATGAATAAAACAGAACAAACTAAACAGAATAGAACAAGATAAAACAAAACTAAAGTGAATATTACAAAAACAGAACAGAGAGAACACAAATATCACAACAAGTAACAAAAAGAATGGAGAAAAGAAGAAAACAGAATAATCCAGAGTATTAGAACATTTAGCATTACATGACCAGGATTTGCATCTTAATTGCTCAACAAAGATGAACACTGGTTTCCCAAAAGTACCTTGCAGAAGTGTTTTTTTTTTGTAAGGATAAGTAACTGAGGTAAACATGTTCCTATAGTTGTTTACAGGAGACTGCAAGTGTTGGATCAATAATGAAATCCCCTGGATAAACTAAATATAGAAGCCCCAAGAATATTGCTAAAGCTTAATGATCCACTGTTGGGCCATAGCAGTTTTTATGGAAACACACACCTGACAGAGAGAAGCTGATGAGTCTTCTTCTGCCTTGACTCTGAGGCACGTCATCTGTGGCCACCGGCTTAAACACCTGACGGCAGAAAGTTCAGAAGTTCATTGGAAACAGCTACACACCTTTTAAAATCAGCAGCCATATCCTGATCAAAAAGCTGGGCAAATCACTCACAGTCTCACAGCATCATATTTAAGATGATCTTTCAGTTCTCAGCCAAAAAAAATAAATAAAAAACTGTAATTGTGTTCCTCATTGCAACAATAAAAAAATGAGAATTCAAAATTGTACATTTTCATGAAGGTTTTGTCTTTTTGACTTTTTAGGTCAGAGACGTTACCATTCTTACATCACCGCCATTCTCAATAATGCAACAAGCCAACAGGGGTTAGTAACTAACGCCGAAGCGTTGAAATATGTTTTTCACACATTAATTTGGCTGATAACTCAAAAAGAGGTAAGCTGATGCTGACATTCGGTGGGACCGAAACTGACAGGAAGATAGAAAGATTATATCAAGGATGGTATTAAGATATTAAGTCTTTAGTGCTCTGAAATTCAATGATCAGATATATGAAATGTTTAAAGTGCACCTATTATGCTTTTGTTTTCTGAATATTACCTTTCATGCAGTGTAAAATAACTGTTTGTGAACGTAAAAAGTTCAAAGTGCATGATAAATAGAGTTATTGGGCCCAATTTACCGATCTGAAACACAAGTATCAAGTAACTTTGTGGGCGGATCTCGGCGCTGTTGCTATTTTACCGGCGGGATAAATGACTCTTGCACCCGACGCAAGTTTAAAAGGGGTTGGTCTGAAATAGCTTCATTATTCATAGGTGTGGTTTGGGCGTAACATGCAATAAACCAATCAGAGCGTCATCCAACATACCCTTTAAGAGCAGGTGCGCATGTTGCATGGCGGATTGCTATTATTATGGCAGATTTAGCAGGCGTGCAAAAGGAGCGTTAACAGCATAGACTGTAAAAAATATGGACAAAGCATCTGTGACGTGACTCATAGACTCTCTGAAGAACGGGTTTGAGGCTGTTTATGGGGGGTATGGGCGGCGCCATACTGGAAAATCTTGGGAAATACAAAATACAAATGTTCAGAAAGGATACAGAGGTGGTATGATGTGTTGTGTCAGATCATGGGCGAGACGTCAAATTCACTCGTTATCAGCTGTCAATCAAAGTTAACAGCCCTTATTTGTCATACATTTTATATTTAAATACGATCTAAACTAACGAGTTAGAAAAAAATTCACATCTGTGCATCTGTGTTGATGAGAGTGTATGCGCGTTGTGCACCCGCAAAATTATGGCCAAGCATGCGCGCTTAAAATAGCATTATGAATAGTGGTGCACGATATATCGGCCGCCGATATAACATCGGCCGATTTGGTCAATTTTTTACACATCGGTATCGTTCCGATGTCAAAATAGGGCCGCAGTGAACAGGCCGATGATCATTCCCTGTGTATTTGACGTGCACGTGTATTAAAAGCGCAAGAGCGTTTAAACATCAAGCGCACGAAGACTGGAACTGGTGAGCTGTTTTCTGCCAGCCTTCCTAATGCGTATTTTTGTCCCGCCAAAGCCATATTTGACCGGTAAGTGATGTAGATGAGTGACTGCTGCGCTTGTTTAACTGAGGGAACGAGAGTGAAAGCACCGGTCCCGCGCGCCGTCTTCAAAATGTCTTTCACTCGTTTAACTGAGGGAACGAGAGTGAAAGCACCGGTCACGCGCGCCGTCTTCAAAATGTCTTGCTCTCTCTCTCATCTCTCTCTCTCTCCCCCTCGCGCATGTTTATGAATTGAGTTGACTGAATATCTTTGAGCATACACGATGGTAAAAGGTCGGAAGACCGAAGTTTTTTTCTTCTGAACTACTGGTTGTGAATTGTGAAACCATACTTTCAATAAAGCAAAAAAAAAATCTATCGTGTTGATGAAATGTTTTCTGTGTCGACTGTCGAGACCATAGACTGTAAAAATAGGTCGAGACAAATCTCGTGCGATGTTCTAAACTGCCTGGATAATCACACAACGTGTGCCGTGGTTCCGTTAATGACACATCTAATTCGCGAACTAATGACTCCTTTGAACCGATTCACTTTAATGAATGGTTAAAACAACTGATCTGTCCAACACTGAGCTCAAGAGACATAAATCGGAAACACTTTACAATAAGGTTCCATTTATTAAAGTGTACATTAAATGTGCACTTTAATAATTGAAACCTTATTGTAAATTGTAAGGTTAATAGATTAATAGAATGTTAACAAATTTTGTTAACATTCTATTAATATTAGTTTCTGAGGATTTACTCCATGACAAAACTACCCCAGTCATTCTAGAATGATTCATTCTTTCCAAATAGAGCAATTCAAGTAATCTGGTGAAATTGTTTTTATATCACAATATATATCACAGAAAAATAAAAATATCACAATGTCATTTTTTACCAATATCGTGCAGCCCTAATCCTCGCTATGTGTTTTCTATACAGGGATATCGACATCGGTAAATATCGGTATCGGCCATAAATTTTCACATCGGTGCATCACTAATTATGAACAACGCGCCACTGACTTTAGACCAGGTTTTTTCTGGTCAGTGGCGCAATTGTTTTCTGGAACTGCAAAATAGCACCAGGGAATGTTTGCGCCGAAACACGCCTCCGTTTAGCGCCAACCCGCCCAGGGAGCGCAAGTTCATTCCCTAGTTTACCGAAATGCGTCCGTGGAGAGAAAAGCCCGCTTTGCGCGGGTGCAAAATAGGAATGATACATGCGTCAGTGTAAAAAGTCATTTGCGCCGGGTGCAAGATAGGGTCCCATAGTCTCTCTAAAGAAACAAACAATTCTGAACTGCCAAAACGAGTCGTCAGTAATATACCTGCACAAACCTGGTAACAAATATGCATAATGCTAACCTATGGTCTTCACTGGCTGCCTGCGTACAACGTCCTCAAACACTGTATTTGTAGCTGAGGCCTGCAAAATGGGTGATGCTGCAATGTACATTATGATAAATTTAAAGTGTTTCTGACCTTTGATACATGTAAACCTATTGTAGGAGACCTCCAAAACAAAAATAAATCTTAAAAATAGCATAATAGGAGCTAATGATTGATGTAATGTGAACCTAGGTGTGGGGAAAACTAAGTTTCTGTGGAGTTAATAAGGTGAAAAACACATCACTTGTGTCCTCTAAATGACACACTTTACTTTTAAGAAACAAAAAGAGAGTTTGGTTTTCTCTGTGGGTATAGAGGCCTGTATTAAGCCATCAAATGATAACCTGAGATTATCTGCAGCATTAATCCTCTGAGAAACAGATGGCACGGACTATTCTGCTCTTGAAAAACTCTTGATGAAATGTGACGCAAGATAAAACAGCTGCATTCCCCTCACATCTGTAATATCATGCTATGGACGCACACATCAGGAGGTCACATGACTGGTCCCTACATACTTTATGACAAAAATAAATGTTTCTTTTTTTGATTTGCTCACCGGTGCGGACGGGTTCTTCACGGTCACGCATGGTGTGGTGGCCCGCAGTGCTCCGCTCAGTCCATGATAATATTTGAAACAGATTTTAGTCTCCACTGAAAAAGAGCCAAGCACAGAAAATGTCAAAGGTCACAGCAAGGAAACTGACATATTTACATTTTCTTTTTCTTCTAGATAGGCTTAACTCATGTCGTTCACAGTGGCCTATAAAGGCTGTCTAGAAGGTGATAAATAGTTTCCAGCCCACCAAGTGAATTATAAATGTTGTCACCAGCTATAAATAGCAAGTCTATATTGTCTGTGTATTGGTCGCTTACTTTTTTTCAGGCCCCCAACCATCATTTGGTTGCGAAGGAAGTGTCTGGAAATGTTCGTCACTGGTTTCGTTCAAGGTAAAAAATAGTTGAATGTGGTTATTATTTTTTTTTTTTAAGAGCCCTTAAATATATCCCACACCAACTTCCTCTTTCAATAAGAAACACATCGACACAGGAAAATAAAAGTCTTGCTATTTGCCAAATGATGGCCAATGAGTCATTTGATTTATTATAATATTTCTAATTACTTTTAATATATTTTAAATTATAGGACAAGTTATTCTCACATATGACATCTGATCTGCTTTAAAACACCATGAATGCAGTGTTCAGTTGCTAAAGAAATTATATACATTTCTTTTGATTTGATTACATTTTAAAAGACTGATTCGATTGTTAGGAAGTTCATATGGTCATTCAATACGTGCCCTTGTCAGATCACTTGGACGTGGCTGTGGTTACAAGAGGTAAAAACCCTCGTTTTCTCACACAAACCGCTCGTTTCGTGTCTTAGGCCATCGATGTGTACTTACATTTACGAGTCATTAAATCATGTTTAATTTGGACTTCTCTGTGCATGCTCTTTGAGGTGGTGACCATAGACCTTCATTATATCTGACAGACAAGAACGGTTCGACCTAAAAATATCAAAATTGAAAATACTGTGGAAACAAAGACACCTACATCTTGGATGCCCTTGAGGTAAGCTAAAACATACCAAAAATGAATTTCAAAGTGAACTATCCCTTTAAAAACGTCTAATATTATCAGGTAGCTAAAAATGGGATAGCTTGCAATGTGCTTGATCATTAGACAATCTGATCCTGTACAAATGATTTATTGTACCTTTCTGTTGTAAAATTCTACCAGCTGACCTATTACCTCTCATAAATTTATATTGGAGAGGGTGAGTGGGGTCATTGAGGATTTAGTCAGTCTTTTTAAAAAGAAGCTCATTGTACACCTGAGCTGTCCACACCTGGTCAAGTCCAATGATCTTACGCTTCAATGTTTAGACTAGACAATGTTTTAAGTTTAAGTACAGTGTAAGACTTGTAAAAAAGACAAGATAGCAAGATTTCACACTGCACTGTGGTCTGGCGAGTCTATTTTGCTGTGCTGCAAGCGCTAAATTAAAGTGACAGCACATGGTTCATGGTCAAAATGAAGACGGATTGACACGACAATGAATTGCATCATAAATGCATTAAATTAAATTAAATGTAGTGATCTCACCATAAATGCATTTAATTACATACTACTATTTTTACAGCAATGAAAACCTTTTCACAATATGCAAATTTTTGAATTTGGGGTTTTCATAAGCTGTAAGCTATAATCATCAAAATTATAACAAATAAAGGCTTGAAATATCTCACTTTGCAAGCAATGAGTCCATATAATATATTAGTTTCACCTTTTAAGTTGAATTACTGAAATAAATGAACCCCAATCACTAATTTGTAAAAAAAAACAAAAAAAAAACAGGGCACCAGCACATCGTGTCATGAAACACACTATATTAAAACAAAATATATTTTTGAGTGCTATGAAATGAGAGTGCGACACCTAAATGAATTTATCTTCACACTTTTCAACTTGCACCATCTTTGATCATTTTGTTAGTATGAAAGTGGTTTGTCTTGGTGTTTGTTACCATAGCAGCCATACATATTTACAGCCACAAGCTAAGATTTGCTAATGGCATCCTGTTTGTGGGAAATAAGTGTCTATAATGTTCATCAATGATTTAATGAGAATGTTTTACGTAAAACTGCACATACGTTCAACGAAGTAGGAGTTGGCCTCAATCTTCCAGACGATCTGACCTTTATGGGAGCCATTCACACCTCTGTTTTTGTAGTCCAGAAAATTCTCAGACAGAACCTCATCTAAGAGAAAGAGAAAAGAAAAGCCCTCTTATCTTATTATTCACAATTATGGCATACAGAAGATCACATCTTTTGATTTTTCATTCATTGTAGTTCTAAAAGACGAGAAAGCTTTCGAACTCAAACTAAAGCAGCTTTTAAAGGCCATCAGAGAACCTTTATAACACCAGACACATGAGACAAAACTATATCGCTCTCATTATAATCCATGGAAATGTGTGGCCTTCGGCTGAGGGACAAACTTTATTTCGTTTTTATTTTTGCCACATTGCAGAGCCACTTTATATTTCCCCTGTCTATCTGAAATCCAATATACCACACATATCACACATATATCATGTTTTTATGTTAAACAAAAACATATGATTTCTTTACCAATTCATTTTATCACTACCAGTAAAAGTTTGGAATAATTTAGTAATTATAATAATGACTATTATTTAATATTAATAATTTAGACTGAGTAAAAATGTGAAATATTTCAATTTAAAATATTTTTTTCTATCTGAATATATCTTGAAATGTAATTTATTCCTGTGATGCAAAGCTGAATTTTCCAGCCTTCAGTGTCACATGATCCTTCAGAAACCATTCTAACATGATGAATATGCAAGAAACATTTCTTTATATATATATATATATATATATATATATATATAGAGAGAGAGAGAGAGATTTTATTTACATTTTCAAATAGACAGACAGACAATCAAACAAACAAACAGGGCTCAGATGCAGCAATTGCCAATTGTTACAATCATGTCTAACAGGAAATGTTGTTAACATAGTCAGTTTACTGTAATTTAACCTTTCAAAATGTGTTAGGAATGGGTTCCAAGAACGAAAAAAATGTGTCCATTTGAGTAGTGCGGAGTTTTTCCATTTGTATTATGGATAGCATATCAGTGACCCATGCCTGAAAGAAAGGAGGGGACTTCCATTCTCTCAATATCAGTCTTTTGGCGACTATCATTCCCAGTTCCAATGGTTGCCGCATTGTAGTTGGAATTGTCCTTGCAAGAAACATTTCTAAGTGTAGTAGTGCATGTTTTACTAAACATGAAAAAGTCAGCTTGCATGGAAGTTCATTTCCACCTCAGAGTAAAAACGTAATTCCAAGACGAAAGTTTAACATGAGTCACACTGTGCGATATGAAGATGCAATTGCAAGAAATAAAGCTGCAATTTTCAAGAAATAGTCAAACTGTGAGTTATAAAGTGCAAATATGAAAAACAAAGTAGTAAATTCTGAGAAATAAACTAGTCAGTTTACTTTACTGAGTTAGAGATGGACTTCAAAAGCTTGTGATGTTTCTGGCCTTTTACATTAAATCATTTTGTTTCTAACCATGTGTAAGCAGTAAAAAAACATCTCTGTAGCGGTGCTCCAGAACACAGAAACCAAATACACAGCTCTGAAGAATCTATAACTTCAGGAATACACTGTGATTCATAGGTTTGTATATATATATACACTCACCGGCCACTTTATTAGGTACCCCATGCTAGTAACGGGTTGGACCCCCTTTTGCCTTCAGAACTGCCTCAATTCTTCGTGGCATAGATTCAACAAGGTGCTGGAAGCATTCCTCAGGGAGTTTGGTCCATATTGACATGATGGCATCACACAGTTGCCGCAGATTTGTCGGCTGCACATCCATGATGCGAATCTCCCGTTCCACCACATCCCAAAGATGCTCTATTGGATTGAGATCTGGTGACTGTGGGGGCCATTTGAGTACAGCGAACTCATTGTCATGTTCAAGAAACCAGTCTGAGATGATTCCAGCTTTATGACATGGCGCATTATCCTGCTGAAAGTAGCCATCAGAAGTTGGGTACATTATGGTCATAAAGGGATGGACATGGTCAGCAACAATA
Organism: Pimephales promelas; assembly: GCF_016745375.1. The sequence goes on along the minus strand of NW_024121210.1, from coordinate 1,704,429 downwards.
CTCAGGTAGGCTGTGGCGTTGCAACGATGCTCAATTGGTACCAAGGGGCCCAAAGAGTGCCAAGAAAATATTCCCCACACCATGACACCACCACCACCAGCCTGAACCGTTGATACAAGGCAGGATGGATCCATGCTTTCATGTTGTAGACGCCAAATTCTGACCCTACCATCCGAATGTCGCAGCAGAAATCGAGACTCATCAGACCAGGCAACGTTTTTCCAATCTTCTATTGTCCAATTTCAATGAGCTTGTGCAAATTGTAGCCTCAGTTTCCTGTTCTTAGCTGAAAGGAGTGGCACCCGGTGTGGTCTTCTGCTGCTGTAGCCCATCTGCCTCAAAGTTCGACGTACTGTGCGTTCAGAGATGCTCTTCTGCCCACCTTGGTTGTAACGGGTGGTTATTTGAGTCACTGTTGCCCTTCTATCAGCTCGAACCAGTCTGGCCATTCTCCTCTGACCTCTGGCATCAACAAGGCATTTCCGCCCACAGAACTGCCGCTCACTGGATGTTTTTTTCTTTTTCGGACCATTCTCTGTAAACCCTAGAGATGGTTGTGCATGAAAATCCCAGTAGATTAGCAGTTTCTGAAATACTCAGACCAGCCCTTCTGGCACCAACAATCATGCCACGTTCAAAGTCACTCAAATCACCTTTCTTCCCCATACTGATGCTCAGTTTGAACTGCAGGAGATTGTCTTGACCATGTCTACATGCCTAAAAGCACTGAGTTGCCGCCATGTGATTGGCTGCTTAGAAATTAAGTGTTAACGAGCAGTTGGACAGGTGTACCTAATAAAGTGGCCGGTGAGTGTATATATATATATATATATATATTGCTCGCATCCAAAATAAAAGTTTGTGTTTACATAATATATGTGGGTGCACTGTGTATTTAATTATTTATATATATATATATATATATAAATACACACACATACATGTATATTTAAGAAAAAATATATTTATATATAAAATATTTAAATGTGTGTATATATATATATACATATATACACTGTATATATATATATATACACACACAATATAAATTATATACTGAATATACATGAAAATATTTCTTAAATATATACAAGCATGTGTATGCTGCTCACATATATTATTTAAGAGATAGATAGATAGATAGATAGATAGATAGATAGATAGATAGATAGATAGATAGATAGATAGATAGATAGATAGATAGATAGATAGATAGATAGATAGATACTGCATATATATATATATATTTTTTTTTTTTTAATTAATACGTTTATTCAGAAAGAACGCATTAAATTGATCAAAAGTGACAGTAAAAAAGCAGCCATGATAAAAAGCTGATTTGTATGGAGGCATCTGATCTGACCAAACTAATAATTAGAGTTTGTGAATTTAAAAAAATGAAGTGAGCTGGAGCGATTTGTGTTCACTTCACAATGCACATTTTTAGTGAACCATAAGCTGAAGGCAAAGCACACTCATACCACCTCCCGAGTGTTCACATATGTGCCAAAAGTCCAGCGAACCGAGGTAAGACCCCTGAAAAGGGTAATAATTTTGATAATTTGATAACCCCTGATAATTTTCCAAACATTTGAATGAAATATTTATTATATAGCATAAAACACGTCCAAACACAAACACACTCACCAATGAGGTACATGCCAATCCAGTCGCCCGCGTCCACTTCCTCCTTGATGTCCCAGCAGAGTGTGATGTCCTGCGTCTGACCGATGGTGTAGCTGGAGGTGCTGACGGTGAGGGTGGAGCGGCAGTGGGAGGTCACGAGGTCAGTGTCGCTGGTGGAGCGCAGCACGGCGGCCGCCAGCTCCTCAGAAACGCCATTCTGGAAGTCCACGTTGGGGAACTGCTCAGGGTTGAAACTGTGCCGAATCGGGTCCTTACATCGCCTCCTGCCACGAGATGCACGAGATGGAGAGGCCATTGCTGCGAGCCCGAGAAACCTGTTCTGGTACAAGTTCTGAGGAAAAATCAAGAGGCAAGAGAGTAAAACAGGATGGATCGCATCATTGCTATCCAAAAATGCTTTTTGGGAATAGTGTGTGAATCCAACGGTCCTGTGAACAATCATGTCCTGGAGATGCTGTGCTAAATGCTGACTTTTCATGGTCAGCTCAAAAAAGACAAAAACGCTGTGAGCAAGGCAGGTGGAGACATGTTTGAGGGGGAAAACACTACGTTACCAGCAGAGGACCAGGAAGATCGTTCTATAGTGCAAGACATCTACTGTGTATTGAACATGTAGAAAATGGATGCATACTAAATATGCAACACACACGTGCTTAACTAGAATGCTGTGCTTCATTCTGACATCTGAGACAATGGCAAAGTTGAAAGAATTAAATTAGCTTAGATGGGGGCTATTATCATTAACCAAATTAAAGGGATACTCCACTTTTTTTGTTGTTGTTTTTTTTTTTAAATAAGCTCATTTTACCACTCCCCCAGAGGTAAACAGTTGGGTTTTACCATTTTCGAAACCATTCAGCCGATTTTCTGATATTTAGAAGAATATCAGTAATCAGACCGTTTCTGGTCTCGTTGACTTCCATAGTATATTTTTTTCCTACTATGAAAGTCAATGGGACCAGAAACTGTCTGGTTACTGATATTCTTCTAAATATGAAAAAATCTACTAAAGTGTACTAAGTGTGCCTAGGACTAAAACAATAGTTCATGAGAAAGTGTGGAGTATTTAACAAAAAACTACAACAACTGTAGTAAAACGTCACATGACCTCATTCCATTCATGTTTAATTCAGTGAGTCCTGTTGTCATCTCTAATTAATTCGATATGTGTAATGTAAATCTCATAAATAAATAGGGTGATTTATTTAACTGTATTATTCACAACATCCTCTCCCTCATCTGTCTACACAGCAACAAGCATATTTTAAATACAGCATTTCCTTCATGTTACGTGTCTGAAGAGTAAGAGGCAGTCAAGTAACAATTAGCAGATTGTGCACTCTCAGAAAAAAGGTACAAAAGCCGTCACTGGGGCCGTACCTTTTTTAATAAAGTAAACTTTTGTCCATTTCAAGCGCTAATATGTACATTTTAAGTGTTACTATGCACATTTCATGAGCTAATAGGTACATTTTAGGTGCTAATATGCACATTTTACGTGCGAATGTGTCAATTTCAGGAGCTAATATGTACATTTTAGGTGTTAATATGTACATTTTAGGTGTTAATTTTAGGTGTTAATAAGTACATTTTAGGTGTTAAATACATTTTAGGTGTTAATATGTAGGTTTTAGGTGCTAATATGTACATTTCAGGAGTTAATATGTCCATTTTAGGTCCTAATATGTCCATTTTAGGAGGTAATATGTACATTTTAGGTCCCGATATGTATATTTTAGGTGGTAATATGTACATTTTAGGTGTTAATGTGTACATTTTAGGTGCTAATGTACCACTAAGGTACCAATATGCAGCCTTTGGGTAAAAAAGTGTACCTTTTAAAAAGGTACAGCCCCAGTAACAGCTTTTGTACCTTTTTTTTTTGAGAGTGGTGGGACACTCGCATATACATGTGTAACATCGAACACAAGCGGCGCGGCTTACACTTCTCTATGGGACGCCAAAATGGTTTTCTGTGCAGCAGGGATGGGTCAGAGTGGTAAACTCATCAATCCAACAACTGCCTAGTCAATTGGTGAGGTCAACTAGAGATTTTAACTACAGATTTTGTTTTTGCAGCGTTGTTTTAAAGGAGACATGACTTCCTCTGAAGGATTTTAGCATGCAGTCGGCATACAATGTAGGACTGGCCACATGCTGAATGCTTTAACCATTTTAAAATGAGAAGATTTCACATATTTTTCATTTTGGACACAGCTAGGGTCCAAAATGAACATTCGCCAAGCGCCAAATGAGAGAAAAAAAAAAAAAGAAAAAGAGCTTTCATGGTTATGTTTCATGACAAAAAGAAAGTTAAAGAAAATACGACAGGGTTTAAAGTTTAAAACCAACAACATAAAATTATTCTAAAAAATGGATGTGTGAGTAAATACTGTATAACTGTGTAACTTGATAACTTTAAAGGATTGGTTCACCTAAAAATAAAAAAATTCTCTGTTATTAATTATTCACCCGCCTGTCATTCCAAACCCGGAAGACTTTCGTTCATTTACAGAATATTAATCTCCAATGCGTGTTCACGAGAGCACCACGACACATGCGTGTTGACACGAGAGCAGACGTTGCTGTGTGAACATGTGTTGGAGATTAAATTTTGTAAATTAAGTGACAAATTATGTTTTTTTGCGCAAAGTAGTCGATTCACTTCATAAAATTGAGGTTAAGCCACTGGAGTCACATGGATTACTTTAATGATGTCTTTACTACCTTTCTGGGGCTTGAAAGTGGTAGTTGCATAGCTGTCAATGGAGTGACAGAAAGCTCAGATTTCATGATCAGAAAGATCAATTGTGTTCTGAAGATGAACGAAAGTCTTACAGGTTTGGAACGACATGAGGGTGAGAAACTGAAGAGAGAATTTTAATTTTGGGGTGAAAACCCTTTAACACAGTACTAAATGATGTGTCAGATTTCATGTCTTTTAATATCTTTAGGTAAAAACACTTACATTTGTATCTCCACAAACCACAAATTCAGTTTTTTTATACAGAATAGGCTACACTGTAAAAAAAAAAAAATTCATAACCCAAAACAGGACAATGGCACTATATCATCTGATATCAGATAGGCCCATTTAAAGGGTTAGTTCACCCCAAAATGAAAATTCTGTCAGTATTTACTCACCCTCATGTTGTTTTAACCCCGTAAGACCTTCGTTCATCTTCGGAACACAAATTAAGATATTTAAGATATTAAGATCGCTCCTGCATACAGTCCATAGGCTTCTTGAGGGACTGGCTCTTGCTGTCCCCGAAAAGTCATTAAAGACATCGTTAAAATAGTCCAAGTGACTACAGGGGCTCAATCTTAAGTTTATCAAACGACGAGAACACTTTTGTGCGCAAAAAAACAACAAAAATAACGACTTTATTTCAACTATTCACTTCCTTCTCCATGAGCCTGTAGTCAGTTAACGTAGTGTGATTGCGTAGAGCTACGTCACACGTAGGCTCACTATTGGCCGATGCTGGTCATGTGTGTGTGATGCGTGTGACGTACAATAACAGAAGCTAACGCTATTAAACTAGTAACCTGACTCGCGCAGAGGGAGAAATAAACGAATAGTTGAAATAAAGTCGTTATTTTTGTTGTTTTTTGCGCACAAAAGTGTTCTCGTCGTTTGATAAACTTAAGATTGAGCCCCTGTAGTCACTTGGACTATTTTAACGATGTCTTTAATGACTTTTCGAGGACAGCAAGAGCCAGTCCCTCAAGAAGCCTATGGACTGTATGCAGGAGCGATCTTAATATCTTAAATATCTTAATTTGTGTTCCGAAGATGAACGAAGGTCTTACGGGGTTGGAACAACATGAGGGTGAGTAAATACTGACAGAATTTTCATTTTTGGGTGAACTATCCCTTTAATGTCACTACATTTAAATTATATCATTTGACAAACTAACTGAAATAACAATTTTATTAATTTTATTTTTTTATTCACTAATATTTGAAAGAAGTCTCTTGCTCACCTAGGCTGCATTTATTTGATTAAAAAACAGTAAAAGTGATAATAGTATTATTACAATTCAAAAATAAATAACTTGTTTGTTTATGTTATTTATTACGAAAAAAAATATATAACAAAATATATAAACCTATACAAAAATATATATTTGTCAAAATATGAATGTGTGGTGAGTAAATATGGTATAACAGAGTAATTCAATAACTTGGTATAGGCTTTAACTGCAACATAATACATGATGTGTCAGGTTTCTTGTCTTTCAATGACTTTTGGAAAAGAAATAAAACAAATTTTCCTCCACAGAACGCACATGTAGAATATTTCTTACAACATTATGCTGCTATAAAAAATAAAAGGAACACAATCACAGAGTTGAGTCATGTTTTTTAGGCAGGTGCAGATGAAGTCATCTCGAGTGGTACAATGATCTGCAGTGTTTGTCGCAATAATAAAGAAAAAACAACTCAAATGTATCAGTTATTATTGCAACCCTGGTGTGCAGTCACAGCATAAGCCGAGTCTTCACTTCCTCCTCCTCACCATCCCAGTTTGCATGAAGCCTGCAGGAACTCACACAACATGAACTCGAAGCCCCAGTTAAACAGCATAAAACTGCACTGTAGACAAGACTAATCCACACAAAAGGATACCCATGCAGCAAATCCAATTTTACCCACAATCATCAGCCATTTCTACTTCCTTAATTCGACTGAGGTAATCTGGCTAATTTAGAAGACAGATAATGCTTAAAAAAAAAGTGTCTAGAATTCAGAGCAGGAAACTGAACGAGTGAAAAATGATATTTAAGACTGCACCAAAGAAAAACAGTTCAGAAAAATATAACCTGTAGTCCAACACATTGAGCTGAGCTATGATGGAAAATATAAACATCTGTCTGCTGTTATGCAAGCTCTAAATAGCAAAATCGACAGCACTTGTGGCTTATTGCAGTTTATCTAAAAAATGTACAATACTGTTAAAATGATCATTATTTTAACAGTAAAAGACTGTAAAAATGCTACTGTTAATTGGTTAACAGAAAGTTTCCTTCTATATAAAATGGTGCATTTAATGTAATTTTACAGTAAAATACAGTTCAATTTACAGTTTTTGGAAGTGAAAAAGAACAAGTCATTGTATAATTTACAGTGAAAAAAATGTAAATTGACATTCCCACAATTCCCTGCGAGACACTTCACATTTAATGTATTTTAACTTAGTTTTTTTCTAATCAGTTACGTACTGTTACATTTAATGTTGTTAAATTAATGCTTACTGCATTTATCAATTTTCAACATGTTACCATGATGTAGGGCTGAATTGAATTTTAATCACGATCACGATTTTGGCTTCCCACGATCAAATTTGCGTGATCGAGCGATATTTAAAATGCGTCGTTCCGTTCACAGAACGCTCCGTTTTAAAGGTTTTTTTCTTTTGCAAAGTCAATCTAGCGCACCGTAAACCCAACGAATCTTTTTCCACGTCAATTCGTTCGTTGAATGAACCAAATGACATTTTGATGAACGAGTTCGAACAGAAGAGTCACAAGCGTGCCTCAAAGAACAGAGCAAGGCGAGCATTTGAGCTTATAAAACTTAAACTTTGTTATATATTTATTAAATGAGCGATCGTTTTGCTTTATGAGACCCTTATTTATCATCTGAAATCGTTTAAAGTCCTTTGAACAGTTTGCACTGAAACTGTCTTTTGGACCTTGAATCATTTGGTTCCCTCTGAAATCCATTATATGGTGAAAAATCCTGGAATGTTTTCATCAAAAACCTTAATTTATTTTCGACTGAATAACTATCAGTACTTTATTTTTATGTTGACTAGCGAAAGATTGTCTGGAAATGCATGTATATGAAAAGGGATGTGAATTCATGCTGAGGTCACCACAGGCCAGAAGGCCATAGGGGTCACAACCGATCGCAGCAAAGCAATATCATTAGCAGACCTCCAGCGATGCGGACACACGTGATCCTCTTAAAGGTTAATGAAAGGGCGGATAACAATAGAAGCTTTTTTTATTTATAAAGAGGTCATTTCTTTGTTCCGTTTTATTGATGGAAAACAGTAAATTCAGATGCTGATCGAATCATTGTGACATGACAAAACAAAATGAATCTTCCACTGAACAAATATGTGTTTACAAAATGAAAGGAATGCACCTTGCAATCACACTGACACAGATTAATTAATTATAATCATTAAGGCCCCGAGGGCCAGACTCCGTTCAATCCCACTGTGAGTGTCTGCGTGTCGCGCAGGATGAGATGCATTAGCTCGAGCCGTGCCAAAATTAAACCTGAGAATCTTAATGTACTTACATAACGGAGCGTGAAGGCCTACGGGAGCGAGATATTTCGCCCCAGAATACAGAGATCAAGCCACAATTCTGTTACCAAGAAGATCTGAAGTATGTAATCTCCTGTGACTCTATCATGGCACAGAACATCATGGCAGTAAATCCACAAACATCTTGGAGGTTCACATTTAGTTTTAATGGCATACTATCATGCTACTATTTTTGCATCTCAGTTAGATTACAGTTTACCAAGAGCATTCTGGCATTACTGTTGTATAATATTGTTGGCTCTATGTAAAAACTTGTTGTGCCGCTTTGAACAAAATCATGTAAATGCAATTATGCAAATCCGCATGCATTAAATGCCTGGATGCATTTAATTAACATTTGCCAAAATGTGCAGTATGCAACCAAACAACACTGTGTGTGATACTCAATATAACAAATGAACCAGAACTAATATCAGTCAAAAAAGGAATATAAATGCAAAATAATCATATTTATTTCTGAGATCATAACTGGATGCCTCTAACTAATTGTATTACAAATGCAATGTGACATCATTTAGCCTACTAAATCGATAGTTCACACAAAGATGAAAGTTCTGTCATCATTTTTGGGTGAACTATCCCTTTAGTATAGACTACTAAATTCACGTAGGCCTATATAATAGGGAAGTATGTGTCATGCCATAATAATAATGCATGATGTTTTACATATTATTTTTAATGATATGCATGTATAAATATTAGGCTGTGCAAAGATTAATTGCGATTAATCAAATGCAAAATAAAAGTTTGTGTTTACGTAATATATTTGTGTGCTGTGTATAATTATTTTACACACATGCATGTATATATTTAAGAAAATGTGTTATTATTCATATCTAAAATATGTATATTTATATATAATATAGATTATGTTTATATATACAGTATATATATATATATATATATATATATATATATAGTATTTATGTACAAATAATTATTTAATATATACATGCATATGCATTTATACATACAAAAAAAATATTCACAGCATACACACATATATTATGTAAACACAAACTTTTATTTGGGATGCGATTAATCGCAATTAATCTTTGCACAGCCCTATTATATACTGTATATATATATATATATATATATATATACAGTATATTGTTGGAGTATTCTACTGTAAATATAACAAAAATAAAATAAAAATGTTTTATGGGTAAAAAAAAGCAAAAGCAAAAAATTCTTCTTAGAAAAGCTCTACATTGTTACATAAATTAAAATATTTTCATTGCAATCTATCAGACATACTAATGGAAATAATACATGGTGAAATTACATAATCGCTCTGCTCTGGGATACCCTCTGGGAACTCATCTACGGTAAACATCATGTATAAATAAAAAACTTATGAAGTCAGTTCACTCAATAACATCCACGTCATCATGTGAAGGTCGTTTAACAGGAAGCACTTCCTGCTTGCAAAGGAACAAGGCCTTTTTTCCGTTCCTTGATGCTGATTTGACAGCAGATCAATAGACTGCTGGTCTCAGGTGAATCAGGACTAATCTACCCCATCTCTGCTCCTTGCCTAAGCTCGTAACAACCCCTGAGTAATGAACACACGTCCCCAACTAAACATGGACAACCATGCTTATCATCAACCACCACAGATATCAGCTTTTAACTCCATTATTGTGTTATTTGTTTATTTATTACTCATATAAGGCATCATTATTATTTTGATGAGTTTCACTTGAATGTTATTTGAAGTAAGAAAATTACTTTTTATGTGGATATTTAAGTGCTATACAATACAGCCATGAAATATATTATATAATTTTAAATGATTATCGATCTATGACTGTCTGATTTCATCTTAACCTTATTTACATCCATTACATTGGGGTTTATGTGCAAGAAACATTTTAGTATCAGGTGTAGTTTAGATTAGATTGTATTAAGATGTGAATTATTCAGTGACAAATGGGGATATTTTAATTTTTATTTTTGTAAAATTTGACCTAAAATATATATTTTTTTAAATTTAGTTTAGGGGATATTTTAATGACACTTTTTTAATGAGTTCAATTAAACCATCAAAATTATATATATCAAATATATAAATATAACAAATCCCTATATTCACAAAATTTGGAAAGCTTCATTTCGTTATCACAAATTGAACAATTGCCTCCAGTCCAAGCACAACCATACAATACATGCTTACAAAATCTTTAACACTATTTACAACAATAACTGAATAAAGGGTGGGTTTAAGGTCAAGTGTCGAGTGCAGGGTTCAGGAAAGATGATGCTCATCTCATCTGGGCCAAATACACACGCACGTGCACGCAAAAGGACGCGCGCACCACACAAAGACGCGCGAGGCCGCGACTGATGTTGAACATAAACTGATAAAAGGCCACGCTAAATAAAACCAAACAGCTTTTAAAACAGCATCATATCGCAGAGCACTACAATACTGAAGCCCAGTGACTGTTATCGTGCTGTCACCCACTGCCTCTCGCCACAGACATCTCAAAACACGCCTGACTATCGGGAACATTAGTGTGTAATACACTAACACTCACCTGGGTCAGTATCACCTGCCGGTGAATCATCACCTTTTCGTTCATACGGCCATTATCCGTCCCATGTTTACCCGCACAACAGCCGTCCTTTCCTTACATTTGCCCTGTTTGCTAAGCTAACGTTACCTCAGGAGATGCTACATCCTCTTTCCTGGGTACCAGGAGCCTGTAACCAATGGAAACGCTCCGTCAGATTGATTTCTGTTTTTTGTTCCTCCAGTTATGACCGTGGTTACGTCATCCACCCCACCCGCGCACGTACGCACGCGCTTCCCGCACTGAGACTGGACGCTGACTGGATGTCTGGATAGTGACTGGCTGCTGATTGGTCGTCCCTATTGTGACGAATGTGATTGGATGAATGTATGGTTGTGCTCGGGTGTGATTGGATGTAATTGCTCTCATAGGCCGGTCTTTGCTCACTTATTATGGCCGAAGTGTTCAAGTGGGTGTGAAGACTGCAAGTGTGTGTACAAATTTTGATTATCAGATGGCACTTATAGTGTTGGAGGACTAGATTTTTTTTGCTGAAATGTGATTTTGAGGTTTCCAAATTGCCAATTAAGCTTTCACAATTCCACAAACAGACTCTGTAGGCTACTATTGGAAATTGATATTCACCCAAAATGTTTCACCACATTGTTCCACATTGTGGAATAAAACAACCATTAGGCTACAATAAATAGAAAGACAGTATTCAAAAAAAAGTGGTATGGGAAAAATTATCTACATGCTGTTGATCTTTTAGATGACACAGGTCTAATTATTCAACATAATGCATTCATGGTGAAATTTGAGGTAAAATGTTCCTTTAGAGAAGAACTCTTACATATTCAAGTTAAACTGCCCGAATCAAGTAAATATTGGAGACAAAATGATAATCAAACCCTTGAAGAATTCTATAAATCCATGTATGAGTCTCTTTCCTTTTAAATTGGGATTTAAACCTGTATTCATTTATTTTATTTATTTATTTTTCCTTGCACCCCTCTATAAAAGTTAACAAATGTTGTTTTGTTGTTGTTATTGTATGTAATATATACACACATGGACATTTAGGATGGAGATATTTTTGGAAAAGTGTATATTTGTAATTGGCATTTGATTGTTCCCTATATGTTTTTGTAAATTAATATTGTTAAAAAAAATAAAAAATAAAAACACTTATAGTGTTGCATAAATGCAAGTGTTTAGCTTTATTTTGATTTTAAATGCTTTGCATTTTACAATAAATTTCTAAATGTCTGTTCAGAAGTCCCTATGTAATGGAAGACACAATTTAAAACTGTGGTGCTTTTAATGAAGTGAAAAGCTGTACAAAATACTTGTTTGGTAAGGTCTGGTGGATTTATTTTACCTTTAAAGCAACTGAACGATTCACACTGACTAAAAAACAATGCATATAACACACATTATTTCATAAAAGACAACCACAATCAAAAAGATTATTAAGAATATTTATTATCATACATTAAAATGAGATGTATATTACAGAACCAAAAGAACACATTGCAGAGACTGAGTTCATGCTCAAAATGCAGATCAGAACAGGATATATTTAGATGTTGACAGGACAGGAAGTTTGCTCATTTCTGAGAACTTTAAAGGGTTGTGAGTTTCATATCAGGTCACCAAATAGATCGACAAATTCCTGTCACTAATATTTTATATCTTTGCTCAGGTTACACCAGCAGCAATATCTAACTATTTACTACTAACAGTATAACTATTTACAACAATATATTCCACACAAAACAATATAACTCCTTAAAGAATAGAATGTAGTAAAGAGATATATCTAGCAAAAAAACACATAGATTAGGTCTAACGAACAATAGCCTATGTTGCAATGATGCTCTTTCATCACAGAAGCCATTGATAAGGTTTTTTTGTGTGCGTTTTGTTTAATTAAGCAATACTTGTGAATTAATATTTATCTGTATAGACAGTAAAAAATGTAAGTTATTATTAATAATAAGTATAGTATTAAATGCCTATTCGTCATTAAATGAGAAATTATTGGAAACATGTATGTCATCAAAGAGATATGAAGGAATATTTACATATGTACATTAAATGAACTGTAAAATCTGACAATATTTCAATTGTTTTTTACATGTTTATCAATACTTTTGCTCTGATGGAGCTCATTAAAAATACACTCTTCATCATGCATTAAATGAGAAATTATTGAAACATTTTTTTTTTTTTACTTTTTTATGTCACCAAATAGATATTTATGAAGGAATATTTACATATGTACATCAAACAAACCGTAAAATATGACAACATTTCACTTGTTTTTAAATTTTCATCAATACTTTTGCTTCATCTGGTAAAATTGATGGAGCTCATTAGACATGCACTATTAATTAATATCCGTTAAATTAGAAATTATTGATCATATATTTTCTTACAGTCAAACATTGCATCTTGGATTCTATGTTTTTTCTTTCTCTTGGCGCTCTAATTTGTGTCCTCTTAACAACAAATTCACCAACAAAACGCAATGAACGATCAGTAACTAGTGGTTGGGCTCCTGATTGAAGTGGTTTTACTACTTGGCATTGACATCAAGGCATTGTTCTTCAAACAAGGCATGCGCTTGGACAGAATCTTCAGAAAATGGCTTTGAAACTTCTTCCCCAAAAAGGTATAAAAAACAGGGCTGATGCAGCAGTACAGGTAGGCAAAGTTACGTGTTATGTACAGAGCATAGTCGAGGGCTTCCGAGCAATTGTCCGGGTCTACAGATGACGTCTTGATGGCTTTTAACAGAATGACCACATTGTAAGGCGTCCAGCAGATGAAGAAGGTGAAGACGATGACAAAGATGAGTTTGACTGCCCTGCACTTCTCCACCATGCGTGTGGACATGATCCTGATGGAGATGCGGATGTAGCAGTACAGGACGATGGCCAGAGGCACTAGGAAGAAAAGAAGAACCTGCTGATAATAGCCAAACAGCTCCCACTTTGTGAGGATATTCTGGTGGTAACCAGTCACTTCGCACAGCAAACCATTTGAACCATCCATCACATCATATAGAACTATATCCTTTATACTAGCAAATACACTGAGCGCCCAGACAGCGGCGGCCGATCCGAACGCGTACTTTTTTCTCCTCCTATGGGCTGCAGAGATGGCGTGGACCACCGCAAGGTAGCGGTCGAAAGTCATGAGAGTGAGGAAGAGGATGGAGCTGTTGAAGCCGATGCTGTAACAACTTCCAACCAACTTGCAAAGGCCTTTGCCAAAGATCCATTCTGACTTGTGGTAGACCGCCCAAAAGGGAAGGCTGGAGGCGAAGACCAGGTCCGAGATGACTAGGTTGAGCAAGAATATGTTGGTGACCGTGCTGAGCTTCTCGTATTTGAAGATGATGTACAGCACCAGTCCGTTCCCCACCAAGCTCAGCAAGAAGTTGGTGTAGTAGAAGACTGGGAGAAATGCTGCGCCAAACTGGATGACATTGCCTTTATTGCATAAAGGAACCTCTCCGATTACTCCGTACCCTGGCGATAGGGTACTGTTGTCATTGAAAAAATCGTAAATGTAATCTTCAGCATACTCAGCCATTGTTGTGTGTCTGGTGCCTAAGGTCAGATTCTGTTGGATTAAAATCAGTACTGAGTTAATAAAGAAATTCTGTTGAGGTGAGGTTCATTCTGAGCATCAAATGAAGAGTTCAGATGCAAAAGCCTCTAAGTGCCATTTGAAATTTTCTTCTAAAATGATCGTTTTTATCAAGCTTGTAGCCTATATTTAAGTTCAGTGATTTCACTTAAATGGCAATGAAGATTACCTATTAATTGTCATTTAAGTGAAATTACTGAACTTAAATATACAAGCTTGATAAAAATGGTCATTTTAGAAGAAAATTTCAAATGGCATTTAGAGGCTTTTGCATCTGAACTCTTCAAATATTGGTTTCACTCACCTGTGCCTTTGGTAAAAAAGTGTGTGAAACAGTCTGCAGCTGTGGTGGAACTGATGCAAACATGTTGTGGCTTCACTAGAAGTCAGCGCACATCCTAAACGAGGAACTTGAACAGAGCCTTTAAATAAGATAGAGCACCTCGTCAGCACTACGCAAAACCACTTTCACCACCACTATTTTTGGTCAAATGTCAATGATTGAATTTTTTTTTTTTTTTTTTGAGAAGTGAAAAGAGTGACAAGTTAAACTAGAAAAAAAAGTTTGATGACAAACTTTAAGTTGGCTTGAGAAAGCCGGACCAGAGCGTTTGAAGTTTTGAAGTTTGAATGAAGTTTTAGATTAGGTTTATAGATTAGTTAGAAAGATAGATTAGTTAGAAAGAAATATAGATAGATAGATAGATAGATAGATAGATAGATAGATAGATAGATAGATAGATAGATAGATAGATAGATAGATAGATAGATAGATGTTTTTGGCAAGAAGCTAACATGATTAGCATGTAGCTAGCTTGATGCTAATTTGATTAGCATGTAGTTAAGATGATTAGCATGTTGTTAGCATGTAGCTAGCATCATAATAGCATGATTAGCATGTTGCTAGCATCAAGCTAACGTGTTTTTATCAAGAAGCTAGCATGACTAGCATGTAGCTAGCATCATGCTAACATGATTAGCATGTTGCTAGCATCATGCTAGCATGTTTTAACAAGAAGCTAGAATGATTAGCATGTAGCTAGCATCATGCTAGCATTATTAGCATGTTGCTAGCATCATGTTAGCATGTTTTTAGCAAGAAGCTAGCATGATTAGCATGTAGCTAGCATCATTCTACCATGATTAGCATGTAGCTAGCATCATAATAACATTATTAGCATGTTGTTAGCATCATGCTAACATGTTTTTAGCAAGAAGCTAACATCATTAGCATGTAGCTAGCATCAAGCTAACATGATTAGCATGTTTTTAGCAAGAAGCTAGCATGACTAGCATGTAGCTAACATCATAATAGCATGATTAGCATGTTGCTAGCATCATGCTAGCATGTTTTAGCAAGAAGCTAGCATGATTAGCATGTAGCTAACATCATAATAGCATGATTAGCATGTTGCTAGCATTATGCTAGCATGTTTTTAGCAAGAAGCTAACATGATTAGCTTGTAGCTAGCATCAAGCTAGCATGATTAGCATGTTTTTAGCAAGAAGCTAGCATGACTAGCATGTAGCTAACATCATAATAGCATGATTAGCATGTTGCTAGCATCATGCTAACATGTTTTTAGAAGAAGCTAGCATGATTAGCATGTAGCTAGCATCATGCTAGCATGATTAGCATGTTGCTAGCAAGAAGCTAGCATGATTAGCATGTAGCTAGCATCATGCTAGCATGATTAGCATGTAGATAGCATCATAATAACATGATTAGCATGTTGCTAGCATCATGCTAGCATGTTTTTAGCAAGAAGCTAGCAGGATTAGCATGTAGCTAGCATCATAATAGCATGATTAGCATGTTGCTAGTATCATGCTAGCATGTTTTTAACAAGAAGCTAGCATGACTAGCATGTAGCTAGCATCATGTTAGCATGATTAGCATGTAGCTAGCATCATGCTAGCATGTTTTTAGCAAGAAGCTAGCATGATTAGCATGTAGCTAGCACCATGCTAACATGATTAGCATGTAGCTAGCATCATGCTAGCATGTTTTTAACAAGAAGCTAACATGATTAGCAGAAAGCTAGCATGATTAGCATGTTATTAGCATCAAGAAAGAACGAAAGAGAAAGAAAGAATTTTTAGAAAGAAAGATGCATAGATTAGTTAGAAAGAAAGATGGATAGATTTGTTAGAAAGAAAGCTGGATAGATTAGTTAGAAAGAAAGATGGATAGATTTGTTAGAAAGAAAGAAAGAAAGAAAGAAAGAAAGAAAGAAGAAGAAAGAAAGAGAAAGAAAGTATTGTTAGAAAGAAAGATGGATAGATTACTTGGGTAGAAAGAAAGAACGATAGATTTGTTAGAAAGAAAGATGGATAGATTAGTTAGAAAGAAAGATGGATAGATTAGGTAGAAAGAAAGATGGATAGATTAGGTAGAAAGAAAGATGGATAGATTTGTTAGAAAGAAAGATGGATAGATTAGGTAGAAAGAAAGATAGATAGATTTGTTAGAAAGAAAGATGGATAGATTGTTAGAAAGAAAGATGGATAGATAAGTTAGAAAGAAAGATGGATAGATTAGTTAGGTAGAAAGAAAGATGGATAGATTAGGTTGAAAGAAAGATGGATAGATTAGGTAGAAAGAAAGATGGATAGATTTGTTAGAAAGAAAGATGGATAGATTAGTTAGAAAGAAAAATGGATAGATTAGGTAGAAAGAAAAATGGATAGATTAGGTAGGTAGAAAGAAAGATGGATAGATTAGGTAGAAAGAAAGATGGATAGATTAGTTAGAAAGAAAAATGGATAGATTAGGTAGGTAGAAAGAAAGATGGATAGATTAGGTAGAAAGAAAGATGGATAGATTTGTTAGAAAGAAAGATGGTAGATTAGTTAGGTAGAAAGAAAGATGGATAGATTAGGTAAAAAGAAAGATGGATAGATTTGTTAGAAAGAAAGATGGATAGATTAGTTAGAAAGAAAGATGGATAGATTTGTTAGAAAGAAAGATGGATAGATTAGTTAGGTAGAAAGAAAGATGGATAGATTAGGTAGAAAGAAAGATGGATAGATTTGTTAGAAAGAAAGATGGATAGATTAGGTAGAAAGAAAGATGGATAGATTTGTTAGAAAGAAAGATGGATAGATTTGTTAGAAAGAAAGATGGATAGATTAGTTAGAAAGAAAGATGGATAGATTAGTTAGAAAGAAAGATGGATAGATTTTTTAGAAAGAAAGATGGATAGATTAGTTAGAAAGAAAGATGGATAGATTAGTTAGAAAGAAAGATGGATAGATTTGTTAGAAAGAAAGATGGATAGATTAGTTAAGTAGAAAGAAAGATGGATAGATTAGTTAGAAAGAAAAATGGATAGATTAGGTAGGTAGAAAGAAAGATGGATAGATTAGGTAGAAAGAAAGATGGATAGATTTGTTAGAAAGAAAGATGGGTAGATTAGTTAGGTAGAAAGAAAGATGGATAGATTAGGTAAAAAGAAAGATGGATAGATTTGTTAGAAAGAAAGATGGATAGATTAGTTAGAAAGAAAGATGGATAGATTTGTTAGAAAGAAAGATGGATAGATTAGTTAGGTAGAAAGAAAGATGGATAGATTAGGTAGAAAGAAAGATGGATAGATTTGTTAGAAAGAAAGATGGATAGATTAGGTAGAAAGAAAGATGGATAGATTTGTTAGAAAGAAAGATGGATAGATTGTTAGAAAGAAAGATGGATAGATTAGTTAGAAAGAAAGATGGATAGATTAGTTAGAAAGAAAGATGGATAGATTTTTTAGAAAGAAAGATGGATAGATTAGTTAGAAAGAAAGATGGATAGATTAGTTAGAAAGAAAGATGGATAGATTTGTTAGAAAGAAAGATGGATAGATTAGTTAAGTAGAAAGAAAGATGGATAGATTAGTTAGAAAGAAAATGGATAGATTAGGTAGAAAGAAAAATGGATAGATTAGGTAGGTAGAAAGAAAGATGGATAGATTAGGTAGAAAGAAAGATGGATAGATTAGTTAGAAAGAAAAATGGATAGATTAGGTAGGTAGAAAGAAAGATGGATAGATTAGGTAGAAAGAAAGATGGATAGATTTGTTAGAAAGAAAGATGGGTAGATTAGTTAGTAGAAAGAAAGATGGATAGATTAGGTAAAAGAAAGATGGATAGATTTGTTAGAAAGAAAGATGGATAGATTAGTTAGAAAGAAAGATGGATAGATTTGTTAGAAAGAAAGATGGATAGATTAGTTAGGTAGAAAGAAAGATGGATAGATTAGGTAGAAAGAAAGATGGATAGATTTGTTAGAAAGAAAGATGGATAGATTAGGTAGAAAGAAAGATGGATAGATTTGTTAGAAAGAAAGATGGATAGATTTGTTAGAAAGAAAGATGGATAGATTAGTTAGAAAGAAAGATGGATAGATTAGTTAGAAAGAAAGATGGATAGATTTTTTAGAAAGAAAGATGGATAGATTTGTTAGAAAGAAAGATGGATAGATTAGTTAGAAAGAAAGATGGATAGATTAGTTAGAAAGAAAGATGGATAGATTTGTTAGAAAGAAAGATGGATAGATTAGTTAAGTAGAAAGAAGATGGATAGATTAGTTAGAAAGAAAGAAAGAAAGAAAGATAGATAGATAGATAGATAGATAGATAGATAGATAGATAGATAGATAGATAGATAGATAGATAGATAGATAGATAGTTCATTAGTTCATATAGAATGGTAGTTTAATTGAGTCTAGGGCTTCAGGGAATTTAGATTTGAGTTTTTGCTGTACGCTATTGGGCCACCGTAGTCTTGGCTCAATTTGACCATGCTGCAATGAAAGTCAATGGGATTTTTATGATTTTTAATATTAATTTTTAAGAAATCTGAAAGTCGAATCAGTCTAAAAAGATATAGCAACTCGAGTCAGAACAGTCTGAAGGTCTGACCCGAGTTTGGAGTTTGTAGAGTTAAAGCTCTAGGAGGAGTAGCAGTCAGAAAATTTTGGGTAAGAAAAATAAGAAGAAGAGAATAACTAGAAAAATTGCATTTCCTGCGGAATATGCGTGTGAATGCTTCAAAAGCTTAACTTAAATGCTTAAAAAAAATATTGCAGTTCAAACAACAGCAAAACAGAGCAAAAAAGGAAAAAAAAGCTTAATTCAAATGCATTTAATAAGCTGAAATGCAAAACAAGATCCAAAAAATTGTAGAAAACTACAAGTTTACTTAGAGAGGTAAAGAGAGGTAGAGATGTAGACACAGAGGTAAAGAAATATAGGGGTAGAGAAAGAGACAGAGGTAGAGAAATATAGGGGTAGAGAAAGAGACAGAGGTAGAGAAGTAAAGGAGTACAAAAAAGAAAGGTAGATAAAGACAGGGGTAGGTAGGTAGATAGATAGATAGATAGATAGATAGATAGATAGATAGATAGATAGATAGATAGATAGATAGATAGATAGATAGAAGATAGATAGATAGATAGATACATAGAATAGATAACATAGATTATTAGAAAGAAAGAAAGAAGAAAGAAAGAAAGAAAGGATTAGTTAGAAGAAAGAAGAAAGAAAGAAAGAAAGAAAGAAAGAAAATAATTAGTTAGAAAGAAAGATGGATTTGAAAGAAAGAAAGAAAGGATTAGTGAGAAAGAAAGAAAGGATTAGTGAGAGAGAAAGAAAGAAAGAAGGATTAGTTAGTAGAAAGAAAGAAAGAAAGATAGATTAGAGAAAGAAAGAATTAGTTAGAAGAAAGATGGATTGAAAGAAAAAGAAAGAAAGAATTAGTGAAAAGAAGGATTAGTTAGTTAGAAAGATGGATTTGATAGATAGATAGATAGATAGATAGATAGATAGATAGATAGATAGATAGATGGATGGATATTAGAAAAGAAAGAAAGAAAGAAGAAAGATGGATTAGGTAGAAAGAAAGAAAGAAAGAAAGAAAGAAAGAAAGAAAGAAAGAAAGAAAGAAAATGAATTAGGTAGTAAGAAAGAAAGAAAGAAAGAAAGAAGGATAGGTAGAAAGGAAGAAAGAAAGATGGATTAGGTAGAAAGATAGATAGATAGATAGATAGATAGATAGATAGATAGATAGATAGATAGATAGATAGATAGATAGATAGATAGATAGATAGATAGATAATTCAAAATAAAGAAAAAGAAAGAAGAAAGAAGATAAAAAGAAAAAAGAAAGAAAGATTAGTTAGAAAGAAATATGGATTTGAAAGAAAGAAGAAAGTATTAGTAAAAAAGAAAGAAAAAGAAAGAAAGATAGATTATTAGAAATAAAGAAAAAAGAAAGAAAGAAAGAAAAATAGATGATAGATGAAAGAAAGAAAGAAAGCAATGATTAGTAAGAAAGAAATATGAATTTGAAAGAAAGAAAGAAAGAAAGAAAGAAAGAATTAGTTAGAAAGAAAGATGGATTTGAAAGGATGAAAAAAGAAAGAAAGGATTAGTTAGAAATAAAGAAAGGATTAGTTAGAAAGAAAGAAGGAAAGATATATTGGTTAGAAAGAAAGACAGATAGTATAGTTAGAAAGAAAGAAAGATTATTTAGAAAGAAAGAAAGATAGATCAGTTAGAAAGATAGATAGTATAGCTAGAAAGAAAAGATTATTTAGAAAGAAAGATAGTATAGTTAGAAAGAAAGATAGATTATCTAGAAAGAAATAAAGATAGATTAGTTAGAAATATAGATGGATTAGTTAGATAGATAGATAGATAGATAGATAGATAGATAGATAGATAGATAGATAGATAGATAGATAGATAGATACATAGATAGATACACAGATAGATACATACATAGTCTATACATAGATAGATAGATCATTTGGACACAGAAAGTCAAATAGTTAAGACAGGCAGATGGATAGAAGAGGATAAAAGGAAGAGTAGAAAGGAGAAGAGATTATGAAAGGAGGGTAGAATAGGAGGACAGGAGGAGTAGAGGATTGGAGGAGGAGAAGAGGAGGGAAGAGAGAGGGAGAACAGGAGAAGTAGAGGCATAAATGCAACAAAAACGTGTAGTATCCTTCAGAAAAGAGCTGAGTGACTGTCCACCAATCAGAACACAGGACCAATTATGTGTGTCTCCCTTTGATCTTTGCTAATCAGCATCACCTGTGCAATCAGCTTTCCTATTTAGACAGAGGCCAAAATTGCTGATACTTGGCCTCGAACAAACCTCAATAGAGACAAAACTATAGGTTGTATTGGCGAAATGACCTGACCGTGAGCGAGACAAGGCCTTTGTGAACGATGTGATGTATTTTTTTTGTGGATAGAGTTAAAAAAAGGGACCACTTTGGCAAGTTAAAAAACTGGTTTGTATTGCTCTGATCACAAAAGTTTGACCTGAATTTATAATTGCTGCCAATGGAGGAATGTCTGTCACTCTTGTCCTTTGGAATGACACAGAGAAAAAACTATAAGTCCCAGGGATTTACTAAACACATGAGAGGAACCACAACAAAAATACCTACGTTTCAAGTATAATTTTATGCCCAAAGAGTGAAAATTGTGGCCAGGCCAGCGATTTAAAAATTATTTTTTAGCATTAGGTTTCAAGCTGGCTCACTCTAGCACGTGCTCTAGCTCTGAACAGTCTCTCTCATTCACTCCCATTATAATTTCAGAAACGGGTTGAAAAACATCATGAGACTAAAGTAGAGATTGTGAAAAAAGTATAATAGATATCAAAAAGTTGAATACAACTTTAATAGCTTACAAATTTCTCAACATTTTAAAGTTTAAATGACAGAAATAGCTGAAAGTATGCAGAAGTTGTAGGCTTTGAAAGCAGAAGGAGCATAAAACAGAATTTGAAGAATTCTCCATTGACTTCCATGTTAAAAAATATGCACAAAAAGTTAAATAATTTAAAAATTATAAAGGTTATAAAAAAGAAAAGTAATAGCACACATGTCCTTGAAAAGCTGCACATTTTGATACTTGAATGGTTTTTGTAGCACAAAGTAGAGAGGAGAAGAAAGCGACCGAAAAACGTACGGAAGAATACGGAATAATAATAAGAAAGATTTGGATTTCAAGAGTGTGAATGCTTGAAGCATTCACACTAATAATAAGTTTAAATAGGATTTCAGTAAGTTGGCTTTCTCAAGCCAACTTAATGATTAAGAATGAAACAATTTAATTCCACATTTATTGTAAAATGAGTTGATAAATTCAGTAAAAACGTGACAAGACTAAAACCTTACGTGCATAAAAAAAAACGTGAACAGGGAACATTAAATAATAAATAGATGTTAATAGGCTTTATGCACAGCCGCACTACTTCCTGAACTTCAGCCCGCTCCTTGTTTCCCGTCTGCCATTATTGGATTAACTGATTAATCCAGGCGTGTCTGATTATTGTTGCCGTGACTACTGTGGTGAGGCACACCTGAATTAATCAGTTTGACAGGACACAAGGAGCTGGCTGAAGTTCAGGAAGTTGTGCAGATAGACGTGCCAAAACTACACTATTAAGAGTACTGCTAAATTCTACAAGACATGTTCAAAATATCAAACAATTAAAGTATAATTAAATAATAAAAAAATGTTGTAACAGTCAAATTTTCCTACTGCATAAAAACGTACAAATAGCCCCAACAAGTATTACATTTTAACATAAGCGTTCAATGTATAGCCCGTAGAAAATGCTTCACATCCTGTACAGAGGTAGCTTGGCTAGGGCAGTGCAGGTGATACAGTATAGTCATTTTTTCTTTATAGGAACAGTTTTAAATTTTACAATTTCTAACAATTTTAAATAAAATTGATCACAGGAAACGTGAGAATGACGTAAGTGTACAGTACACGCATATGCATGGTGTTTAAAAGCATTTTCCCTGAATAAAGATTTTTTTTTTTTTCACTGTTTCTCGCACAAAGTCATGGAATATAATGCATGAGTTGTACTGACCACTTTTATGGTGCTAGTTGTGTCAATTATCGAAAATGAGGTTTTCAGATTTGACAAATTAGAAATTGTGTTTTGTGGCCTTATTTCAGAAACTTTCATTTTTTGTTTTTTCAATAACCATGCATAAACAATATTCTCTCAAAAATACAAACACATACATGTTGCTCACATATTATGGTCATTCAAATTAAAGATTTGACCACATTCACAACATGTAACATATTTAAAGTCAAGATCATGGCATCGTTCTTCAGAGGTTATGCGTTCTTGAGGTCAATGCTGAGCACCAGAAATGTTCATCTGAGAGAGAAAAGACTGTACAGAATCGGTAAGATCCCATTGTGCTGATGCTAAAAGTTAGGTCCTTTTCTAAATGGATCGTCCCGGAAGCCATAGGCTTGATAACAAGAGGACAGGTCACAAATCCCCATGGATCCTGGGGGCCCACGTTTGCCTGGGGTGCCCGGAGTGCCAGGTTTCCCTGGTGGACCAGAAGCCCCGGGATATCCCTCACCAGCATCCCCACGCGGGCCCTGCAGACCTGTGGAGGAGAAAGTTAATTAAAGGGATACTCCACTTTTTTTGGAAATAGGCTAATTTTACAACTCCCCCAAAATTTACAGTTTTCGAATCCTTTCAGACGATTTTCTGATATTTAGAAGAATATCATTAACCAGAACGTTTCTGGTCCCATTGACTTCCATGGTATATATTTTTTCCTATTATGGAAGTCAATGGGACCAGAAACTGTCTGGCTACTGATATTCTTCTAAATATCAGAAAATCGGCTGAATGGATTCGAAAATGGCCAAACTCAACTGTTTAACTCTGAGGGAGTTGTAAAATGAGTCTATTTCCAAAAGAGTGGAGTATCCCTTTAAGGTCGTGCTTACAAAGACAAAAAAAAATATTATTATTATTATCACGCACGAGTATGATATAGACAGGGTTTAAAGGGATACTTCACCTCTGGAAAGATGAACGTTTATTTAAAATGGGTCATTTATGTAGAAGAAATGTGAAATTATTTTTGAATTTGGAGCTTTCTAGACTGAGAAAAGCCAGAAAATGTATGACTTATGTGTATGAAAGACAACGACTCCCAGAATGCACTTGCTTCACTGCCCTAGGAGGCCACGTACTGCGCATAATTTTAATAATTCCCAAGGATTTTGTGCTCACACCTAAAGTGAACTCAGTACACAAAAGTTATTTTTCACTTCTTATTCAAAAACACAAAATCATGCCAAAATGCCGGACTTGGTGAGCAATTACATAAACAAAGTCAATTAGGTTATAAGTAAACGTAAAAATTTGAGAAGGAAAACGCATGTGTAACAGAATAATGGATCAGATCAGTCAGGTCTTAAAGTGCTAGCAGCCTAATACACCTGCTGCCCAATAATGAGATAATATGAAAATATCTATATGGCAGTTTTTCCACATGGAATCGATGTTAAAATTGTGGCCAGTGAAAATGCTGAGTGGCTAGTAACTTAGGAAAAGTGGCTGGTGAGCAAAAAAGTTAATATCAAGCCCTGGATATAGACATTTGTTTTTACCTGCAGGGCCAGGAGGACCTGGCAACCCGATCTCCCCTTGTCCTTTAGCACCTTTCATTCCCATTGGGCCAATATCACCTGTAAGAATAACATTTGAGCAGAATTTTCCCTTTAGTAAAGTCACTTTATAATCAGTAAATAAACGTCAAAACAGCTTGATATAACTCTCACCTTTCAGCCCTTCAGGTCCCCTCCTCCCTGGAGGTCCTGGGTAGCCTGGAGACCCTGCCATGCCGGGATACCCTGGGGGTCC
The DNA here is from genome assembly GCF_016745375.1 of Pimephales promelas. The sequence continues at coordinate 1,679,555 of NW_024121210.1, read as the reverse complement.
AGAGGGGCCTGTTGGGCCTGGAGGACCTGGATCGCCTTGTGGTCCTTGTTTGGTTTCACAGTGCTGGCAATTTGTTTGGCCCATGATCTGCAGGAGCTGTGGCAGCTGGCCTTATGAAGGAACACATAAAGCAGTTCTTCTCATGCAAAACATTTTGATATAATATTGAGTAGCTACTCAATGCTTAAATTGGATTTTCTAATATAACAGACTATCATACACATCAGCGCTACGTATTTGGAACCCCTAAAAGGTTCTATACACTCTTTAAAAAAGCGTTTCTCTGGGTATATATAGAACACTGGGGTTCCATACTTAGCCAATAGAACCTTTTACCAAAAAAAAATGGTTCTATATAGAACCATTTTGGAGTTCCATATATGAAGCGGGGAATGGAACCATTTCTTCTAAAAGTGTATAATGCTGTTCAGTGTTTTTTATGGCTCTCTCGAAAACGGCTGAGTTTTACTATCAAACATTTTTGTATAACAATGCATAACTCAAACTGAACATTTTACACTGTCCCTGGCAACCATTTCCTACATATCTGTGCTAGTTTCACGTCTTTCATTCTCTAATAATAAATTATTCATGCATTTATTCATTCGCCAAATAGCGTGCAATGAGAAAGATAATGTACAATTGCTTTACACTGTTATTATTTTGCAATCTGGCTGTCCATTGTCCCTTACTATATGTACATGCAACAAGCGTAATCACTGTGGACTCCACAGACTTTTAAAAAGAGTATGGTGAAGTCTGTGACAGTCTCGCCAACATTACAAATAGCGTTGGTCTCCCTCAACACATATTTCTCAACTGTTTATAGTTTTTCTTTTTAACAGAGAACTGAAAGTTGCATCACTGCTCCAACCACTTTAGATGTCTGATCAAGAGGCAAGCGTACTCTCTTCTATACGCGCACTCTCTTATCACAGAGTTATCATAGAGTCAAATGCCATTCTTCAGGAGTTTCTTTAGGTGCATCCCAATTCGCATACCTGTGCACTATTCTTTGTTTTGTAGTATAAATATAGTGTAAATTCCAAAAAGTAAAAGTGTGCTTTAAATATCCAGGTGATGTACTTAATTAAATGGATACCTCACCTCTGGAAAGATGTATTTAAAATGGACATTTATGTAGAAGAAATGTGAAATTATTTTTGAACTTGGAGCTTTCTAGACTGAGAAAAGCCAGAAAATGTATTTTTGGCTTATGTGGATGAAAGACAACAACTCCCAGAATGCACTTGCTTCGCTGCCCTAGGAGGCCACGCCTACCGGTAACAGAGCGCAAGTAGTTAAACAACAAGTCTAGGCTACTAGTGATGAGTCTGACTGAAAATGTGTTTCGAGATCGCCCAAAATGTCCGGGATTCGGCTTTTGCGTTCTCCAGTCGCCATTCATCATGTTTCCTGTGGCGAGCGGGACGAGTGAGGGCCGCGGGAGAACGGCGCGAGGCCGGTTGCGTGATTACCGATGAGCGACACCTGTGAGACGCACCGGTCTCGTATCTCTCACGGAGGAGCGGGAATTTTCTTAGCAATGTTAAAACACACATCAACCGATCACTTGTTTAGCGTTCATGTAAACACTACATTCAGATTCACCAATCGCAAAGAATTCAGTTAGACTGAAACAAAAGCTGTGCATGGAAACAATGAATGGCGACTGCAGAAAGCAAAAGCTGAATCCCAACATTGACGGGCGAAAATACTACAGGTTTTCTACTAATATAAAGCTTAATGCTAAATCCTGAAGTATCCCTTTAAGTGAGGAATGTCGGACACTTCGTTCACTCAACCTTTTGTAGAGGAGTGGGAGGGACTATAAGACTCAGATGTTCAATGGCTAAAAACCTTATAAAATTGGTAGGGATGCACCGATACCACTTTTTTGGAAAACGAGTACGAGTACGAGTACTTGCATTTTAGTACTCGCCGATACCGATACCGAGTACTTAATAAAACAACAACAAAAAAACATAATTTAAATATTTTTATATACGGGTTTTTAGGTCCTTGATTAAATTGCTTGGGTAACACTTTATTTCGATAGTCCACTTTACTAATAAGTAACTTTTCAATTACATGTCAACTAACTGTCATTAGAGTATTAGTAGACTAGAGTATTAGTACGATCAGCTTAATATCTGATAACACTTTATTTATTTGGTCCCCCAACAGACATTCAACTGACTATAAGTAACTTGGCGACTACAAGTAAACTTATTCTCCTAATCCAAAGCCATTCACTTTGAAATTGTTCCACACCAGTGATGCACGGGTTGATCCAAAATGAGCGGGTGCCTGCGCCGCGGTCACCCGCAGTTACGGGTCATCCAAAAATATTTAATGATATTCGGGTCGCGGTCGGTCAGGTCGTTTGGAAAAAAATGCCAATTAAACCTTTGTATTTATATAGTACTAGATAGAATTTTCTATGAAATATATAGGCCGAATTTATTTATTGGCTGAATAACTGGCACGAAGATGACACACAAGCTCAGTCTAAACAGTTCTCAGTTCTGTACTGGTGTGATCCGAGAACCGCTGTACCTCTGCGTTCGTTACTACGCGGCTGCGCAGTATCAGCAGTATCAACAACATGTCTCAGTTCAGTGAACTGTTAGAGTTACTGGAGTAAAATATAATTCGGGATATTGGTTTATTTCAACTCGGAGGGACTGTCAGGCATGTCTGAAAGTGAGTAACTGTAGTAACTTGTGGATCAGCACTGACGCAAGACGTGAACTGATGCGAATGATTCAGTTCGATTTAGCGTACTGGTTCGACCGGTTCATTAAAAAGAACCGATTCGTTCACGAACCGGCCATGTCTATGATCACTACTAGTCTGCAGAGAGATGGAGGCGGCAAGAGAAAAGGTGAAGACTGGGAAGAGGAAGCTCCGCAAATACACAAATAGAAAGAGTAAGTGTGGGAGACATTTACCGAAATAATGAAAGATGATGACCAAAGTGCTGCCTTTGTTATATGTAGGCTACGTCTTCTTGCGATGCTGTGTTGTTAGACGTTTATGGCCCAATAACGCTTCGATTAGCATTTACTACTTTTAAAAAATACGGTCAGGAAGAGGGTCGGGTACAATATTTTCTTACTTTTTTTGCGGTCCGAGTAGCGGGCGGGTAGTTGAAAACGTTGGTAGTGTGCGGGTTGTTTATACATTGACCCGCGCATCACTGTTCCACACGGCTGACATGTCTCCCCATCTCCCCGCTCTGAGCTGCAGCCGGAGCCTGGGGGTGGGCACTCGGCGCCTGTGATTAACCCATTTCTCAGAACATGGTATCGGTTCCCGGTATCGGGGGACTTTTAACGAGTACGAGTACTTTAGAAAATGTGGTATCGAGGCCGATACCAGATACCGGTATCGGTATCGGTGCATCCCTAAAAATTGGTATATGTTTGAGTACATAATGCATAGCATACAAGTACATAGTGTAAACTGCATTATTTGGAAACAACTTTTGTCTTTTCTTCCAAAACAAATTTAGCTGACAAGTAAAATGCACATTCATTAGTCACAAGTCACTGACACGATTCTAAGGTGTCACTATGGTGTTTTTTTTTAGCACTTTTTTGTTTTCTAGTGATAGTTTCTTGGTAAGTGTAAGAAGTATGAGTTATATGACTAAATCTAATACTTACGGTTAAGGGTTTGTTCAAATTCTAACCAAAAGTATGAGCAATAGTATTAGTAATGGTTGCATAAGCATATTGTTGTGTAAAAATTAATTTGTCTTAACCTCACAAAATGCATTTGCCATTGAAACGAGACAAAAGACTCATAATTCTTAACAGTTTCAACCAAAACTTACTTTGTAGCACAGAAGCACAAATCTTCATCAGCTGGTCTTCTGAAGGGGGCTTGCCCTGTAACACGGTGTGTCATATTTGAACCATCAAAATCATGCATATTTCATAAATTCTCATAAGCATCACACTCACTGGTTTCCCTGGGTAACCTGGAACTCCTGGTTGCCCTGGTAACCCATCTAGACCTGGAAAGCCTTGAGATCCATGTGGACCTGATGGACCCACATCTCCCTTTTTCCCATCAGCCCCTCTGCTCCCAGGATCCCCGGCAACACCTGGCTGAGAGGGAATGGGGAGAACAATTCAGAATGAATTCAGAAGTATCATAAAAAAAATCCTTCAATTTTTGTGCACATTGGTTTATTTGAGTTATGAAGTGTTTTAAATTGCGATGGAAACATGATTTTTGGGTTCAAAACATTGAAGGTTGTATTAGTGCCTTGCTAGGAAACTGAGAGACATTCATATTCTGACTCATCAGGAAATAGTTGTGAGACATTATCAACAGTAGTTATGTTTTATGAGTAGTTAGTCACGTACCTCTCCTTTGTTCCCTTTCAGACCCGATTCACCCTGTTGAGAATGACAGAGGTACATCATACACACATTAGGCGCTGTTCAGCTGATTTGCATTTATATGTGCAGACGTTTTATAAAGAAATTTAATTTCAAAACATTTAGATATTTACATGTATACATTTTTTTATGTATATATAAAAAAATATGCTTACCAAGGCCGTATTTATTTGATCTAAATACAGTATTAGAAGTATTTACTGTATAAGTATACAGTATTTCTTTCAGAAAAAATTCTAATATGCTTTTAAATTCTAAAAAAATAGAAAGAAAGAAAGAAAAAGTTCAATCATAAACTTTTGAACAGTACTGTGTATAATGTTTTTTTTTTTTCATTACACATTAGGTCACATTAGTTAATGTATAATAACTAACATGAACTTACAATGAGCAATAATTGTTTTGAGTATTTAATAATCTTTGTTGTAAAGTGCACATTTTCCAATGCAAAGCTCATTGTCAGGATACTAATGTGTTGCCAGAGCATTGCTATATGGTTTCTATTTGTTTTTGGTGCATTGTTATGAGGTTGCATGGGTCTTCTGGATGGTCGCTAAGCTCAAATCAAAAGAGTCTCTATGACACTTGGATTCTTCCTTCAAAACAAGTGTGTGGGATGTTTTCCTTTCCATTGCACAAGCAATGTGGGGTGAGCTGTGTGTCAAAGTTTATAACGTAGGTTTTACGAAATTGTTCATAACCAGAAGAACACTTGTATTGGCATTAGCAACACCACTAATAAAGCATAAAGACAGTTACGTACATGTTTTCCAGCGACTCCAGGTTCTCCCTGGTTTCCTTTCTCGCCCTAGAATGAGAGATTTAATTAGCCTATTATAATCAAAATATTGAAATTGTTCTAACAAAGATGTTCAGTGTCATGGCAAAAGGCCAGAAAACATTACAGTTGGTCTTAATTTCTGCAACCAATTTGCTTTGTTTTGCTAGTAACCATCATGATTTTTCTCATCCACAAGATAATCAATAACATGTTATTTGTTCAATCATTTTGACTGAATATACTGAATAAAAATGTGTGTGGATGTGCGTGCGAGTGTTCAGTAGGTTGTAATTCCTGTTAGAAAAAAAAATTGACACTTTTTTTTTTTACTTCCTCTTCTCTCTCTCTCTAAACATGTTTCTTTTCCACAGTCGGTGTGAAATGAAATGTCATAGATGTCAGTTATCACTGAGCAGTCACAGTACCTGACTTCCCCTCGGTCCAGATGATCCTGAGTCACCCTGCAAAAGTAATCAAGCATATTAGATACCTTGAACAGTGCTAAACATGCGAACAGTGATAATATAATCAAATTTAAAAAGCCGGTTCATGACGCCTTTAATAATAAATACTGCAATACTCCATCAAAAAAACAAGAATTGTCTATTTTGATTATTTTAGAATCATTCCCACTGCAAAAGATGCCTAGGCGAATTCAATAAAAGTGGAGAAAGTTTTAAAGCGCCACCACGAAAATAGAGCGGGTTAAAGATGTGAGTGAGAATTTGAAAATGTCTAGAAATGACTAATGTGATATTGTTCATTGAATCGAGTTTCTTTTTCACACTGTTAAAGGTGGGAAGAGGGGAAAAGTCAACAGTCTGAGTGATTTTTGTGATGTCAAATTTCACATTTAAGTCAGTGACCATGAAATCGGTGGTTGAGGAGATTCCCCTCTCTATGTGAAGCGCTTTGAGTGTCTAGAAAAGCGCTATATAAATGTAATAAATTATTATTATATTATTATAAATCATTCGGTCTAATTTGTAAATGCATTTTATAGATTTTTTGGTGTGAATGATTCATCCATGTATGTTTATTTATTTATTTTTTTAATGATTTGACCTTGCCATTTTTTTATCCCAATGTTATGAATCTTCCGGTTAAAATAAGACACTTCTCTCAGTTGACTGTTGCGGTTTTGCTATTGATCTCAAAATCCAATCAAGAATCAATGCATACAACCAAACCCCTACCCTATATTTTTTCTTTTTTGATAATCTGTGACACTTGGATGTATGTTACAGTACAAAAGAAAATATATTTTGCTACTTTGTTTCATTTACGACTTTATAAATTCCAAGCATTACATTATTTTTATTAGTAATTATAGTAATTATTTAGTAATTATAATACTAGGTCAACAGCTAAACTTTTACTTAAGATTCCAAATTTCCATACAGAGTTAGGCAGATCAGCCTTTTCTAATTATGCACCTTATGCTCCTTTGTTTTTTTTTTTTTTTTGTTTTATCTTGACCAGGACTCCCTGGTAGAAGAGATATTATAACTCAATGGGACCTTCCTGGTAAAATAAAATAAAAAAATAAAAAAAAATAAAAAAAATTAAATTTTATTATTGAATAAAATAACATGAAAACCAATCGGTGATAGATAATTACTAATTGTAATGCAACCTATAAGTCCATCATGGTAAGGACTTCTGTATTAGAGCATCTGACAACAGTCCCCGTCTAAAGCAAGGCAGATGTTAATTCAGGTTAGGGTTGTCACTGTCAAAGAGTAAAGACGAACGTACCTTATGACCTTTGAACCCTGGCAGACCTCTAATTCCAGGGGGACCTTGAATGCCGTACTCTCCGTCTGAACCCTGTGGATACACACATACAACTTTATAAGATTAATAACTTGTGCATTACTGCTATACTTAATAGCAGGTATTATTTAGTTAGTTTATCTTTGTGAATAAATGAATAAACGGGACACTGAACCCCACTGGCTATTTGCAAAGTCTTTGAAATCAAATTTAAGACCTGCTCAAATAAAATTAATACAATATGTCCTTTCAGAACAAACCCTTTAAAACAATAAAGACATGTAATAAACAGATTATTGTGCAGATCTGTGCAGTTTAATCTATATATTGAATTAATTTGCTTTCGTTCCTAACTTCCTGTGACAGGGCAGCCCATAATGGCATTAGGCCAGATTGCAATTTTTCATTCTCCAAATTTATGACCTCTTCAAATTATAATTAGGACCTTTGTTATACTATTTATGATATTTTCCATGGCCCTAAATTTGATCAAACTCAATTTAAGACATTCTAAGACTTTTTCAGGGATAGAAACTTCCCAATTTTCAGTCCGTTTTTCACATCTATTGTATATAGTGCACAATATAGACAACTTTTTTTTTTTACTCATTTTTGGGTGAACTATCACTTTAAAACTTCGCTCTTTTGCTTAATGTGGATTGAATGCATTGAACTGAAAATTGCACCCATTTCACACCCTGCAAAATGCATTTGATGGTGGCTTAATAAAGCATCTGCAACTCAAAGTTATTTCCTGAAGCTGTCTGTGAAAGAGGCAGGTATGTGACCAAAGGAGATGATATCGCACAATCAGACCTTTATGTGTGGAAATCCCCCTCCCCTAGCTCACTCACTTTTGTTCCAGGTACACCAGGGAGCCCATCCTGTCCGCGAGAGCCAGAAATCCCCTGTCAACAAACAAGAGTTTCAATAAAATGTTATATAACAGGTATGATCAAGTGATCAAGACATAGGTAAAGTGATGTTTAAAAGTGATATAAAAAATCTTTTGATAAATGAAATGTGTCATTGCTAAATAAAACATTTTTTTTTTTTTTAAATTTTACGATGAATTACCTTAGGACCAGGACGACCTTCTATGCCAGGTGGGCCAGCTGGGCCTGGGGGTCCCTAAAATTAAAGATATTTTTGCAATAAGCAGCAAATATCAGTAATTCAATGTGCGCCTTGAGACAAAACATTGGTTGAGTTACAAATCAGTTAAAACAGCTCAAACTTGCATTTTAGGCTTAAAGGGGTCCTATTATGCCCTTTTATGAAGTCTTGATTTTGTTTTTTGAGGGTGTGCTATAATATAGATTATTTAAAAAACACATTATTTTACATTTATTAACTCATCTCTCCCCAGTCTGTCCCGAACTCCTCGTTTTCAATGAAGGAAATGCGAAAATGTGCGAAATGTGCTGTGATTGGTTAGCTGGCCCAGTGTGTTGTGATTGGCAGCGCTTAGCGCGTGTTCGTGATATGTCCCGCCCCTTCTTAACTGCAAGCTCTACTCAAGATGTAAATAATAATGATGTCAATTTAAAACCAATTCGAGCCTGATTCAGACCCTGACTATGTTAACAAACTAGAGGATTGTGCTGAACGGACTTCATGTACGGACTTTGCAGGCGCAGATTTCACAGGACGTTTAACAAAAATAATTTGTTAAATTACAGTGACAATGAATGAAGAACTCTCTGTTTGTAAATAGTCTATTGATATATTAACAATGCAGCCTAACCTACACTACAATATATTGAATTAACTATAAACTAATACTTTGCTAATGATTTGTAAGCCGAATTCATTACTGTATACAGTACCATTATAAAGTGTTACCATATTTTTTTATGTAAAGTGTGCAGTTTTTGTTCAAATGTCTTCGCCTATGGCAAAACAATTTGCAGAAACAGCAATAAAGTCATTCGTAGATACATTTCTCCAAAGGTTGAAACACCGTACAAACCAAAGCATTCTGTCTGGAAATATTAACCAATGACGTGGGTTTGGGGCACATTTCACCTTTAAAAAATAAATCATTTACAACTGTTGTTGGAAACTAGACTTCAAACATTTTGTGAAAAGTGCACCAAACGTGGCACCACAGATCTAGGGTGTTCTGGGTGGTTGGCGAGGTTTTGCTTTGTGGTTGGTGGTGTTGTGAGTGGGCTGTTACAGTAGGTGGTTACAAAAGAGCACTGCTCCACAAAAACTCTATTATATTCTGGTTCCCAGATATGGTTTGAGTCCCTCCTTTAAAGTAAAAGTATGAATGATTTTGTTTAGGAACATTTATGTTGGACATTTTGCTTAAAAGTAGAGGCCTTAATGAGGAAACTAAAAGGAGTAGTTCACTTTAAAAAAAAACCTTTTGCTGATAATTTACTCACCCCCATGTCATCCAAGATGTCCACGTCTCTCTTTCTTCAGTCGAAAAGAAATTAAGGTTTTTGATGAAAACATTCCAGGATTTTCTCCATATAATGGACTTCAATGGGAACCAAACGGTTCAAGGTCCAAATGAGAGTTACAGTGCAGCTTCAAAGGGCTTTAAATGACACCAGACGATCTTATCTAGGACCCTTCGAGTCATGACTGGAAAAAAGATTTGTTCATTTTGATGAACGAGTTTGAACAGGAGAGAACAGAGCAAGGCAAGCATTTGTGCTTATAAAACTTAAACCTTTCCAGTTATTTTTTAAATGAGCGATCGTTTCACTAGATAAGACCCTTATTCATCGTCTGGTGTCGTTTAAAGCCCTTTGAAGCTGCACTGAAACTCTCATTTGGACCTTGAGCCGTTTGGTTCCCAATGAAGTCCATTATATGGAGAAAAATCCTGGAATGTTTTCATCAAAAACCTTAATTTCTTTTCGACTGAAGAAAGAAAGACGTGGACATCTTGGATGACATGGGGGTGAGTAAATTATCAGCAATAGTTTTTTTTTTTTTAAAGTAACTACTCCTGCATCAAGCTAGCTAATTGCATTAAATAAAACATCAATCTGTTGAAATGATGAGATACCTGCTGTCCTGTTGGTCCAGTAAAGCCTGCTGGTCCTGGCATGCCTCGCTCACCCTGTCAAAATAATTTGTTATACAACAGCACAAAAGCTATGACAAAATCAGCACTGTCAAAATATCATTCAAAAGTTTGGCTTTTAAGTCTTTATGTTTTTAAGTCTATTATGCTCACCAAGGCAGCATTTATTCAAGCAAAAATCAGTATTTTCTATTTGAATATATTTAAAAAATAACTTATTGCTCTGATGCAAAACTGAATTTTTTAGCATCATTACATGACCCTTTATAAATCATTCTGATATGCTGATATTAAGAACCATTTGTTATTATTATTATCATAACGTAAACAGTTGCGTTGGATGCATAGAAAGTCCAAAAGTACAACATTTATTTGAAACAGAAATAACATTATAAACGTCTTCACTGTCACTTCTGGTCAATTTAATGCATCCTTGCTGAATACATTTTTTAATTTCTTTAAAAAAAAAACAGATTTTTTTTTTAAATAATGAATAGCTTTTAAGTAAATGTAATAGTAAGTTTTAGACTTTAATTATGATTAATCTGGGTTCTTACTTGAGGTCCAGCAGGGCCAATCTCTCCAGGAAGCCCCCGTATCCCCTAAATACAAAAAAGCAGTAATGTGTCATGAGTAGAGTATGGTTTTAGCAGTAGTCCTACAGTTTTGCATCCCATGAGCCCTTTTCCATCTGTGCAAATTTGTTAATGACTGAAATACACAATTATGGATCTACTCTGAAATGGAAGTATTTTCTTCAGTATTTGTGACGTATATCAGAGTGAAATGGCTTCTCAAACAAGACTGAGCTTGATTTTGTCCATGGGGAATTGATTGGATTGTTCCACCAGTACCACTGAATTATAAACATTATTACTAGCCTACAAGCCTACCGCTTTGAATCGAGCTAAGGCAAGCAGATAGTTTTGAACACTGGGCTGGCTATGTATAAACGGCTATGTTATGCTTGCTTAAAATTTTATTTTGGATCATTTTTAACCCAACATTTACAGACTGCAGCTTTAAATATTGTGAATGAAAAAAAAAATAATGATGTGCATGGTTAAATCATGTGTAATAAATACTGCAATATTCCATAAAAAAAAATTAGATAAGTCAATTTGGGTATCATGGTGATTTTAACATGCTGGCAGCAGTTTTTACTACCACTATTGCATGCTTACTGCAGTGTTCCCTTTCTGTCTCAATGCCAAAGCACATTGTAACCCATACAATGTACTGGCAAGCACATGTTCTTCCATTAGAACGCTTTATATAAGTGTTTTATAACGAAAGATAAAAGCATATCACCACACCTATAACCAGCCACAGCTGATTCATCCCGTTTCCTGATTTCAGGAATCTCAGAATGTTGTACATTTTTCTTTCAAATGAGCCAGTTTGCATGGCTATAAACAGGAAGCAGGCCAAAACTGTTCAATCAAACAGCAAAATTTCCACATACACTCTCAGAAAAAAGGTACAAAAGCTGTCATTGGGGCTGTACCTTTTCAAAAGGTAAACTTTTGTCCATTTCAGGTGTTAATATGTACAATTTAGGTGCTAATAAGTACATTTTAGGTGATAATATGCACATTTTAGGTGCATTTTAGGTGTTAATATGTACATTTTTAGGTGGTAATATGTACATTTTAGGTGCTAATATGTACATTTTAGGTGCTAATAAGCACATTATAGGTGCTAATATGCTCATTATAGGTGTTAATATGTACATTTTAGGTGTTAATATGTATATTTTAGGTGCTAATAACTAATAAGTACATTTTAGGTGCTAATATGTAAATTTTAGGTGCTAATATGTACATTTTAGGTGTTAATATGTACATTTTAGGTGCATTTTAGGTGCTAATGTACCACTAAGGTTCCAATATGCAGCCTTTGGATACAAAAGTGTATCTTTTGAAAAGGTACAGCCCCAGTGACAGCTTTTGTACCTTTTTTCTGAGAGTGATAGTGCATGTGGCAGCAGACATGAAAAACAGTGCAGAGAAAGACAGATAGAAAGACGACGAGACAGAGGTCGTGGCCGTGCTGAAAGACTGCTGACGTCTACAGCATTTATTGACATTAATAAATTGGTTACTACTAGTAACACCTCTGTCTCCACCTGCTGTGGACATGATTCAGCCAAATAAAACGGTTCAGGAAAGAAAGAAAAAGAAGTCAGAACATTCAGAGGTTCGCCACAACCTCAGGAAGAGGGAGGGGTGTATTAACTGTTAAATCACATGACACAGTTTCCATACAGCTACTCTTAGCATCTGGGCTTGGAAACGGGCAGAACTGTGAGCTTGCCAAAACATTTCCTCAAAAGGGAGAACTTACTATATGAATATATCAAACTAAGCCAAGGATATCGAAATGTTTACATTGAGGCCTAAACCACATCACTTCAAGTCATTGGCTGAAATTAGACTTCAGGTTAGCCTTGGATTGAAACCATCTACCACATACACAGCTGCAATTTTCAAGCTGTAGCTTTTAAATACATAAATGAATAAATAAAAGTAAGTCTCCATCTCAAAAGTTATACTAATGACACGCCGGTCCTCAACAATACACAATGATTTTGATGTACCAGCCCAAACTGTGCAGGACGAGTTGTCGAAGTTTAATACTTCACATCAGGTCTGTTCAAACCACTAACCAGAAGGAGGAGAACAAATAATAGTGTTGCGTGTTAGAAAGAAGCTAATAATAAAATAAATAATCAAGTCATTCTCCAGAAGTGACACCTTTGCAACCACAGTCACGAAACTTTGCACACCATCAGCAGTTTGCTTCACACTCTTCCTGCCATCTCATATGCCACACTGAGGACAAACACATTTTAATAAAGACATTTTAATGTCACCGATGTAAAATAAGTCACTGCTTGTTCTTAATATAGACCATTTCACAAGATGTAAACAACACTGGTCCAGAAGCACTTCCTGTTTCCGTTTTTTAACACTACATAAAAGCTGGGATAAAATATAACCAACAGAACATTTAAAACTGAATCAAAAAGTTAAACAGACATCTTTAAGATGTTTTCTTTACATGTGAAATAAAGAAAACAGTTACAAACTCAAACAGGAAGTGTTTCTGGACCAGTGCTGTTTACATCTTGTGAAATGGTCTATATATATTAGCTGTTCTTGCTTGCTGTTAGTGTGTGTTTGTGTGTGCACACAGCTCAAAAAGTTCAGCAGGGCAGCTGGTTTAAAAAAAAGAAAAGAAAGAATATTAGGAATAGGAATAATAATTAACCCGTGTGTGAAACAAAAGGGTTTCCGTTTGCTTTGTGGCAAGGACCCTATAAAGACCTCATAATTGATTAAGGCTCCATCTGTTGTGCCAAAGAAGCCGTTTCCTTCCTCAGTCCACATGTGTGTGATTGTAAATAATAATAAATAAAATCATAAAATATTGTAATTGCAATTGAATTAGATTTGTGTGTGGCAGCTGCATGTAAACTTCATTTGATTATCATTGTACACTTGGCGGCTTAGTTGCGCTACAACTAACCAAAGAAGCCGTTTCCTTCCTCAGTCCACATGTGTGTGTGATTGGTGATGAAACAGGATGATTTTAAAGAACATTTTAAGCATACTGTAAACAGTGATGTATTTTGGGGATTAGTAAACACTGTGGCCTCGTCATTTCCGAATTAGCAGCACACCACAAATCTGTGAGGCTTTCTGCAAACCCTTTCCATCAGAAACACCATGCATGAAACTTTTTTCACTACTACACACTCAATCTCATAACATATATGATTAAAAGTGTTGTTGTGATAATGTGTCATTTAGAAAGTTTTATTCTGGTGGGCTGGAGAGATTTCACAGCAAGCTGAAACCTAGAGATTTACTAGAGAGTTCTGGGATTTTCATCTATAACGAAGCAAAGATCTGTAAAATCGTTATTTTGTGTTGCAGAAAAGTTGATGATATACTCCTAAAAGTTAAAGGGTTAGTTCACCCAAAAATGAAAATTAAGTCATTAATTACTCACCCCCATGCTTTTCCAACCCCGTAAGACCTTCGTTCATCTTCGGAACACAAATAAAGATGTTTTTAATTGAATCTGAGAGCTGGATCAGTCCTAGATAGACTGCCTAAGGGACTGGCTCTTGACGGCCCATAAAGTCATTACAGAAAAGGTTTAAATATTCCATGTGCCTACAGCGGCTCAATTATAAGTTTATCAAGCGACGAGAATACTTTTTGTGCGAAAAAAACATAAATAACGACTTTATTCAACTATTCCATTACTTCCTTATGGGCGCATGCGCGAGAACTGAGACGAGGACGTTCTCATTCGTCTACTTCTTGTTACCGGCTGCACACCGCTTAGGAGTTTTACCACCACCTACCGGATAAAATGATGATCCATATATAAGGCGCTCCGGATTATAAGGAACACTGTCGTTTTTTGAGAAGATTAAAGGCTTTTAAGTGCACCGTATAGTGCGGAAAATACGCACATTGAAAAGCGTATGTACAGCGCGCATCTTCCTCTGCTTGTAAACAGAAATTGCGCTTCCAGCTATATCAGCACATCATCTTATACGGTAGGGGGCGGTAAAACTCCTAAGCGGTGAGCAGCCGGTAACAAGAAGTAGACGAATGAGAACGTCCTCGTCTCAGTTCTCGCGCATGCGCCCATAAGGAAGTAATGGAATAGTGGAATAAAGTCGTTATTTATGTTTTTTCGCACAAAAAGTATTCTCGTCGCTTGATAAACTTATAATTGAGCCGCTGTAGGCACATGGAATATTTAAACCTTTTCTTTAATGACTTTATGGGCCGTCAAGAGCCAGTCCCTTAGGCAGTCTATATAGGACTGATCCAGCTCTCAGATTCAATTAAAAACATCTTTATTTGTGTTCCGAAGATGAACGAAGGTCTTACGGGGTTGGAACAGCATGGGGGTGAGTAATTAATGACTTAATTTTCATTTTTGGGTGAACTAACCCTTTAACTAGAATTGTACTGGTTCAAGACAGTGTGACTGCAGATGTTTGGTGCCTCATCAATCAAACCGAACTAACTACACTCACCGGCCACTTCATTAGGTGGGCCTATTTGCTACCGGATTAGACCCCCTTTTCCCTTCGTGGCAGAGATTCAACAAGGTGCCGGAAACATTCCTCAGAGATTCTGGTCCATTATAGACACGAGAGCACAAAAGAGCACGAGATCACATAGATTTGTCGGCAGCTCGTCCATGATGGGCCAGTTGTTCAAAGGAAAGCTGATCGGATTTTGGTTATCGGATTGGATCAAATCTTGAAAATGGGTTGTTCAAAATCTGAAATCAGATTAGATCAGGGAATCCAATCCTAGTTTTAATCTGGATCAAACCTTCAGTTTGTGTTGTTCAAAACTTGTCAGTGGGATTTGGATAACTTTGATCCCAAAAAACAGGATTATCCTGATCCCAACAGGGGGTTGGATTTCAAGGTGGATTTCAGGAAGAAAATGTAGTAAAACTTTAAAATTGGTCACATAATACATTTGTATCATTTAGTGTTTATACTTTTATTTATATTTTGCACTTAACATGTGTAACCGTTGTAACAGTCATAAAGTAGACATAGGCTAACAATTAAGCTATTCAGTGTAGTAAAGTAAAAAATAAAATAAAAATTATCATCCCCATTTGTGTTTTGTCTCAAAATAAGGAACACTTACAGTGACCCCATGTTGGCTCTTCTACCTGTTCTTTGCCCACATTGTGATATGTTGTCCCATTTAGAGCACTGGTAATCTTGAAAACTGTGTATCTGGATCAGGGTGATCCAGTCCAATGTTGCTTTGAAAAACCGCCATAAAAGTAAGATGGATTACCTGATCCTGGATAGGAAAAATGGGATTTCCAAATCCAGATCATTTTGATCCAGATTAAATGTTTTGAACAACTGGCCCCATACGATTCTCCCGTTCCACCACATCGCAGAGCTGCTCTATTGGATTGAGATCTGGAGACTGTGGGGGGCATTTGAGTTTAGTGAACTTATTGTCATGTTCAAGAAACCAGTTTCAGAGGTTTTAAGCTTTGTGACATGGCGTGTTATTCTGCTGGAAATTAACACAGTCTCATCCCAAGACGTCATATAACTGACGTCTTGGGACGTCTTTTGACCATACGTCAACATCCGCCTTTTTAGGGTACCCTTAAACGTCGGTTAGATGTCGATCCCGGGCCGTCATACAACTGACGCTTTACTTTTAACGTCAGTTAGGTGACGGGGTAGGGTTAGGATCCGATAACGCCATGTAACCGACGTTTAAGGTTACCCTAAAAAGGCGGATGTTGACGTATGGTCAAAAGACGTCCCAAGATGTCTAAGGGCATGATGGATCCATGTTTTCATGTTGTTTACGCCAAACTCTGACTCGACCATCTGAACGCAGCGCAGTCTCATCCCAAGACGTCATATAACTGACATCTTGGGACGTCTTTTGACCATACGTCAACATCTGCCTTTTTAGGGTACCCTTAAACGTCGGTTCGATGACGATACCGGGCCGTCATACAACTGACGCTTTACTTTTAACATCGGTTAGGTGACGGGGTAGGTTTAGGTCTGGGGTTGGGTTAGGATCCAATAACGTCATCTAACTGACGTTTAAGGGTACCCTAAAAAGGCGGATGTTGACGTATTGTCAAAAGACGTCCCAAGACGTCTCAAGGCATGATGGATCCATGTTTTCATGTTGTTTACGCCAAACTCTGACTCGACCATCTGAATGCAGCGCAGTCTCATCCCAAGACGTCATATAACTGACGTCTTGGGACGTCTTTTGACCATACGTCAACATCCGCCTTTTTAGGGTACCCTTAAACGTCGGTTATGACGTTATCGGATCCCAACCCTACCCCGTCACCTAACCGACGTTAAAGGGTAACTAAACCCCTGGTCAGAGCCTGACTCCACCCACTGGCAATATTTGAAAAATGCTGGAAAGGTGGGCAGAGAGACGCATCTCTTTGTATGGAACTTGCCTACGTCACCAACAACCGCTGTGTCACGTACGACCGCAAACATCCAATAGGAAAATTCAACTGCAGTAGCCACCGTTCAACCTGAAGAGGGCAGCACTAAGACGTTTTTACACCATATATTGTAGAAATAGAACACTTTATAAACAAATGCCATAAAAGTTACTTGAATCAATGACTGGTATTAATAAAGATCCATTTTTACAGATCAATAACTAAAAAAAGTTGGTAAAGTGTTTAGTTACTCTTTAAAGGTAAAGCGTCTGTTGTATGACGGCCGGGATCGTCATGTAACCAACGTTTAAGGGTACCCTAAAAAGGCGGATGTCGACGTATGATCAAAAGACGTCCCAAGACGTCAGTTATATGACTTCTTGGGATGAGACTATGTTAATTTCCAGCAGAAATCAAGACTCAGGCGTTTTTACAATCTTCTATCGTCCAATGTTGGTGAGCCTGTGTGAATTATAGGCTCAGTTTCTGTTCTCAGCGGACAGGAGCGTCACCCGTGTGTCTTCTACTGCAGTAGCTCTTCTGCTTTAAGGTTCAACGTGTTGTGTGTTATACTCTATACTCTCCTGCACCTCAGTTGTAACAAGTGCTTATTTGAGTTACTGTTGCCTTTCTCAGATAAAACCAGTCAGGCAATTCTCTGACCTCTAGCATCAACCAGCCAGTCTGGGACCAACAACCATGCCACTAAAATCACCATTCTGATGCTCACTTTGAACTCCAGCAGATCACCTTGACCATGGCTGTGTTCAAAATCGCCCCTATCCTCCCTTATTCCCAACATTACTCCATTAATGTAGTCCACTTGAAGGGCGAATCAAAACGAGTGAGTGAATTCGGACACTGGGTGTGCAGGAAGGGCTGCTGCTTTTGCATAGTTTGCTCGCTGTTTGATAATCATTTGAAACTTGGCATCACTGTCACATTGCATTATGGGTATTATCTAGCTGTTGAGCGTGCATCTGTTCGTTATTGCGGTGCATCGACTATGGTTTCGGACACCATTACAAATGGCTGTCCCCTCACATAGTGCCCTATTGAAGGTTATAGGGGGCGATTTCGATGTCTACACGGCTAAATCCTGCCACGTGATTGGCTGATTAGATGGCTGTTGATGAGCAGCTGAACAGGTGTACTTAATCAAGTGGCCAGTGAGTTTATATTTTTTCTAGCATCTATAAGTTTTTAAGTGGCTTAAAAAATGTTTTTGTTGTGAACTAAAACTGTGACAGAAAACAGAATAGAAAATAAAAATACAAACAGACACATAAGATAAAGTGAAATAAACTCACAGGGATTCCTGGTTGTCCATCTGATCCTGTGCAATCTTCTCCTTTCTCTCCCTGAATGAAAACAAAGCGGTTAAATGATGTTAAAATCACATTGACCATTAAACGCATTGTGAAATGCATTAAATTACAATTACATCTTACTGTAATGCAAAAAAAGTTAAGTTATTATTTACATAATATTATTTATATTCAAATACAAATATACATTTTTGTTTTGTGTATATATTATCTCACCCATTTACCCTTTTTTAAGGAGATTCTAAACCTTTTTTTCAGTTTTTTCCTAGAAATAGAAATATGGGAAGCTAAAGACTCTCACTGTGCCGTAAATAATCATATACATTCCACTAATTGCAGATATAATTAGAGTTTTGCAGTTCCAATTTGGGTTACGTTTTTACATACTAATTACATAAAGAGAAATCTAGCGCAGAGAAGTTAAATATGCACACATCTTAATTGTAAAGCAAGTATGAAATTTGAGACGGTCTGTCATTAAAATCTAAACATGTTACACCCAACAGTAAATAGAGCTTATCTAAAGACTTTTTTGCACTTTTCTGAGGGACTAAATTACAAGCCGAACACATGTGTAAACGCTGGTAAGATATGTCCTCCTTTCCCGAGTTGCCGGGCTGTGGCTGCCCATCATGTGAATTCTAAAATGGCATGTTTCTCGTTACATGTGGATGTAATTTGTGTATGGTGGAACACACCTGACAGAAAATAAGCGATGTCCCACATTCTGCATGAGGCATGGGGAATAACGCACTACAATACTGCCCTACAAAGGCAAACACTGTAACAACACATTTTGTCAAAGATATTTGAATGTAATATATAAATAATACAAATGTTTTAGATAATATTATCAGTCCTGAGACAGACGGGTTTGACTCGACTAAGCTCAGATATTGATCAAAAAAACATTAAAGACATTTGCCTTTATACACAAGTGACCTAAATTCATTGGGGTTCTATATATGAAGCATAGGGTTCTTTACTCAACTCCAAAGAACCTTTTATGCTAAAAAAGGTTCTATAATGACAAGAAAGAACCCTTTTGGCACAAAGGTTCTTTATAGGCTATTATTCATTCATATTTTACATTATTCTGCAACATTTTGTAGTTGTAATTAAATTATTGTTTATTAAACTGTTGTAGTAACTTAATATCACATTTTAATCATGCTGATTTTGGAGGAGAAAAACTGAAATGGCACTCTTTGTGTGATATTGATTAACTACATAAAATGATATAAATATATACATTTACTAAACCCCATATCTTGAATTTTGTGATCATTCACATGCATTCATAAATACATTTTAGGGTCGTGATGTTTGTCAATAATATGAAATATTTAATCCGGAAAGGACGAAACAAATGATAATTCCATATAGAACCTTTTTCCTGGTTACAAAGAACCCTAAAGGGTTCTTATTATTGAATCCTTAAAAAGGGTCCTGTATAGAATCTTTTAGGGGTTCCAAATACGTAGCGCTGATAGAACCTTTGAAGGTTCTATATAGAACCTTTTCTTCTAAGAGTGTAGGGTAGAATACTAATAATTATGCATTCTGTTCACGGTATAAGTGAATTTTCGACATATGTGGATGTTGCATGTGTCCAGTACTTATATTTCATGTAAAATATTTTGTCATTTCATCCACATGTAGAAGTAGGCCATGTGTCAACTTGTGTCACTTATCAATGCATACTGTGCTTTTTATCAAAATATACTGTGCAATTCCTAATGCCTAGAGATGAACTGCCCTCAGTATTGATGTAAAACACTTTGGCTGTGCTGCAAGATACTAAAGTCTTCTCATTCTTTACTGAATGCTAGTGTAAAAATGTATTTCTCTTCCATGCACGCATACACATGCACATTTATACTTCACCCTGAGGCTCTGACATTTGGAAAGACCTCACACAAAGCATGCTCTCAAAACACGACAAACAATAATTGTACCTTATACCATCGCTCTGCAATTATATCCAGGGGAAGGCCAATTCAAAGAAATGTATGAGATTCCACGTGACTTCTATCTCTTTTAACCTGTTGTTTGATGCAGGTGAAACGTAGAGTAATGAGCCATTTCTGATCAAAAAAGCTCATAATCAACCGGGTTTGTGTGTTTCTGTTTCTTTTAACAGTCCATATGCATGTATGTTTGCATCATGTCATGATTAAAGGCTGTTTCCAGAGCTGATGGCACCACTAGTGCTTCAGGAAACCCACCCTTATGAGGGAGCTCTCTATGGTGCGCCACATGAAACCAAGTTTTGGTTAACTAATCATCCCTCAGTGGTCTGGGGAAACCTGGTGTTACCGCTATACAGCGAGCAATTCTGTCTCAGATCCAAAATGGGAAGGCTGGGACTTAACAAGGAAAACTAGCAAACATTATATTAGTGATGCTGTCCAGGGCTGTGTTTCTCAAAAGCATCGTGAGTTAAGTTGATTGTAGAGACCAGTGGTGCTATGATCTAATTGGGCTTACAATGCTTTCGATAAATGAAGCCCAGTTCAACTTTCACTTAAGTCTTATCATGCATATGCTAGCCCTTTATTAAAGTATATAACTGGAAGACAATTTCTTATCAAAGTGCTAAAATGCACAATATTGCAAAAAAATCACAAAGCTAACACAGTTTAAACCGTGAATCTGAAACCATTGCACGCTTTAAACAAGTAAAGGTTGTGATGCATCAAGAATGTAAACCCCAGAAGAAACTCATGCTACATGAACTAACAGCACGAAACACCACAGGTCTAGTTTTTAGAGATAAAAATCAACTACAAAAATCAAGAAAAACCCCCCCAAATTATCTTAATTTGAGCATTAAATCATAATGATTTAACAAGTCCAAATACATTCTAATTAATTCAGTGAACATTATTAAGTGTTTTGAAAGTTTTTAAAGGTTATTTTATAGGTTTATGGAACAAAATCTAAATGTCACATCTTTTAAACAGAGCCACATCCTAACCTGAATAAACATTAAGCTCCACCAAGAGTCAAATCAAAGCCCTGCACTGATAAACAGGCTTGACTTAATGGGGCAGTAAATGGCAGGGCGGCACGCAGATGCTGAGGCAGATGCTGGAGCCTGAAAATAGATCTGAGCGACAGACAGACTGACGATTAATGTCTAAAAACCTGGGGGTATAGTATATAAATCTACTATCTCTTTAATATCTCTCTAAGCCAGCAACTAAATCAACTTTCAGACGTTTCTCTCAAGAAACCAACATGGTAATCTCACACGTCTCCTAAAGATTCAAAAGAGATAAAAATGTCTCAAGCTCTGCTCAGATTTGCCAATGTGCCAAAGTCATAGATCTTAATATGAGCTCAAACTTTTTTCATCATCTTGTTTGCTTTATTTTTTTTTTTACCGTAGGAAAGCACAACCTGTCCTTTCACTGTTATGCTGATGATTTTGCAGATTTATTTGCCTGTAAAACCAAATGATAGTGTCGCACTAGACTCCCTACTTGGTTGTGGTTGTCACAAAATTTTCTTAAATTATTTGGGGGTTACTTTTAACTGCAACATGAAATTTGACAAGCAAATCAGAAATGTTGTCAAACACGTTTTTTGGGGGGGTTTTTTTCAGTCAAGTCAAGTATATTTATATAGCACTTTTCACAATATAGATTGCATCAAAGCAGCTTCACAGTATCAATCAATAACAATATCTGTTTCTTAGTGGAAAAAAATCCAAGTTTGGTAGAGCTGATCAAGGGTATTAGTGATTGGTTCATTAATTTGAATATCGCCAACTGACCAAGCCAGATGCAACAGTGGCAAGGAACTTAACTCCATCAAGTGACCTAAAGGTGTCCTGAAACTCCATCAAGTGACCTAAAGGTGTCCTAAAACTCCATCAAGTGACCTAATGGTGTCGTAAAACTCCATCAGGTGACCTTAAGGTGTCCTAAACTCCATCAAGTGACCTAAAGGTGTCCTAAAACTCCATCAGGTGACCTAAAGGTGTCCTAAAACTCCATCAAGTGACCTAAAGGTGTCCTAAAACTCCATCAAGTGACCTAATGGTGTCCTAAAACTCCATCAAGTGACCTAATGGTGTCCTAAAACTCCATCAAGTGACCTAATGGTGTACCAAAACTCCATCAAGTGACCTAATGGTGTCCTAAAACTCCATCAAGTGACCTAATGGTGTCCTAAAACTCCATCAAGTGACCTAATGGTGTACCAAAACTCCATCAGGTGACCTAATGGTGTACCAAAACTCCATCAAGTGACCTAATGGTGTCCCAAAACTCCATTAAGTGACCTAAAGGTGTCCTAAAACTCCATCAAGTGACCTAATGGTGTCCTAAAACTCCATCAAGTGACCCAATGATGTCCTAAAACTCCATCAAGTGACCTAATGGTGTCCTAAAACTCCATCAAGTGACCTAATGGTGTACCAAAACTCCATCAAGTGACCTAATGGTGTCCTAAAACTCCATCAAGTGACCTAATGGTGTCCTAAAACTCCATCAAGTGACCTAATGGTGTACCAAAACTCCATCAAGTGACCTAAAGGTGTCCTAAAACTCCATCAAGTGACCTAAAGGTGTCCTAAAACTCCATCAAGTGACCTAATGGTGTCCTAAAACTCCATCAAGTGACCCAATGATGTCCTAAAACTCCATCAAGTGACCTAATGGTGTCCTAAAACTCCATCAAGTGACCTAATGGTGTACCAAAACTCCATCGAGTGACCTAAAGGTGTCCTAAAACTCCATCAAGTGACCTAAAGGTGTCCTAAAACTCCATCACGTGACCTAATGGTGTTCTAAAACTCCATCAAGTGACCTAAAGGTGTCCTAAAACTCCATCAAGTGACCTAATGATGTCCTAAAACTCCATCAAGTGACCTAATGGTGTCCTAAAACTCCATCAAGTGACCTAATGGTGTCCTAAAACTCCATCAAGTGACCTAATGATGTCCTAAAACTCCATCAAGTGACCTAATGGTGTCCTAAAACTCCATCAAGTGACCTAATGGTGTCCTAAAACTCCATCAAGTGACCTAAAGGTGTCCTAAAACTCCATCAAGTGACCTAATGATGTCCTAAAACTCCATCAAGTGACCTAATGGTGTCCTAAAACTCCATCAAGTGACCTAATGGTGTCCTAAAACTCCATCAAGTGACTTAATGGTGTACCAAAACTCCATCAAATGACCTAATGGTGTACCAAAACTCCATCAGGTGACCTAATGGTGTACCAAAACTCCATCAAGTGACCTAATGGTGTCCTAAAACTCCATCAAGTGACTTAATGGTGTACCAAAACTCCATCAAATGACCTAATGGTGTACCAAAACTCCATCAGGTGACCTAATTGTGTACCAAAACTCCATCAAGTGACCTAAAGGTGTTCTAAAACTCCATCAAGGGACCTAATGGTGTCCCAAAACTCCATCAAGTGACCTAAAGGTGTCCTAAAACTCCATCAAGTGACCTAAAGGTGTCCTAAAACTCCATCAAGTGACCTAATGGTGTCCTAAAACTCCATCAAGTGACTTAATGGTGTCCTAAAACTCCATCAAGTGACCTAAAGGTGTCCTAAAACTCCATCAAGTGACCTAAAGGTGTCCTAAAACTCCATCAGGTGACCTAATGGAGAAAAAAAAAAACCTTGAGAGAACCCAGGCTCTGAACTAGAGGCCGGATTTACAGTAACTGTAAGGTATAAATGTATGAATGTCTCTAAACAGACTTTAGATACGAACCTGTGATAAAATCATGCTTGAACAAACTACTTGTCTTGTCTAGAAATTTGATGCAGAATTTTGTTATGTGCTTTATAAGTGCTAATAAACTGGCAATATCCTATCCATGCTAATTAGCAAGTTAATAGATAGAATTGAGCCCTAAACTAAAGTGTCACCCAAAGTTCTTGTCTGGGTTCAACTACTTCATCATCATGCATGTTTTTAATATTCATAGTGGCATTCAAATATTATATGTGCTGCTATTTTATGTTTAGTGTCAACATCCTACTGAAAATCAGCTTTGCCATGAAACACAAACTTCACAAAAGCAACATTATTCTTTTATTTATCATAATACCCCAGTATTCATCTATAATGATACCCATCTGGATGTAAAATGTAACCAGCCTACAGTAATTTCGCTGGCATGTGACCTTATATTCATGTAGAGCAGAGAGCAGCTCATGATGTCTACTGTGTCATTGACCCATCATAATCTAGGCGTTTAAGTCGCTATATATAGAGCTTTGGGCAAGACGGCAGTCTGCTGCTGGCAAAAAGCTAAGAAAAATGTCAGAGAGACGGATAAAAAGGATCGACGACAAGGCCACAAATATGCCCTTATGCTTAAAATAACCCAGAACTTTCTTGTGTGAGAGGACGTCTGATCGTATCCCTAACACATCTGATGGTTTACACCCTGTGCTGCTTTAAATACTTCGAAATCCTGGGTGTGATGTTGAAACTCAGACTGCCTGTTTATGCCGTGAATAGTAACAGGAAAAACAACTAATTCACATGAACTTCAAAAACAAGATTAAAGTCATTAACATCACTTGAATTCATGAGGTACAGGACCAAAGATTTGTGGGTGGGTTTTCCCTAAATATATACACCACACAAAGGTGCATCTAAATTCTCACGCACAAATCAACAGAAAACAAGACGTGCGCTTCTGATGTGGCATTTCCTTCCTATATATGCAATCGAAACAAATCAGTACAAAGATCTAAGCATTGTGACATTTCCCTGAAAAAAGTTACGTAACATAAGAAATTTAGTCTTGAAGTGAGTTCATGCTTAAAACAAGAAAAAAAAGTTATTTTTTTCTCATTTTAAGGATGAACACGATTGATTTTAACATATTTATCAGAAAACACTAAATTTCCTATGTCATCTTGAATCTCAAGTAAGCATATTGAGTTAAGAATGTCTGTATATTCTACCCTATCTCACGACCAATTCGTACAAATTTGTACGAGTGATCAAAAAGTGGCTAATTCGTACGACCCCTTTTGTACGAATTCATACGATTTGTCTAAACCTACGTGAAGGTTAGGTTTAGGGGCGGGGTCAGGGGTAGGTCATTCGTACGAATTCATACGAATTGGCCAATTTGTAAAATATGTACGATTTAACAAAATCGTATTAATTTGTACGAATGAGGTCGTATGAATTGTTACGAATTAGCCACCTCGTAAAATTTGTACGAATTCCCGTTGGTATATTCCTAGACAGCAACATAGTGTCGGGCCAGATCTGGCCCACGTCTGGTACGTGTGGATTCCACGTGTACCAGATTTGGTCCGGATCTGGGCCGCCACTTTCTAGATGTCTTCAAAACGTACAGAGAAAATCGTTTTTTTTGCGATGTTTGAGACCACAGCCTTTTAATAGCTGCTTTTAATAAGTACCTTCATCATCACATGCAGGAGTGATTATGATTACAGAAGTAGTGGTAGTTGAATTAAAACAGTTTTGGATGCAATGTCAGACTAAAATCTGTCTTACCTTGGGACCAGCAAGTCCAGGTAGACCAGGTGGCCCAGGTTCACCCTGCAAGGGAAAGAAAATAAGTCTCTAGAATTAAATTTTGACATTTCCAATCTTCATTCAAACAGAATACTGTAAAGAGCTAAATCTGTTAATGATCACTTGAACATTCATGAGTAGATGCTAAAAGCAGATTTCTTACATTTGGTCCGGGTATTCCAGGTGGTCCCATTTCCCCTCTCTCTCCTGGGATTCCCTATAAGGCCACGATAGTTTGCATAAGCAAATATAATGTTTGGTAATCATTTAATGTAATATGATGTGGGTTTTTGTTTTAACCTTGCTTCCTTGAATTCCATAGCCATCTAAATCCAATGTGGAAAAGCCAGTGCCCTAAAGGAGATATCATTCCAGTCATTGCAGTTTCTGCTTTTAAACCTTTAAACACAACAACAGGAAAATAGAAAGTTTGAGACTCACTGTCGGTCCTGAAGGCCCCGGTGGCCCCATTTCTCCCTGTTAAAAGATTGGGGATGGAAAAAGTATACAAGCCATTGAATAATTTTTAATTCTAATGACAACGAAAATCTCAAAAATGTACCTACTTTGGGTCCTTCGAGTCCTCGCTCCCCCTTTTGTCCTGGTTCACCTGCTTCACCCTGTAAATGGAGAAATAAAATAATAACATAATGCTTTGAGAATATCAGAAAGTGTTCTTGATGTTTCACTCACATTCTGTCCATCTCGACCGGGCTCTCCAGCTGCCCCCTTCTCTCCTGGTTTCCCCTGGTGGACGAATAAATCATGACGGTAACACATTTGTCCAAACCTCCTGAGCCGCTAATAATTCTACTCGCACCAGTAACAATAAGTCTACTTACAGGTTTACCATCAGGGCCAGGAGGTCCTTCTCTGCCTTTCTCCCCTCTGAAGCCCTGCGTTCAAACAGTGAAGAGTTAAATATGTGTTTTAATCAATTAACAATCCAAAAGACCTCAGGAAGTTTGTGTGTCCATCAGTTGAAAAATGCCTCACCATAGGCCCGGGTAGACCAGGCAGACCAGGCTTACCACTGGGACAATCGCAACCTTCTAGAGCAAGAGAGCGATCCGAAGGACACTGGAGATACAAAACATTGCACATAAACACAAACGAAATACACCAATCCACAATAAAAAAAAGAATATTTGAATTTTTTACATTTAGG
Source organism: Pimephales promelas (assembly GCF_016745375.1). The sequence continues at coordinate 1,652,499 of NW_024121210.1, read as the reverse complement.
CTAGAATAGTTAGGCTTTGTAACTTACCCTGTCATCATCCTGTAACAAACACAGAAACATAAATTAAAGTGTGAAGGAAATTAATGGTGGCAGATAAACACTAGACGGACACGTTCCTGGTCCTGAAACAACATTGCTATCAACCAATTAGATTAGAAGGTTCATTTAGGATTTGAGTTAAAGGAGTAGTTCACTTTTTTTTTTAAATGATAATTTGCTCACCCCCACGTCATCCAAGATGTCCACGTCTTTCTTTCTTCAGTCGAAAACATTCCAGGATTTTCTCCTTATAATGGACTTCAATGGGAACCAAACGGTCCAAGGTCCAAATGAGAGTTTCAGTGCAGCTTCAAAGGGCTTTAAACAACACCAGACGATGAATAAGGGTCTTATCTAGGACCCTTCGATTCATGACTCGAAAAAAGATTCGTTCATTTTGATGAACGAGTTCGAACAGAAGAGTCACGAACGCTCATCACAGAACAGAGCAAGACGAGCATTTGTGCTTATAAAACAAACTTTTTGATTTATTTTTTAAATGAGCGATCGTTTCGCTAGATAAGACCATTATTCATCGTCTGGTGTCGTTTAAAGCCCTTTGAAGCTGCACTAAAAACTCTCATTTGGACCTTGAACCGTTTGGTTCCCATTAAAGTCCATTATATGCAGAAAATCCTGGAATGTTTTCATCAAAAACCTTAATTTCTTTTCGACTGAAGAAAGAAAGACGTGGATAACTGTATTGTATGGCGGAATACCACAGAAAGTGCTTGGGAGCACTTCGACTCGGCGCAGTAATATCATCACTCGTGAAAAGTGATTTTATTACTGCGCCGAGTCGAAGTGCTCCCAAGCACTTTCTGTGGTATTCCGCCATACAATATAGTTATCCAATTTACACGCATAGAAAAGCACAACGTTTTATTTTGTGTCACCGTCCTAGGCCTCGAGTACCTGTATTTAAATAGGGAAAACGTGGAGGTGTTTGGCCGCTTCTCTGCTTGGCCCATGTTGAATGAACTGGGCTAGTTAAGTGCTATCAAAGTGTCTCACGCGTAAGAGAGACGAGAAAGGTATGCATCAACTCATCTTAGTTAAGGGAATAACATAGTTTAATATGAAAAAACGGTGGAATATCCCTTTAAGGGGTAGAAATAAGGTTAAGGCTATGATTGTTGAATAGGAATGTTGTTCCAGAACTAGCAAAGTATGCCGAACCATGTTGTACATGACAAGTAGTGTGGCTGATAACATTACGGTCTTACCACAGAGTAAATTTCACAAGCTGTCTCTCGCTCACTTTGCTGGGGGTCACAGTAGAGCCGTAACTTCTGCAGCACAATCTGATAAAGCAGCACCAGACACCACAGAAATGTAATGATCTGATCTGAATATTGTGACAGCAAACTACCAGTCTACTGATCATTTTAATTTGGCACGTTAAAACTTGTGATCAGCCAGGTGTCAAAAAGAGTTGGGAACACTCACAGGGACTGTAGTCTCGATACTGACTTTCTTGGCCACCTGAGTCTTTCCGTTAATGTAGATAGGAACAACTGGATCTAGGAGCTGCTCCTCCACGTACGCGCCATCTACGAAACAAGTGATGCGTTTGGGTTTCACCAAGAACTTCAGCTGGTGCCAATCCGTGTCAAAGAGCCTCTATGGAGACATAAATCATAGTGTTACAATTCAATTGTTAAGTTGTGATGCATTAACCCTTGTGCTGCATTAGATTTTTAACACCGTTGAGTGCATTAAGGACCAAAAATGGCCACATATTAAACATTGCGTAAAATATTATATATTATTATTATTATTTTCCACTTTTACCAAGTTAAATCTTTTAACCAGCATCAGTCCTCATCATAACTACCAAAAATGTATTCAATTTCAGGATTTTAACCCTTTAATTACCAGTTTTGTTTGCGAAACCATCGATTTGTATAAGAGGAAAAAACACAAAAATTCAATTATTTTCAATAAACTAAATGCAAAGAGAAAACTTTAGATTTGGATTATCACAGTCCCACTTTGCAAAAAATCCCACTTAGCGCGTTAGAGACCAAAAATGGCCACCTATTAAACATTGCCTATTGCCTAAAATAAGGTGCATTTCCACCCATAGGGAATAAATATGTAGTGACGTCATCTGGTGGAATACACTATATAATGCAAATATAATGCTTTTGCTTTAAAATGAAAGGATGTTTGTGCAAAAATCATGTTTCATGTATTACTGACAGCCTCCGATTTAAACAACGTTTTAATGGGTTTCAATGGGCCATTTTTGGTCTTTATGGTGCTGAGTGTTACTATTTGATCTACACAGTGTGTGTTATACATATTTTGCAAAATGGGATCACATTTTTTACATGTATCCAAAAAGTCACAATTTTGCCAAATTTCATACCATTTGCATTAAAACAGCCAAAATGGTCAAAGAAATTAAACTGCAAAAGACCAAAAATGTCCCCAATGCAGCATAAGGGTTAAATAATGTTTCTGGGTCCTCTACTCCGTTTCAAGTAAAAATAGTATCTCAACAGCACTTTATGAACATTATTCATTTATAAGGGTTATTTCACTGGGATGCATGCAGCCAGTGTTGATCTTAAAAGCGACTCAAAAATTTCTCAGACCTTGATCCCTCTGTCATTAAAAATGACTGTCTGCTCTTTCTTCAGAGTGCTTGTGCAGGAGAAAGTGACAGATTTGTCTGGTCCGTTCACAGTCACAGCGATCTGCTTAACTCCGTCCTGTGATAACACCCTCAAGAGGTCAAACTTCATCCAGTGAGCTGGGTTTTTCAAGCGTAGAGTTGCCACAAACACAAAAGCTGGTGGAAGTCCTTCTGGAAAGATCTCCCTGTGAGGAACATCAGGTGTAGGTCAGAGTAGGCTGAATATCTAACCGCAGGAACATCTCATTTACATCACATGGACATAATTCAAGCATGTGCAAGAATCTATAAATTGCAAAGCAAAAATCACCTGGTGTCATGAGTGATGTCCATGCGAGGGCTGAGCTGTGAGGCTCTCTCCGATATCAAGGAGCCCTGAACTTTCTGAGCCCCCTGCTCGATCTTCATCAGGCTCATTAAATCAAAGCCTTTCTGATCGTTCACTGTCCCGGGGATTCGCGTCGGACACACTGATTCTGTGAATGAGAGAATTCAGCCACTCAATTCACAGACACTTCACAGCCTCTAGTTGCACTTCAACTGTTGTGTTTGATAACCAGACAACCATAACAGAATAAGAATGATCGAATTTAAAGGAGTAGTTCACTTTAAAAAAAAAAACTTTTGCTGATAATTTACTCACCCCCATGTCATCCAAGATGTCCAGTTCATTCTTTCTTCAGTCGAAAAGAAATTCTTTTTGTGGTTTTTTGAAAAACCTGAAAACTGAAAACCTTCCAGGATTTTTCTCCATATAATGGACTTCAATGGGAACCAAACGGTTCAAGGTCCAAAAGACAGTTTTAGTGCAAACTGTTCAAAGGGCTTTAAACGATTTCAGACGATTAATAAGGGTCTTATCAAGTGAAACGATCGCTCATTTCAAAAAAAAAAAGAAAAGAAGTTTAAGTTTTATAAGCTCGCCTTGCTCTGTTCTGTAATGCGCGTTCGTGACTCTCCCGTTCGAACTCGTTTATCAAAATGAACAAATCTTTTTTTCGTGTCATTTTGTTCATTCAACGAACGAAACGAATGAGTTGACTCAGGAAAAGATTTGTTCATTTTGATGAACGAGTTCGACTAGGAGAGTCACTAACGCGCATCACAGAACAGAGTAAGGTGACCATTTGAGCTTATAAAACTCAAAGGGGAACTGTGTTACATTTTTTTAAAAATGAGCGTTTCGCTTGATAAGACCCTTATTCATCGTCTGAAATCGTTTAAAGCCCTTTCAACAGTTTGCAGTTTGCACTGAAACTCTCATTTGGACCTTGGACCGTTTGGTTCCCATTGAAGTCCATTATATGGAGAAAAATGCTGGAATGTTTTCATCAAAAACCTTAATTTCTTTTCGACTGAAGAAAGACATGGACATGGATATCTTAGATGACATGGGGGTCAGTAAATTATCAGCAAGTTTTTTTTAAAAGTGAACTACTCCTTTAATGAGACCTCTTTAATATCTCAGGTTTGTCCTAAACAGCAATGAGATTAAATGGAGAATAAATGTGGACTTCTCAGGATACTTTTCAGAAGAGATCTCAACACAAAGTCTGGGATAAACTCAAGATTTCACATCAAATTCTTCCAAAACCAAATTAGCAGCTATCCACATTAATTTGATTACTACACTCGTTTTTTGTTCCTCATAAGGAATTTCAGGAAAAACATCTGAGACAAAGTTGATGATTTAAAATAAGTCGTAACTAAGAACTCCAAGTCTCTCCAGCTATGAAAGAGCAACAGTTGAGCAATAAAAAGGAAACAAATCAACACACAGTGACCAAAAAAAAAAAACAGAAAACCAGTGCGTAACCACATATGCATTAAAAAGATCACTAGTCAAGGGTCTGTATTACATCCTGTCATGGCAGATGATGACCAAGTCTCTCAAATGTATTGGGCCTCAAGTTTATGTCCCAGTAATGGTTATAAAAAATATGCTCCAAAGTCAAGCACGACTCACCCTCGCATAGTTTCTGCTCCATCAGGTCCCATATGCTTGCAATAGATTTGTAGTCCTCCACGTGTAGCACGTAAGTAGAGGCTGGCTTGTTGGCCACGGACACCAACTCAGAGTTCGTGATCTCACTTCCCACACCGACTGCAAACAGAACAATATTTTGTGCCCTGGCCTCTATTGCAGCGTCCTCGACGTCATCCTGTGAACGTCCATCGGTGAGCACCACGGCGATGCGGTTTCTGGGAGACTTGGAGGTGTGGTCGGGCATCCCGAAGACGTGGTCCGTGGCAAACTTGATGGCACGGCCAGTCCTCGTGTTGCCTCCCAGGTACGAGATGGAGGTGATGGCCTTGACCAGTTCCTGGCCGTTCTGATGCTTTCCCAGAGGAATCTCCAGGCGAGGGGTGTCACTGTACTGGATAACCGCCACCTGAGTGTGCCTGGTGCTCACGTCAAAGCCACTGGTGATGTTGATGAGCCAGCGCTTGGCTGTTTCAAAGTTGGGGAGCCCCAAGCTTGAGGAGCCATCGATGATGAACGCAAGGTCATTGGGGGTTGTGCTACAACCTGCAAACCCAGGAAAACATTTGCCCATAGAGTCCACATACACACAGTTCTAGTGAAGACATGTAGCCTACATTTGTCCATCTCAATTAATCAATGTCAAGAGTTGCTCAATTTAACTGAATTCACCCTACAGTGTGTCAACAAAAGAATGACTTAATACGTATTACTGAAGTAATTTACTTAAGTGTATTCACTAACATTTATGCATTTGGCAGACACTTTTCTCCAAAGCGACTTACATTGCATGCAAGGTAGAGGGAATGCGCGTGACGTCACCGTCGGCTGTGTTTGTTTTCAGCGTGAATGCCGCGAAAAACAAAGACATACAACAGTGGGAAAGAGCTTTGCGATTGAATGTACAACTAGATTTGACAAAAAATCGGAGCTATATTTCTACAGACTGCTATAGAAAGAGGAGCAAATGGATCGCTGCAATTCACAGAAACAGCTGGACTCCAGTCAGCGAAGGTGGATTCGCAGTTATCATTAACATTATATAGCATAGATAAATAACGCTGATATAAGTGATCACCCGGATTTAGACCTAGCTGCTACCTATATATTGTATTTATATAAAGCGTTCACTGGCAAATTTCCAAATGTTTAGGTCTATATTGCTTTTATTTCCCCGGTGTCGAAATCAGGCAAACATAAATGTCAGGGAACACGATTCCTGGCTGCATGTCAATATCCATGGATCACTGGATCTTTAGTAAGTTGTAAGGAACACTATATTGATCCAACATTTAGATTAATTGACAAAATTATTCGTTTTAGTCGCATTTTCTCCTATTAAATCCAGTCACGCAGCAGATCTTTTGCCACTCAGTCAGGCTGAGGGGGATTGTTCCGGCGGGAAAGTGATGTCAATGCATTCCCTCTATACATGTACATTTATCAGTTCATGTATTCCCTAAAATTGAACCCTTGACATTGCTACTGCAATGATCTCCTGTGTGAGCTACACATTCCTCAAGAGTGTCACTTTAATGACCATTTATATTGTTCAAATGTTCAATGATTCAAACCATGTGACTAATATATCATGAAGAATAGGATAACAAACCAGCTTGAGTGTCCTCTTGCTGGAACCCACTGATGTACGGCAACAAAACACAAACGACCAGTGAACAAAACCTCCATGTCCTCATGGTATGCCAACTAGAAGCCACGAAGAAGGTAGAAAATCCTGTCCGGAAATTTTATGTTAATATATAATTATCAATATATGTAATGAGCATCCTCTGAATCATTCCTTTTTCATTCATTATTTAAAATTAAATTGTAAATGCTCAATGTAAAGACATACTGCAGAAGTGCAATGATGTTATTTTAACAAATGCATCCAAAAACTATGGAGTTACCATGATTTCCCATGTTATATTTTTTAGTAATACCATGGTCCTTGGAAAAGTTAAATTGAGAGAACATAAAAACATTTCAATAAACAAGTAAAAACTTAAATCTCTCACCAACAACGTGAGTCCTGGATATCCAGAGGTTTAAAAAGTCAGTCACCACCAATTAACACGTTACAAGGCAACAACTACAAATGCTCTCAGAACTGACGTGAAGTAAAGTCCAGTGCGCAGATGGTACAGCCAAAGACTATTTTATATCTACACCCAGTGACGTACAGCCTTCCCTGGGCAGAATGAAAGAGCGACAGGCATCAGAGAGAGGGAGGAGTACGGGTTTAACCCTCCACAAAACCATCTTCAAAGAAAGTCAGGCCAAATGGCTCCAAGCCTCCAATCTCAAGGCCCGTGCCACAAATAGCACAGTCCAAAAAGTCTTTATTTTCTCTGCCGTCATGCATTGAGTTATTTAGTTGAGTCCATTGACATTACATTAACATCATGTCTGTGCAATGTCTTTTGTGTTAAAGCAAAGAATATGTCTTTATTCTTCCAGTAGCACATAGTTTGTTTCCATCTGTTTAGGCCAGATACTTAAACACAGATGTTGGTACCTTCCTTTGAATCCCAATACTGTGAAAAGAAAAACTCCTAGGGGACCACCGTCGTTCTCTATTGGGCCGTTTATGAATGAAAATATGTTTAGCACATCTAACCACATTATACCTGGTCAAGGAATATGTACCTGTGAGTTGCTTTGCTAAACGTCCCTGTGTATATATTTATACACCACAGAATTGTACACATATCCGCTGTTCAAACACATTTATATATTAACACAGCTATTTTGGATCAAAGGTGGGCCTCTACCAGAGGAATCACATTAGACAAAAATAGAGAAGACATAAACAACTCAACTGAACTGAAGCATGTGAGTTTAGTTTAATGGTGTGTAGTGTTTTTAATATGATGTAATGACGCTGAACTACAATGCTTTTGTTGTGTCAAAGGATCTAGGGTGGAAAAGCACTGGAAATGAATGATATAATATCTCAAGAATGAAGGAGGAATGTTTCTGCTTGTCCTTAAAGTCAATGAAATGGTGGTATTGGTGATTGTGACATTTGCATAGTGTTGTTAACTCTACCTGGTCTTGAAGTTGAAACTTAGAAGCAGAGTGCTTGTTGAAAAATGGATATCATGTCACGGCTATACAATGTAGCCCTCTAGTGGACGGAGTGGTCTTTACACTGAGTACATACTTGCATAACTAAATCCTGGGCTCGGGAACCCCTAGTGGTTCAAAGTGATTCGAAAAATTACTTGTGTGCTTTTAAATTTCATTTTTTTAAACTTTAAATATCCCTAAAATCATACACAGTCTTCATGTCATGACGTCATCAATTTAGAGCTAAATGTCTGGGTTTTGTATTTATGAGAAAACTAAGCTTGTGTTTGATGTAATTTATTATTGTAACATTTCATTGTATTTTGTTACATTAGCATTTCATAAATACATGTAGCCACTATATCGAATTACTCCATAACAAATGTACATTTCGAGCTGCCGAATGAGAAACTTTAAGGGTGAGTTTAGGACCCTGCGACCCATAAGATATGAAGAGTGGGTGGAGTCACTGATGATTGACAGGATATTCTGGAGGCACGGCAGGCGAGTAATCTGGCGAAACTGACCACAGCCACACCGTCACACTACAGACGGCGAATTTTAACGAAATTCCGCCCCAACTCGGGAATTTCATCGCGTTTTGATGCCGAAATATTGTCCAGAAAGCACCACCCATGGACTTCTATCTCTGATAATCGTGTTTGAGAGCTGATAATGATGAAGATGAAGCTGCGAGCGGCGGGAGGCGAAAATCACCGATGCGACTTGAATTCCGTTAACGGAACCGAACGGGAGAGCGGCGGCACCGGAGCGGCTCCGCTCGACAAGGAGACGGTGTTCGAGTGGTTCGGTTTACAGCTGAACCCTGCCGGGCGCGTGGAGCTGCTTTGCGGGCTGTTACATATGTGTCAGCCGCTAGAGCTGCGCTTCTTCGGCGCCTGTCTGGAGGATCTGGCCCGGAGAGATTTCAGCGTCCTGCGGGACTTCGAGATTCGGGCCAACTGCCCCGCTGATCTAGAGGGGCTGGTGGACGTAAGCGACCCCGTGGTGCTGTCAAAACTGCTTGTTTATTTGTCTTTGCTGGGATCCAAGAGCAGGGAATGCGCCGGGATTCTCTTCAGGACGTTGAGTCGAATGGACGCGGGGATGTGCGGGGCTTTACCGGAGCCGGAGAGTGTGGACCAACTGCGGCTGCTCTTCATGATGGGCTCGTTACACCCGGCGTTCAGTTTCCATCAGCGGGTCGAGTTGCGTGCGCAGTTGGACAGACTCCAAAAATGGGTGTGTGATATTTACCTCAAAATCCACTTGCATTACACATTACGTGGTTAAAATACTATAGTAATTTAATGTTGCGATCACGTTCCCCAAATTATACGATGGCAGATGGAAGTACCACCCCTACAGAAAAGTCGTGTGACAGTGATTGTTACCAGGGTACATTAGAGGGTAAGACTATGGTACTTTGAGATATAGATATACGTTACACATACATTTAGTACCGGTCGAAAGTTTGGTAACATTACTAATATACACTCACCTAAACAGGATTATTAGGAACACCTGTTCAATCATTCATTAATGCAATTATCTAATCAACCAATCACATGGCAGTTGCTTCAATGCATTTCGGTGTGGTCCTGGTCAAGACAATCTCCTGAACTCCAAACTGAATGTCAGAATGACGTATTTCACAATCTGCTCAGTTATTGGGATTTTCACGCTCTACCATTTCTAGGGTTTACAAAGAATGGTGTGAAAAGGGAAACATTTCCAGTATATGGCAGGGCAAAAATGCCTTGTTGATGCGAGAGGTCAGAGGAGAATGGGCCGACTGATTCAAGCTGATAGAAGAGCAACTTTGACTGAAATAACAACTCGTTACAACCGAGGTATGCAGCAAAGCATTTGTGAAGCCACAACATTCACAACCTTGAGGCGGATGGGCTACAACAGCTGAAGACCCCACCGCGTACCACTCATCTCCACTACAAATAGGAAAAAGATTGGAAAAATGTTGCCTGGTCTGATGAGTCTCGATTTCTGTTGAGACATTCAGATGGTAGAGTCAGAATTTGGCGTAAACAGAATGAAAACATGGATGCCTTGTTACCACTGTGCAGGCTGGTGGTGGTGGTGTAATGGTGTGGGGGATGTTTTCTTGGCACACTTTAGGCCCCTTAGTGCCAATTGGGCATTGTTTAAATGCCACGGCCTACCTGAGCATTGTGTCTGACCATGTCCATCCCTTTATGGCCACCATGTCCCCATCCTCTGATGGCTACCTCCAGCAGGATAATGCACCATGTCACAAAGCTTGAATCATTAAATTGGTTTCTTGAACATGACATTGAGTTCACTGTACTAAAATGGCCCCCACAGTCACCAGATCAACCCAATAGAGCATCGTTGGGATGTGGCGGGCCAACATTTCTAAAGAATGCTTTCAACACCTTGTTGAATCAATGCCACGTAGAATTAAGGCAGTTCTGAAGGCGAAAGGGGGTCAAACACAGTATTAGTATGGTGTTCCTAATAATCCTTTAGGTGAGTGTATATACAAATACATAAGGGCCTAGCAGCATTACTATTTTTTTTTTTAAAGAAGTCTCTTATGCTCATCATGCCTGCATTTATTTGATAAAAAAATACAGAAAAAAACTAATATTATGAAATACTTGCACAATTGAAATGGTTTTCTATTTTAATATACTTAAACTATAATTTATTTCTGTGATACAAAGCTGAATTTACAGCAACATTACTCCAGTCTTCAGTGTCACACGATCCTTTAGAAATCACTCTAATATGCTAATTTGCTGCTCTGTTGTTATCAGTTGGAAACAGTTGTGCTGCTTAATATTTTTTTTGGAACCTGTGATTTTTTTTCTTTCTTTTTTTCAGGATTATTTGAGGAATAACAGCAATTATTTAAAATACGAATGCACACAATAACAATATAAATCTTTATTATCACTTTTTATTTACACACTTTACACACCTTGCTTGATAAAAGTAGCCTATTAATTTATTTTTAAAAAAAGAAAGAAAAAATTACTGACCCCAAATTTAATGGTATTGTATATTGTTACAAAAGATTTCTATTTTGAATAAATGCTGCTTTATTTTTTTTCTTCTTTTTTTTTTTTATTTTTACTTTTGATTAATCAAAGAGTCCTGAAAAAAGGTTATCACAGGTTATAAAAAAAATATTAAGCAGCAGAACTGTTTCCAACGATGATAATAAAACAGTATTATAACGATTTCTGATAGACACTGAAGACAGGAGTAATGGCTGATGAAATTTCAGCTTTCATCACAGAAATAAATTATATTTTAAAGTAAATTAAAATACAATATTATATTAAATTTTAATAATATTTCACAATATATGTATTTTTGAAAAATGCAGGCTATAAATGCAAACTTTAAACTGGTGTGTGTGTGTGTGTGTATATATTAAGGTATTTAAAAATTCACGAGTCATTGTATTTACATGGTACTCCAGGGAATATTATGGTACATGACCATGGTAGTAAGTAATATGATACTATTTCATATATTGTCAAAAGTTACTAATAAAAATGACCAAAACACTTAGAGAAGCATACACATACCATGGTGAACATTTTGAACCAATATGAATCATGTAAATATTTCAAGTCAGTAACAAAAAGTACCATAGTATAATTTGAACATGTTATGCCAATAGTACAGGCTACATAAAAATGCCATGGTGTTATCATGTGATGCTATCAGTGCTCCATGGTACTGCCACTTAAACTGACATCACCTGGCACATGAAACTGAATAAACTCTAGTGTGAAAAAGGAATGTGTGCTGGATTCCAGTTGGAATTTCTATCATACTTTCGAATCAATCCTAAAGGATCAAATAAGATCCTACTGGATAAACTGACACTCCTACAAGATTTCTCGATTATTTCTTAGTTTTTAGAGAGTCTCTTTGGATATTGTGCAATGCTTAATAAAGTTCTAAATGTTTTGTGCTGGAATGATGTCAGTTAAAGGAATCACATGGTTCCTGAAAGATTTTATTTACATTCCATTCCATTGGATGTTCCGCAGTTGCCTGTTCTTGTCTTATTGGGAGTTCTTGAAAGAAGAAGGTCTGTTTAGTTCTGTTGGAATTTTAATCTAAATTCCATCTCGGATTGTTTTCAGATGTTCCGAAGGATTCCTTTGTTTGTTTGTTTGTTTGTTTTTGACTAGGGAGAGCCAGAGTTGTGTCAGACATCAGGTGCTAATGTCAGATGTAAAGTGTCCCTCTTAAAGGGATAGTTCACCCAAAAATGAAAATGATGTCATTAATGACTCACCCTCATGTCGTCCCAAGCCTCCGTTCATCTTCGTAACACAGTTTAAGATATTTTAGATTTACTCCAAGAGCTTTCTGTCCCTCTATCGTAAATGTATGTATGGTATACTGTCCTTGTCCAGAAAGGAAATAAAGACATCATCAAAGTAGTCCATGTGACATCAGTGGGTTAGTTACAATGTTTTGAAGCATCGAAAATAAATTTTGCTCCAAAAATAACAAAAACTACTACTTTATTCAGTGTTGTATTGTATCGTCTTCCGGTTCTGTTATGGATCCGCGTTCAGTGATGCGGCTGACGTGTATCCGGTGCGGCTGAGCTTCGGTTACAGTCCGAGGGAGACGCACCAAACAATTTTCACAAACATAACTAAGGATTTCCACACAGTGGAAGACTTGCATTTTTTTTGTCCAGCCATATTTATTTGAAACCGAATAAGCTGACGCACCAGACACACGTCAGCAGCGTCACTGAACGCGAATCCACAACAGAACCGGAAGACAATACAATGCTGAATAAAGTCGTAGTTTTTGTTATTTTTGGACCAAAATGTATTTTCGATGCTTCGTAACATTGTAAATAACCCACTGATGTCATATGGACTATTTTAATGATGTCTTTATTTCGTTTCTGTCAGCAAAAATCTAGCACGTTCCCTTTTCCTTCTTGATAGGAATGTGGTATCTCAAATACACGAAGCCTTTAATCCAACACAACTAGGCATGATGGGACGTTTGCTTTGCTAAATTCATCCGTCTTATAGGCTTGTGGTTCAATGCTATCCTCCCTGATCTCCTTTGATCTCCATGTGAATGACTTTATTGTGGGCTTTGCGTTTCATAAATGAGGCCATGTGTGGGGTTTCTCCGTCGCACTCATTAGACTGAATCGGGTCTCCAAAATGACATTGTCCGTTTGTTTATGAATGTCTGTTGTTTGTTGCTGATGTCAAGTTGAGAATGATGTTAATGGTTTAAATGATGGCGATGAGTCGTGGACATGTATGCTTATGCTCAATTGATATAAAACTAGAGGAAACGATGGATCACTCGGTTCAATCAAATTAATTGACATATTTTGAATGACTGAATGTGAATGGCTTTTATTTGGTTTGATTGTGTAAGTGTCGCGCCTCATATGCAATGCTTTGATTTACGGCCCACATTTGGAAACCCGTCCACTAGGTGAATGTCAGGTTTCTAGATCAGTTGTTGTCAGATCGTGTTTTGTTTTTAAAAAACACCAACGAAATGTCTTGAAACTAGGAAATTATTAAACTTGTGATGCATCAATATATGGGCTATATGCTGTATATTGATTAACAGTTTATAACTGTACCTGAAGTATAATACACATTTTCTGTATACAATTTCAAAGTATTTGAGACGCAATGACATATGCTTGAGGTCAGGTGAATGCACCTTTAACCTGAGTCTTGTCACTTTAGACAAATGTTTTTGTTGGTTCCTTTACATAACTGTATATTAAAGGAGTAGTTCACTTTTAAGAAAACTTTTGCTGATAATTTACTCACCCCCATGTTATCCAAGATATCCATGTCTTTCTTTCTTCAGTCGAAAAGAAATTAAGGTTTTTGAAGAAAACATTCCAGGATTTTTCTCCATATAATGGACTTCAATGGGAACCAAACAGTTCAAGGTCCAAATGAGAGTTTCAGTGCAAACTGCAAACTGTTCAAAGGGCTTTAAACGATTCCAGATGATGAATAAGGGTCTTATCAAGCAAAATGATCGCTCATTTAATAAATAAATAACAAAGTTTAAGTTTTATAAACTCAAATGCTCTCCTTGTTCTGTTCTGTGATGTGCGTTCGTGACTCTGCTGTTCGAACTCGTTCATCAAAATGAACAAATCTTTTCCCGTGTCAACTCATTCATTTCATTCGTTGAATGAACCAAATGACACGGAAAAAAGATTCGTTCATTTTGATGAACGAGTTCGAACAGGAGAGTCACAAACATGCGTCACAGAACAGAACAAGACCCTTATTCATCGACTGGAATCGTTTAAAGCCCTTTGAACAGTTTGCACTGAAACTGTCTTTTGGACCTTGAACCGTTTGGTTCCCATTGAAGTCCATTAAATGGAGAAAAATCCTGGAATGTTTTCATCAAAAACCTTAATTTCTTTTCGACTGAAGAAAAAAAGACATGGATATCTTGGATGACATGGGGGTGAGTAAATTATCCGCAAAAGTTTTTTTAAAAGTGAATTACTCCTTTAAACAATCTTTTGTTTTGTTGAATTTTTGCTTTTAGTGTGGAACAGACAATAAACCTATGGTGTATATCAATTTATATATTATAAACTTGCGTCTATTTTCCTTTGTAGAAAGTGTGATGTTGGAAATGAATGTTTACTCACCTTTTTAACTAATTTTCTTTCGATGTGACAGAGCCAGTTTTCCAGGCCGGGGTTCCTCTGTCGACACCGGGAGAATGACGTAGACTGGACTCTTTGCAGCAACACCAGTCCACACCTCAGTGGCACGACGCAGAGGGAAGGTATCTCATCGTCGCATGTTGAAAAGCTTTTCAGCTTAAAGAAAAAGACACATTTGCAGCACTTTAACGATGATGTTCTTTGACGTTGCAGTGGTGCACATTGAGAAGATCATTCTGAAGGAGGTTACTATGGGAGGAGAAGGCAGGCTGTACAGCTTCGAGGTAAGTTCAGAAACCCCTCAGACGTTTCATTTAAAGAATCCTCCAGGTTTTTCACAGTTATGAAAAATGATTTAGAATGACATGCACCCATAGTTGTGTGTCATAACGGTAAGTAAAAGACTCCTAAGAAATCAAGAAAAGAAATGTTGCTTGGTCTACACAGAATTTACAGATTTCCACAGAATTCAAATGACTGCATTAATGAATTTGAGTTAAATTCGAATTTAAAATTCGACCCCTTTTATGGTATTTTAAAAGTTCCTAATTTTGTTTTGGAGGTCTCCTATTTTGCATGCATCCAAGGTCCAAAAAAAACTTACATTTTTGCATACACAGTATATGTTTTTTTCATAGTGTCTGAAACAGTTCAATAGAGGATTCAGTGTCTCTAAACCCCTCCTTTCCAAGAGCCTACTCTGCTCTGATTGGTCAGATCGCCCAGTCTGTAGGCCAAAACGTGGAAGTTACGTGGAGTTAGCATTTTAGCACTTCTGGTTCCCTCGCCCTAAAGTCTATGGGTTTTTTGAATGGGTTTTTGCTAAATCGCCTGAAATAAGGTCTGTGGTGAACAAAACCTCTAAACATTTTCACGTTTTTATCTATGGCATGAAACACACCAGTTATATATATGGATTAACTTGTAAAGATTATCTTGACAGACAAAACATGTTAGGGTCACAACTCTTTGTTGAACACAGATCTTATTTTTTGCGATTTTCCAAAAGTCTATGGGGAAAATGCATAGCTTTTCGATTGAGGGAACCCATGCGCCGCTAACTTACGAGTGGGGCTGCAACAAACGATTATTTTGATAATCGATTAATCTAACGACTATTACAACGATTAATCGACGATTATTTTGCTGGCTAATCAGTACGTTTGGAATAATTATTCAGCTTTTTCCAATTAGTTAAAACATTGAGTTATACATATTCTTGCAGAAAGCGTTTTTATTTTTGATGACAAAAATAAAGTGATAAAAATAACTATTATAATATATATTGTTATCGCGAATTCAAATTTCTCATATTGTGAAATAAGTTTGTAGTCGTATCAACAAATTTATTCCCAGCATAATCATTGCTAAATATAATAGTTTTAATCATTTTTAAAATACATTTTCTTTAGGCCACACAATAACAATAATTATTAGCTTGCCTCAATATATGCCAGAATTTTAATATTGCTGCATCCTTAATATTTGATGTATTTGAGTGGGCTTAGATTGCTATGGAAAAGATTAGGTTCAACATGAAATCAAAACGGACCCCGTTAACTTTCTTAATTCATATTCTTGGTGTTATTGTACATGTTTTTTTCAATACCAAGCCGCCCGGCCACATTCTGGTATGCCAACACCCACGTTTCACGATTTAGTCAATTCCCGATGGATAAAATCCCACACTACATTTTTTCCTCCTCATTGCACATCATGTTCCACTTGGAAATACGCTGTACAGTAAAGTTTGATTTTGAAACATTAGTTTTATATGTGCTAATGTGGTTGTTTAAAAGGAACATTGATGTTGCGTAGGTGCAGTGTGAATCAATTCACAGTTAATGTCTTTGTAGAAGCTGTTGTTTTAGATTTGCATACACGCTTTGCATTATTCATGGCGTTAAAAAGCCTTAAAATGAACGTGCACTCAGCCTCTATGGCTGCAGACATGTCCTGAAAGCTGAGCTTCGCTCTCGGCTGTGTACATGAGATTCCTGTCTCTCTGGGACAAGTCAGGAAACATGCAAAGCCTGAGCTGTAAACATCCGGTTGTTGATACAGAGCTGACAGCCTCACCAAAGAGGCTTTGGCTCGGCTCACAGTGAGAGTATGGACCTGTGCCAAAACAGTCAGAGAGAGAAAGAGAGAGAGAGAGAGAGAGAGAGGCCTGACTGAGAGAAGTGCTTTTCTTTTCCACTGCTTAATGTATCGTGTAATTTTCAGGGGTCAAAACTGCCTTGGAATCCTACAATACAGTTTTATAACAAAACCTACAATAAATATCCTGTAAAAATCTTTGTAGTGTACCAAGGAAAATATGAAACTAAGGAAAGCAAGATTAACATCTGGCATGTTTTGTTTGGCCTGTACTATAATTGTCTGACATATTTGATAAGTGAGAGAGGCATTTTTCCATTTTTAGTTTGAATAATGATCTATTTGGTCAACACAATTGACCTATGGCTAAGCCACGCCCTCAAACACGATGAGCCAATCACAGTGCGCAGCTAACCCAATACACTCGGACATTCTCATTGTTAGTCAGTTTCATTTGTTTGTTTTTTTGTCATTTTAAGTTTAAAATGGTCAACCAGTGTTTATGGGGTACAGATGTGGCTGGGCGACGGTGTGTATTTTTTTTACCCTTTCCCAAGCCATATCTCAACCGAGATAAGTGTCTGTTTTGGATTAAGTGATGCGGTAGACCTCAACACCAAGTAAATGTGGATAAATTAAACAAGGATGTCTACATCTGTTCTAAGTTAAATCAACAACATATTTGAACGTTATCTTTAAAATCTCTAACGTTAGCCAAATATTAGAAAACGTTAACGTTAGTTTCTAGCTGCGTTGTTATTAACATATCTGTAAATAACCGAGATAACAAATGTTAACAATGTTGTGCTGAATGATTTATGTAAATACTGTAACACCAAACGGTGATGGCAATGATATGAGGTTTATCACGTTTACACTGTGACCTGTACATGTTTGCCTGGAGCTGAAGTTTTCTTCAACAATAAAATTCTCAACAATAAAATTATTAATATAACCCTCCAATGCATAGTCAAGGCCCTTTAGGTGACTTCGAGATGATATATAATCTTTCTATCTCCAAAAATCACCAATTGCCTCCTGTGAAATATCTCCTACTGTGACAGCCCCGAATGTTGACCGTTTGTCCGAGGGAGTGGCTTAACATAAGGTCTATTGAATTCACAACCTATTATACTTTTGATATTGTGTCACATTTTCGAGTGAAACGGTATTTAATGAGAAAAAAAAATGAATCGCTTGGATTAACTAACTAGGCTTTGGTCATGCTGATGGACTGGTTTTAATATCAGTTTTTACATTGACCGCTAGAACCGCTCCTACAGCCGTACTCCTCAAGACAGGCATCTTTAGTTGTTGCGCTATAACTCGTTCTGGTTTGTTTTTTGAGCGTTGTTTTTTTTAGGATGCATAAACTAGTTCCACTATTAAAATGGCTTTGACAATTTCACTATTAATCAGGTCTTGTAAAAGGTCATGCTGAACTGTCTGCCTAAAAGTTACAGAGAGTGTGCGAGTGAAAATTGGCTTTGACAAGTAAATAAAACGTCTTTTGACTGTTGGTTTGGCATTATACAACCATTCCATTTCAGGGTCTAAATGTTCAGTGACAACAAATTCTTCATTTATTACAAATAAACAGAATTTCCATAACAGCCTGTCTGTTGGGCTGTTGTTCAGTTTTCATAACCTAAAGGTTGTTTGGGGCCGAAGTGGGATGGAGACGTATTGAGGACACAAGACTTTTGCTCTACTTTCCCCAGGATATATTAAAGAGATACTCCACTTTTTTTGGATATAGGCTCATTTTACAACTCCCCCCGGTTGAGTTTTACCGTTTTCGAATCCATTCAGCCGATTTTCTGCTATTTAGAAGAATATCAGTAACCAGACAGTTTCTGGTCTCATTGACTTCCATAGTAGGAAAAAAAATATACCATGGAAGTCAATGAGACCAGAAACTGTCTGGTTACTGATATTCTTCTAAATATCAGAAAATCGGCTGAATACATTCGAAAACGGTAAAACTCAACTGTTTAACTTAAAAAGCCTATTTCCAAAAAAAGTGGAGTATCCCTTTAAGATAGAAAACAGTGCTGACAGAGATTTGAAGTGTTTAAAATCACAATCTGTATGTAGGAATGTTTTCATCCACCTATTTTTATGCTCATTTGGGGATATTGTATCTATAACTGCTGGATGGAAACGCTCTAAAAGTGTGCTTAAAGACCTTATGCGTCCGAAAGCAAGATAGATTACAAATTTATTGCATTTCGTCTACGCGTTCTAAGAAACAAGGAATTTATCATATATGAAAATTAATATACAGTGTCTTTTCCCACTTTTCTTAGTTATTATAAGCGCCAGTTTATCAGGAACTGACGATTCTGTCCTCTTCAACTCACTGGATGGAAACTGTATTTTATTCGCAAATGTTTAAAAGTTATATTCGCAATTTTGGATGGTCACTTTTGTTGATATCATCATAAATTGCATAAATTTAGTGTTACTTCATATTGTTAAAGCTGCAGTCCGTAGCTTTTTTGTGGTTTAAAATGATCCAAAATACATATTTGAGAAAATACATAACCAGCCAGTGTCCAAAACTCTCTGCTTGCGTTAGCTCGATTCAAAACGGTAAGCTTGTAATAACGTTTTTAATTCCAGTGGTACTGGTGGATTTCAGCGGGAGTGTTTCGTTGCGTCATTTCGTCACATCTGTACACATAAAGAAGAGTCTCGGCTAGTATAAGCTATATTGCAGTATCCACATCCCAATCAGAAATCCCCATGGATCACCGTAAGACTGATTCTCCACCCTTTCCCAGGCTTAGCACTGAACCCTGACCACCTGTGTCTCGCCAAACCCTACGATTAAGACATCAGTATTCACTGGAGAAGCAGACCAAACCGCGTGCCAGCCCTTGTTAAGGCTAAAATATTTACTCTGTGCGATGGGCTACCCGGGTGTTGAAAGAGCCGGTTTGGAGTTACAGATAAACACTTCAGCACTTTCTCTGTTGTCTGAGATAGAGGAATTGCCGCAATTACAGACATCATCTAATCGAGTCTTTTTGAGTGGATATCTGGAACGGAATGGGACTTTCACAATGGCTGCAACTTATTTACACGTGTATTGTGTATTTCTACTGAAAACTAACAGTGAAAATAGTTCTCCTGTAAATCTACAAGGATGAAATGGCTTTAGATATTATCATTGTGTTTACAGTTAATGTTTTATATATATATATATATTAGGGGTGGCACGGTTCACAAAACCCACGGTTCGGTTTGTATCACGGTTTTAGGGTCACGGTTTTCGGTTCTGTACGGTTCTTGTTATTTTTTCTTTTAATCTTTAACACTCCAGAAATGTACTTCAGCATGTGATATATAGCTTAATTATCCACACTTTAGGATACAGTATTAAAAAAATATATATTATATTCATGCAATCATGCACAAACTGAATTTGACTCTTTGACTTTAAGCACATTTTGGGACTATCTCAGAGGAAAGCTATAGGTGAGATTTAGATACAGCAAGAGAGAAGAAATTGACATGCTTTTTGTTTATTTGGCAAAAAAAAGGAGAATGTGTATCACTATCTCTACAAGAACTTGTGCATTTTTATCACATAAATCTTATTTACACAAAGAAATTAACTTTCATGTATCAACTACTAACTTTTGTAGCTCTTACCAAAATTCTATCTTTTAAAAGAAAAATAGAGGAACTCTTAAAACACTGTCTTTTAAATGTCAATATACATGAAACCTCATTGCCTATAGATAATTAAGCTATAGCAATAGCAAAGGCCATAAACATAAAGTGAAATTTAAGTTCAACCTCAACACAAAAACAGTATCAACAATGCTTCTATTCCCAAAATGTGAGGGTACTTTTTTCCACTTAAAATTAAAGTGCAGGGTTTGGAAACGTATTACTGAAGCTCTTATCTATACATAAAGTGCCACTGTAGCGTTATATTAAAATATCATAACATGAAATCCAAAATGTTCCCACACACCGGACTTATACCATAGACTTATACGACGCTGGCGCATCCTCCAACTCCCTCATCTCTCCCACTTGCCATTTCTCCGCGTGCCGTGACCTGCAGCGCTCCATACTCCACTTTTACTGGCTTGTTTATTAACTTGAACCGGCGTTGCACAGAGCGATCCGTAATGACATCAAATACCGCGAAAGTGATGAATGCATACGGAGCCGACTCGCGCTAGATTGATGTTATTCACCGATCGCTCTATGCAGCGCCGGTCCAAGTCGAACAAGTTTATGTCGCGCGAAAAGAAAACACACGTCACATACGGGCACGAGGTTACATTGCGCATGCGTCGAACCGTGAGACGCACACGCGCTCCGAACCGAGACAAGCGAACCGAACGGTTCGGGTGTTTTTTCATGTACCGTGCCACCCCTAATATATATATATGTGTGTGTGTGTGTGTGTGTATGTATATTAATGATCCAACAGATACGCCAATTCTGCATCGTCAACCAGGTTTTGTGGATTTTTGTGGACGCCGTGATACATTTGCATAATGATTCTTTGATTAATAGAAAGGTCAAATGAACATTTATTTGAAATAAAAAATCACTTTTCATCAATTTAATGCATCCTTACTGAATAAGTATTGATTTCTTAAAAAAAAACAAAAAACAAAATCTTACTGTCCCCAATTTTTTTAACCATAGTGTAGGTTAAGATAAGTTTGAAAATAATAGACTTTAGTCTTTACCGATTTAAAAATATGTGAGTTATGCATGTTTAAATGTTCTTTTCAGTTCATCACAGAGACTTCGATTTCTTTCCTACGAAACGTTTGCATGAGCTAAAGCCTTGGGGAATTCATTTAAACCAGTTGAATGCTATCGGTTGAAATGCTGAGGCCAAAAAAAGTGCAGTGACCCAGTTTGGCAAGAATGGATCCTGGGCATACGCCCCATGCTGATGTCATTGTCTTTATTTAGGCTGGTTTAAATATTTCAGGTATGCCCATAATTCAATGGGAGATTCCATTCGAATATTTTTATTTACCTAACACACCATACGATTTGGAAATGAGCTAATAGTCTAAGAGCTCAAATGTTCTTCTCTTGCTGTAATGTCATTCCTGGAACCAAAAGGATTGGAATATTTGACAGAGGACATTGTGAAGAAATCCATGTTAAGGCATTTGTGGCAAGTGGATAAGCACAGTTATTCATGTCTGGGTGAAACATGATGAGCTTTGGGGAATCCAAGTAAAAGATTCATTATGTTCAGACCGATGACAGCAATACTAGTCTATTCTCACGAGCTTCTCTTCTTTTGCAGGTGACATGGTCAGACTCTTCATCTACTGCGGTCACCAAAACTCACCGTGAGTTGGAGGATTTTCTTTTAAAGGTGAGCAGAGAGACAGGTCTTTGGTGCTGTATTTTGTGTTTGTTTAGTCTCGTGGATCTGGCGCACATACCAGTGTGCCAACCAGTCGGGCAAGATGCCACCTGGCCAGATCAGCAGGGACGTTCATCTGTTTCGGTTTCTGTTTCCCTCTCTTTGGGTCTGTTCAAAACAGAATACTAGCATCCTGTGTGCTTCAGTGTTATTTTAGTATTATTTACATTAGGGATGCACGATAAATCGGACAGCATATCGGTATCGGCCGATATATGTTTATTTTTAATGTTATCGTTATCGGCCTGGTAAGAAAATGTGGCCGATATATTAAAACCGATAAATAATGTATTATTCCCTTCAGCTGAGACACTTGTTGAGAACTGTTTATGTTTTTGAATTTCTTGAAATATGAGTGAAATCTCTTAAAAAAATGAAAATCTGGTTCGGGACAACATGAGAGCAACGCAAATCTGTCATATCGGCTATACAACACTATGATGAGAACATCATTATAATTGTGTGCTTGGGATGTGGATTTAATGAGACTTTTGTTTTTGTAATCAGGCTCTCAAAAAAATTAGATAAAATTTTTTATTTAAGTTTATCGGCCGATATATCGGCTTTCAAATATAAAGAATTATCGGTATCGGCCAAAATTTTCATATCGTTGCATGATAATTTACATACAGTATTTATTCATATTTTTAATTGGCTTTTATTTTTATTTTTTCATTCTTAATTTTAATTTTAGTTCAGGTTTTAGTAATTTTGTTGCATGCTTTTTTTTTGTACTTTTGTTATTAGTTTCAGATAGCTATTTTTTAGTACCTCAATTTAACTTTTTTTTTTCAATTAACTGCCAAGGAAACTTTCGTTTCAGTTTTTCATCCAATATTTGTTTTTGTTTTTCATTTCAGATTTTCGTTTTAGTCAACAATAACAACACTGATGTACTGCATACTGTGTGTGTGTACTTGTTTAACCTACATCGTGGGGACCATCCAGCGGTCCCTACGAGAGAAACATAACATACTAAATAATGCTTATTTGAAAATGTTGAAGTGCAGATAGTTTTCTGGGATGGGTAGGTTTAGGGTTGGGGTTAGGGGATGGAATATATCCATCCATATGTGTGTGTGTAAATTACATTACAAGAGAAATTACATTCTAATCAAATTATTGAATCAAGACTCAAGATATTACACTGGAAATGGAGGGTCAGGTCGGGCACATTGCATTGTAGGATACAGTTTTCCACCACAGTGTGGTTTGGTTGTGCACAGCAAATTTTGTCTAACATAGATAGTTGGGTCATCTGGTTATTCTCTACATTATGTACAGATAATTCTCACATTCATAATGTGCACGGTATTCATTTTGTATACTGCAAATGTAGTTTGGTACTGGTAGTATGCCATTTCAAACAGCCAAACATTCAGTTTTTTGCCTTATTTGGCATTTTACCTCCTGTTTAGCTGTAGACAATGTAAAGTGAGGTAAAATAATGCCTAAAACAATCCCTCTTTCTCTCTAGCTTCCTAAGGAGCAGAGCCCAGATGGCTTTGAGAAGGGCATCGTCAGATTACTCAGTCGTGGAGATCAATGTGAATCAAGAGAACTGGAGAGGAACCTCAGGTGAATCTCATTTTGTTGAGCGAATGATGGGGAACATTACTTTTAATCGGAACATGTTAAAAAAGGTCCTTCCCTTTGCTTTGGCTCTCTATCTTTTCCAGAACGGAACGCTTGTACATGTTATTGTTCAATTTGAAGCACTATTCGCTCTCATTACCCGGATTGCAACATTGTGTCGGCCCAGATCTGGATTCCACGTGTACCGGATCTGAACCGACACTTTGTTGCTGTGTGTGTTTAATCACATTATTGCCTGCATTTAGCCATGCATATATTGTATTTTATATTTAATGAATTGATTAATTTGAAATTACGAGAGCATTGGTTTTATTAGTTTCAATGTTTGAATGATATAGAAGGATGCAGATGGTTTTAAATTCTTCAGCGATTGAAGATTTGATGAACCAAATTGTTAAAGGGAATCAGTAGCTACGTTTACATGGACATAATAGAATTGAAATCAATACGATTGATGAATCCGATCAAGGTGTTTACATGAATGATAAATAAAGTGATCGGGTTGATTTGCGCGTTTATATGTCACAAGATTCAAATCGGAATTGATTTTTTGACATGCGCACACTGTACAAATATGCCACTGTTATTACGCTATTTCAACGTCCTTGCACATGCGCAGTCTAGTTTCGTTTTTCAATCCGATCAAGTGTTTACATGTTCTCTCGCTCGGATTACAAAAGGAGTAAACCACCCCTTTCAATCCGATTGAAATTCTAGTCGGATCGAGCTCAATCGGATCGATTAAGGTGTTTACATGAAGGGTTTTTAGTCCGATTGAGCAGTCAATCCGATTAAAAGGGTCCATGTAAACGCAGCTAGTGTTCAATGTTGTTGTTTTTTTGTCACATGTAACAAAGTGTCCTTGTCAAGTCCCTGAACACATGGTAGTATTTGGGTCAGTAACACTGATGTCATGACCAGAGGGGATTCTACTTCCTGTAGCACAGTTTAGATGCGGTCACAGATTGTGCAAGATGTTGTTTTACTATTTTAAAAAGCTTTACCTCTCTCTTGTTGGTTTGCAGGGAGAAGTTCCTGTCTTTATCGCAGGATGTCCTTCAGAGATGTGATGTTTCCAGGTTCTTCCTGTCTGATGCTTCTGTACTGCCATGTAACCACTGTGAGGAACCTTCTCACTGGCCAATCAGAAAATGTTATCAGTTGATGATTAATGTTAAAATGACCAAATCTGTCCTGATCTCTCTTTGTGATGCTAACCCGTCTGCTCCTCTCTGCAGGTACCAGTGCGCCCGTGACCAGAATCCATCAGCCTGAACGTGGTTTCTCTGAGGACTGCTCCGAGACTTCCAGCCTAGAGGAGGGTGAGCGATCCAGACCTGTCAGATCTGCCCTAGAAACACACGCCAGCACCATTACACTGTACTGACTGCTGCAATCTCATCGCTGTCGTTTCTCTTTCACAGATGGAGAGGCTTACAGTGTCAGAGCTGCGGGACTGAGGTAGACCTTCATTAAATAAATTTGGATTTTTATTCAGCAAATATGCATTCAATTGATCAAAAGAAGAGATGGAAAAGACAGACATAATGTTATAGAAAATATATACCTATGTGCATGATCTGTGTTCCTCTCGTGTAGTAATCAGCGCTCTGAATGCCAGAGGAGAGGAAACTGTGAGCAGAATGGAGAGAGAGTTTGGAAGAAAGAAACTGAATTGGAACAGGTGAGTCTGTGAAATTGTTTCTCGCTCTCATAGTGCTTCTGCAGCATGTAAACTGTCTATAATGAAATGCTTTAGTGTATCCTATAATTCAATGTACTCAAATTCCATTTCCATAAGTTAATAATGAACTGGGAAGAATCACTTTTTGATTGGACTGTCAAAAGGTCTTCTTTTTTCTTTTAACATGAGGACAGGGCGCTACTCACCGAATTTAACTTGAAACCTAATGAACTAATGTGATTACAATGCAGCATACTACTTCATAGTGTAAACTGTTTTGCATACTATTTTAAAGTAACAAATAAAGTACAGACACAGTTGGTCATTCTAACAATTTGAGGTAATTTATTTTGAGGTATGTTGTGCTCACACACTCTTGTTCTGTCTCTGCAGAGCTGCACCAGTGACCGAAGAATCTTCACAGCTGGACAGAAGAACAAAGGAAGATCAGCTGGAAAAAGGTACACACACACACACACTGTCATTTCTTTAATTTTCGTTCTACTTGTTTGCAGATTGTAATGTTGATCTGGTTTTTGTGTCTTAACTGAGATAACATTTTGAAATTGGTCAATGTACGGGATAAAAACCCAACGATTCAAAGGGGTAGTTCACTTTTGAAAAAACGTTTTGCTGATAATTTACTCACCCCCATGTCATCCAAGATATCCATGTCTTTCTTTCTTCAGTCGAAAAGAAATTAAGGTTTTTGATTAAAACATTCCAGGATTTTTTCCATATAATCGACTTCAATGGGAACCAAACGGTTCAAGGTCCAAAAGATACTTTCAGTGCAAACTGCAAACTGTTCAAAGGGCTTTAAACAATTCCAGACGATGAATAAGGGTCTTGTCAAGCAAAACAATCGCTCATTTAATAAATAAATAACAAAGTTTAAGTTTTATAAGCTCAAATGGTCGCCTTGCTCTGTTCTGTGATGCACGTTTGTGACTCTCCTGTTCGAACTCGTTCATCAAAATGAACGAATCTTTTTCCGGTGTCAAAATTGACTCGGAAAAAGATTTGTTCATTTTGATGTTTTTTGATTCATCGTCTGGAATCGTTTAAAGCCCTTTGAACTGTTTGCAGTTTGTACTGAAAGTGTCTTTTGGACCTTGAACCGTTTGATTCCCACTGAAGTCCATTATATGGAGAAAAATGCTGGAATGTTTCATCAAAAACCTTAATTTCTTTTCGACTGAAGAAAGAAAGACGTGGACATCTTGGATGACATGGGGGTGAGTAAATTATCAGCAAAAGTTTTTTGAAAAGTGAACTACTCCTTTAAGACAGTTTCTTGTACTCACTGATGCAGCAGGAGTGTATGGTCATCATGGCTGCTGTACCACTGTTGTATGTTTTCAGGGATCGAGGACGACGAGTCGCTGGTGTCAAGAGTTCTAAACCTTCGGCAGCACTGATGATCAACCAGGCAGCTTGTAAAGGTGTTTGTGCCATGGCTAGAAAAAGTCATCCGTGCATCTCTAAATACATCACACATGCATGTATTACCACCTCACTGTGACCTACAACTTTGTGTTCTCCTGTTGTTTGGTTTCTAGACACCGGGAGGGACCGGTATGGGGACACGTCATCAGAGAGCTCAAACTCAGTGCCGTCAAGCCCTGTTCACCAGAAGAGCCTGGAGGACCAAGGTGCGTTACCTTTTTTTACACACATTATATTTTTGGCCTTTTTATGCCTTTATTGGAGAGGACAGTATTCATACTATACTAGGCTTAGATGAGTGAATGTGTTCTAGGGCTGCAACGTCGACAATAAAAACATAATCATGAAGATATTTTTATCGAAGATATTTTTTTCCATAATCATGAAGGCTTACAAAAGGAGATGTTAGGAATAATATCATGGCAGTTACTTTTTCTTTTTCATTCTGTAAATTAAAAGGTGAATGAGAACATCTCTGTCAACTCAATTCTCATGTAAAAAAAACTATTGTAATTTTATATCTATAATAATGGTTTGCAGATTAATATTTGACCCTTTTTGTGTCCTGAAGTAATGACCCTTTTTCTGTTTCAGTTCTATGAAAAGCAGTGGGCTTATTAAACAATGCTTAGAGAGCATTTGTGTGTGATTTGAGTTCAACTTAAAGAGAATGACCTGTTTAGTTGGCTCTAAGTTCATTAAAACCACTATTTCAAAAGCTGAACTGATTTTCTTTTTTTATATTATAGTAAGAATATGTATAACTCAATGTTTTAACTGATTGAAAAAGCTGGATAATAGTTCCAAACTTACTGATTAGCTGGCAAAATAATCGACGATTAGTTGATTAATCGTTCTAATAATCGTTAGATTAATCGATTATCAAAATAATCGTTTGTTGCAGCCCTAATCTGTTCCTTTAACCATTGGTCACATCCTCTAGAAAGTAATTTGATTTAAAAATTCTAATCTGTTGTCATATACTGTAGGTTGATACCTTTATTAAATGATTGACATTTTTAATTTGTTTAAACTCGTGTCTATTCAGATACGGAGAGTCAGTCGGATAACTCGGCCCAGGAACCAGCTGAAAAGACTCACCCCGCCAAAGGCGTTGGCGGGAAAGCGGTTGCCATGGTGAATCCATTAGTTGCCGAGCCCCAGAACGTCCCTCAGCCTCCTTCAGTGGTGGAGTTGGCACTGACCGCGTGCCTCCCCTACTCCCTGCAGTACAACACTACCCAGAGCGACACTGGCACTGGGCAGGGCAAGATAACCATCACCATCCCACTGGGCCAAGACCCGGGAACATCATCAGCCAGCGCTCAACCACTGCAGCAGCCACCGCTGGGGGCGTTCAGTGTCCTCCCGGCCAGCCATTGTCCTCTACAGCCCGCCAACGCCACAACCAACAATCCTGTCAAAACAAACGCCAAGTCCTCCGTTACCGCCAGCGCCAGTGCCAGTTCCTGCACTCTCTCCAATAGCCAAGTACCGTGTGCACCCACAAGTGTACCCACGCACACCCCGGGGCCGGGCCCCCTACCGGCCCCCGCGGTCACACACAGCACCGCTCAGAGCGATTCCTTGTCCTACATCAACAGCTCCAGTCTGCCGGTTACCCCACAGGCGTGCGGGATGCAGCAGGGGGGCTGCAACTCTTGCGGCTGTCGAGGCACCTGTGGGGGCAACGGCACCCATCAGACACCCGGCTACTTCCTGCCGCCCCAACCTACCCGTCAGATCTTTGGGCCTCCGCCCACCTTCTTCCACCTCCCTCCGTCTCTATGCAACAGCTTCCCCGCCCAGGGTCATCAGAATAACGGGACGCCTATGTCCTTCTACACCCACAGTGGTCCCCATACAGCGTTCCTCCACGCTCACTCGGATCACATGATGGCATCGCAGGCGGGCTACAGCCTGCCTCAGATGCCTCCCTTCCGTCGCTTTTACCCTCCCGTCTTCCCGCCGGTCGGCCTGATGTCTGGCGGAACCAACATGAAGAAGAATAACAACGTGTCCTGCTATAACTGCGGCATGAGCGGACATTACGCTCAAGACTGCAAGCAACCGTCCAACGACGCCGGGGTTACAGGTACGATGATGCGGGTAACGCTCTACACAAGTATGCAAAGACAGATGTAATTTTTCTTTTGCACATTCCAATTTGCAATTTTTTGCGTATCATCTCCGTTATCTGCTCGTGTATTTATAAAATGTTGAAAAAAATTAATTACTTGGAAATTATAATAAAGTATAAATATTAGAATACAACCAGAAAATACTGGAAATGTGTATGCTGTATTAAAAAAAAAGACAGCTTCTATGGTTTATAGTAGGGCTGCTGTATTATGGAAAAAAATCATAATCACGATTATTTTGGTCAATATTGACATCGCGATTGTTGGTGAGTGATTTGATCAAAGTCTTGTAATTTTTAAATCTCAGTAAAATTTCACAATTCAGCAAAAACTATACTAGGTTAACTAATGTAGCCGAGTAAAAGCTCCTTAACGGTTCCAGAAGACAAGACAAGTGCAACAGAACAAAAATTCGAATGAAATAAACAGTGCTTTAAGTTTTTCAGGAGGATGTATTGGTATTCAGAGAAACAACCTACAACAGAGAATAAAGAAATCAAATGTAAAATACATTAACTGCATAGTCTTCACTGTACTTATAATAATCCTTATTAAAGCTACAAAAATAATTCATTCAAGAGCACTGAGTGATTTTATCACTGTCATTTGTTTGATTAACATTAACGGCACTGACTGAAGCAGTAATGTTTAAGCAGTAACCGCTGTTTACATTCACTTAAAGGGTACATATCATGCTTTTAAATCATTCATTTTTACTTATAAATCATACCGTTGTGGTCTATATAAAGCATAACTGCAATGCTTGGGTCTGAATTCCTCATTATTATAGCTCCACAGGCCCCTTTTCTGATGTGCGTCTTTGAGCGATCCGTTTCAAAGCGGCCCCTTTAAATAAAATGCAGTTGCGTCTTTCCCCGCCCGCTCTCCAGGTCGCTGAGTTCACACTCAGTTCAACTCCCCACGTTCGGCCATTATTGTAGTTTGATAAGAGATATACGATTATATACTATAGCTTCAAAGAACATTTTTAGTCACTCGTTAACAAAATGTCAACAACAGAAGACATGTCCATCAAGCCTTACATATTCGAGCCAGAGCGAGCGAGTTGATAAAGACGAACCTGCAGAACAACGTCTTCATGTGGATCTATTGGTATGTGAGTTAACTGTTTTGTGTTATTAGTGAAAGTCGACTATTTCTCTTGTTAAAACAAGCACACTGACAAGATAAATGACTACGGTCCAATCTTACCACAAACAATCTGCATTAATAATAATATAATAACTTGCGTGTAGAAAAGCATCAGAAAACACAGCAGCTAAATAATTGAAGGAATTAACCCCTCATTCAGACAGAAGTCGATCGGCAAACCCTTCTTTATACTGGCGGAGGTTGTTGAAGTGGGGATCCTTGAAGTGCTTCAGGTCACTACATCCAACAACCGAACATTTTGACTTGCCCTCTCGTAACTTCTGCATCATTGAGCTCGGACTACAAAATCGGAGCGAGAAATAATAATGGCGGATTGCTCGAAGTGTTGGGCCGGTAGTCGATGTCCTTATTTGGCAGTTCCGCTGCAAATACAGTGACGTGATACTTCAAAAAACGTCATAGAGAACAGAAAAATCTGAACAGGTTGAAAAATATGACCAAAACAAAATATATAGATATAAACGAAGCACCTGAAGAGAATACTTTCATCTTTTCTGTACTTATAAACACTCCAAATATACAACAAAATGCATTTAAGGGCTAAAAAAGTGGAATTTGCATGATATGTCCCCTTTAAAGGAGTAGTTCACTTTAAAAAAAAAAAATTTGCTGATAATTTACTCACCCCCATGTCATCCAAGATGTCCATGTCTTTCTGTCTTAAGTCGAAAAGAAATTAAGGTTTTTGATGAAAACATTCCAAGATTTCAGAGTCCATATAATGGACTTCATTGGGAACCAAACGGTTCAAGGTCCAAATGAGAGTTTCAGTGCAGCTTCAAAGGGCTTTAAACGACACCAGACGATGAATTAGGGTCTTATAGGACAGATATCAAATATAAGCATCACTGCATGAACTACACAGTCCGAACTATTTGCACAGGCTACTTCCAGTACTCAGTAGTGCTGTCTGTGCTTTGTGTCCACATATTTGCTTTTTAGCGCTCATACTGATACACGTCTGTATGTTTCAGGTGGTTTCCGGCTGAAGTATGTTGCCCCAAACACCTCAGAAGCTCTTGACAAAACCGATTGACAGAAAGCAGGGGACCAAAGCCCTGCCAGCCAGCGACTCCAGAGACCCTTTAGATAGAGTTTTGTTCTGTTTGTATAAGCTCTGGAGAGGTTTGCTTTAAAAAAGAAAAAAAAAGAGCCAATGCAAATGACAGATGGCAAGACAAGTTGCTAAACATAATGAGTTCTCTTAGAAATTAAATGATCTTAATGTTATAGTTTAAATAGGACGGATTGTAAGAGGAGTTTTGTTTCAGGTTCAGAATAGTTTATTGTTGTCCGAAGGATTTTATTCAAGCTATTTCGCTCTAATTAGCAGCGTCTGGCCAAGTTAATGAGAAAAGGAAACTTACTTGAGTCCTGTAGTGCAGTATTTTTTAGTTTTAGTTTTTTCCGACACGGGTGAATCTTTATAGGCTTTTATACATGCTACGGGAGAAAACGACAAGGAAAAAAATACTGCAAAGGAATATTTTGGAAGTTCTTGTTTTGTTATTGAAGATATGCATTCTCTTTCTGATGGCAGAAAGGACGTTTTTGAGGGCTTCTAATGATGCTCTTACAACATTATGCGCTGCTGGTTTGCCCTGTTCTCCTTCTCAACGCGATGCACTACAACTGTTGTTCTCTGAAAAATGTGAGTCGGGTGTTTGAAATGCACTGAAATAGCCAGATCTGCAAGACTGCCTCTCATTCACACCTCTGACCACTAGAGGCCGCCATAGTTACTCATATCAGTTACTCAGTCGCCCCTCAAGTTGTTCCAAACCTGTATGAGTTTCTTTCTTCTGTTGAACACAAAAGATTTTTTGAAGACTGTTGGTAACCTGACCGTTGACATCCGTAGTATTTATTTTTGATTACCAACATCCGTTAGAATATCATCTTTTGTGTTCAACAAAAGAAAGAAACTCATACAGGTTTTGGAACAACTATTGAGTTTTGGGCGAACTATCCCTTTAAAGGGATAGTTCACTCTGAAATTCATTTTTGGTATGTTTTATCTTGCCTCAAGGGCATCCAAGATGTAGGTGTCTTTGTTTCCGCAATAGTTTCAATTTTGATATTTTTATGTCTAACCGTTCTTGTCTGTCAGATATAATGCAGGACTATGGTCACCACCTCAAAGAGCATGCACAGAGAATTCCAAATTAAACATGATTTAATGACTCGTAAATGTAAGTACACATCGATGGCCTAAGACACGAAACGAGCGGTTTGTGTGAGAAAGCGAATAGTATTTATATAGTTTTTACCTCGTTACCTCAGCCATGTCCAAGTACTCTGAGGGCGCGGGCGCTTTGTGGCTGTGGTAAAAACGATATAAATACTGTTCGTTTTCTCACACAAACCGCTCGTTTCGTGTCTTAGGCCATCGATGTGTACTTACATTTACGAATCATTAAATCATGTTTAATTTGGACTTCTCTGTGCATGCACTTTGAGGTGGTGACCATAGTCCTGCATTATATCTGACAGACAAGAACGGTTTGACCTAAAAATCTCAAAATTGAAACTACTGCGGAAACAACGACACCTACATCTTGGATGCCCTTGAGGTAAGCTAAAACATACCAAAAATGAATTTCAAAGTGAACTATCCCTTTAAGACTTGAGTCCGACAAAATTCTTCATCCATGTTCATCCTAAGCCTAAAGCACTGTAATTCCACACAAGTTACTTTCTAACAAAGAAAAAAAAGTTATTGTTAATGCGGGACAGCTTTGAGCATCCATAATATCTTGCTTGTGTCTGCGAATTGTCAAAGAACCAAAAGGCGAACATTTGTGCCTATTGCCATGCAAGCAGCTGGAAGTGTGTTGGAAATAATTTCAAGTCTTAATTCTTTGTGTTTAAAGTACATATTTAAAATTACAAAGTTGTATTTCTGAAATCATATTGCAGTTTTGCCAAAGCAGCCCTAACCTTTTTTTTTATATATATAAATATATACAAATATATATATATATAAGGAGATTTGGCATGTTTGTATTGAGAAAAATACATTAAAGGATTTTATTTTGATATTTTCATGAGATTTTGCTGAAGGGCTCAAGGCCTTTAATTGCTTGTCCAGGAGTTTTTAGCACATTTATGGTTCGTAACATGCGGTGGAGTAGACGAGTCGCTTTCCACAACAGTGTTGCAGGTTTTTAAATGTGCTTTCATTCGGTTTGGTAAATTGTTACTAATCTGTA
The DNA here is from genome assembly GCF_016745375.1 of Pimephales promelas. The sequence continues at coordinate 1,619,280 of NW_024121210.1, read as the reverse complement.
AATAGACTCAAAAGGGAGTTAACTACTCGAGGTTCAAACCATGTCGACTGTATTCGTTACACTTTTTATAGATTTATGAAGCTGTACTGTATGGATGAGGTTTGATATCTGCCTCCGAGTTTACGTTTACTGTATTTCATATGTAAATGTTGATTAATCTGTTCTGAGAGGTCAAATTAATCTGATCACGTTTGCATTTTTTGGCAAATTGATCATTTCTGTCAAGAAATTAGCAATAAATATTTAAAAAAGACATTTTGTGGTGTTGCTCCTGATTTGAAATCATGTCATGTGATGCATCATGCTTTGTGGGTAGATTACTTACAAATTGTAGTCGGTTACTGACTTTTTTAGTGATGTTGTGGGACTCGAGACCGATTTCTGCTCTCTCCGACTCGTCTCGTACTTGTTCCTTCAAAGACTCTGTCTTGACTTGGACTCGACCCTTCAAAGACTCGGTCTTGACCCAGGCCACAGTGGGAGAAGAAGGACTCGTCATTTTCAGACCGAGTCCTCAAGGTTTTCTTTCAAGTGCATTTTTTATGTTCATATAAAACACACACACAACACATAACAACAACAATAATAAAATGCAATGTTGACAAGTATTATTTGAAAATGACATCCCATGGTGCAATGCAAAGATACTGCCGTCAGAGTCATCATGTCTTCAGTTGCTGCCTGGTGTAAGCGGCGCGAGTCTGCCATCATCAAATTCGCCTTTCAGAACCACAAACCGCTGGTGACCATAAACCTGCATTATATGACTGACAGACAACAAGAACGGTTTGACCTAAAAATATCAAAATTGAAAATAGAGCGGAAACAAAGACACCTACACCTTGGATGTCCTTGAGAAAAGCTTAAACATATCAAAATGCTCATAACAATTCCCAATCTAGCTTAGTCTGTAGGCCTAACTGTTGATCATTAACTGGGGGGGTGATATCATGAATATCAAAACTGATATGTCAGGACAAAATCTCGACTCTGACTTACTTCCTTGACTGGTCTTGACTCGGACTCGATTGTATTTAAAAATCAACGGACTCAGTCTTGACTCTAACTCGACTGTATTTAAAAAAATATCGGACTCGAACTCGACTGTATTTGAAAACCAACGGACTCGGACTCGACCATTCAAAGGCTCGGTCTTGACTCGAACTGACTAGGCCTATTTAAAAACCAACAGACTCGGTCTCGACCCTTCTTAGCCTCGGACTCGACTGTATTTAAAAACCAACGGATTCAGACTCGACGTTTCAAACACTCGGTCTTGACTCGAACTGACTGTATTTAAAAACCAACAGCCTCGGTCTTGACTCGGACTCGACTGCATTTAAAAACCAACGGACTCGGACTCGACGCTTCAAACACTCGTCTTGACTCTTGACTCGAACTGGACTGTATTTAAAAACCAACGGATTCGGACTCGACCCTTCATAGCCTCGGTCTTGACTGGACTCGACTGTATTTAAAAACCAACGGACTCAGACTCGACGCTTCAAACACTCGGTCTTGACTCGAACTGGACTGTATTTGAAAACCAACGGTCTCGGACTCGACTCTTCAAAGACTTGGTCTATGGCAAGCCGTTTTAGCTTTTATTCATCTCCAGGATATGAATTCTTGATAGCCTATCAACAATTACATTCTTGATATCAACAATTACATTTTTTTGATATCAAGAATTTAATTGTTGATATCAACAATTGAGTTGTGAAAATACAATTACAGATATCAGCAATTCAATTCTTGATATCAAGAATGATTAAAAGTTAAAACGGCTTGATTCGGCATAGGCGGTCTCGTCCAAATCACTACACATAACACACACAATTGGCTTTATGCACAGCTTCACTACTTCCTGAATTTCAGCCAGCTCCTTGTTTCCTGTCTGCCATTATTGGCCAAATTGATTAATTCAGGTGTGTCTGATTATTGTTGCCATGACAACTGAGGTCAGGCACACCTGGATTAATCAATTTGACCAATAATTGCAGACAGGAAACAAGAAGCTGGCTGAAGTTCAGGAAGTAGTGCAGCTGGGCATAAAGCCAATTGAGCCCACATGCTAATAGAGGCAACCATGGTGTCATTCTTTCTATTACATTATGGTTGGCTCATAAATGTACAAATAAAGACTCTATCTTAAAGATTTTTTCAAGTAGACACCTAAACATAGCCTCTTTAACATTAAAAAAGGTAAATAAATGCTATAAAAATATTTGGTATATAAGTGTTAACTGATGTTACTAATGAGACTATTTTGTACTCTTGCTGATTTCATTTATTTTATTAAATATACTTGACAGCAAAGTGGCGGTTTGAAATGTTTATTGCATTATGTGACATTCATTCTTAAACTAAAATATGAAGCAGTTTGCTAGTACTCCAATCTGAACAGTCATTTAAAGCCAGTTATGGCACGGTGTAATCAAAATTGTATCAGTTACGTGAAGATTTGAATCTGCGGTCAGGCGCTCATGCTGGAGTCTCAGGACCCATGAGCACGGCCAATGAGAAGAGAGGGATGATTAAACATTTCAATAGTCACGCAAGCTGCCTGTTCCTCATAAACAGTCAGATCCAGGGCATGTGTGTGTGTATAAACAGATGACCTGTGGTCTAATCCAAGATCATACATCATTCAGTGTGGATTACTTAGTGTTTATCCAGATTTTATTGAAATGAAAACTGACGTGGTTTGTTACAGACCTGGAATCCTGAAAATGTTTCTGTACATCGAGTCATCATAAATCATCAAAGCCGTCACTGACATTGCAGTGAATGTATTTCCAAAGTGCATCAAGGGGATGTCTTAGTCTCCAGGGGTCAAAGGTCAGGTTATTTCAGCAGTTTAGGTACAGTCATAGAGGTCATCGCAGTCATGGTGCTGGATGGCACAGTGATGTCTCTGAAGACAGGTTGAGACACAGAGGAAGAGGACGGTTTGTTCTGGTTCAGAGTCTCTATGATCATCTGTCTCATTTCTCGACTGGCATCGCCGCGGACAGCTAACAGGGCCACAATGTGTTCCTCTCTGATGAAAGAAGAAGACCTTATTTTTAGTCACTGGTAATGATAGATAAAGTTACCTAAAAGAGAAATTAATTGAGCTAAAATCAAAAGAATGAAACGAGAAACTATATTTTGCTTAAAGAAAATGGCCATTACCAATTTTTAGTCCCTCCAATTACTAATTACTGCAATGTGTCTGAATTTTCATTATTATATTTAAGTTTATTACTATTACTCTAATAGTAATGTACGTTTTTTTATTTATTAAATGATCATAATTAAAGGCAGTACAACAAATAGTACCATGATGTATAAATTATTTACAATATAGATAAGTCATCCTCATTTCTGTATTTGTTTATTGCTGTAATGTAAATGCCATTTATTTTACAATATAGTAATAAATGGTGGTTTTGATAATTGGTAATGATTGAGAATTATCACAGACATATCATCCAAATGCTAAAATGATCCTTAAAACAGGCTAGCGTAATTAAAATGAAATAAAATACAATTAAAAAAAATAAGATTCCTAGTCATTTTGGGGTAAAATATGACCAACACAAGACCTTTTCAGAGTTCTCACAAAACCTGTAATCTGTACAAGAACAGAACATGTGTTTTGACTGTAATGACGCCTGACCTGATGTCGGGATATTTGGACACTAGGGTGGACACCTCCAGGTAGAGCAGCGCAGGGTCGGTCAGTTTGAAGACCTCGGCGATGGCACTGATGGAGTCACACAGCCGGTCTGAATCTTCGCCCTGAACACACACAAATATGCTTCAAAACACACTCTTTAAAAAGCTGCTGATGACGTTACACGTTGTTACTATGATCAGTAGCAGTTCTGGCTTATTTGGTGCTGTGGGGAACGTTTTTAATGTTGTTTATAAGTCTATGTGGTATTTTTAATACTAACCATGTGCAAATTCATCAGTCAACACCATTCCTGAGTATTTTCTCTTTATAACTGCAGTGAACAAAAGACGTGGTGTTTCTGTCACAAACTAGCTTGTAACCAATCACGTCAGTGTGCCGGCATGCTTTAGCATATCATTAACACTGAACTATCAGGGGAGTCTCAAGAGAAGCCCGCATATCCCAGTATATGTTTCTGCTGATATGAAAAATGTATGATGTATATTAGGATGTTATGATAATGATTGTTTGAAGGCAGGTGTCTGACTCTGAGATGGCGAAAGCGGGAACATCGTTTGTGTGACATTAGCAACGCTGTTCGATAATGTGTCGAGCAAAAAGCTAATCATATTAATTACAGTTATGCTGGTGTGAGTGAGTGGAGGTGGGGCTAATTAGCATATTCATAGGACTTGAAAATCCTATCGAAATGTGTAGGCTACATGGAACTATTTGACGGGAACAGCGCCTGAGCAGCAGTGAAGCGGTTTCTGCGCCGTGTCTATTTTTGCTGCACTGCTCACGCTCAAATAAAGTGAAACCACACTTTTAATGAAAAAAAAAGGGTTTAAAAGTGCCCAAATTGCACATAATTTGCATGTTGTGTGTTTTAGCAAGAACTGGAGTAAGCGATGTCAATAAAAAACAAAAAAAAACAATTACCCATTTAAACTTGTTTTTATTGAGTTTGAGTAAAAGTATATGGTGTTTTATAATATATATATATATATATATATATACACTCACCGGCCACTTTATTAGGTACACCTGTCCAACTGCTCGTTAACACTTAATTTCTAAGCAACCAATCACATGGCGGCAACTCAGTGCATTTAGGCATGTAGACATGGTCAAGACAATCTCCTGCAGTTCAAACTGAGCATCAGTATGGGGAAGAAAGGTGATTTGAGTGACTTTGAACGTGGCATGATTGTTGGTGCCAGAAGGGCTGGTCTGAGTATTTCAGAAACTGCTAATCTACTGGGATTTTCACGCACAACCATCTCTAGGGTTTACAGAGAATGGTCCGAAAAAGAAAAAACATCCAGTGAGCGGCAGTTCTGTGGGCGGAAATGCCTTGTTGATGCCAGAGGTCAGAGGAGAATGGCCAGACTGGTTCGAGCTGATAGAAGGGCAACAGTGACTCAAATAACCACCCGTTACAACCAAGGTGGGCAGAAGAGCATCTCTGAACGCACAGTACGTCGAACTTTGAGGCAGATGGGCTACAGCAGCAGAAGACCACACCGGGTGCCACTCCTTTCAGCTAAGAACAGGAAACTGAGGCTACAATTTGCACAAGCTCATCGAAATTGGACAATAGAAGATTGGAAAAACGTTGCCTGGTCTGATGAGTCTCGATTTCTGCTGCGACATTCGGATGGTAGGGTCAGAATTTGGACGTCTACAACATGAAAGCATGGATCCATCCTGCCTTGTATCAACGGTTCAGGCTGGTGGTGGTGGTGTCATGGTGTGGGGAATATTTTCTTGGCACTCGTTGGGCCCCTTGGTACCAATTGAGCATCGTTGCAACGCCACAGCCTACCTGAGTATTGTTGCTGACCATGTCCATCCCTTTATGACCACAATGTACCCAACTTCTGATGGCTACTTTCAGCAGGATAATGCGCCATGTCATAAAGCTGGAATCATCTCAGACTGGTTTCTTGAACATGACAATGAGTTCGCTGTACTCAAATGGCCTCCACAGTCACCAGATCTCAATCCAATAGAGCATCTTTGGGATGTGCAGCCGACAAATCTGCGGCAACTGTGTGATGCCATCATGTCAATATGGACCAAACTCCCTGAGGAATGCTTCCAGCACCTTGTTGAATCTATGCCACGAAGAATTGAGGCAGTTCTGAAGGCAAAAGGGGGTCCAACCCGTTACTAGCATGGGGTACCTAATAAAGTGGTCGGTGAGTGTATATATATGTATATTATATTAGGGATGCACCGATATTAAAATTTTGGCCGATACCGATAACCGATAATTCTTTATATTTGAAAGCCGATAACGTATAATATATATAATATATCGGCCGATAAACTTAAATTCAAATTTTTATCTAATTTTGAGAGCCTGATTACAAAAACAAAAGTCTCACAATTAAATCCATGTCCATGTTATAGTGTTGTATAGCCGATATGACAGATTTGCGCTGCACATGTTGTACCGAACCGTATTTTCATTTTTTTAAGAGATTTCAATCATATTTCAAGAAATTCAAAAACATAAACAGTGCTCAACAAGTGTCTCAGCTGAAGGGAATAATACATTATTTATCGGCTTTAATATATCGGCCACATTTTCTTACCAGGCCGATAACGATAACATTAAAAATGAACATATATCGGCCGATACCGATATGCCGATATATCGTGCATCCCTAATATATATATATATATATATTTACCATAAATATTTGTGTTATTAAAAATAAAAAAGTGGTTAGAAAAATAAAATCAGAATCGGCAGGTCAAACTCAATGAAAATTGGAAATCGGCCCAAAAAATTGTAATCGGTGCAGCTCTAATTATAGTAAAGCATTCCAGAGACATCATTCAAAGTGTTTGTAGTTTTATTGTGAGACTCACAGCAGAAAGTTTCCTGAAGAGGAATTTGAACTGCTCCGCTTCTTTCATCATCCGGTCCGCTCCCTCCTTCCTTTCATCCGCATTCTTAAACGAGATGCGCTTCTGCATGATGGCTTTCAAATACTCCACCACCACCCGCCGATGAGCCTCACTCGTCATTTCCTGTTTAACACACGTGTTAAATCACTAAAAACACAATAACATTACTATATATACTGTGCAAAAGTTTAGCATTAGTAAAGTTTTTTTTTACAGAAATTACTACTTTTGTTCAGCGAGGATGCATTAAATTGATAAAAAGTGACAGTTAAGACATTTATAATGTTCTCATTATCACCTTTCTATTCATCAAAGAATCCTTAAAAAGGGTACCGTGGTTTTCACATAATTACATAGCAGCACAACTGTTTTCAAAATTTAGAATTAGAGCCAGACTGATATTATCGGCCAACATTAGGCATTTTCCAAACTATCGGTATCGGCAGTTATAATGGCCGATAAATGAATATTTCAAAAATAAAATAAAAAACGGACGAAACACGCTTGAACCATGTCATGAGTGTTGTGTTGGAGTTGTATAGATTGTCCACCAGAGGGCACTCTACACCGTTCCTGTTGGCAACACTCGTTGAGTTGGTCATTGCTTGAATAACAATTAAAAGAACATCCCCATCAGTTCTCTAAACTCAAATAAGCATGACAAAATTTGTGACTATCATGTCCAGTTTAAATAAATAAATAAATAAAATATCGGCCGATATATCGGAATATCGGATTTTAAAACCCCAAAATATTTGTATCGGCCTTCAAAATCCTTTATCGGTCGGGCTCTATTGAGAATAATCAGAAATGTTTCTTAAGCAGCAAATCTGCATATTATACTGATTGCTGAAAGCTTATGTGACACTGAAGACTGGAGTAATGATGCTGAAAATTTTCACACCATACCTGTATTTTTCATCTTTCAAAAACATGAAAAATAATCCCTTAAAGGATAGAGATACATGATATTTGATCACATCAGCATTATGACAAACAAGACGACACTTATTCTGCAAGGTTTTAGTGCGCAAACCTGACTATACGGCTTTTTAATTTTGGAAAAGTCGTTAAAGTAGTCTTCCACCGTCACACAGATGGTGTCTACAGCATGAGAGCCTGCCAACCACTTCCGGGTCAGCAGTTCATTAAGATGATGCTGTCGAGAGAGTGAGAAACAGTCAAAATTTAGCATGTTTATCCCAATCACTACACCTTAACAACTGACCGTACACGACAAGAGCGCATTTACCTCCAAATCCAAGAAGACTTCATCTAGCAGGAACTGGCAGCCCTCTTTGGCCACATCATTCAGGAGCTTATCTATGGTGGCGTCGTTCTGAGTGCTTTCAGTCGACTGAGAGTACTTCCTTTTCAGGCTGTTTATAGACTCCCTGAAAACAAACATTGAAATTAATTAAAACATTAGCTTGGTTCATTAGCAGTCTATTATAGACGATCAAGATATGTGAGGGATAAATGACGATGAGCCGTTGAATTATTAGAAAATAATGAGTCTGTGCGTCTCTCAACAGTGTACGGCAGCAGCGTCTCTGCTAATAGCGAAACTGTAAGTGTATTTGCTTCAAGAACAGTGGCGTTATTACCTCACTAGTGAGAGATGTCATGCAGCTTTTAACTATTTTACTGATAAAATCATCAGAGCAGCGCTGACAAGTGTGTGTCCATAATGTATTGTCTGTGTGTGTTTGTGTGAGTGGGAGACAACTAAGAACGCTCGTCAACCAATCAGATTCAAGCATTCATCAGCCGCATAGACAAAAACAATGCATTATTTTCACTATTCGTCGATTGCGAACTGCTCTAAAACAACAAAGCATGCAGAACGCACAACTATGCCCCATTTTGACAATGAAACGTACATCGCTCGCATTTATTTCATTAAATCATCACATTTTACAGTTTAAGAGTCACATTAGGCTGTATTGTGATTTTTTTTTACGTCCTTAAATTAAGATATCATAAAGCCATTTTAAAATACCACATTTAAGACTTTTTTTACCTTAAATTTGATCAAACTGAATTTAACACTTCTTAAAGGAGTAGTTCACTTTTAAAAAAAAACTTTTGCTGATAATTTACTCACCCCCATGTCATCCAAGATGTCCATGTCTTTCTTTCTTCAGTCGAAAAAGAAATTAAGGTTTCTGATGAAAACATTCCAGGATTTTTCTCCATATAATGGACTTCAATGGGTGAGTCATTTCGTTCATTTCATTTCATTTTGATGAACGAGTTCGAACAGGAGAGTCACGAACGCGCGTCAGAACAAGAGCAAGGCGAGCATTTGTGCTCATAAAATGTAAAAATTTTTATTTATTTTTTAAATGGCCGATCGTTTCGCTAGATAAGACCCTTATTCATCGTCTGGTGTCGTATAAAGCCCTTTGAAGCTGCACTGAAACTGTCTTTTGGACCTTGAACCGTTTGGTTCCCAATGAAGTCCATTAAATGGAGAAAAATGCTGGAATGTTTTCATCAAAAACCTTAATTTCTTTTCGACTGAAGAAAGAAAGACATGGACATCTTGGATGACATGGGGGTGAGTAAATTATCAGCAAAAGTGAACTACTCCTTTAAGGACCAGTTGGGTCTGAATTGGGAGTATTAAATAATGCAATCTGTCACTTAAAAAAACAAAAACAATAAATGATTAAGACACACTCACTTGAAGGTTTGACAGTTGTTGATGATGGCAATCATGTACTGAACGTAGCACTGCGGAAGCTTACGATCTTTCAGATGTTCCTCCTTATAGGCGATCGCCTCCTCTCGGTACCTGAATACACATGTCCGCAGGGTGAAAGTGTGCCTGTTACTGCGCTAACACAATAATAACAAACGGTGGGAAAAAAACAAAGAAAATGGGTAGTTTGAGATCACAATACCTTACAAGGAATGAGTTCATCTGCTTCAGACAGACTTTCAGCACCTGCTCTTTAAAGGTCTCGTTGATCTGAGCGGCCACCTGGAGGTTCTGCTCAAACATCTGAGGATAAAGAGAGACATTTCAATGAAAAGACCTTATGCGAGTGGGTGCATGAAAGTATGAGGTCAGATAGAAGTTGTTGTACCTGGAAGACAATAGCAGGTAAGGTGGTCTGGTAGTAGCCGTTCTGGTCGCCCTCAGGCTCTGTCTCCTTCTGCCAGTCTTTCTTATCAGTTTCCAGAGCTTTGCGCAGCCAGCCTGTGATGTTTGACTAGAGAAATGGGAAAAAATAAAGACTTTCTGAACTGACAATGCACGGCCACGCACAATATTCAGTGCTGGGTAGATTGATCATAAATAGTGGTCCACTAATGAATACAAATTACAAGAAAAATATAGTTAGCAACTTAAAGGGATAGTTCACTTTGAAATTAATTTTTGATATGTTTTATCTTGCCTCAAGGGCATCCAAGATGTAGGTGTCGTTGTTTCCGAAGTAGTTTCAATTTTGATATTTTTAGGGCAAACCGTTCATGTCTATCAGTCATATAATGGAGGTCTATGGTCACCACCTCTATGGTCACCACCTCAAACAGTTGGTTTGACCATACATATATCAAAAATGAAACTACTGCAGAAACAAAGACACCTACATCTTGGATGCCCTTGAGGTAAGCTAAAGCATACCAAAAATTAATTCAAAGTGAACTATCCCTTTAATCAATTACATTACATCTGACTACCGTACTTTTAGATTACTTTTGACTTTACTTTTATCCTAAACTTGTTTATCACATACATTTGAATAAGATAATCTTTTACATGTATGTCATTTTTGAAATCAGATTACATATAATAAAGTTACTTCCCAGCACAGACAATATTTCAAAAGAACAAACTCTAAAATTAAAGGCTTATAATGAAGAATTTTTAAGCCGGTGCTGCAGACTTGAGGAACTCACAGTGAACGTCTTGAGGTATTTGCCCAGCAAATCATCCACCACTTTATCAGGCAACAGCGGCTCCAACTTCTTGACGTCACACTCAGGCTGCAGATTAGGATCCCCCATCATATCCACACTGCCAAAGACACACAAATGCGCATGAATTACACCTGGTTCTGCTCTTTGTCAATGTCAGAGAAATGGCTTTACTCAATTTGGTTTTTGTATGCTATCTTAAATTGAGTTCTCTTTTTGCCTCTTCTTGCACTGGAACATATTAAAATCGCTTGTATGTGTAAATTGGCAAGACAAAACACATGCAAATGATAAACTTTGCAATTAATCCTCAAATAACACGCAGAGTGGTCCATATGGATCATACATTAAAAACCTAATAGAAATAACTTGACTATAAAAAAATTACTTAATACAATAATTACTTAATACAAAATTTTGATAAATACTATTATATACATATTATAGTATATACAGTGCTTTGCATATGTGAACACACCCATGCTAAAGTTGACTAAAAAGAGGAATAAAAAAAAATCATCTTTTGGAAAATGATCTGAATGCCTTAATTTAAAAAAAAAAATGGGGAAAATGCGCCCTTTAAGGACACCAGTTTTGTATTGTATAAATAAATAAATGTTTTTCCCTTAAAATAAAGGGTGCATAAGTCAGGACACCCCTATGTTAAATTCCCATAGAGGCAGGCATATTTTTATTTTAAAGGCCAGTTATTTCATGGATCCAGAATATTATGCATCCTAATAAAGTTCCCTTGGCCTTTGAAATAACTAAAAAATAAAAATCTGCCCGCCTCTATGAGAATTTAATATAGGGCTGTCCTCCTGACTTATGGCCCCTGTATTTTACAGGGTACACCCATGCTGTAATTTAGCATGGGTGTGTTCACTTGTGCTAAGCACTGTAAATAAAACCTATGTAGGATATGCAAATAAATCAAAAATATAATTCCTAGTCCATATAATGCATCCCAACTAGTCCAACCACAGTCCTGAACTTTACTACTAAACTTTAAATCCTTACTTGTCTGGTTTATACTACTCTGAGCAATGTTTGAACTTTGTATTGTGAGCACTTTTTGTGTTGTTTTTGCCTATTCACGATGACTTATTTGATTTAGTCCTCAGATGTAAGTCGCTTTGGATAAAAGTGTCTGCTAAATGTAAATGTAAATGTGAAACCGCACCAAAGGCAGAACTGCCTGCCTGTCTCTCTCCTGCTCTGGTGTATTTACTCTGGTGCACATCAGTGTATTAATCTTCCTGTGATCGCACACACACTATGTGATGGTCTGTTTTGAGTCCATCAGTCAGATTAAGCACCCAAAGCTGTGCTGCTGCCCTCCGTTCTGCTTTAAATATTGAGCTAATTGCTCTCTGCTGCACTTTGACAGACTGATCTGCCACTGAACAATGCAATGCTGAGTTAGACAAGGAACTACTGAACGTCACAGAGGGTGTGATGTTTTCTGGTTTACAATTTGCAAAAACCGCTGGAAATAATACAGCTATAATTTCACACTATATATAACTAGTATCAACAGAAAAATCTTAGAAACATAATGATAAAATATCATTATATATAATTATAATAACTAGTTATTATTAGCAGTATTGTCATTATTTTGTAAATAATGCAACAGAAACTATTTTTAATCACCCGTCTCTGCTAAATAACAGACCAATTGGTAAAAACCCAACAAATAAAATATCATTTCGATTAGAGCCCGACCGATAAAGGATTTTGAAGGCCGATACCGATACAAATATTTTTGGGTTTTAAAATCCGATATTCCGATATATCGGCCGATATTTTTTTTATTATTATTAAATATTGTTGGATTTCACACACGTGTAAAAAAAAAAAAGCTAACTTTTCTGCACATTGTGCACAAGATACGTTTGATACTTTTTCTCTATGTCTAAGTGTTCACTCCTCACAAGTCTAACTTACATTTTACAATGCAGGGACTGTAACTAGAAATGGTTTTGTGGTTTCCAAGCTCATTAATGTTAACGTTAGCGGTCTTCCACTGATAGTGGCATATAACTTTGTGGTTAGCTAGTCTATGATGAGCCATAATTTAGCAATAAATAACATCATACTGCAAATTGTAAAACATACATTTTCAATATAACAGGCCAAGGAGAGATGATTGAAGCATGTTTCGTCCGTTTTTATTTTGTTTTTTAAATATTCATTTATCGGCCATTATGACTGCCGATACCGATATTTTGGAAAATGCCTAATATCGGCCGATAATATCGGCCTGGCTCTAATTTCGATCCTGTAAATTGAAGCAGAAAGCCTCAATTTGCGACAACAATATTCAAGTATAACACACACAAAAACATGTTTAACTTGTTTAATCCATCATCACTGCCATAAAAATCAGTGAATTCTAAAGGAAACAGGGAAATAAAGGCTGTTTTCCTTTTTCCGAATAGTTAGTAAAACGTTAGTCTGCTATATATTGACCAGAGTCAAATACCGCTTTGCTTTAGTAGGAAATACCTATTAGTAAACTTTTATCCACAATGGTGTCGACTTGTATTTTTCCCGGGTGCAGGAATTCAAAGAGTAAACGTTTAGTGCTGGTGAGTAACTTTGGTTTTGCACTGTGCACTATGATAAACGCAGTCCACTTGTATCTTACCTTTTATACGTGTTGAGGACCCATGTGAGAAGAGACACGATCTCATTGGCTTCTAGATCCTCTGCCGCGAGCTCCTGCACCCGCGCCGACACCGACTTATGATAGAGGTCGAAGAACACCTGGAAGGTGTTGTAGTGAGGAGGGAAGCACTGCACCATCATGTTCTTCACTATGATCAGGTCGTCCAGGACGTACTTCCTCATGATCTCCAGCAACCTCACCAACCACATTTTGTCAGACTCGCGTGTCTCTGACTGCGTGCTCTCGATGCGACCGCTCACGGTGCCCTCTAGGACTTCATTCATGCGTTTTTTCCAGCACTTGGGCCTCCCGGGCGGGATGAAGCCAGTCTGCTTCTTACGATCCAGCATCCTGCGGTCGATCTTCTCCTCGCGCTCGATGATTCGAACCACAGACACCAGCATGGTGGGGTCGCGGCGGACAGTGACCATGGCACGTTGGAGGACCATCCAGAGTTGTTTGGACAGTTCCTCCGACAGGCCCTGCACCTGGCCGAAGTAGCCACGAATGAGGTTCATGTCATGGACGTTCTTGCTGTCCATGCGGTACTGCTCGTACATGAGGTCGTCGCGGGAGCACTCCAGGTCCATCAGCTTGCGGTGAGCTTGAAGCAGATCGCCCTGTTCGATCAGATTCTGGGTCTCTTGTACGATCTCAGGTACTGTAGAGAAAGATCAAATATGGGTGCAGTGTCAACAAATGAAGCATCAATTCTAAAATTAAAATGTATTAAAAATGTAAAAAAAAAAAAACCCAGATATTTATAAAATAACCTATTTACAAATAAATATATTTTTTAAATAAATAAGTAAACAAATAAATAAGCTCTATAATCAAGTAAAAAAATCAATCAATATTGAATAAAATAAAAAAATACAATATTGTATTAAAAAACAACCTATAAATGTGCAATCACCTGAAAATGGCTAATAAATAGTAAAAAGAAATGTTTTATTTAACTAAATAAATTAAATTATTTTTTTTTTATTAAAAAAAATATGGAAATAAAAATAAATATGGTAATGCGCCATCAACTTAAAAATAGATAATATATATATATATATATATATATTAACTAACCAACTAATTAAATTAAAAATATATATATTTAGTTTAGTTTATTACAACTGACTAAAATATTGTTGGGGAAAACCTGTAAATCACCTAATAAATAGCTAAAAATTGTAATTATATATATTAAAATAAATAATAATTTAAATAAAATAAATGCACATTAATGTATATACTAAAATCAGAAAACAACTGTTAATAAATAAATAAATAAATAAATAAATAAATACAAATCTTGTTGGAGAAAATAAAATAAACTTAACATGTTGTCTACAGAACAAAACAGACAGTATCTTAGAATATATGCTAAATTACTACAAATTGGGAAAAACAAATTGTTTCTCTGCAATTAACTGAAAAACAACTTGTAAATGCACAGTCATCTGATAAACAGCTAATTCATTTTATTTTATATATTCAAATAAATAATTTTAATTTTTAAATAAAATAACTGAAAATACATACATATAAATGTATATATTAAAAACAGAAAAACAACATGTGAAAGTGCAATCAAACAAAAAACAGCTAATAAATATTAAAAATAAATAAATAAATCGTAGAAATAAATACAAATTTAAATCAACTTAAAAAAACAGACCATCTTAGAAAAATAATAACATTATTACTATTCTAATTAAGTAAACAAATAAATGACAAAATTGGGAAAAACAAACTGTTAATCGGCAATTAACTAAAAAACAGATCCTATTTTTAATCTCGGCTAAATGACCGACCAACTACTGATATTATTTTGATTCTGTACATTAACTGTGCAAGCATACGTCCTCACCTGAGAAAATGTTCTTGAGGTTCTCCACGGCTGAAGCCAGCTGACTGTGCTGAACCACGGCGTCTTTCACATCCTTCAGATTCTCGATGGTGTTGATGCTCTGCCTCCAGTCTTTACTGACATCTGCCAGAGAGTTCTGGATGTCTTTCACATCACACAGAGCATTATGGAGCTGCGTGAGACCTGTTCGGACCCCATCCAACTGAGACTGAATGGCAGCCTGATGAAGAGCACGGTTTGGTTTAATGAACTGGTAAAAGCATTCGTAGTGGATCAGCATAGGGTTAAATGGAAATGGCGTCACCTTTAGTCTTGCTTCCACGGATGCTTTCTTCCGTGCCTCTCTCCGTCTGTACTGCTCCACTTTGTCCAGCTGGTCAGAGCGCTGAAGCATCCCAGCAACCCTCTGCACCGCTGTGGCAACGGCCTCTCTGTTCGTCTCCTCCATAGTGACTGATCCCAAACGGCAGGGTTGACAAAAACAGCAAGGGTTAAGAGTGCTGAAAATGGTCCAAAACAACAGGACAAAATGTACCGAATGACCCAACCCCAACAATGTACTCAAAATTACTGAAAGAGCAGTAAATGGCACAAATAGCAGTAAAGGTACTGGGGGGCAGTGTTATTTTAGTATCATTGAGATCCTATTATAGTTTTTATTTTCATATTTCCTTCATTTTAATTTAAGTTTTAGTAATTTTCTGATGTTTAGCAGCTATATATATATATATATATATATATATATATATATATATATATATATGTTTATATATATATATATATATATATATAATTTAATTGTATATATTACGTCTTATATTATTTTTATTTCACAGTTTTAGTTATTTTAGTACATTAGTATATTTCTTTATTTTCGAGGTGAATTAAATGAAAACGATCAATTAAAAGTGTTTTTTTATTATGGTTTAAGTACAATATAATAGTGAAATAAATCACTGAAGGCTTAACGTTAAAATTACTTATTGTGCTTTGTACACGTGGTGTGTACTTAAGTTTTTTAATATTTAATGTGTTTTAGCATTCTTGTATCGTTGATATATATTTTCATATATTCAAATTGTGCATTTGTGTATGTTTGCAGCTGGCAGGCAGTAACCAAGCTAACACAAACAGATAAAGATAGTAACGTTAGCCAACACCTGCTCGAAATAGGTATGGTTTAGGGAAGGTATACAATAAAACTGTAACCTGTTTAATTTATTGTAATAATCACATATATAAGTCTGAATTTCTGTGCAGAAAGGCTAAGTGACAGATGCTATCTGGCTAACTACATTAGCATTCAGAGGTCTGCGGTTTTCAATTTCATGTAGCGTTATATCGTTCAATTCTCGAGGTCATGTGAATGTACTTACCCGGATGTGGTGTTCGATGTACGTGCTGTGAGATGTTATAATCTGTTCATTGATATTTTATTTTCATGTATGTTTATTTTGTTCATTTACTATCATAACATCTGCGTCTTCCTGGAGTCGCCCAACATCAGTCAGTCAGATGACGAGTCTGCGCCTGTGTGTGTGTGCATCAACTGTGCGCAGGCTTTACGCAAATAAATAACACTTTCACACAGATAACGAGGGTCAACGCAAGATGGTGAGCCGACGAGTTCGTTTATTTTTTCTTTTTGTGTGTGTTGTTGTGCCTTCTTCAATCATCTGAGTGTTGTGCATCTACAATGGGTCCAATATATATTTGAAAGTTATATATTTACCATTGATACATTTGTTTAGATTAGGAGCTGTAGAAAATCAAACTAAAATCTAATATTTTAATATGAAAAATGTAAACACAAATATATCCGTGGTTGCTGCACAAGCACAACAGATACATTGCTATTAAAAGATTAACTGAAGTATTACATACGTGAACACAACGTGTTGAAACTGTGGAGACACACCACCAATATGCTTTGAACAATAATGGTTTCCTCTGGGCTAGATATAAAGCATGTTTATCTACATCTCAAAATCTACATCCTCAGTATGATTAATTCCAGAATAAATTGTGTAACAATTTTTTTTTTACATATTCATCTTCAGTATGACAATGACAACACATGCTGTACAAAACAAAGATCATTGAATGTAGCATAAAAACAAACATGTTTCCTTAGTAATGACTACTTTTTACACACAAAATAGATCAATCAGACTTAATAATTCCATGAAGTAAAAGTACATGTATGTTTGTGAAAGTTTATGCACTTGAAGAAAAAAAGAAAATATGTAAAAAAATAAAATAAAAAAAAATCTAAAATGCAATACTAGGGAAATTATCTCTTTTGTCTGTACACTTTTTACCTCATGAATATGACATATCGGTACATGTAAATCCAAAATCTGTACCTAAAAGTCTCGAAATACAAAACATCTCAAAAACCTATCCGAAGTTAACCTGAGTATTGTAATTGCTTTAGCAGTCTGGCTTAATTATATAAAATCACTTTTCTAACTAGCTTTATATGTCCAGAAAATACCAGTGCTTGCAAGGCAGAAAAACAATAAGTGTGGGTATATAAAATTCTGCTATAGAGCTGCTTTATTATCATCATGCCATCTTGATTTCTGGTGAGAAATCGCAATTCATCATGCAAACATGACAATCATCCTTGGGTGTAGATTTTAAATGCAAAAAAAATATTTCAATGTAAGCCAATGGGAGATTTTCCCATTTAAAATTTCCCAAAGATCGAAATTTTGAACGTTAAGAAATTTAGGCTGCAAAAGCATTTACTTTTGGGGTGATGATGGCACAGTGGATAAAACACATGCCTTTGGTGTGAGAGACCCGGGTTCGAATCCACTGTGAGACACCAATGTGTCCCAGAGCAAGACACTTAACCCCTTATTGCTCCAGAGGCGTGCGACCTCTGACATATATAGCAATTGTAAGTGGCTTTGTATAAAAGCGTCAGCTAAAATGTACAAATTTGTGGTTAAGAAAAGTAGAAAGAAGACACCTTGCAAGCGCCATGACTGACAAGTAATGGTGACGTGGTCACAGAGTTCACTGCATGTAAACATAAGGGTTTGCTTTGTGTAGAATAGCATTGACAGTGGAAGTTGTGGAGCTATTTTGTTGCACATGCCCTTGACTAACATCATGACACCAAGGTGGAGATTCGTCAGGCTCTCGTTTAATCGTGTGCAGCAAGTTTCGACTCCTGAACTCGTAAGTCAGCCGGATATCATGCTGCATGTAGCTTTTATGATCCGTGGAGGCATTTGCGGAAACGTACGCGTCCCGACTGCCGATCGGCTGGTCAGAGTGATTCAGGACACACTTAAGAGGTCTGCTGACTCCCGCACACAGATACTTGTGTGCATTGATGGCAGCTTTGCCATTTTGATATGCAGTACAGCAGTCATGATATTCAGCCTTGGTTTTCACCTGTGCATATTCAGGGCGCCAGAGCGTCCCGTACGCGTTACACACGTTTTCAGAGTCGGAATCTTGTTCGGTCTTAATTGCCGCTACAGGAAGCATATTAAAACATTCATTCTGCATCATGCACCTTCTCTCCATCTTCTGCAATTCTGTGTTGCAGCCATTTTGTAGTCTTCCAGAATGGCCGTGTTTATAGAAGCTTCCAGGTATCAGGTAGTTTTCACTGGAGTTTGTGTGCAAGGAAACAGGACAGCGGGCGTCCCACGAGGCATCAGCCTGCAACCTAGAGACGCCCAGAGTGGAAACACAGAAGTCGAGAGGCTCATCTTGGGCTTTGCAGCCGTCTCCTCTGTACTTTGTGTTGGCCAGGGCTGACCCTAAACCGTCATGACCCGATGTGTTTGTCCAGTTAACGCGTTGCACGTCTTCACTGTCAAATGAGCCGCAGGAAACTCGTAGCCTTTTATCACTGAAGATAATAGAAGTTAAACTGATTAAAAGACCATTTCTACTTGTGCACATCATGTTTTTGGATACTATTATGATTGAGTAACTGTGTAAAAACCATAGTCCATCAATATGGTAATTGTGTGTTTTTGAAAGAAGTCTCTACTGATCACCAATGCTGCATTTATTTAATCAAAAATACAGTAAAAACAGTCATATTGTGAAATATTATTACAATTTAAAAGAAGGGTTTTCTATATGAATATATTTTATTTTGGTGTAATTTATTCCTTTGATTTGATTCAGCTGAATTTTTAGCTTATTTAGTCAGTTATCAGTGTCACATGATCCTTCAGAAATCATTATAATATGCTGATTTGCTGATTAATAATAATATTTTTTATTATTATCAATATTAAAATCAGTTGTGCTACCTAATATTTTTGTGGAAACCATTGTACTTTTTTTCAGGATTCATTGATGAATAGAAAGTTCAACAGCATTTATTTGAAATTAAAATATTTTGCAACATTATAAATGTCTTTACGTCACTTTTCTACAAAATTTAATTACATTCATGTATATAAAATATTTTTTTATCTACATGATATTTTTTTTAATATCCTTGTTTTCTTAGTTTTCTTGTTTAATATCATGTTTTAATTCAAATGAGTTAGTAGCCCTCAAACCGTATTCACTTTATAGCCCTTAATCCTGTAATTATGGACAAATGTGGGCCCAGAGGACTCAGGGGTGTGATCCTAATTTTTATTTATTATAAATGTTATATCACTGTCTTAGATAAAGTTTTGTCTGTCCATTTATGGTGTTTTTATTTATTTTGGGGGTATTTTTGAATTTATTTACTTAAAAAAGTACCATATTTTCTATGTAAGTTCTGCTTATTTTTATGTTTTATTTTTAAAATGTTTTAACTACATTAAAATATCATTCCAATAAGTTCTTAAAGCTAAAACCTAAAGATGAAGAGACCTTGCCATCACCTGGTGTCTTATTTTGGCTTATTTTAGAATGCTCTAAATAACAGTTTTTCCCATTCATTTCTATGGGTGCCCATTTTTGACCCAAATACAAGATTAAGGAGGGTTTTTTTTTCACCCACTTAACATTGTAGAATTGAGTCAAAAAAAAAATTGTGTGTTCAGGAAGCAAACAGATAAAGGGAAGTATTTTTTAAACATAAATCAAAACTATTTTGCCCACATTTGTCCAGAATATGGTTTTAGGATTGCAGTTTTATGATTTTTCTGCATTAAAATAGTTGTTAAAATAAATTCAATTGACTTATTGGGCAAAACTGACTTATTTAGCGAGAAAAATCATTAAAAAAATAAGAATAAAACATTTTTTTTCTTCATTTT
Source organism: Pimephales promelas (assembly GCF_016745375.1). The sequence continues at coordinate 1,598,989 of NW_024121210.1, read as the reverse complement.
CATAATTCTAAGCAAAAATGCAATGCATAGACAAGCAGACAGACAGAGTGTGTACCTGCTTCCAGAGCCTTTGTGTTTGCCCTTCATCATCATACTCTTCATCTTTAGCTCCGTGATGATTGGCAGCACCAGAGGAACAGCCACACAAAACAGAGCAAGCTGGGGCGGCAGCAAAGATCCCGAGTGCGTCTTCCTCCTCTGACCCTGCAGGAACTTCAGGCTGCCCTGAAACTGCATGTTCTACAGGAGACGAGAGCAAATCAGAGCGACACAGACTCAGTGGATAGACCTTCCCAAATGTACATGTTGCCATACTCTCTGAGACCCCTAATTCGACATGAAACAGAAGTTGCGATAGTCTTTTCTTCCCTATTATGACGTATTCCCAAATGTGAAACGGCTTCTTGAACAAGAAAATAAACGTAGTGATTTCATGACTGACCAGGAAGCCGGAGGTGCTGTCCAGCAGGCATCGGACTCGAGCGACGAAGCACCGCGTAAGGAACGGAGACAGTTCAGGAGGAACACCGTCAGGCTGCTCAGCCCTATACAGATGACCCATCGCAACATCCTCATCTACTAGAACACACACATTCACAGAAACACATGACTTGGGTGTGTAAAGACAGATATACTGCAGTCTCTCTTTTCCATGCAATTATAATGAGACAGTTGGAGTTTATAAGCTTCAAAATAGATGCAAAATCAACATAAAACTGTTATAAAAATAGCCCACACAACTTTGCATATGACTTTAGAATATTGCACATGTATTATAGGGTTAATGATAATAATTATACACACACCAGTGTCTTCCTGGCCAGGGTTCATCGCCCAGTGGAGCTGCCTCTGAAACTCCTGTCGCTCGGCCACATGGACATAATCCAGGACCTTCTGATGCATCACGTCTGTCTGCCGGACAAGATCACACACACACACCATCAAAAACAGAGAATGTTTATTTCTGAAGCGTTTTAGCTCCTACGTCAGCGTGTTTTGTGTTATCGGCTGCCACACTTGACCTGCGCACAGATGTCTCTCAGCAAACACCACAAGTTTTTATGATGTAATTCGGTTTTATGTTAAACCACATTAGAAACATTACTCATCAAAATGTCCTCCTTGTGGAGTCACTTCAACTACTGGTAAAACATTCATAAGCAGTTTAGATCATGAGGTTCCTGGCAGATAGTCGAATGTATTCATAATTCATGCAATTATTCTTGTGCATTTGCTTCAGTTACTATTAATAAGCAGACAGATGCCAGAGCTGTGGCACAGAGAGTAGTACATCACTAAGAGCTGACATTAAGAGCTGTTGTGCTCATAGGAACCTGTGTTTGAGGTCAACCTAGGTCATGTCGTGGCCTTATACGTGGTCTTAAACAGAAAGGGGTCTCCGTCTGCGCTCAAAAACGGGGGCTTGAGGCACTAAAATGTATAACTTTAACTTTATAAATGTATGCCTCGCTCGTTAAGACAATGATTTGCCGCTACCTGGCAGTTGTGACACAACAAAACGTTATGAGATCGCTGGATGAGGATAAACTTCTTATTATAGGATAAAAAAGCCAAGTTCTAAACATCAAAATCGGAGTATGTGTTAAACATTTCCTCTTGATGTAGCCTATATATTTATATTGTTTTAAAGGGATAGTTCACTTTGAAATAAATGTTTGGTATGCTTTAGCTTATCTCAAGGGCATCCAAGATGTAGGTGTCTTTGTTTCCGCAGTATTTTCAATTTTGATATTTTTAGGTCAAACCGTTCTTGTCTGTCAGTCATATAATGGAGGTCTATGGTCACCACCTCAAAGAGCATGCACAGAGAAGTCCAAGTTAAACATGATTTAATGACTCGTAAATGTAAGTACACATTGATGGCCTAATATACGAAACAAGCGGTTTGTGTGAGAAAACGAACAGTATTTATATCGTTTTTACCTCTTGTAACCACGGTCACGTCCAAGTACTCTGAGGGCGCGGGTGGAAGTGAAAGCGCCGGAAGTGATCTCTCTCGCGTGTAAGTCACTCATTGTTTACACAGAGATTTAAGATGTTACCCTTCACTGTGAAGATCTAAACATATTTAGATATACAGCCAATTGCAATGGAAGACGATTTCGATATATCAACAGACAACGTTAATTTTTTTTTTTCCGCAACCACACAAGAGATCACTTTCGGTGCTTTCTGGCACTTAGGCAGACCGAAGCGCCGTGCCTTCAGTTTACTTGGACGTGGCTGTGGCTACAAGAGGTAAAAACGATATAAATACTGTTCGTTTTCTCACACAAACCACTCGTTTCGTGTCTTAGGCCACCAATGTGTACTTACATTTACGAGTCATTAAATCATGTTCAATTTGGACTTCTCTGTGCATGCTCTTTGAGGTGGTGACCATAGACCTGCATTATATGACTAACAGACAAGGTTTGACCTAAAAATGTCAAAATTGAAAATATTGTGGAAACAAAGACATTTCAAAAATTAATTTCAAAGTGAACTGTCCTTTTAAAACACTTAGGTAGATAGAATGTGTTTATTAATAGACTATTAAGAATGAAATAAGAGTTAACGATGATTAATATAACAGATAATAAAAGTAATTGCATACATTATTGTCTTTTTTGTGCTCCAACTGTTATTCTCTGCTAATTAAATTAGCGCTCAAAACATTCAAACTGCTTTCTCATGTATAATGTATGCTTGAAGACAACAAAAGATCCCTTTTCACAGCCCCATGTGTTTGTTGCGTGACACCAGCGCTGCTTGCATGCGGACAGACGTGTCTCAACACTGAGGAACAACAAAACAAAAGCTTTAAAATACCAGCCCACACAGCCATAGCCTCTGTTCATACACCATAAACTCTGCCTAAAATATTCAACCTTCCCTTTACTTTCCAGTGTGGGACATGCAAGGCTTTCAGCACACTTTGATGACTAACCATCTCATGACAAACTATCAGTTTCAATGAGGATCCAATCAAGTTTCCTCCTCAGAAGAGAAGATTTGTTTGCTGAAGAAGGCTGTGAGAAAGTCTTAAATTAGCCAAGGACTAAAAAAAAAAAGTAACTATTTTTTTACACATTCTGGTGGAGAAGACCAATATTTAAGACCATATTTCTGCACAGATGTTGTGGTTATTTCTTTTTTCTATTCTTTCTATTCTTGTGGTTCTTATTTCTTCTAGACTTTTGTCTAGATTTCTCTGATGATACAGGAATTGTATAACTGTTTATAAAGGTTAAAATGGGTAACAAGAAGGATTTCAATATTATTTTTTTGGGATTGTCATGCACGAAAGCCAAATACACATATTTACCCTCCTTCTTAAATAATAAATTAATAAAATATTTAAAAAATATAGGATATATATATATATATATATATATGTATATATCCTATATTTTTTTAATAATTTATGTATAAATAATGTATTATTTATATATATATATATATATATATATATATTATATATTATTATATATTTATATATATAATAATAATAAAAAGTAAAAGGAATGTATATATATACAAAGTATATATATACACACATACATACATACATATAGTATATACATATAAACACACACATATACATATATAAATAAACAAGCATGCTATTTTAAATCATAACCATAGCCATTTCATTTTCCCCATGCATGTATTTCTAGAGTATAGGTTTTCATTTGATGGTTTATTACCTGATTAAATCCCAGGTAGTCAACGATAGTGGCAGATGCATAGAAAATAACACCATCTGAGCTCACGACCAGTGCAAATCCAGAGAGAGACTACAAGACAAACAACAAAAACAGATTATTGTGGGAAATGTGTAATTTGGAATACCTGTTAATATTTTTGCACAATCTTAGTGACATGATTAAACCTATGACTTAAAGTCAGATTTTTAGGCTTCAGAAGACAAGACAATAAACAATTTCTGAACTGTAATGATAATGAAGAACTAAATGGCTAACACACCTGTAGGAGAAGATCACTCTCTACAATACGGGGCAGAATCTCTTTCCGGTGCTCTGGGATTGAGGCTTCACTGCTGAGATTTTCTTTTTCTTGGACCGCTGTGAGGAACAAGAGCACATGAGACAGAGAACCATGGACACGTCACAGGGAAATATGAAGACAAGAATTTCTGCATAAACATTTCTGATATCAGATCATGCTAAAAAAAAATAATTAAACATTTTACAGTGATTTTTTTTATTGTTTAAACAAAAATTGTTTATAGGAAAACCCATTTTGCCTCACAAAAAAAAAAAAAAAAACCCAAGACAATCACTCACTTCTTCATAGGAATAAATCCCACTGATCATTCTTTTTCATTAAGCAAGCAATCCATATTGGATACGCTTTCCCAATTTCCCAATTGAGACTGATTCAAAAGGAGTGAAAAGAAAGTCTTTCTTGTGACAGCCCAAGTGCACTTTGTTAGCAGTGTCAATTTAAAAAGTAATAAGATGAAATGTAGTGACTTGAAATAATTCAGAATTTTTTTTCTTCTTTAGTTATTTTTGTGGGCACTAAATGCCAAACATAAGAACAACAAAGCAAAGAAGATAACCACAAACAGTCTGAGCTGTAATGTTTACACAACTCAAATATGAGCATTCATTTATTAACCCTTTCAGGCTGTAATGTGATCATATCTCCCAATATACCACCCAATAAGAAGACCATCTGTCCTAATCCTTTGAAAGTGCAGTAAAATGTATTTTCGACATGCTGACAACATGAAACAAAGTCTTTCAGGCCTCAGGTACAACTACAGTGTTTGAGGGGGGTCAAAGTAGACGTTGTTCACGGGCAGCCAATGAAGACCAGTTCAGAAATGGTTCTTTCTTTTGGGAGACAATAACATTTGTCATGCACGATGATCTTGTTGTGGCAAAAACAGTTTAACAAACAAACAGCATCATAGTAAGAGACATTAGATTCAAATTGTACTTCAAAAGATGTTTATTCTTTTGAAGGAGGCTTGTTCACAAAAATACCGCGACAGCTACCTCGCGATAGGAACACAGACCTAAATGACATATAGTACAGACAGCTTTTATACACCTTTCCCCCCGCCCCATGGTGTTTTACTGCCCTTACTCCTGTGAGATCAAAAGTTGATGAGATCAAAAGGCTTTATAATGCGGTGGTTCCCTTGTCTATAAACAAAAGCCTTTAGCATATCTTTGGCTGTGTGTGAGAGAGTTCCTGCTATGTAAATACAGAGTAAAAGGGGAGAAACACGTTTTACTTGAAAAAGCCTCATAATGTGGAACGAAAAGGAAAATAAAAGTACAAAAAAAAGAATATTAAAAACATTGAAATTTTCTATAACAATCTTTAAACTTTGCGGATCTTTTACATTGACATACAGTTATAATATTATACACTAAATGAAAGGTGATATGAAAAAGAATAAAAGGGGTACTTCCCCTTTTATTTTTTTCTGACTCTTCCAAGCTTTATAATTGGAGTGAATAGTAATATAATGGATATCCAGGTATATTAATATAACTCAGATTGTGTTTGGCTAAAAGAAGAAAGTCATATACAGCAAGGATGGCATTTTTGGGTGAAGATACTAAAATGAGTGTCATGAAATGCTCCTTGCTAATCGTTTTATGCAGGTCTGTGGTAAGAAAAACAGCGCAAGTCTATTTTTATGTAATGTTCAGAGTCCACTCCATTTATGTCTGACAACACCAAATCTAAATATTTTATTATTCAAACACGCCACAAAAACCTGTCCTCACCAACATGAGGGAAATCTCTAGCATCTCTCCCCAGTCCCCAAAGCCTCGTTCTCCATTCATTTACTTCACGTCTGCTGCCAAACAAGCTCAAATCTGCAGGTGGATGAGCTACTTATCACAAAATGGCAGAAATGGCTTTTAAAAGCAGCTCATTTCACTGCTGGGATGTTTTGATGAGGGGATGGAAATAAAAAAACAGATCTGCTCTTGACTATTGAGGTTAGATTTACGAGGCGAGCAGATGTGTTTTTACACAGTCAAGAATGAACTCACTCTATAACCTTTTTCCCCTCTTACTTTTAAATTGTTACTTGCTCAATGTCTCAAAAAAAAAAAACTCATGAAGTTTAAACACAGCACACTTAAATGGATCTTTCACAGAAGAAAGAAAAATATAATTCTGTCTTCAAAATGATGTAATATTTATTTTGATGAATGGTTTAACTTTTATGTCTATGTAATGAAAGATAATAGAGTCTTGATTCATTTGTGCATTGCTGGTTTCCAGAGCTCTGATGGACAGATCATTAGATCATTTTCACTGGAGTTCTTCTGAGGTCAGGCTCTGGTGTACTACAGTCACGCAAACCCTGCTATACCGGCTCTTAAAGGGCCAGTGCTTAATTTAAACATGAATGAAAACTGAACAAACTAAGAGACTGACGGAATGACAGTCTGTCTATCAATCCATCCATCCATCATTTGGGGTGAGATTTTTAAAAAGTTTTTTAAAATCTCTAATGCTCACAAAAACAACATTTCTTTGTACAAAAATAAACCAGTTACATTGTTAAATATTACTCCAATTTAAAATAACTTTTCTATCTTCTGTAACATTATGATTGTCTTTACTGATCACTTTTGAATAGTTTAAAGGAGTTCACTTTTAAAAAAAACTTTTGCTGATAATTTACTCACCCCCATGTCATACAAGATGTCCACGTCTTTCTTTCTTCAGTCGAAAAGAAATTAAGGTTTTTGATGAAAACATTCCAGGATTTTTCTCCATACAATGGACTTCAATGGGAACCAAACGGTTCAAGGTCCAAAAGACAGTTTCACTACAAACTGCAAACTGTTCAAAGTGCTTTAAACGATTTCAGACGATGAATAAGGGTCTTATCAAGCGAAATGATCACTCATTTATAAAAAAAAGTTCAAGTTTTATAAGCACAAATGCTCGCCTTGCTCTGTTCTGTGATGCGCGTTCGTGGCTCTCTTGTTTGAACTCGTCTATCAAAATGAACAAATCTTTTTTCGAGTGAGACATTTGGGTCATTCAACAAACGAAATAAACGAGTTGACTCGGGAAAAGATTCGTTCATTTTGATGAACAAGTTCGAACTGGAGATTCACGAACGCGCATCACAGAACAGAGCAAGGCGACCATTTGAGCTTATAAAAAACTTAAACTGTGTTGTTGTTTTTTTTTTTTTAAATAACCGATCATTTCGCTTGATAAGACCCTTATTCATCGTCTGGAATCGTTTAAAGCCCTTTGAACAGTTTGCAGTTTGCACTGAAACTGTCTTTTGGACCTTGAACCGTTTTGGTTCCCATTGAAGTCCATTATATGGAGAAAAATCCTGGAATGTTTTCATCAAAAACCTTAATTTCTTTTCGCCTGAAGAAAGAAAGACATGGACATCTTGGATGACATGGGGTTGAGGAAATTATCAGCAAAAGTTTTTTTTAAAAGTGAACTACTCCTTTAATGCATCATTCCTTGCTGAATGAAAGTCAAAACAGCTTACTGACCTCAAACATTTGAACAATTGTGTGTATCTATCCATCTGTCTTTCTATACTGTACACTTAAATTGTTTTCCGGTCAATTGGTCACATGACACAAACATAACAGACCACTGAAGAGGCACATGCATTTCAATGGGAGATTATTTCACATCACTAGCACCGAGGACAATGGCTTTCCAACTGAACATGGGTTAACCTTGCCAAAGAGAGGTCAACTTAGGCCTTTTGTGAACTAATGGCTGTTGCGTGAGAGAACCCGTGTTTGGAAACAGTCTTTGCATGAGATCATGCTTTAGACTGCTGGCACACGGCTCTGTTTGCAGCATTATTCACAAAACAGTCTGGTTTTACATGACTGTTATATATAAATTCTGCTTTATTTGAGCATTGCATATCGATTGTAAATCTTTTCCAGGAATGCCAATCTCTAAACGGCATGTATAATGATTAAAACAAAGCACAGAGAAACTGAAAAATCTCATTTATTTAGTAAATGTTTTCAAACATCTCTGATAGTCTGTCTCCAAGCTGCATAACACGAGTGAAAACAGTTCAATGGGAAAGGGGGGCTAAATGTGTGCAAGAGGAATATAAAGATTTTGCAAAAGGACTCGCCATGTCATGCACATTATTGCAGTTACAACTCCACTATGACGTATCTGGGTCATTTTTACAAGTCGTTCGCACGACATCGTGTGCAGAGGAACTGCCTTCCGGTTGCCAACAAACAGGGACCCTATTAAATGTTCTTACTGGGAGGTTTTGACATTGACAACAAATATCTCAACTTTTCTTTTTTATGCTGCACTTTGGTCCAAATAAAGAGCTGTTTGAATGGTAAGGGTGACAGAATACATAATACTAGCAATTATGAGGGAATTAAACAAAATTCGTATTGGATCATATCCACACACAGCTCAACTTAAAGATAAAAGATTGATTTGTGGTATAAGATCAGGGAGTTCTCATGCAAGGGAGGGGGAAATCCTCAATCCCATGTTAAAACAGATGTTTGGAGACTCACGCACATGCATGACGCAGGACGCTTGGATCATTTATCAGCTTCTAGCACACATTCTCACATGATGAAAACAAACAGAGGAATGTTTCCAGGACAGAGACGCGAGATGGAATTTTCCTGATCTGCACGCAAGATGAATTTGCCAAGTAGGGTCTGGTGGCTGTCAAACGCCGGCACGACTGTGAAATCTCTGGAAAAATGTGAACATAATACTGGATGCTCTGTAAGGGCACCAGAGCTACATCATTCCCTCATGAAGACTAATCAGACCTGATGCTGTCATTCCTGTGTTCAACACACACAGTAAAAATGAATGTGCTTTATCTAATCAAAAAAAAAAAAAAAAAAAATTGTGGCAACAGATTACAAGCAATATTATTAATTCAATTTAACAATAGAATTGAGTAATAATTAATCAAATGAATTCCTTAAAAGTTAACCATTTAAAATGAGTAAAACGCACCAAAAAATACATTTAAGTCACCATTATGGTGATCAGTGTTTGTTTTAGGTTTGTTTTAAAATGACGGTTTTCTCCTTCAGTGATTCTGCTTGTTAACATCAGGTGTCTTCAATGTTGGCAGAGTTCTTAATTAATCTTTGACGTCTGTGATTCAGATATTTTTGTTTAATTTTTTGGTGTAAACTTTAATCATTTTAAATGGTTAACTTTTAAGGAATAAATTGATTAATTATTCAATTCTAATTTGTTGAATTTAATTAATAATATTGACAAATTCATCATAACATATTGAGTAAAAAATAATAAAGAAAAATTGCAAATGATTTCGCTTCTCGGTTTGCAAATATCACTACCAATGTCTCAAACTGTCAAGATACTAAAATCTGAAAGTAAGATCTCAAAAACTCAAATATTTCACATTAAATTCTTCCAAGACAGAATAAGGATTTGATCTGAACATACCATTCAAAAGAAAGGATATTTTAAAAGAAATCCTCAGTCAGCAAGGATGCATTAAATTGATCAAAAGTGACAGACATTTTTAAAGCTTCAAAATATGTATTATTTCAAATATTTTATAAATATTACCTTTATATATTTTATTTTTAAATATTACCTTTAATAAAAGTTTAATATTAATAAAATATTGAGCAGCACAATAGTTTTCAGCATTAATGTTTCTTGAGCAGAAAATCATCATATTAGAATGATTTTTGAAGGATCATAAATAACTGGATAAATATGCTGAAAATTCAGCTTTGCATCACAGGAATAAATTACATTTTAATATATATTAAAACAGAAAACAGTTATTTTAAAATGTAATAATATTTCATAATATTTCTGTTTTTATTGTATTTTTTAATCAAATAATTGCAGCCTTAGTGAGCATATGAGAATAAATTCAAATATCAGTTTTATAGCTATCATGCCAGTCCATTTTTTGAGCAAAAGCACACAGAAAAAAAAAATGTCTGAGAAAAAGTTGATATTTGCATGATATATTCAATATGTATATTGTGTATATTGATATATTTAACTATTGAAAGCTTTCCTGAGCTCTGGAAGAGCAAGATCCAAGCAAAAAAATGTCCTTTGGGATTGAACACCTCTGAAAACAAAACTTAATTTATAAACTAGCCAAAAAAAAAAACAGTCACATTATGCTTACATCATTGAATAATGATGCAATTTAGATTATGATTACTACATAATTTCATGTGAAACAACTGAGGTGACGAGACATTAACAATTAAGAAGTACATTCAGCAAAGAAGATTAAAAAATTATGCAAGAATAAACCGTGCTTATTCATTAACAAAGCAGATGTTAGAACATGGCTTGCCTTGGTCCATTACAGGAAAAACTGAAAATGTAAAAAGTATTCAATCCCATGGTTATCAAATGACCACTAAAAGTGGATTGTGAATGAACAGAAGCATCAAAGCTGATCTGCATGTTCCCCCTCTTAGGACATCTTTTTTTTTTCTCAGGACGGGGACTTTGCCAGGCTGCAGTCACGCAAACACTCCCTAGGAGCCAGTGGAGCATTCATTACCCATAACCCCTTTCACTTCAACATCCCACACACTCTCTTTCTCTCTCTGTGCATCTCAATTACTCCCTCATGTGCAGTTTAAGTTGTTATTCCCGCACTGCAACTAACATTCAAAGTAGATTAACATTTCTCGAAACAATTTAGAGCTTAAAATTGTGTTGAATATTTAAGTTCACTTTTTAGACTCAAATTAAATGGCACTTCAATGAATATTCATTGAATTACACATGACACTTAGCATGCATCTTGTTTTCTGGGAGAGGAAACACACAATACAGCCTGTCATCGTCCAAGGAGTGTAAAACAGCTGTTTATGGTCATATGAATTTATGAAAAAAAAAAAATACCAATAACAATTCAGTATGTAAAAAAAAATGAATAAATAAATAAAATACAATGCATCTATTCATTTATTTTATTTTTAAAAACCTTATATAAATCTTTTTAAGAAATAATTCAACCAAAAATGTAAATTCATGTTTCAAATCACCTTCAAAAAAATGTATGATTAGGTTTGCAATAACATAAATTAAAATTGTGTGAACTATTCCTTTATACATTAAAAAAAGTATAAAGTTATAAGAAAATAGCTCCATACACACAGCACATCTATATGGCTGAAATAAAAATTAATAATTTTGAGTGGAGGATGTTTGTTAAGAGGTTTATGAATTAGCTGCATCTTATATATTTACATTATAAAAAAAATCATGCACATTTTTGTAACTATGAAGCTCATGATACAATGATCATCATTATTCTCATTATCATTAGGCATGCAGCTCTCAATCCTATCAGGACCCTCTGTGCGCCGGTTTTGAGCACATGTGTGTCTATTGCAGTGTTGGCAGTAACAAGAAGCTGCAGGAACTGGAAACAGACCTTTGCATGTGGCGAATCTTTGCTATCATTAAACACTTCCCTTCAGGTGTCACTCTTAGTGACTTCACTTTGACAAAATTACGAAAGGATGTAAAACAGAACAAGATCCTATGCTCATGTTTTAATTAAAATGATGCAAGACAACTTATACACTGAAGTTTCATACATTTGTTTAAATCCTACGTTTGAGCACTAATGGTCATATTAGCAAGCACTTAATGGGCATTTTCAATACATTATAATTAATTTATCCTGAAAGTTTGTGGGATCTGTTTATAGACTCCACATCCTGAGAGGCCTGGAAATGTGCTTAAATTCACCTGGCAGTGTGACAATCATGGAACAAGCCTCTAAAAATGGTGTTGGGCCAACAAAGGTTGTCCTGCTGTGTTTTAACACTTGTGGTGGAGAAAGAAAACACAATGTGTCTGGACCAGACACAGCCTTGGTCTTAGGCGAAACTTCAATTCACGTACCGGCAGCTGTGGTTGCGAGAAATTTACTGTATAAAATACGGTAGCAAGAATTTACGGTAATAAGGTTTTACAGGCTTAACTTAAAATTTACGGAAATAAACCGTATTTAATTATCTGATATACTGTTAAATTATCGACCATTTGAAGTGTAAATATCTGTTTTATACCATTATACTGACAGCAGTGATAAGAGTCACATGATATATGGAAACTCATTGCATGTTGCTCTTTCAAAAGAAACTAGAAGCGGCACAGTGTCATTCACTCAAACATTAAACACCATCATGGTAACACACATGAAAAAAGGCAATAAACATTAATTTAACAACATTAAATGTACATAAAACCCTAATGTACCTAACTGATTAGAAAAAGACTAAGCAAACTATGAAGAAACAAGTTATTTCAGCAAAAATACATCAAGTGTGGAGTGTCAATTTATGTTTTTTCACTGTAAATTATACAATGAGTTGTTCATTTTCACTTCAAAACTGTATTTTTACTGTAATTTAACAGTATTTTACAGTAAAATTACATGAAATTTACCATAAGATCTATCACAGTTATGTAACGTATATAGAGGAAAGGTTCTGTTAACCAATTAACAGTTTTTCACTGTAGCATTTTTATTGTCTTTTACTGTTAAAAATCACAATATTTTTTTACAATGAACATTAAAGGAATAATTCACCCAGAATTGACAATTTCCAAATGTGCATTTCATTTCTTTCTTCGAAGGAAAAGTAGATATTTTGAAGAATAATGCTGAGGAATTTTCAAGAATTTACTTATTATAGTGATTATTATTGTTATTTTTATTGATATATACTATAACGGTATGATTAACAAATTACATATTTTTTTTCAGAATAATAATCTATTGTAGAGCTATGATTCTGAGTAGCAGCTCTGATTCTTTGGTTTTGAAATAATTTGATGAGAAATATTTGAGCTCATGTTGAAATCTCTAACTTAAATCTCACATTCTTGGAGAAACAACTGGGAAAAAAGAGATTTTTCTTTCCTAAAGACACCACCCAACTCAATAAAGAACAGGAAAATGTCAGATAAATATGAAGTTTGTTCAGTGGATTCATATCAGAAAAATATTTTAATCATTAGCAAAATATGAAATTACTGTACATCGCAAAACTAAAGGTAGAAAGGATTTATTTAAAGCAAATTCTTCAACTTGACAAATATTTCCATGTAACAATGGACACTTTTCCATGAAACCCTTTTTGATGACATTACGGTTCACATTTTAAATTCCAAGCCGACTAGAATTTCTGACATATTTCTACACTGTCAAGGCCTTGGCTATAATTTATGGCTTAAATGAAGGTGACGGAAAATGGGAGCAGACCAAAAAATGCAAATGGCCTTGAGAAGATAAATTTGTTAAAATGCCAATGTTTGAACACTAATACAGACATCAATTTTATTTGAACTGAAAGATCAAGGTTGGCACAAACCGAGATGCGATGTTTTTCAGGGTCGGATCATGCATTATAAATGACTATGACAGTTATGACTTTCACTATTTAAAGTACGTTCTGTGAAACCTATCCAAAATCACAAATAAACCATAGGCAAAAGCACCAAGAAATATGCAGATTCCACTTATTGAGAACACACAAGTGACGTAACTTTCCAGATCTGAGGAGAAACTAAATATAACAAGACTAGGCAGTTTACAAGACAATTAGGATAATATTCAGTAATGTTATGGATTTAACAGCACTGACTCTGTTTTAACTCTATATCAACTGAACTGAGTTGGATAATGCCACCAACCTTGCAAAATGAACACTGAACTGAAGTGAATCAACACTGAACTGACTTGACCAGAATAATTCTTCATAACAGATTAATTTTACATCACCAACACTTATTTTCTTGTTTATCAATGTGACGCTACTTTGAAACAATATTAAACTATATTAGCTTGACTTGCTTTGCAAACTAGTTTCAAAATAGCTTCCCAAACATTGCATATGATGCTGGGCCGGTGGGCCCACATCTTTCCTTCCTTTTTAGTTGGTAAAGATCACTGTTTTTATTCCTCTCCATTACTTTATAAGTTCAAATACATGCCCACCTGAGACTGCCAGCTCTCCACACAGCAGCTCAACACTGATTCGTTTGGACACTCGGGCAATAAAACATGGTCACAACAAACAGCATGAGTGCTACATTACACTGAGCGCTCATTCATACAGCTACACATGGACCTGTCCTTATACCTCCTGAAATAAATCCCATAACAAACACTATTTTTAACAGCAGAAGAATTGCATTTCTACTCACCAGCATATTGGCTCAGTATGGCCACAAACTACAATACAAATCTGTATTGAAAGGAGTTCACTTAAAAAAAAAAAAAAAAACTTTTGCTGATAATTTACTCACCGCCATGTCATCCAAGATGTCCATGTCTTTCTTTCTTCAGTCGAAAAGAAATTAAGGTTTTTGATGAAAACATTCCAGGATTTTTCTCCATATAATGGACTTCAATGGGAACCAAACGGTTCAAGGTCCAAAAGAGTTTCAGTGCAAACTGCAAACTGTTCAAAGGGTTTTAAAAGACACCAGGCGATAAATAAGGGTCTTATCAAGCGAAACGATCGGCCATTTAAAAAAAAAAACAACAACAAAGTTTAAGTTTTATAAGCTAAAATGCTCGTCTTTGTCCGTTCTGTGACGCACGTTTGTGACTCTCCTGTTCAAACTCGTTCATCAAAATGAACGAATCTTTTCCTGAATCAATTTGTTCATTGAATGAAATGAACCAAATGAACGTTCATTTTGATAAATGAGTTTGAACAGGAGTCACGAACGTGCATCACAGAACAGAGCAAGGCAAGCATTTGAGCTTATAAAACTTAAACTTTGTTATTTTTTATAAATGAGCGATCGTTTCGCTTGATAAGACCCTTATTCATCGTCTGGAACTGTCTTTTGGACCATGAACTGTTTGGTTCCCATTGAAGTCTATTATATGGAGAAAAATCCTGGAATGTTTTCATCAAAAACCTTAATTTCTTTTCGACTGATGAAAGAATGACGTGGAAAAGTGAACTACTCCTTTAAAAGTGAACTACTCCTTTAAGGTGATCTAATTCCTAAAGTTGTACTTTTGTTTTGTAAATAATTAAACATGCAAATTGAGAATATAAGCTAAAAATACAAAGAATATGGGAAAAACGTACTACTATTATCCAAAAAAATGTAAACCACAAAAACAGTGACCATAAAACATTCTGGAATTATGTAAAAATATGCAAGGGAAAAAAAGTCAAGAGACAAATCCAATTTCAGCAGCGTAAGTGAAACACAAAGATGTGTGGGTCAAATCAGGTCAGTAAACCAACACCAACTAAGTTTCGTTTATTTTAAAGCATTCTAATAATTTTTTGGGGTCAATGTATGATGCAAGTATGTAGAAAGTCACAGTTTTTAGCAGGCAAACTCTCAGAGAAACTTTCCTTCTTACCTTGAAAGAAACTCTTCACTCGCAGGAAGCTGACGCTGAGTCTCAGCACCGAGAGTTTGTCCAGTTTAGAGATGACCTCTGCACTGAAGGGCAGTAGACTCGCCAACCGGTCCAGCTCTGCGTTCAGACGGTCACGGTGACGCTTGGACGGATTCGATTTTTGACCCGCTTTCTCTGGTTTCCTGATGACACAAACTATCATTTAATAATGTCACATTTTATCCACAGGATTAAATGGTACAGAAATTCCACCACCACATTTACAATACACTGGTGATGTATTCATTTATGTGAACATAACATAACATTAAACAAATTACTAATAATGCTTATTAACAATAATAATAACATATATCGACTTTCATTGTTTTGATACTGTGTAAAGTAAATAAAGAGCCTTGATATCAATGTGTAGCCTAACCCTCTACAATAAGGTCTCAATTGTTTTTACTAACAATGACTAATCCTTTTGTTATTTTAACAATCTTTGTTTATGTTAGTTTAAAAAAATAAAGCAGTTCATTGTTTGATCATAGTGCACTGACTAATGTTAAAAAATATAACATTTGATTTCCAGTGAATGTTGAACATTAAGATGAATAAATGCTGTTGAAGTATTGTTCATGTTAACTGTAAAAGTAAAGTGATGTTAACTAATAAAACCTTAAAGTGTTACCTGAACATGAAACATTAAATAATTATATTATAACCACTACTAGTAATAACAATATACACATAATTAATAACAGATTTTCTTGTTTTGATTTGTATTGACGGGTTGTCAATTACTAATATTATTAATTTAAATATTTATTATCATTAGTTACGCATTTTGCGTTGTTTTTATTATTTTTATGGTCAATAAAACAATTCCAGTAAACTGATAAATACTCAACTGTTTCTGAACAGGTTTTCTCCTTTTCCTTCCAGCATACAGACAGTCTCCGGGCGGAATCATAGTTCACTTGTCTGATGTCAACACTGAAAACTTGTCTTTTTAGTTTCTGCCAAACAACTTTAAACGTGAAAAAAAAAAAAAAACAGAAAAGAACAGAATAAGGAGGGGTGGAAGTAAAAAACAAACAAATATAGAGACACAATAAAAGCGGACATGAACATTTATCAACTGACATCACAGAAAACATGGATTGACAACTTATTTACCAAAATAGCGAACATATGAAGTGAAAACTCACCAAAATCCACATACAGCCGAAGATTGAAATGATGAATATTATTTGAAACGAAGATAAATCATCCTGAATGTCATGAGGTGGAATAAACTCTCGACATCACGGCGACATCACGCGAGCGCTGATGTTTTATATCCGCTCTCCATGATGTACGTCATTCAGGTGGAAGCTCCGCGCGCGCATTTACGCACGCGAACGAACTAAACTCGTGCACAGCAAAGACATCACTGAGGAAAGAGAAACGAATTTAATCTTATTAAATATATGATACGATATTAAAAGTGTCGAATAGTGTGAGAGGGTCCAAATGTACAGAGAATGTTTTTAATATAAGAACAAAATATAACACATGATGTGTTATATTATTAAAAATGTACACCAAAAAATTCTTTACGACCTTGTGACTGCATCGTTTGTGTATAAGTTTATACTTTAATTTTAAAATGCATGCTGGAAACATGAAACCTTGACATTTGGACACAACGTACATTTTCATAAACTAAGCTTGAATTTCAATTTAATAATATTTGAATGATTTTAATAAAAAGAATCAATAAAATGAGTCAGTGAACCGAATAAAATAGGTCAGCAAGTGGTCAATTTTAATTGAAGACTTTTTCCAAGATGTCCCCTGTCTCCATGACATTAAATTGTTTCTATATAAATATAGCCTAAACAAGTAAGATTAATAAAAAGTTCCACATAGCATGTCAGGAAACAAACCTTAAGCTTTGTTTTGCAGGACTAATAACCTTCCCAAAGGCTTTACAGATCACATGCTACATTATTCCTTTAAATGAGATAAAACCTCAGAAATTAGGAATGAGATTAACTAAAATTAAACACTGCATGTTTTACTACAATGAATATGATTCAGCACTTGTCACATTGAGGTAAGAGTTAAACACTCAATTTTCTCTTCCCTCCCAAAATATTGTACATTTGTCTTTTAAGGTGCAAAACAAGGCTAACTTTAACGCTTTGTGAAATTTTCCATTTGTTTGATCTCTAAATGGCTTGATATCCCTGACTATTGTTGAATTACTGTGTTGCACTAGTCAAATAAAGATACTGAATAGATCCCGCCACCTAGTGTTCAATAAACAAAAATGGCACATAAATGCAAATATATATTTATTTGTTCTCATTCACTTAATCAAATATTGCATATTACATTAGTCATTATTTAAGATTACAGAAGCACTAAAAATGATCAAGGTTGGTAAAGCCAGCTTGACTAGTCTTCCAGTACATAGTTGGGATTCACCACCAAAAACGGATCCTCCTCCGTGACGGGCTCTTCTCCTTCCTCGCTGATCTTTTTCAGCCCTGTTTTAGTCAGCTCTATGATGATATGATCCTTAAAAAGAAAGAGAGGCACGTTACACCGCTTCAGTTCAACTAAACAATGCAATGAAGACATTAAAAACAGTCATAAAGAGTGATAATGCATACTAACATAATGGATGAGTCTGTACAGCACTCTTTCAATGAGGTTCTTCTTAGCGACGAGTTCAGCTTCTGAATCAATTTCACTCTCCATTTCCTTCAGGTACCAGTTAATGAGTTCACTTTTCTTCAGAGATGACTCTTCATCCACTAAAAACAAAAACCTCCTTAACATCAATGACACATTCAGATATGCTTTCATCCTTCAGTTTATGCTCTTTATAACTTCTTCACAATCTGGTTTCCTGGAAAGCTTTGAGATCAAAATTAATCCAAAGTTTGTTGTTCAGTCACTTTAAGAATAGCACAGTAATGCATTGTTTACATGGCAAAGAATGACACCGCTAACCTGTTAAATGTATAATAAAATAAAAAAGGAATGACATCAAAGAAATAAACACTGACTGTTGCACATAAAACCGCAACGGGGAAAATAAAAAAGCTAAAGTTTCAGAGATGAACAAAACAGTAATGTAAGAAGGAAAAAAATGAGACTTGCATTGTTCCATCTTTTGCATGTGTAGCACCAGCAGGTTGGAGACTCTCTTGTACTCTGCAAATGACATTCTGATAGCAGGTTTGGTTACCGCCGGCTTTTCCGGCTCAGTGTCCATGGCCTCCACCGGATGACCGTTCACTTCACCTCCATTTTGACCTTCTGTCTCTTTACCAAACATGTCATTCTGATCTGTGGAAGTACAACTGAAATCAGTCAAGTTCCTTCTACACCGCAAGACCTCTGATGTTTGATTCATTGCTGGAAATAATAAAATAACTGGTAATGATTGGTAAATGGTAATGGAAGTGATGCATCTGTAACAAAATAAGAGTATTCGGACACTTCAGACACTTTTAGCCCTCAAACCGTATTCACTTTATAGCCCTTAATCCTGTAATTGTGGACAAATGTGGGCACAGAGGACTCAGGTGTGATTCTAATTTTTATTTATTATAAATGTTATATCACTGTCTTCGATAAAGTTTTGTCTGTCCATTTGTGGTGTTTTTATTTTGGGGGTATTTTTGAATTTATTTACTTCAAAAAGTACCATATTTTCTATGTAAATTATGCTTATTTTTATGTTTTATTTAAAAAAAAATGTTTTAACTACATTCAAATATCATTCCATTAAGTTCTTAGAGCTAAAGCCTAAAGATGAAGTGACTTTGCGGTCACCTGGTGTCTTATTTAAGGCTTATTTTACAACCCGAATTCCGGAAAAGTTGGGACGTTTTTTAAATTTGAATAAAATGAAAACTATACAACTTTCAAATCACATGAGCCAATATTTTATTCACAATAGAACATAGATAACATAACAAATGTTTAAACGGAGAAATTGCACACTTTTATCCACTAAATGAGCTCATTTCAAATTTGATGCCTGCTACAGGTCTCAAAATAGTTGGGACGGGGGCACATTTACCATGGTGTAACATCTCCTCTTCTTTTCAAAACAGTATGAAGACGTCTGGGCATCGAGTTTATGAGTTTCTGGAGTTTTGGTGTTGGAATTTGGTCCCATTCTTGCCTTATATAGGTTTCCAGCTGCTGAAGTGTTCGTGGTCGCCTTTGACGCATTTTTCGTTTAATGATGCGCCAAATGTTCTCTATAGGTGAAAGATCTGGACTGCAGGCAGGCCAATTCAGAACCCGGACTCTTCTACGACGAAGCCATGCTGTTGTAATAGCTGCAGTATGTGGTTTTGCATTGTCCTGCTGAAATACACAAGGCCTTCCCTGAAATAGACGTTGTCTGGAGGGGAGCATATGTTGCTCTAAAACCTTTATATATCTTTCAGCATTCATAGTGCCTTCCAAAACATGCAAGCTGCCCATACCGTATGCACTTATGCACCCCCATACCATCAGAGATGCTGGCTTTTGAACTGAACGCTGATAACACGATGGAAGGTCTCCCTCTTCTTTTGTCCGGAGGACACGGCGTCCGTGATTTCCAACAAGAATGTCAAATTTGGACTCGTCTGACCATAGAATACTTTTCCACTTTGAAATAGTCCATTTTAAATGAGCCTTGGCCCACAGGACACGACGGCGCTTCTGGATCATGTTCACATATGGCTTCCTTTTTGCATGATAGAGCTTTAGTTGGCATCTGGAGATGGCACGGCGGATTGTGTTTACCGACAGTGGTTTCTGGAAGTATTCCTGGGCCCATTTAGTAATGTCATTCACACAATCATGCCGATGAGTGATGCAGTGTCGTCTGAGGGCCCGAAGACCACGGGCATCCAATAAAGGTCTTCGCCCTTGTCCCTTACGCACAGATATTTCTCCAGTTTCTCTGAATCTTTTGATGATGTTGTGCACTGTAGATGATGAGATTTGCAAAGCCTTTGCAATTTGACGTTGAGGAACATTGTTTTTAAAGTGTTCCACAATCTTTTTACGCACTCTTTCACAGATTGGAGAGCCTCTGCCCATCTTTACTTCTGAGAGACTCTACCTCTCTAAGACATCCCTTTTATAGCTAATCATGTTACAGACCTGATATCAATTAACTTAATTAGTTGCTATAGATGTTCTCCCACCTCAATCCTTTCTAAATTTATTGCTTTTTCAACCATTTGTTGCCCCCGTCCCAACTATTTTGAGATCTGTAGCAGGCATCAAATTTGAAATGAGCTCATTTAGTGGATTAAAGTGTAAAACTTCTCCGTTTAAACATTTGTTATATTATCTATGTTCTATTGTGAATAAAATATTTCCAAATTTGATTTGAAAGTCATATAGTTTTAATTTTATTCAAATTTAAAAAATGTCCCAACTTTTCCGGAATTCGGGTTGTAGAATTTTTCCCTTTCATTTCTATGGGTGCCCATATTTGACCCAAATACAAGATTAAGGAGTTTTTTTTCACCCACTAAACATTGTAGAATTGAGTCAAAAAAAATTGTGTGTTCAGGAGGCAAACTTAGCAAAAGTAGCCAAGTCTTGTACCGCTCAGATCAAGGGAAGTATTTTTAAAAAATAAATCAACTATTTTGCCCACATTTGTCCAGAATACGGTTTTCGGGTTAACAACAAGTAGCATTTGCAAACAAACGGTTTATTTCATACTGTTAGAGTACAGATTCATTATATTGAGATATCTGACAAGCCTATTTCACAAAAGGAATTGAACAGTATAAAAGACAGCCATCTCACCATTCACATCGTCATCCTGCTCCTGGTCAAAATTGATATCGGGCGAGTCAACGCGAATTATGGACTTGTTCAGGAGTCTAAACGCTTCTTTCACATGTTTGGGCTGGACCTTTCCAAAGGAAAAGGAAGAGAACACATTTCAAACTCTACACAAGCTGTGTCTGATGCACATCGGTGTATGTAGAAGCAGTTTATGGGCAGACCACTGACAAATCGTCACATTTATTTATATAGCACTTATGAAAATACAGATAAACAAGAAAGAATGATTCAATAAATGCAAACAAAATTCAATTCTGATGAGAAGCGTTTAATGTTGATTCAGTTCAGTTCAATAACGACGTAAATTTCATTAATTATAGAATGAAATAATTGAATCTATAAAGCAAGCTTTGGAGAATCAGTTCTCATCATCCACCGTCTTTACAAATGCTAGAAATGTGGCTTTTAAAAGAAAGATTGCGATTAAAGAGCAAAACCAGATTCCTAACTGGCAACGAAGACCTGACAGAGTAGCCATTAAGTGTTATAATATTCTAGGTAACTATGTGTGGAGGTTTTTGGTCACATAAATAAGAACTTTTCTTCACAATTTAGGAGGATTTCCAATATTCCATTCTGCAAATTTTGTGAATTGGTATGTTTCGTCAGGCCACAAAGAAATTAGATTGATTGTCATCAGCATAACAGTGAAAACTAACATCATGTACAGGGTGAAAAGCAAAAGGTCCTAGTACTGAGCCTTGCGGTACTCCACACTGAACTTGTGATTGTGATGATACCGCTTCGCTTATTGCTACTAACTGATGACAGTCAGATAATTACGATTTAAACCATACTAATGCTAATGTAAATTTCAAGCCCATTCAAAACAATGTTGTGGTGGATAGCGTCAAATACAGTGCTCAGGTCCAGTAACACTAATAGAAGCATGACGGCATAAGTCAAAGTAATTTGTAACTCTAATGGGAGCAGTCTAAGTACTACAGTCTAAAACCAGACAGACCTCATCTGAGCAGTAGAGTCTGGCCATGGCTTCAGACAGACGTAGCATGCTCTCCAGCTGCCTCACAGTGATCCGCCAGGCTGATTTGGTGGTTCCTCCACCATCCCGCTGCCGCAGACGCTTGTACTGGTCCACCACGAATTCCTGAGCCTCTGATGTTATCTACAGATGCAGGGTTATGAGGTCTGTTATCTCTTACTTGTTACTCTTCAGATTGTCTAGCTCCAAAAATAATTTGAGATCTACAACAAAGTACTAGAATGGCAATTTCAGTGAATGGCAACTTGAATAACGAATAGTGTCTTTCCTTTGGTTGAAACTGGCGGGCGAACAGTATGTATCTCTGGATTTCATCAGTACTGTAAACTCTTTCTACTGACTCAACGTTCCTGGCGTGAAGATCTACAATCCGACGGGCGATGGCGTAGTCCGTAACCTGGTAGAAAAATAAAGACAAATGCTGTATTGTACATCACGTAGTCTACATCTAATATAATTAATGATATATGGTCTGACCTCATTGCATTCGTCCACCAGTATGAAGAAAAGATCAAATCTGGACATGATGGGTGCAGACATGTTGACATTCTGTTTCAGAGACTTGGCGCGGTTATATCTGCCGTCTATGGGGTTGGCAGCCGCCAGGATGGAGGTGCGAGCATTCAGAGTGGCCTTGAACACATAGAAATGGTTAGATATGGTGGATTATGGATTAAACAGACAATGAGGGACACACACCTTAACGCCCGCCTTTGTGATGGAGATGGTCTGCTGCTCCATGGCTTCATGGATGGCCACCTGGTCCTTAAGGTCCATCTTATCAAATTCATCGATACAACAAACCCCCTATAAAGAAGACACGAAAGGGTATTACATTTTCTGGGAGGTTATCAGATCATCGCACAGAGTGCTGCAGGGAAGATCCATTTCTGAAGGCCAAAAACTAGAAACGAGTCAGCATTTTATAACTTCAGGTTCAATCATCCAGAAGTCAATGGGTTTGTGGTTAAATGCCTGAAATAAGGTCTGTGGTGGACAAGATCAAGATATTTTCATATTTTATTTTACAACAGAAAATACATTAGTCAACATTTAAAGTGGATCAAAAAAAGCTCACAGGTATTGTTCAAAATTCATGTATAACTTTGATGAAAGGTTTTGATCCAATTCAAATGTTGACTACTGAAAATCAGTAATACCGACGCATTCTCATCCCAAGGCGTCATGTACGACGCTTTTGCTAAAGCGTAGACATCCAACTCACATGGCACCCTTTGGCATCAATATAACATGCAGAGTATGGGTAGGTTTAGGTCTGGGGTAGGGTTAGGGTTAGACCACTAGGAGGCGCCAAAAAAGGGCATCAAAAAGCGTTTACTTGTCTTGAAAAAAAAGGTTGTTAACAAGTGGCAAAATGTGACGACAGAGGTTGTCGGGGACATTAAATATCATCGTCTGAACAGGTAAACCAATTCTACTCACTCGCTTTCACAAGTCTCTGTGTTTATAACTACACTCTTGCAAACTATTGTAACTCAAACTTTCAGGCAACATGTTTTTTTTAAATTAAGACTGAAATATTTAACGAAAGTGTGGTGACGAAATCATGCGACTAGTGTTATTTATAGCCTACGTTCAGCTTTTTTACTAGAGCCAGACCGATATATCGGCAGACCGATATTATCGGCCGATATTAGGCATTTTCCAAACTATCGGTATCGGCAGTTATAATGGCCGATAAATGAATATTTCAAAAATAAAATAAAAACTGACGAAACGCGCTTGAACCATGTCATGAGTGTTGGAGTTGTATAGTTTGTCCACCAGAGGGCACTCTACACCGTTCCTGTTGGCAACGCTCGTTGAGTTGGTCATTGCTTGAATAACAATTAAGAGAACATCCCCATCAGTTCTCTAAACTCAAATAAGCATGACAAAATGTGTGACTATCATGTCCAGTTTAAAAAAAATAAATAAATAAATTATCGGCCGATATATCGGATTTTAAAACCCAAAAATATTTGTATCGGTATCGGCCTTCAAAATCCTTCATCGGTCAGGCTCTATTTTTTACTTCTGGTGAATGCATGTAGGCTAAATTGTGTTCATTTGTGAAGATTAATCATGATGAACAAAACAAGCTTTTGTTGGTCACAGAGCTTATATTGAGCAATAATCCAAAAGAGAATGGATAAATCCCATTGGGTTTTCGTCGAGTGAACCAGGGTGATGACTTCTGGATTGGCCTGCACAAATACGTCAACACTGGAACAAGAAAGCTAATACGAAAGCCACATACTGACAGATTTACAGGAAAAGTTAAAAGGAAATATACATTATCGGCCAACATGAGGGCTCCTGCTTCAATGACAAACTCATGCGACTCCTCGTCTTTGACCACAGCGGCAGTCAGACCCGCGGCACTGCTGGCTTTACCACTGGTGTACACCGCTCTGGGGGCAAAATCCTCCACGTGCCTGAGAGAAAAAACACAAATACATCCCCATCCAGCTATTAGACACTCTAATGAGCTGTATTTTAGGTTTAAATGGTCAGAGAAAGAGTTTCACACATAATATTTACTTGAGGAACTGGCTCTTAGATGTACTCGGGTCTCCAACTATACACACGTTGATGTCGCCGCGTAAAGACGTCCCCTCCATGGTCGTCTTTGCAACACCACCGAACAACATCAGCAGAATCCCACGTTTAATTTCATCATTACCTGAAAAACCAAAAATGATTATTAAGCAAGCGGTCTAGCAGACGGCAGTTCAAAACAGAAAGACTGGAGATTACTCTGAACATGAAGGGCCAGTTGTTCAAAACATTTAATCTGGATCAAAATGATCCGGATTTGGAAATCCCATTTTTTCCTATCAAGGATCAGGTAATCCGTCTTACTTTTATGGCGGTTTTTCAAAGCAACATTGGACTGGATCAGCCTGATCCAGATACACAGTTTTCAAGATTACCAGTGCTCTAAATGGGACAACATATCACAATGTGGGCAAAGAACAGGTAGAAGAGCCAACATGGGGTCACTGTAAGTGTTTCTTAATTTGAGACAAAACACAAATGGGGATGATAATTTTTATTTTATTTTTTACTTTACTATACTGAATATCTTAATTGTTAGCCTATGTCTACTTTATGACTGTTACAACGGTTATACAAGTCAAGTGCAAAATATAAATAAAAGTATAAACACTAAATGATACAAATGTATTATGTGACCAATTTTAAAGTTTTACTACATTTTCTTCCTGAAATCCACCTTGAAATCCAACCCCCTGTTGGGATCAGGATAATCCTGTTTTTTGGGATCAAAGTTATCCAAATCCCACTGACAAGTTTTGAACAACACAAACTGAAGGTTTGATCCAGATTAAAACTAGGATTGAATTCCCTGATCTAATCTGATTTCAGATTTTGAACAACCCATTTTCAAGATTTGATCCAATCCGATAACCAAAATCCGATCAGCTTTCCTTTGAACAACTGGCCCGAAGTGATCAAGGAAGTATTGTTAACTTCATACTAAGTGCCTCAAACTCTTAATATCTTTCCTATTCACCTCATTTTTAACGTTAGAATAGGTTTGGCCATTTGTAACCGTCATACACTTCCAGTATTTAAGTCTAGAAATAATTTTAATTTACATTGTAACCATAAATGCATTGGTTTGTGGTGCAACTAGTTTTACCATTTACTGCACTGCTTTATTCTTTAGTTATTTACCTACAATGGCTATTGAATCAAGTCTCACACATTTACAGAAAACACTGTAGAACCAATGAACATTACATGATCATTGAGAAATGACCGGCAAGCACCGTGAATGGTTGGGAAGAGACTTGTGCAGAGGTTGTGATAGAGATTCTTGTCTTGGCTCATCTCAAACACTTTCTCCCATTCCTGCACGGTCATCTGGTTCTTCACGCTCTCAGCTGTCTGATCCTCCTGACGAAGCTCCTTTCCTCCAAACTAAAAACATTGCAATGACATTAATCACAAAACTAACAAGATGTACAGTAACTTGAAGGTTTAATTCAAACAAACAACAAAAAAACACAAGAATAAATGTGTCGTTTTTAAAACTTAAAATAAAAGTCTGAGCAAATAACTTTGGATAATTGGGTAAAAACTCGATATGTTGTTCAGTGTGTCTTATCCGGAGAAAAATTACACCAGTCCTAGTAAAGTTCTTCAGCAACAAGCTGCCTCTCGATTTCCCAAATTTTACATATTGCTACTTCTGACAATCAGTTCGTTAGGTGTTAGATGCAGAAGAAATGGGCAGAAATAAACATGCGAGGAATTCTGAAAGGGCCAAATTGTTATGGCAAGGCTTGTTAGTGGGTACCGGTCATCAGTGGTGAGATTTTACCAACAGTGTTCTGACGGGGCGGGAGGAACAAACCACAAACTGGTGAGAGGTTTGTTGGGCGCCCAAAGCTCATTGATCCACAAAGGCCATCCCATCTGGACTGAGACAGGTTTACCATAGCACAACTCACACAAAACTTTGATAATGGGAGGAATGTGTCCCCATACAAAGTTCACTGGGATGCTCTGCTGGGAAATCCTGGATCCGGCCATTAATGAGGACTTAAATTTGACATGTACCACAGGACTTGAATCTGCTGCTGACCTTCAGGGTTTTTGTAGAAGCCATGAGGTCTGGCATCAGCATACTAATCAGGTGTTTATAATGTTTGGCTCATTGTTCAATGTTGTAGTCGAGACCAGCTCACTCGAGTCCGAGTCGTGACCGAGACCATAGAGGGTCGAGTCCGAGACCAGAGAGGTTAGATAACCTAAGGTTGGGTCTCAAACCAGATAAAGATATCTTCAAGAATGTAAAATATTTGGTGGTAACAATAAAATTGGCACCATACCACTGTAATGGTAAAATGCCACATAGTGGTGTAAAGGTAATTTTCTTATATGACTTTTTACAATCAGTAAGTGCTCTTTCACAGAACATTACTGCACACGAATTCTGTGTGGCTCTTATATACAAACTGAATTAGGGATGGTAAGGCAGACATTTTCAATACATAGTTGAGCAAGAGGCTCCACATCACATCTGACCTGGGTCTTGCTGCATTTGCGTGCCGCGAACGTTAGTCTCAAGTCAGCAATCATTGGACGTTTCAATCAAACAACAATTTAAAGAAATATTAACATACAGTAATAATCATGACATATTTTGAATGGGACTCGAGTGGACTCGGGAATAAGTCCGAGTCCCGACTCCCAATATGTTCGAGTACGAGTCAATTCCGAGTCAAAATGCACTCGGAATGCACTTGTAGCATATCTGCTACAATACGCCTTATTCACGGCAGCGCCATCTTTGATTTTTAATGAGAATGAAAGCGAGGCTGTGAGGGGTAGACTTGCATCTCTCCAATGGGCTGTATTGTTATTTAATGTGTTTTCGGATTGTTCTGCTCATGAAACACAGGAAAAATACCTTTCAATGAAATGTCAGTTGACAAAAAACTCCTGACAATGTAAGCTGTGGAAAATTGTAAGTAATCTAGGAGCTTTATTCCGCTTTTTACAGCGGATGCCATTGAAAACACAGTAAGTCTATCCCTCACAGCCTCACTTTCATACCTGTCATGGCGCTGCTCTGAATAAGGTCTATTCATCAGTGTTGTAGTCGAGACCACCTCACTCGAGTCCGAGTCGAGACCGAGACCAGAGAGAGTCGAGTCCGAGTCGAGACCGAGACCAGTGAGGGTTGATTACCTAATTTACTTTTATTTACTTAGAGAAATCCTTTTTATTTTACTGAATTTACTTAGAGTTTAAAAAATATGATCAGTTTAGGGTAAAAAGGCCACATAGTAGGTGGTGTTAAAAGTAAATTTTATTACAATTTGTCATGCGCAGTTGCGCACTAGAAAATTACTGGGCGTGTCAATCAATTTACAGAAATATTTTATTAACATACATTAATAATCATGAAAAATATTTTGAATTGAACTCGAGTGGACTCGGGAATAAGTCCGAGTCCTAAAAAAAAAATGTTCGAGTACAAGTCAATTCCGAGTCCAAATGCACTCGAGTCCATGACAAGACCAAGACCATTAAAATATGGTCTCGAGACCGAGTCCAAGACGAGTCCGAGTACTACAACACTGCAATTCATGTTGTGATGAACAGCTCTTACCCGTGGGTTAGTTGGGGCCACATGGTTAGCCAGGAAGGCCAGTCTGTAGGAGAGTTCTCTGACACCCAAAGCCTTGAGCCCCTGAACACCGTCAGCCTCAAAGCCCTCCCTCCCCGTCACCCTGCTGCTGGTTTCGGCCCGCGTGCCTAGAAAGATAAGAAATGTTCCAATATGACTCAAATGGCTTTCCTTTTTTTCCTGCATACAGTAAAGACAGATCCATCAATTATAGATTTTACTTTTATTAAATCTCTACTGTGTTATTCGAAAATTAGAAGAGAACCAGAGAGTGCCATGGCGGACACATCAGGCACAACTATGAGTGTGCCGGTGAAGTCACAGCGATCTCCTGCTTGTGCCGTTTCCACGGCCTCGGCCCTCAGGATGACCTCCACACTGCGGGGGATAGAGCCTCTCGGCAGCTCCGCCTGCGTCTCCTGGATCCGCACCTCAACAAGTCAAGCAGGATCAGGATCAACTACCCATTCATCTCACACCATCAGAATCAAATCAATTAAGATCATAATGTACCAATATTTACACCGAAAATTTCAGGCGAAAAGGCTAATTAGGACAAATGTCAAAATCTAAACTGAACTAGCAATTATTTCGAATTTGCACATGCACAAATGTGCATATAGCAATTTAAATTGGCATGAAGTGATACGGACTTGTCAACTTTTTGTGATCAGCAACTCAGTGGTTGGAAACGGTTCGATTTTCTAAAAGTTGATTAACGAACTATTTAAACTTAGTCACCATGAAATCAAGATGGAAATTTCTATATTTTTTAATGGATCTGCAGTATTAATTAGAAATGATTTATCTGCAATTTGTTCAAATCATGTGTCCTCCATTTTTAATCAAAACATCTTCCCTTCCCCTTGCAGCAACATCTCTGGTCTGATGACATGTTTACTGCATGAGGGCGGGGCAAACTATCACTCGCATCAGATCCACCAATAGCAAACCACCATACAATAATTCATCATGGACAAAATCAAGTCACCATTTAAGGTTTGACACACTTCATGCATGTACACAATTTTAAATATGCTTTCTGCCCTGTAAAATAATAAACGCAAGCAACAATTTTCGGCAAAATCACTTAAAGTCGGCATGAAACGGAAATTGAGATTGTCATTTCTTCCTTGTGACGTATATCTGAGTGAAACGGCTTCTGAAATTAGAAAAAAAAAAAAAATGTAGGGGAGGGCTTGATTTCGTCCTTTGGGAATTTATTGTGACCACAGCCACAAAGCACCCGCGCCCTCAGATCACTTGGCCGTTACAAGAGGTAAACGATATAAATACTGTTCGTTTTCTCACAAAAACCGCTCGTTTCGTGTCTTAGGCCATCAATTTGTACTTATATTTACGAGTCATTAAATCATGTTTAATTTGGACTTCTCTGTGCATGCTCTTTGAGGTGGTGACCATAGACCTCCATTATATGACTGACAGACGAGAACAGTTTGACCTAAAAATATGAAAATTTGAAACTACTGTGGAAACAAAGACACCGACATCTTGGATGCCCTTGAGGTAAGCTAAAACATACAAAAAATGTATTTCAAAGCGAACTATCCCTTTAAGCAAAATGTAAAATTAGGAGACTTCCAGCTGGTTTTTCTTTAAGAGCAATATCTCATTCAATGAAAACGGCCTATAACTAACGCTTTATAATTAATCAAAAGCTTTCATATTTTATTTTGGATGTTTTCTGAAACCTTGGTAGCTAGTAGCTGCAATTGCAAACTGTTGGGAAAAGAAGTCAAAACTGTATCGTCTTACTTTCTGAAAGTCAACAAAGCGTGACTTGTTGGTGTCGAGCATGAAGCGTTGGCGGTTGGCACACACTGGGTTCTTGCAGATAGTCGGCTGTGTGTATTTGAACTGCTGCTCCACATCTTTGATGACAGACTGACAGTCCAGACACAGAAAGGTGCCGCTGACCAGCTCGGGATGCACGGGGTGGGTTCGCACCACCTGACCGCTGAAGCGTAACAGAGTGCCGATGCGGGCGGTGGACAGCTCACGGATCCTGGGAAGCACAGAGCGAAGAGGTCAGCCAATCATAACAGGCAATTTGCATACATTTTAAGGGTCAAAACAGACTTAGACTTTAATTTAAAGGTCAAGTGGTACAAAAAAATTAAGTTTTAGAACAGAAATACTTACTTCTGCTTAGATGGAAATTCTGAAAAAGCCACATAAAACTCTTTGGATGGTGGAATATTTCCATGATCTCTGGCAAAGTGGCGAACTGCTCTGCAGAGAAACGGGTAAACCCTGAAGAAAAAAAACATTAGGACAGATAATATGAGCTTATGACTGCAGCAAACCGATGACTTATTCATTCACAGACGAATCATTTTCCAATAATACTGAAATGTATTTATACATTTGATTAAAACATTTGATAATATATATATATATATATATATATATATATATATCAAAATATTAAAATTAAGAATGGATATGGCAGTTTGTTTTATAAAAACCTTTGCTCATAAAAGTCTCAAAAAGTACTATGATTTTACGAAGTACAAGGCTTTTTTATATGGCAATATCTGCCATCACAATAACATCGTACTGCCACATTGCTTTTGTGTGTAGTGTTGTTGAAATATAGTTAGCTATAATTAATTGCATGCATTATTTATTTATTTATTTATTTTTGCATTGACCTATATGAATGTGTATAATTTGCATATTAAGAGTTCGGGGATAATAAATAAAATTGCAATAAGCGCAAATAACACAGCAAACATTCAAATGAATATACATACAAATAAATAAATAAATAAATAAATGAACGTATGCACCTCTTGAAGGAAAGAACATCACAACATATATTTCCATCAAATGGTGCATCAAGTTTTAGTCAAGATCTTGTATTGACAATGCAAGAGTCCAGCACTCTGTAAAGTCTCCTCCAGCACATCCAATAGACATCAATGAATTTAAGCTCTGGATTAGAGCCCGACCGATAAAGGATTTTGTAAGGCCGATACCGATACAAATATTTTTGGGTTTTAAAATCCGATATTCCGATATATCGGCCGATATTTTATTTATTTATTTAAACTGGACGTGATAGTCACAAATTTTGTCTTGCTTATTTGAGTTAAGAGAACTGATGGGGATGTTCTTTTAATTGTTATTCAAGCAATGTATGTCTTGTGACCAACTCAATGAGTGTTGCAAACAGGAACGGTGTAGAGTGCCATCTGGTGGACAAACTATACAACTCCAACACTCATGACATGGTTCAATGTTTCGTCCATTATAACGTATAGACCATTTCACAAGATGTAAACAACACTGGTCCAGAAGCACTTCCTGTTTCAGTTTTTTAACACTACATAAAAGCTGGGATAAAATACAACCAACGGAACATTTAAAACTGAATCAAAAAGTTAAACAAACATCTTTAAGATGTTTTCTTTACATGTGAAATAAAGAAAACAGTTACAAACTGAAACAGGAAGTGCTTCTGGACCAGTGTTGTTTACATCTTGTGAAATGGTCTACTGCCGATACCGATAGTTTGGAAAATGCCTAATATCGGCCGATAATATCGGTCTGGCTCTGGACTCAGAGTTGACAATTCATATGTGCAATTCATGTGATTCTTCATGCTCCTCACAAACATTCTTTTACAGTTTGAGTGTGATGAATATTGACATTGTCATCCTGGAATATGGCCATGATGCGTCACTCCATCAAAGGTTAACTTACTTAGAACAACTGTTGCCACATTACATGCTAGAAACATCACTGCAATGATGATCAAAATCCAAACATAGACTATTTCGTATTGGCCTATTTAAATCTATTCCTCTTAAAGGGATACTCCACTTTTTTGGGAAATAGGCTCATTTTACAACTCCCAGAGTTAAACAGTTGAGTTTTACCGTTTTCGAATACATTCAGCCGATTTTCTGATACTTAGAAGAATATCAGTAACCAAACCGTTTCTGGTCCCATTGACTTCCATATATTTTTTCCTACTATGGAAGTCAATGGGACCAGAAACTGTCTGGTTACTGATGTTCATCTAAATATCAGAAAATCGTCTGAATGGATTAGAAAACGCTAAAACTCGACCGTTTAACTCTGGGGGAGTTGTAAAATGAGTCTATCTCCAAAACAGTGGAGTATCCCTTTAAAGAAAGTGAGCTGTTCACCTGTAATATTCCTCTTGAATGGTGGTGGCGAGCTGCTGGTTGTAGTGCTCGATGTTACTGAAGCTCACGGTCAGTGTGTTCCTCTCCGGCCTGATCAACTCTTGCGCGTCGGAAAGATATAAAGCGTCGCCAGTTTTATCCTGAAATCTGATCAATCACACGTTTTAGAAATTAAGCTTATTTGTCTCTTCATATAAAAGTACCGCAACTGCACTCACTCTTCCAAAAACTCCAGAAATAACTTCTGACACTTCTCGGAGAGCTCATCGCGCACTTGCACGCCCGCGGACGCAGCTTCAGCTCCGGGCTCCATCTCACACACACAAGCTCAGCTCACGCACACACCTGTACAATGTAATAATGAACCACCCAATCATATACATGCAGCGCCATGATGACGTCGACTAAACGCCGTGCCAAACGTACCTGGACATTCATAGCGAATGGTGCATTCAATTCAAATTAAATATTATATTAAAAAAAAACAAAAAACATAATTTTACATTCTCTGGCAGTTCTTTTTTAAAGGAGTAGTTCATTTTTAAAAAACTTTTGCTGATAATTTACTCACCCCCATGTCATCCAAGATGTCCAAGTCTTTCTTTCTTCAGTCGAAAAGAAATTCGAAATTTTCAAATAATGGACTTCAATGGGAACCAAACGGTTCAAGGTCCAAAAGACACTTTCAGTGCAAACTGTTCAAAAGGCTTTTAACGATTCCAGACGATGAATAATCA
Source organism: Pimephales promelas (assembly GCF_016745375.1). Next base: position 1,565,628 of record NW_024121210.1, on the reverse strand, counting down.
AGCGAAACGATCGCTCATTAAAATAAAAAAAGTTGAAGTTTTATAAGCTCAAATGGTCGCCTTGCTCTGTTCTGTGATGCGCGTTTGTGACTCTCCTGTTCGAACTCGTTCTTCAAATGAACAAATCGTTTCCCGAGTCCATTCGTTCATTTCGTTGGTTGAATGAACCAAATGACACGAAAAAAAGATTCGTTCATTTTTATGAACGAGTTCAAAGAGTAGAGTCACGATCGCGCATCACAGAACAGAGCAAGGCGACCATTTGAGCTTATAAAACTTAAACTTTGTTATTTCTTTTTTTAAATGAGCGATCGTTTCGCTTGATAAGACCCTTATTCATCGTCTGAAATCGTTTAAAGCGCTTTGATGCTGCACTGAAACTCTCTTTTGGACCTTGAACCGTTTGGTTCCCACTGAAGTCTATTATATGGAGAAAAATCCTGGAATGTTTTCATCAAAAACCTTAATTTCTTTTCGACTGAAGAAAGAATGACATGGACGTCTTGGATGACATGGGGGTGAGTAAATTATCAGCAAAAGTTTTTTTTTTAAAGTGAACTACTCCTTTAATGTTTAACTGATGTTTAACTGTGTACACACTGCAATTAAAACGGACAACCCTCACAAAATATTAATAGTAATATACTATATTCAGCACCTACTTTCACGGACCAATTTTAGTTCCAGGCCATATTTTGTTCTTGGAAAGTTAAAAAAAGAAACTTTATGAATAACCAAAACATTTCACATAGTGATTTCACAGCATCAGAAATACATAGAGAAACTTTTAATTCTTTTATTTAACACACATTTAAAAAAGTGAACCACACTATACAAATGGTTTTTCAGGTAGCAGGTAACAATGCAGAGTACATGTCTACAAACCTGTCCGACTCGTTCCTTCTTGGCGTGTGCAGCTAAAATTGCACCTTTTTCCTAAATGATTTCCTTTCTTCTCGTAAAACACTTCTGAAGCCCCTATTCGCTAAGATTTCAATGCATCTTTTTTTTCAGTTTCTTCTTCATTTAAACGTTGATAGGCAATAGCATGCTTAATGTCGTGTAGGGTTTATTTCTGATTGGGTTTTTTAAACCTGCTATGTCTTATTTTGCGAGATTAAAGCTCAAGGTCTCTGTTTGTATGTACATTTTGAATGCATTCTGTCCATATGGAGGGCAACAGTAAAGTCTATCTCTCGAATATTAACATTCACTGACGCGCACACACACGCTCCTCTTCTGTTAGTCCTTATCCTTTTTAAACTCTCACATTCCCATCAACACAGGCCGAACATCAAGAGGAATGATATTTATTTCCCGAGAGACAACTTAAAAAAAAGTGAGAGAGAGAGAGACAGACATGTAAAGACATGGAGGAGTGAAGAAATGTTCAGGCCAAGTAGCTGTAGGTGTCCTTCTCTCCGTCCACCCGCTCCAGATATTCCTTCTCTATGAGAATGTCAATGCACTTCTGCAGAATAGAAAAGACGAGCCAAAGTGAGTATGAACGCTGATGCAAATCTCTGGATTTGTAAAAGAGGAATGACTGACCTTGATGACGGGGACTCTGGGTTTAAAGCGTGATGAGAGCTGGTTCAGGACCTCTGCCAGGAGTGGTTGATGCTTCAGAACCTTCCTCATCTTCATGATCCTCACTATGGCCGCCTGCACAAGAGGAACACATCTTAACTTAGCATTAGGGTTGGGTATCGAGAATCGAGTATCGATTGGAACCGGGACTAACTTTTCGTTTTTCCCGGAATCGTTCAAAAGTTAAAATTTTGATTCCTAGTTTCGATATTCACAGTACGCCGAGCGGAAGAAGAAACCGCTGAACAACACCAACGAAGAAGCGTCTACCGGAAGTGTTGGCATAACCGCGCGAGTCGAACATGAGTAGCTTACGCCTGCGGTCCAAAGTGTGGCTTCACTTTTCTAAAAATAACGAAATCTCGGCAAAATTTGTGACAGAAGGAGTATTTGTGACAGGAGAATTTCCTTCAGAAAGGCCGTTGGTTAGCTAAACTTTTTTGAACCTGCCTCTTAAAAGAATCGGAATCGAGAATCGTTAGGAACCGGAATCGAAACAAGGAATCGGAATCGTTCAAATTCAAACGATACCCAACCCTACTTAGCATGCAATTCCCAACACTCCTATACACACCTAAAATACATTTTCTGGCTTTTCTCAGTCTAGAAAGCTCCAGATTCAAAAATTCTTTCACATTTCTTCTACATAAATGACCCATTTTAAATACTAGTGCTGTCAAACGATTAAAATATTTAATCGCATTAATGTCATAGTTAACTCGCGATTAATCGCACATTTTTATCTATTCTAAATGTCTTTTGATTTCTTTTTGTTACATTATTTTTTTTCTCATTTTAATGCTCTTATCAACATGGGAAAGTGGATTGGCTTGTTTAGTGCAGATGTTTTTTTTATTATTATTATTGAAAATAACATTGGAATAGTGTTCAATTTCACACTAACATATATAAATAATCTCTCACACAATGTAACACTCTCCATCAATAAAAGGGTGAAAGAAATACTGACGAGGTCCTGATATTGACGAGGGGGTGGAGAATTCGCATCATCTGTGTGTGTGTGTGTGTTTGCTTGGCCATCATCAAGTGGTGTTTCAGACTGGACGTGCTGCGATGATGATAGCTCAGTTCACAACGACAAAACACACAGATCACTTCGTCTTGTCAATGGGATAATTTGGCAACTTTTTAAAAGTAAACTTTCCATTCAGAATCTTAGGGCATCCATTTCGGCGTCTCGCGCTCGTCATCCACTCAAAAGTAACGTTACTATTTGGCCGGCTCGCAAGCCGAAACGAGTGTGTGTGCGGCACAAAACGTCCTCGCGCTGCGTTCTGAAACCCTTTCATTTCAATGGCTTGGATCTAGACCATAACAAAACAACAGGCACGCCACAAACACACGTTTCGGCTTGTGAGCCGGCTTTGAGTGGATGACGAGCGCGAGATGCCGAAATGGACCAGGACGCATGCCGCGTCCTGTTGCAAAAGCATGTGAAAAAACTACAAAGTTTGCTAGGACAAAAAGACCGTTAATCGCACGATAAAAAAATTAACGCCGTTAAAATGGGTTTGCGTTAACGCCGTTAATAACGCGTTAAACTGACAGCCCTATTAAATACACATTCATCTTTCCAGAGGTGAAGTATCCCTTTAATTAGCTATTCATACCAGGGTTGGAAGCATCCTTAAAATAGGTACAGGTCATTTAGGTATGTGTTTGTGTGTGTATAAATTAGTGTTAATTTCGTTAACGAAAACTAAACGAAAATATTTTCGTCAACGCACATTTTTCACCGAACGAAAACTAGACGAGACGAGACTAAAATCCCCACTAATAAACAATAACTGGGAGTAAATCAGAAATAATTTTCGTAGACTAATAAAGACGAGACGAAAATGCAGTTCGGTAAATAAAGACTGGGCTAAAATCTATGGACATTTTAGTTCACGAACAAAGACGAGACGAAAATTACATATTATTATATGATATGGTTTTGTCAAATACTGTCTCCTCCTCCGCCTCCTCCTCGTCAGCTCTTCCGCCACACACCCACTTTCAAACCTGAAGCGGGCGAGCACAGTCAGTCAGAGTAGCCTACACAACACACGGAGCAGACAGACAGGAGCTGGATTCACGGTGAGGCGGCGGCGACAGGTTAAAAGTAAACATGCTTTGCGCGGGGCTCGGGAGAAAGAAGAGACGTGATATATGAACACATTTTGTTACAATGATAAACTAACTAATGATGGCTAACTTTCATAGCATTTAGTATCCAGGCTGGCTATGTTACGTTAGCTTCTTAGCACGTAGCGACCGTAGCCACTTGTTGATAGAATTGTATGTGAAGTTAAATTTATGCTAACTTGGATATGTTATACTGGCCGGGCAACTATAGTTTCAGTTAAATTTGATTAAAGCAGACAGACGCTTTAAAAAGATTTCATACGTTCTAGCAAGCTATGCCTTGTTTCACCTTAAATACTGTACCTTTATATACCATGTGAACTAGCTGGCAGGAAAGCACTTTTGTTGTATCAGTTGGAGTTTTTTTTTTTTTCACAACATTGACCTCAAATCTATTTATTTTTTTATTCTATGTGAACTAGCTTTAAACAGCCAGCACTTGTGTTAAGTTCATAATACACTTTATTTTATTTATTTGTTTCCTTTGTCAGGTGTATTTTATTTGTTTTATGTGTCTTTGAACCTTAACAATGTTCAAAATAAATATGAAAATATTGTCAGTACATCTTCCATGTCTGCATGTGTTCCTTAAAATTGTGTTTTTTATCAAAAAGATGAGAGAAAATGTTGAAATGTGAAATAATTTTAGGAAATGTTTAATATTATCTGCTGACAACAAAGTAAAAGGTTAAAATGATGTCCTGACTAAAACTAGACTAAAATGTTGACAGTTTTTTTTTTACTAAAACTAAACGAATAAAATTATGTTTTCTTGGACTAAAATAAAGACTAAAATGCTCGACTTATAGTCGACTAAAACTAGACTAAATAAAAATGGGATGATGTCGACTAAATGTGATAAAAACTAACAAGCGATGCTGAAACTGGACTAAAACTGAAACTAAATTTAAAAATGGCTGGTAAAATTAACACTAGTATAAATGTATGTTTAGTTTTTATTTTTAAGACTTCTTAACGCCACAAATGCAATGTTATCATGGTTCGAGCATGGAGCATTAGTTCAACGTCAAGCTGATAAAAGTAGCCTATTATTGTAGCGTTGCAGTGGGAGTTTACATGAGTTTCCAGCATGTTGTGTGATGCTTTCTCCGGTGTGTTGAAAGTCTCAGCGTAGCCGGTAGTTCTATTGAGTTCGAGCACACACATGAGCACGAGCGTTCTTGTTGCAATCTGAAACGTCACAGCTAGAGGCCGCTAAAAACTACATATAGCACCTTTAAGGTTACATAGATTAAAAACTATGAAAGCAATCATTTTTATTCTTACTTTAGGCGAGGGCCAGTGAACGTTTTGGCAGGGCAAGTAAATATCAGGGCCCGTATTCATAAAGATTCTAAGAATCCTGTCAGAAAACTCTTAATTTAGCTTAAAAACTTTTACGTAGGAGTCTTAGCTTAAGAGCGATTCGGGACTGATCTGAGAGCAACTCTGAGTAAGGAAAAGACAAAAGCTTTCATCTTAGTGAGGAGGCGGGGTTGATTCCCGTTGCTATGCATGACACAATCTTTTAAAGACCAGATCTGTGATTGGTTGGTTGTCCAAGAAGGAAAAAAAGAGGGTTTTTTTTCCCCCAATTTTAAGTATGGGGTTTACTCACACACACACATGCACATTATATATATATATATATACATATATATATCCTTTTTTTTTCATGCTGTTAATTTCCTAAGGTATTAAATTGGCTTAGAATGATAAAAATTGTTCCATTCTTTCCAATTACACTGATTGCTGTCTATGTAAGTGGTGGTTTTAAAATGAGATAGTAGTGTGTCTCTAAAAGATCAGTCACAAACATGATCCCTGCACGATCTCATCTATAGTGTCTTATTAACTCACTGTAATTGTCTGCAACACATTTCTGCCATTTTCTCCTCTGCTAAAGAAACTTTTAAGCCTCTCCTCATCCGTACTCCTAACAATTTTGACCTTAAGACTAGGGCTGGGTATCGATTCACATTTCAATTTCGATTCGATTTCGATTCACAAGCTCTCAGTTCGATTCGATTTCGATTCTCGATTCAATTTTCGATTTCGATTCCTGATTTGATTCTCGATTCGACTATAATGAAGATGTAATACAAGTCCTATATTTATAAAAAAGAACAGTGGACATAAGTTTACTAGTGGTTAATTAATACAAGGAAATTAAGAGCCATAAACCTGTATATAAAACTCTTTTTATTTTAGGTACACTAAATGCATACAGAGAATAAACAGGATTTTGATGCAATATGCAAAAAAAGTCAGAACAGTCGCACAGCTTGATCAAACAGTATCATGTTATTTTATGTTTAAGATAGATATAGATAAAGAAATATATAAATATTTAGACTTTTTTTTTTTACATTGATCTTACCTAAATGGTAATGTAATTTTTTGTTTATTTTTGTTTTAAGAGTTTATGTATGGAAGCTTGATTTCAGTCTTTGAATTAAATTGAAAAAAGTAGCACAAATAAATACAATAGAATAAAGACACAAATTAAGACACATTTTGGGGTGGTTTTTTGGGTATGTCAGAAATACTACAGAAACTGAATAAAGTAATCCAATGTAAATTAACACTGGATAGTCTTTTTAGTCATTACAAAGGCTATTAATTCTGATTGCTTACAATTAATACTATATTCTGTTGTTATGACAACAGAATTAATGACTGACACAAATGGCTGCGTTCACTTCAAGAACTAGTGCGCGAATCCATTACTGTTTCATTAACTTTCTGTCACACACGTTTAATGCTAATTTAAGACATTACCGACTGTCTTTAGGAGGTTACTCACCAAGACCAGAGTTTTGACATAATGTCGCGTGTTTTAACTGTTAAAGTGATATAATCCAGGGATAAAACTTTTGTTTCTGGCGAGCTGTTTGTGAGGCAGATTTAGGCTGTAACGTTACTGTGCACGCAGTGAAAGACATCTCTGAGAGTGCGCGAGCACGGGATGGTTTAACATTGCTTGTAAAACTCAAAAAGACGTGAAAATGATAAACGTTAGTTACGATCATAGGTTACAATGCAATGCTGGCCCGATTGTTAAGTGAATATTCCGTCATGTCCCGACTCCTGAACGCGTGTGTGTATCGACAGCTGCAGCGCTTGGCGCTTGCCTAGTGCAGAGAGACGATAAGATGCAGAACCGCGTCCGTGAGCCCTTTATATGGAAAAAATCGATTCCGGACGTTGAGAATCGATTTTGAATCCAACACATTTTAAAAAACGATTAATCGAAAAATCGATTTTTTTTTTGCCCAGCCCTACTTAAGACCTCTTTTAAGGGTTAAGATGCTTTCTGAATTACTTTTTTTCTTTGCTAGGATTTTTTATTCAATTTTTAAGAGTATTTAAGAGTAAGAGTAATTCCGACACTAGGAGTTACTCTTTGCATTAAGACTCTTTATGAATACGGGCCCTGATCTACAGGCATGACCAACCCCAAACATTTGTAAAAGCAATGTGGACAAGGATACCTGAATCAAGAGTTTCCTGTCCTCCTCAATGTTTTTATGGGTTGTTTCCTGTTCCTGTTTCTGCTCGGTCTTCATTGGCACATTAATGTTCACTCGCAGCTTTTTACTGGGAAGAAAAAGCATCAGCCATCAATATTCACAAATGCATTTAGCTTTTACCCCGCGTGATTTTAAAAACACAAAATGTAAAACGCTAATTATAGATACGTAGCTGTTGTTTGCAAGATGAGCCGAGCTGAGGAGACCTACTTTTTATAGCCCAGGAAGAGTTTTATGAGGGTGTCGGGTTTGAATTCCATTTCATCCACATTCGCGTTCTCGTCCTCTAAAACCTAAATAGGCACACTGATGATTAGATCACTGAAAACAACTGCAAATATACTACTATACGAAATATTAGCCTGTGCTCAAGTCATCATGAAATGGCATTCACAACCCAAAAAAAAATGTCTTCCATCAGAAAGTCCAAAAAAACACGGATTTAAAAGACACTGTTAATTAAAAAACAATAGCGATGTCATGGTGACTTAGCAAGCATCCAATTGCTTTTTTGAATCAAGTCCAAAAAATTGCTTACCAGCAACTTGGATTTCAATAATATTTGCAAAACCTGCACCAATATGTCCTAAAAAAGAAAAAAAAAAAGAAAAAAAGCTGTTAGAGCACCAAATGAAAAATCTGACATATCTAGATATGGCCTCTTTTGATTACGTACTATTTTGATCTGTGTGCTGTCTGTCAGCTGCTGGACTGTATAAATGTCTTCTGTGTTATACTGCAGTAGAATGGCCATCTGGAACGTAGATGCCTGCATGGACACACAAACGGTCTGATGAATATAAATAAAATGTCCAAATAATTGCATTATTTAAACACAACTGATTTAAAAGGGGTTATGAACTGGCATTTTAATTTTTTGTTATATTGTTGTCTGAGGTCAACTTAAGACGTTCGCTTGGTTTTTACATTCAAAAACATCAAAATGAATAAGCAATAGGCTATTTTCGACCCTAGTTTTGAGCCTAGCTGAAAAACACTCGGTTTTTATGGGCGTCTCGCACTGAAGACTTGGAAGTAAACGCCCACTGCTGTGAGTGGATAACAGTTTTACATATTATAATGAGTTTCAACTCGTCAGCACACGTGGGCTAAATTGTTTTGAAAACTTCCAATGTTGTAAAATGGCAACCGGAATGATTCGCCCATACATGTTCGTCCCAGAGTCCGTGTGTTGCACCATTCCTGTCGGATCCAATATAGACGTTCTTGAATCTTGTTTACAAAACAATCCTCAGTGAAATGAAGTGAACAGACGGACAATGCTTCACCTCATCAGCTGAACGTCATAAAAAATAAAGTTTAACCATTTAAGCTTTTATTGGACTAACAAGGACGTTTTCATTTCTGAAACTTACAGGATATTCTTATACTATGATGACCTCTTAGGGCCGGTTCACATATCGCGTCTTTTGCGCGCTCAAGTTCGTTATTTCAAATGTAGGCGCGCGGTATGCGCGCTCATAATGGAAGCGGTGCGGTCGCGGTGCGACGCGCTCCTTTTTTCCATGCGCGTCCGCGCCGCGTCGAGATAAAAACATCTCAACTTTTCAGAATACCGCAAGCGCACCGTACGCACACAATAGGTCATGTGACAAGAACCAACTGAAGCGCAACCGCCCTGGCGCTTTGCAAAATAGAGAATGCGGCGCGCCCAGCGTTTTCTACGCGTTTTTAGGCGCTATATGTGAATCCGGCCTTAGATGTCAAAAGCTCAAGGAAAATTTGATTTCTCAGTTCATCACCCCTTTTAATCCCACAGATGAACCAACTCCACTATTACACAAAAATACAGAGAAATAACTCAGTTACGTTAGTGCATATTAAGCTTTCTGTGCCTCCATTTTAAATGCATGTATGGTGTACTGTCCTTGTCCAGAAAGGAAATAAAGACATCAAAGTAGTCCATGTGACATCAGTGGGTTAGTTAGAATATCTTAAATCTTTTTTTTTTTTTTAAGAAATTCACCAAGAATGGTATGATCATGTCGTACCTGTAAGGTGTAGCGGTTTTTGAAGCAGTTAGTGACCAGTTCTCCTTTGGACAGGTGGTAAAGCCAGGTGAGCTTGCGGCCACTGTGTCTGCTGGCATAGAAGGCTGTGAACCTTTGGTAGCTCCTCTCCAACTGCATCAGAAGAGACAGATAATGGATTTAGGAGAACTTTGAAAACGCCAAAAACAAGAGACTTGCATACAAACACATTTACATTATTACCTCAGACGGCAGAGCGAAAGTGCAGGACTGCTGAAAAGGCCATGAACCCGAGCTCAACACCTGGATGCTGAAGTCCACTAGAAAACAACAACAGTCATAAGCACAGATGACAGTGTTTGATACGGCAGCAGAGCAGAGAGAAGCTCATCCTTACAGTCTAAAGGCTCGGAGTTTGTGAGGTGCTTCTTGAACTGTTCGTTGAGGTCTTTGCTGACTCCAATGTCCTGGAACATGCGCTGGAGTTTCGATGTGTATTCAAAGCCACACGCTTGCTAAACATGACAAACCAAACAGTGTTAGACACGATGGCATGTGCAATGAACTACAAGAACACTAAAAAGCACAGTGACACCACTGGGGCTTGGATGAGTGTTGGTTTTGTTAACTAAAACAATGCTGAAATAAAATAAAGTATATTAGATGAAAACCCTAAAAAACAAAAAAAACTAATTAATGAAATTAAGTACTAAAACATAGAAATAGCTTAACAGAAATATTTTAAATAATGAATATAAATGACAAAAGAACAAAGCCTACTAAAACTTAAAACTGAAATAAAAGATAATATTTAAATAAATATTAATAATACATCAAAATATTAATAAAAACTATGATAGTGTAAAATAACACTGCTTTGGACAAAAACATCTGCCAAATGCATAAATGCAAGTGTTTCTTTGGATGCTGTGCAATAAAATTGTTAAAATAAAATAAAAAATCTAGTTAAAATAAAATAACCAAAACCTGTTTTTCATTCAAATTTTCACTACATGAACAAACATGATATTTAATCATTTTCAGTTTTTAGCAATATAACAATATATAGACTAGTAAAAAATGGGTAAAAAAAAATAAAGAATAAAATTGTTAAAATACAATAAAAAATCTAGTTAAAATAAATAACCAAAACTTGTTTTTCATACAAATTTTCACTAAATGAACAAGAATGATATTTAATCATTTTCAGTTTTTACCAATATAACAATATATAGACTAGTAAAAAATGGGTAAAAAAAATTAAACAAGTAAAAAAAAAAAATTAATACTAAATTAAAATAATCCACATGGTCTTACAAGAACAATTCTGATGACACATGAACTGTTAGATCAGACAATAAAATGATTCATTGAAACAGTTTCAATGAATCATTCACAGAAACGATTCCAACTTCTGCATTTTTGCAACTGAAGAAAAACTAGAAGCAATAAATCAAAGTACAGAATACAATATTGCATCTGGTGCTGATTTTAGGACATTTCTCTCCTGTTCGAATTCGTTCATCAAAATGAACGAATCTTTTTTCCGATTCTTTTCGTTCGTTGAATGAACGAAATGACTCGAAAAAAGATTTGTGGCCGTTCGTTTCGCTAGATAAGATCCTTATTCATCGTCTGGTGTCGTTTAAAGCCCTTTGAAGCTGCACTGAAACTCTCATTTGGACCTTGAAGTCCATTATATGTGGAAAATCCTGGAATGTTTCCATCAAAAACCTTGATTTCTTTTCGACTGAAGAAAGAAAGACGTGGACATCTTGGATGACATGGGGGTGAGTAAATTATCAGCAAAAGTTTTTTTTCAAAAGTGAACTACTCCTTTAAGCTTCATGGATCAGATGTTTCTATTTTCATAAGCTGTGGAGAAAACTCTTGCACCTTTAGTTTGGAGATCATGCTGGCTTCTGCATCGTCACTGGCGCTATTCTGATGGACCAGACGCTTAGCCAGCATCTTTGCATAGAACTTCTGGAACACGTCCTTGTCCTCAATGTACTTGAACACCACCATCTACAAATGAGGAAAAAGATCAATACAGACAAAACAAAGACATTATGTAAAAATTCTGCTCATAAAAGTGATTCTGGCAATCACAAATCATCTGAGAGCATAAAACGGACCACTTGATTCAGAGTGTCTTCAAGTTCTGCCTCCTCTGGGTTTTTGGAGCTGCAATATCAGACAGAGGATTGATTAGATCCAGCACAGCGATCGAAAAACATTTAGTGTATCAACAGAGAAAGACAGCTGAACACACACCTCTTTTTGAGCAGAGAGTCGCAGTATCTGGCCAGTAGTTCGGGAGATTTGCTGGAGGACTGAACCATCTTGGTCACAGCATTATTATTTATGAAGCGCCCACAAGCCTGAACACAGAGAAAAAGCAGTTTGTGAGAACAGGAATCAAGACACCAGCCTATAGACATGCAATAACTTTACCCAATCAGATTAAACTATTATTTAATTCAATATTGACTAGAGAACTAAAAGGATGGTCATACCTTGTCAAGAGCAGCCACAAAACCAGCATCATTGTTGAATGCTGACATCACCAAGGCATTGTACTTCTTGTGGACGTCCAAAATAGTCTGGACGTACATTTTGGGGTCCTTTAAAATAAATGATCACAGTAGTTTTAAGATCAGGTCTAAAGCATGATGGTTAGTTGGTTGAGGTTAATGCTATGCCGGCTATTTTCAAGCTGAGTAACAAATTAAATGAGTAGTTCACTTTTGAAAAAACTTTTGCTGATAATTTACTCACCCCCATGTCATCCAAGATGTCCATGTCTTTCTTTCTTCAGTCGAAAAGAAATTAAGGTTTTTGATGAAAACATTCCAGGATTTTCTCCATATAATGGACTTCAATGGGAACCAAATGGTTCAAGGTCCAAAAGACAGTTTCAGTACAAACCGCAAACTGTTCAAAGGGCTTTAAACGATTCCAGACGATGAATAAGGATCTTATCAAGCGAAACGATCACTCATTTACTAAACAAAACAAAGTTTAAGTTTTATAAACTCAAATGCTCGCCTTGCTCTGTTCTGCGATGCACGTTCGTGACTCTCCTGTTCGAACTCGGTCATCAAAATGAATGAATCTTTTTCCGAGTCAATTCGTTCGTTTAGTTCGTTCAATGAACCAATTGACTCAGGAAAAGATTTGTTCGAACTCGTTCATCAAAATGAATGAATCTTTTTCCGAGTCAATTCGTTCGTTTAGTTCGTTCAATGAACCAATTGACTCGGGAAAAGATTAGTTCATTAATTCAATGTGCATCACAGAACAGAACAAGGTGACCATTTGAGATTATAAAACGTAAACTTTGTTATTTTTTTATTAAATGAGCGCTTGCTTCGCTTGATAAGACTCTTATTCATCGCCTGGAATCGTTTAAAGCCCTTTGAACAGTTTGCAGTTTGCACTGAAACTGTCTTTTGGTCCTTGAACCGTTTGGTTCCCATTGAAGTCCATTATATGGAGAAAAATCCTGGAATGTTTTCATCAAAAACCTTAATTTCTTTTCGACTGAAGAAAGAAAGACATGGACATCTTGAATGACATGGGGGTGAGTAAATTATCACCAAAAGTTTTTTTAAAAGTGAACTACTCCTTTAAAATGCTAGAAAATGAAAAAAAAAACTTTAAAATTTGCTTTAGTTAAAATGAAAGATAAAGATATATTTTACAGCTTATGTTTTATTGTTAGAAAATCTCTTTCTTGTGCAGCACTTTGGTTGTTTTTAAAGTGTGCTTTATAAATACACATTGTATTGTTGCACTGTATTGCAAGTTCTTCTACACTTTAATAAATATGTTTGAGATAGTTGTATGTCTGAAGGATGATGATCTCACATTAAGAGCAGCCTCCCCACATTTCTCGATGGCTGCCAAGCCTTGATTATAAATGTGCGTTTCCAAAAGTTTCTTCAACTCTCCCAATCCATCTGTGATCCGTGACACAAGATTGTACATGCGACCCAGATCTACAGAGAGAGAGAAAGAATAAATTATGGTTGAGGATTTTCAATCTGAAGAACTCGTGTACATTCATCCTTTTCCCTGTGGCTCAGACCTTCGTTTTTGTCTGCGTCCAGAAGGTTCTGGAACTCTGTGTGGAAGATCTCCAGGTGTTTCTCGATGAGAACCTGCTCACACTTCCTGGCCAGCTCATCCTGTGTGCTTTCGTGGAGGTAGACCTGCACCCTCCTCTGCTCCTCCAGCAAACGAGCCTCGGCCTACAACACACACAGCTCAACCCCTCAGCTTCACGATACAGCCAAACAAAGTATAACAAATAACTAAATAATTGAAAATATATTGCTTTTACTGTAAAGCCCTACTGGACACCAACAACACTTTAACTCTAAAACTGTATTCTGGACAAATGTGGGCAAAATAATTGATTTATTTTTTTAAAATACTTTCCTTGATCTGAGCGGTACAAGACTTGGCTACTTTTCCTAAGTTTGCCTCCTGAACACACACAATTTTTCAATGTTCAATTCTACAATGTTAAGTGGGTGAAAAAAAAAACCAAACTCCTTAATCTTGTATTTGGGTCAAAAATGGGCACCCATAGAAATGAATGGGAAAAATTCTAAAATAAGCCAAAATAAGACACCAGGTGACAGCAAAGTCACTTCATCTTTAGGTTTTAGCTCTAAGAACTTATTGGAATGATATTTTAATGTAGTTTAAAAAAAAATAAAACTACATAGTAATTCATTTACATAGAAAATATGGTACTTTTTGAAGTAAATAAATTCAAAAATACCACCAAAATTAAAAAAAACACCATAAATGGATAGACAAAACTTTATCAAAGACAGTGATATAAAATTTATAATAAATAAAAATTAGGATGACACCCGAGTCCTCTGTGCTCACATTTGTCCATAATTACAGGATTAAGGGCTATAAAGTGAACACGGTTTGAGGGCTACGTGCCTCACCTTCTTCATGTACTCAGTAACAGGATTTTGTTGCAGGAACTCAGTGCTTTCCCTCGTGTAAAACCGTTCGGTGTCAGCCAGGAACTGAGTCTCAAAGTATTCCTTGTAGACAGACAGAGTCGGCCCTTTAGCGAAGGCGTCGTCCTCATTGAGACCCAACTCCACTGCGAGAGACAGAAAGTGTGAACTGAGCAACACCACTTCTAAACATCTTTATCATGACGTAAACTAGGGCTGCAACAACTAATCGATGAAAATGAAAATAATCAACACCCAATTTGATAATCGATTAGTCTGCACCCCTTGCTTGGAAACCATCAGCCAGTTACGCCACTTTACAATAGTGAACGACCCATTTCTACGAACAAAGCGCATATGGAAAATAGTGGAGTTCACTTTTCAAAAAACTTTTGCTGATAATTTACTCACCCCCATGTCATCCAAGATGTCCACGTCTTTCTTTCTTCAGTCGAAAAGAAATTAAGGGTTTTTGATGAAAACATTCCAGCATTTTTCTCCATATAATGGACTTCATTGGGAACCAAACAGTTCAAGGTCCAAATGAGTTTCAGTGCAGCTTCAAAGGGCTTTAAACGACACCAGATGATGAATAAGGGTCTTATCAAGCGAAACGATCAGCCATTTCAAAAATAAATAAAAGTTTAAGTTTTATAAGCACAAATGCTCGCCTCACTCTGTTCTGTGATGTGTGTTCGTGACTCTCCTGTTTGAACTCGTTCATCAAAATGAACAAATCTTTTTCAAGTAATTTCGTTCCTTTAAAGCCTTTTGAAGCTGCACTGAAACTCTCATTTGGACCTTGAACCGTTTGGTGCCCATTGAAGTCCATTATATGGAGAAAATCCTGGAATGTTTTCATCAAAAACCTTAATTTCTTTTCGACTGAGGAAAGAAAGACATGGATATCTTGGATGACATGGGGGTGAGTAAATTATCAGCAAAAGTTTTTTTAAAAGTGAACTACTCCTTTAGTTCATCGATTATCAGAATAATCATTAGTTGCAGCCCTAATGTAAACGACGCCGCACCATAAGACTGGACCACTCCACTGATGAGTCTCGTGTTGATGGTTTCTCCGTTCCTCTCCTTCTCTATCAGCTTCAATACTGCATTGGTGACCTAAGAACAAAAGTACCAAAAAATACACTTATTAGTGTCAAGCACTTTCCCCAATATGACGTTTCCTGTTCCCAATCTTACCTGCTTATTCAGAGGCCGAAACAAACATTCCCTCCACGTCACCAGAGCGAGCTGGAAAAACACCCACACACAGACACACAGAACATTCACAAGACATACATATCATGACATGGGATGGACTGAAATGTTGCTGCATTGCAGGAGAAAAGCAAGAAACACTCACAGAGTAGATTTCATAGATGCCTTTCCGGCCCTCGTCACACTCCCGGCGCACCCAGTGGCGGTTGAGATAAGCACAGATCCCGTTGAGCACTTTACTGGAAAACCTGTAATCCTCCCACTGCTGCGTGTAGAACTTCAGAACACTCTCGTCCATCAGATCCTCTCCATCCTGAGGGAAACGGTGAAGAGTCATGAAGGGCAAAATTAGCTATATAGACCAAAACCACTTTTTCCATAAGACTGTAAACATGTTTTTGACTCGCTTTTGTACATGGGATTGACTCGCTTTTGGAGTCTGTCTCTAGTGGCCAGTCGATGAATTGCAGTTTAAGTCACTTCCTTGTTGGATTCCAGCAGTGATGTTTTCATCAGTGATGACGATAACGAAATGATTTCGTTAACGCACCGTTTTTTATGACGATAACGCGACGATGACTAGCTAAAAATAGCTCTGAGGTGACTAAAACATGACGAGACGTTTTCAAGTTTTCGTTGACGAGACGGAACGAAAACGATTATAAGTCTGACGTTCACAATGCATGTAATTTATGCCTGTTTTGCGTGAAATCGGTCTGTATTGAGCTAAAAAGTATCAGCAATGCTGCCGTTTCCTATCGCGTGCGCCCAGCACCGGCCACCATACAACAACAACACATAGTAGTTTTTGTACCAAGTCAAGTCAATAGAGTCGGACAAAAACTAGGATAAAACCTGTTGGAAAGCATATTTTGCAGCGATGTTTGTGTGAGCATATCAGTGAACATCCCTGACCACTCGGTGAGTTTGACGTCTTTGTAAACGAATGTTTAATGCGTTTTATGAATGATTGTGTGGGTGCTAACACACAAACCTAAAATTCTCTGTCCAAATTTCAATCTTAACCGTTCTATTTCATCAGAAACGATCTTAAAACAGGGCTTTAAGTGTAAAATACCCAACTAACCAAGACCAAATACAGTGTTTATTCTGGGATTGTCTTATTCATTTTTATGTTCAACACACTCCAAGTGTCATGTTTGTTTCATACTTTATATTCAAGTATGCATTCTTTGGTCAATGCACCTCTGTATTAGATATTTATTTTATTATTTTGTTTCAGAATGTTTGCAACTTTGCAGTTTGCACAAGTTAAAGATAGACTGGGTTGTATACATAATGTTTGTGTTTACAAAAAATGTGCATCTTATTGTTGCATACTACGTTGTTCATTGCACTTTAGCAATTTCTCAAATAAAGCCACAATTGCCAAAGTAAGAATGTTTTTGTGCTTGGCTTTTTTGAAGTAAAACAGTGATTTCACTGTTACCACTTTATCTGTGTACAATGTTCTAGTAGCTCAACGTTTTTGCTGTTTAAACTTTAAACCATTCCTTTATTACTGTGATAACTGGTGAAAATAGCTTTTAATATTCAGGGGTAAAACTATAACTTGAAATATGGGGATAAAAGGTTTCTGCCCAATGTGACAATGAAGTACAGCTTGGCAGCACTACATCTCCATCAATGAGAAAGTCTAGTTTATTATGCAAACTAAGGTTGTAAGGTTAGCTTGTTTTATGAACTGCAACACTTGCTAAATCTGTCAAACCTAAGCCCATTTCCACTACTTTTTAAACTAAATTAATTTGTTAAAGACTACTTTTTTTTTACTAAAATTGATTAAACTTGACTAAAACCTTTTGTGTTTTCGTCGACTAAAACTACTAAGTTTATAAGTGACTAAAATGTGACTAAAACTTAAAAGCATTTTCGTCCAAAAGACTAAGACTAAAACTAAAAGGGCTGCCAAAAACAACACTGGATTCCAGAGAGAGACCGGAAGGTTTCCGCTTGCTCAAAACAATTTATATTTTGCTTTATTTTTGAACCTATAGTTTTGTTTTCAAAGCATCAGCACATAATGGCACTTGCGTCTATCTTCTAAAGATCGCTGGAGTCCATTTGTGAAATGATTTCTACATTCTCTCTGCTTGCAGTACATCAGTCACGCTTTTCAGGAAAGTGAGACGCACACAAACACACAGTTTTATCAAAACATGTCATCAACAGGAGTTCACTTCGACTTTGATTTACAACAATTGAGTTCATATCAGCAGAGAACTGTACTGGAGTTCACATGAACCGTACCCCCGACCACCATTTTTATGCGGACTCGGGTGCAAAACAGCGTTCACATCATCCGAACAAACTGAACTCTGATGTTTGTTCAGAGTTCAGAATGATGCTATTGTTGTAAATAGTCTACAGTTACTTAACAAAGCATATACTTTGTTTTTTAAGGACAAAATATTTATGATAATTAAACAATATTTTTGAAAGTGTCTTAGTGGATTTGTAAGCTTTTTTTAGTCAAATTCCATTAATCAAATAATATTAATAATCATCATTTAGACACAACTGCGTAGATCTGAAACTGAATCTTTAGAGTTAAATGCTGTGAAACTGGGTGAAAAAATGGATCCTAAAAGACATTTTGTTCAGGGTCACTTAACAAATCCGATTTTTTTTTGTTTTGTTGGTAAATCGGTTTAAATTTGAATTCACTGGTATGAAGTCCCAATGAAAACTTGATTTTTCAAATAGAAAATGGTTAATATTTTTACAATATTTCACAATATGAATGTTTTTACTGTATTTTAATCAAATAAATGCAGCCTTGCTATTAAAAAAAAAAATCTGACAAACCCCAGTATTATGAATGATACTTTATCTGACCCAAACTAAACAACACATCTATTCCAGTTGATGTACCTTTAGTAAGTTCGTAAGGTAATTCTTCAGAAATTCCTTCAATCTCTTGTAGAGTTCCAGCCCGACGAACTGAGCTCCTCCGGGTGTCGGGGTCTTCTTCGAAGGTTTGGATGGGGGGGCACCAGCACCGCGGGCCTGATTCGACTGATGCACACTAGTGCAATAATTATACACGTGACTGAGAAACATGGGGTTAAGGCCACAACAGACACTGTGAAACAAGCTAGAAATGACATTAAACTGCAGTTGAGGATACGTGTAGAGCTCCATGTAGCGAGACTTGGCCATGCTCTGGCGGGTGTACACCTGCTGTATTCCCGCCCGCAGATCATCCCAGATCTGGTCCAGCCCGATCTGCTTCAGACCGTGAGGGGTCTGTGTCCGGTTAGACGACATCCTCTCTTCCTCTCGGCCCTGCCGCTGCGAGTCTGACGCTCCTCCTGATGTTTGATTGGTTCTTGTGCCTGTCACTCAAGAGCTGCTACTCCATAGGGTCAAGCGGTGAGTGAGGATGAAGAGGGTCGGACCCTCAGGGAACAGCGACAGACAGGAAAGAAACCTGCGGGGAACAAGGAAGAGAGATGCACAGTGCGTTGGAATCACGTGCGGTACGATTAAATGCATTTCGGCATGAGAGTCTCTCTTGGGTCCAAAAAACCTGCTAGCAGCTGATAGATCTGCTCATAGATCTCAAAAAGACACAGCAGCAGTTTTTCCTGGGACAAACATTCCTTGTATGGAATCAATCTACTGTTCATTATATCCTGGGGTTCCCTGCTTGTATCCATGGCAACAACTCAAGGAACGGCAAAAAAGTCCGCTAGGAGCTCTGAGATGCAGCCGGCGCTGTAACCAAGCAAATGAACAGCGTTCTGCCATTAGATCATGACTTACAGTGATTCACTCAGGCAGAACAGAGAACACCACACCTGTGGGACAGCAGAACATCTGGACTCACAATGATTTTCAATAACTTCATTACAGAACAACACCAGAACGGTGATTATATTATACATCCACTCTAATTGTGGATTTAGTCTAGTTTTTGTAGCTATACTGTACATATGAAGAGTTCAGATGCAAAAGCCTCTAAATGCCATTTGAAATTTTCTTCTTTAATGATGATTTTTATCAAACTTGTATATTTAAGTTCAGTAATTTCACTTAAATAATTATCATTGCCATTTAAGTGAAATTACTGAACTTAAATATACAAGTTTGATAAAAATCATCATTAAAGAAGAAAATTTCAAATGGCATTTAGAGGCTTTTGCATCTGAACTCTTCATATTATATACTTGTACATATGTGTGTGTGTGTGTGTGTGTATGTATTTATTTATATATATATATATATATATATATATCATTGTTTTATATATTTTATATATACATATATTAGATAATAAAATAATATATTATATATATATATATATATATATATATAAATAGTTAACATTGAGGCAAAAGGGGTGGTTAAACTAAATTTTAAATTTCTCATTCGTGAAAATATAATATTACCTTTTATTATTTGAACTATTACAGATACAAAAGATAAAATGTTATATAGATAATTGTTTTTATCAAATATACAAATATATATCATGTTAAATATCATCACATCATAAGATATATATTTATATACATACATCTATTAGATATATATATGATATATATAATATGTGTGTGTGTGTGTGTGTGTGTGAGATATATATATATATATATATATATATATATATATATATATATGTATGAACAATTTTAAATAATTAATTTTGCAATGAATAGTGTAGTTAAATCTTAATTTGCAATTACATGTTCATGAAACAAAATATTATTTTTTCTATTAAGTCTATAACACAGTATGTGAGCTTGTGTGTATATATATATAGTATATATATATATATATATATATATATATATATATATATATAGTTGCATTTATTACCTGTTCACAAAACTGTCAAAAAAAGGAGAAAAACATCTTAGTTGTGTCTTGTTTTTCCATCTCATAACTCTTGTTCACTGCTAAACTCGTCTGATTTCTCCACATCTCTGATGATCTCTACTGAACTATAACAACTCCCTCATTGTATAGACCCTCACCTCATGATGTTTCTACACTGAGAGTGAGCGACATGTCCAGAACATCATTTCAATGTGAACGACCTAGATTTGTCGGGTCACTCGTAGAGCATCAGATCAAGTTAAAGCTAATGAGGGCGATGCATTGCTTTCCAATTACCGCGGTGCTCGAGATTTAATTCCGTAGACCAGTCACTCCTTCCATCCAAAAATATCACAGAATTAAAAGTTGCTTCATGTGTGCGCTTCAGGAAAACACAATCTGATCTGACTGATGAGGCCTCGCCTCAAAACACAGCACAGATACTCTGTAAACACGTAGAGATCCGTTAATAGAAGTCAGGAGAACATAAGCACACAACGCAGTAGGAATTATGATATCAATATGTTAGTCATCGCATATTACTGAGTGTGTTTGTGTTCAGGATTAAAGCTAAAGCTAACTGCTAATCTCGCGCTCTTACCATCATCCAGAAAGAACGACAAACGTACACATGAGTCTCCAACACCACTCCGGATCCCGATTAAGAATACCCCCTTTTATATCTCAGACGCGTATGTGGCGATCTTTATTTTTACTTAGAAAATAAAAAGAACACCACCGAAACAACGAACACAGAAAAAAACTCCGTCAGCGCGTGCTCACGGAAACACTGTCCCTCCGGAAACAGAGACACACTCCGTCAGCGTGCGCGCCGGTCGGAAACAGCGGCTATGGTCGAAGATTCCTTGATAGTTTTTCCCGTGTCATACCAATTGTGCAATAATAATAATTATATGAATAACTGATTATTATGTACTTTGACCGCACATATGGGTTCAAACACTCTCTAATAAGTAGTTAAATCTCACAGGACATAAATCAGTGCACAGCGACAACTCAAAACATGTATTAAATCAGAGCATTATTAAAATATGCTAGGCTACCTCAGTATATTTTACTGAGGTAAATTCAGCAAAATATATAAAATATACCTAAAATTTATCTCATTTTGCCATCCATTTGGTCATTAGTATAGCATTTCATTTGAAAATTGCTTTTAATTTATAGACCATTTCACAAGATGTAAACAACACTGGTCCAGAAGCACTTCCTGTTTCAGTTTTTTAACACTACATAAAAGCTGGAATAAAATACAACCAACAGAACATTTAAAACTGAATCAAAAAGTTAAACAAACATCTGTAAGATGTTTTCTTTACATGTGAAATAAAGAAAACAGTTACAAACTGAAACAGGAAGTGTTTCTGGACCAGTTTTGTTTACATCTTGTGAAATGGTCTATACTTGTTCTTTTTTTTCCACTTTAATGAGTTCACGCATTATGAATGATATCAGCCTGTATGGTGATCATATATTACATCTATCAAAGTACCATTGTCTGAAATCATACGTTTACCATACCACCACAGTACATTTTTGAAAGGATCCTAACAAAAAGTTTGATGTAGACAGACTCAAATGTTGTGAAATCAAAACTTCCACCCACAGTGTAAAATTACATAAAATGTAGAATTATATGATCCAGAAGTTATGACAACATATGTTTTGATCAAAATAAGTTAAGCAAAGTTATACACGATTCAACGATCAGTTAAAAGGTCAGTTTAATGTAATTTGACTTATACATCCAAGTTGATTGTACTTAAAAATGTAAGGCAGCAACTTTTTCTTTTTCTAGACCATTTACTGAAACAAAGCAATTTGGTGCAAGATATCTTGACTAACATTATAAGCAGATTTTAGATGGAAAGAAATACAATTATAAAAAGTAAGTATTTGTCCCTTTTCAGAATAACATGGACTATAATGATAATAATCATTAACAACACAATAAATTCCTGATGGAAGGACTATATAATAAACTGTATTGTACTGCATAAAAAAATCATGTATTTTTTGTTCCAAAAACAGTCCAGTAGTTTATTGAGAGTTGCAATGAGTTCATTATTGGAGAGTCAGTTTCTTTACAACCCTCAACATCTCAAGAGCATCATCTTATGATCATTTTCAAAAAAAAAAAAAAAAAAAAACAACAGAACAAATGATCGCATTACGTTATAATAAAATAGCAATGTAATTTTGACATGACACCACAGACAAACCTTAATAAATATGCATTTGTGTTCATTTAAAAGAGCAAACAATGTGGTAATGCATGTAGACCATTTCATACACATTAAATAAGGAAACAACTCAAAACGTACAGAAAGCAACATTATTTTAGTGCTTTATAACAAACAAGGTTTTGTAATCTATCTGATGGTTGAATAATACTCTTGTTAGTGGATTCACATGACCACTCCTATGACACCATGTTATTAAATTGCCAGAAATACAGAAATGCTCCATTGCCTAATTCAGGCATAGTTAAGAAATAAAAATGACTTAACCAAGCACAACAAAGACGATATTAAAAATGGTTTGTACATAAATTTGTGCTGCTGCGGCTGATTTCAAATAAGCAGTGCATTAAACTGCAAACACACACACAAAATTAATCTTTCGTCTATATTAACATGTAAGTGCCATCCGATCTGTCTCAAAATCCATGCTTGGCCAGAAGAAACCATGACCCTTTGAGGCACATTAAAAGACATTGGAGCAAATGAACCATTCATAATCTTTCACTACTGAACACATCTGAACTAAAACTGTCTAGAGCTTTCATGATTTAAAGGGATAGTTCACTTTGAAATTAATTTTTGATATGTTTTAGCTTACCTCAAGGGCATCCAAGATGTAGGTGTCTTTGTTTCCGCAGTAGTTTCAATTTTGATATTTTCAGGTCAAACCGTTCTTGTCTGTCAGTCATATAATGGAGGTCTATGGTCACCACCTCAAAGAGCATGCACAGAGAAGTCCAGATTAAACATGATTTAATGACTCGTAAATGTAAGTACACACTGATGGCCTAAGACACGAAACGAGCGGTTTGTGTGAGAAAATGAACAGTATCTATATCGTTTTTACCTCTTATAACCACAGCCACGTCCAAGTAATCTGTGGCTGTGGTAAGGTAAAAACAATATAAATACTGTTCATTTTCTCACACAAACCACTCGTTTCGTGTCTTAGACCGTCAATGTGTACTTACATTTACGAGTCATTAAATCATGTTTAATTTGGACGTCTCTGTGCATGCTATTTGAGGTGGTGACCATAGACCTCCATTATATGACTGACAGACAAAAACGGTTTGACCTAAAAATCTAAAAAAAATGAAAATACTGTGGAAACAAAGACACCCACATCTTGGATGCCCTTGAGGTAAGCTAAAACATACCAAAAATTAACTTCAAAGTGAACTATCCCTTTAAAGAGCATTCTCCTTACAAAACCCTCTAAACTGCCTATCATGTTTTCCAGAGGTTGAACAAGCACTTATGGAGAAACAGATAAATAACACTGAATTCTGATAACTATAAAGAACATTTTCAATGAGATACAAAAGTGCTGCATCAACATTGATGAATGATTCAGAAATGCCATTGGCTGATGACCATGCTACAATATATTATTGTCCTGAAGATGCTGACGACAAAATGTTAAATACAATCAAATGTCATTATCGGAAACATAATTGTGCATTCTGTACACATTCCATTTTTGTGCTATTGGAGTATCTGGTGCATTCGTGTTTGCTGAACACACATCGAATGCATTTGTTAACCAGTATTGCAATGATAAAAATGCAGCAGTTGTTGTCGTTTTTTAAATGAGTGCATGGGATGAATTTGATCTTACAGAAGTCCTTGTGCTGTACTTGCTCACATACAAAATAATTACAGAACAGACATGCCAGTCAGTGCACAGACTTGCCAAGTGTCCATTTCACGTCGGCTACTGAAAAAACTCTTGCCCTCGGGGTATCCTGTCAGAGAACGAGGCTAAATAAACCACTCTTTCTTGCTCTCGTCGATGGTCTCTGTGAAGGCGGGGTCATTGATGATGATGGCAGCATCAGCGCAGTCGGCAGACTCCGCCCCCTTGGCCTCGTTTGTGTGGTAGGAGCCCTTGTGACGGAACATGTGACGAACCACAAACACCAGCGTGCAGAGGATGGTGAAAATCACCACTGCGATGATGCCTACGAGAAAACCACGATTGTTATGATAAATCGCCGTTAAAATCAATTTGTACACCAATGATAAGATGTCAAAGCATATGAAATATAATCTACACAAGGAAGCACATGAAGTCACATATACGTGTATATTATATTACACATAAGCTGGTTGATGGGTTGTATCATCTTCACAGGCTATTACTATTCAACAAACAATACAATAAAATACAAACATTTTATACTATCCAACTTATAAAAAATATTACATTTTGTATATAGTATTCTATAAAACTCTAACTCTACTCTTGTTTTTCTGGGACCGTCTTACAAAATCAGGGCCGGATTTACTAAACAGGGCAAATTAGCATGAGAGCGCAATCCCCGAAAAGTTTCTCGCTAGCACAAATATGTTCTAAGAAGGTTTTGCAAATGTTTCTATTAAGTTATGAAAACATTATTATTGAATGCTCTCACTATATCCAGTTTTTTTTAAACTCTATAAGCGTTTTTTCTTAATTATGCAGATATTAAAGGGATAGTTCACTTTGAAAGTAATTTTTAATATGTTTTAGCTGACCTCAAGGGCATCCAAGATGTAGGTGTCTTTGTTTCCACAGTAGTTTCACTTTTTAAATTTTCAGGTCAAACCGTTCTTGTCTGTCAGTCATATAATGGAGGTCTATGGTCACCACCTCAAAGAGCATGCACAGACAAGTCCAAGTTAAACATGATTTAATGACTCGTAAATGTACGTACACATTGATGGCCTAAGACACGAAACGAGCGGTTTGTGTGAGAAAACGAACAGTATTTATATCGTTTTTACCTCTTGCAACCACAGACACATCCAAGTGATCTGAGGGCGCGGGTGCTTGTTTCTTGTCTTATAGGCCATCAATGTGTACTTACATTTACGAGTCATTAAATCATGTTTAATTTGGACTTCTCTGTGCATGCTATTTGAGGTGGTGACCATAGACCTCCATTATATGACTGACAGACAAGAACGGTTTGACCTAAAAATATCAAAATTGAAAGGTAAGCTAAAACATACCAAAAATTTATTTCAAAGTGAACTATCCCTTTAAGGGAACATTCCATTTTGCAAATATTCTGGGTTTGATACTTTTGAAAGTTCTCTGAACATTCTAAACAGTTAAAAATGTTAGACGAACATCCAACTAAAAGCATTTAAAAAAAACTTAAATGAAAGGTGTAGATCATGTTTTGGAACATTATTAAAGACCAGATAACGTTGAACAAACTCATGGAAGAATGTGTGTTCATAACTTTCAGAACATTCCTGTTAGCTGGGTTAGTGCTGATAACACACACCGCAAGTGCTCTGTATTGTTGTGTACACTTAAATAAAAGCGTGTGACAGTATAACACTACAACAGTAGTTTTACCTCCAATTATTGCAGAGTCTCTGTTGACACCATCACGGCTAACTTGCTCCTCGTTGAATGGAGACTGCGCACCGGCTTGATGGAAGAGAAAAACTTTTGTGAAAAGAGCACAGTTTTCTGACTTAAACATTTACAATCCCCTTCAAATAATGTGTTGGCATACATGAAGCACAGACGGTCAGTGTGTTAATCTGGTGGGCAGATGAGTGAATCTTTGAGTGTTTTCTCCCGGGTGTTGTTGGCAGGGGAGCGGATCTGAGACGAACCGTCTGCTCTTTTCATCTGCCGTCTCCACAGGCTCAAAACGACATGTTCCATAAATATCCATGAAAGCTCAAGCTATACTTACTGTCATGAGTGCAAGCATACACACACACACACACACACACAAAAATGCTCCATCTAAAAGTAATTATTACTTTAAAAAAACAAGATTGCTCCTCGCCTCTCTCACCATTGCAATCTACGTATATTAAAAAATAAAAACTGTGAATTCATATTGCCATGCATTTGAGGTTCAGCTGTGCATAATAAGGCATAAAATGCTAAATAAATAAAATAAAATAGTGCATGATTAAAATTAGGATTAAAAACACTATATTTAAATAATTAAAATGACTATTTTACTAATATTTATCATTTTATTTGAATCGTATATTATTTATACATTTAATCAATTACAATAATAAACTGACCAAATTAAATCATTTGAATGCAAGAACAATAATAATTATTTATTATAGTGTATTTATTATTATAATTATTTCTTTACTTATAACTAGGGGTACTTATAATAAAAACTAAGAAACTAATAATATAACTAAGAACTAACTGAAATTATTTGAATGCAATAACAATAATAATTATTCATTATAATGTATTTATTATTATAATTATTTCTAGGGGTACTAATAATAAAAACTAAGAAACTAATAATATAACCAAGAACTAACTGCATGTGGGGAATACATTTGGGATGTAACACAGATTATACAAAATATCAGAATTATGAACTCAAGATGAAAAATACAACTAAAGACTAAATGCTTTTTTCAAACTCAATTTCATGCATCCACACACATCCTCACGCAAACAAACACATTTGTTTTTCTATCATGATGGGCACTTTCCATCATCTTTATTGTTTTTATACTGAGCTAATGACATAAAAAATAAATCACACAAACCTTATGATGCTTTTCAATAGGGCTGGGTATCGATTCACATTTCAATTTCGATTCGATTTCGATTCACAAGCTCTCAGTTCGATTCGATTTCGATTCTCGATTCAATTTTCGATTTCGATTCCTGATTTGATTCTCGATTCGACTATAATGAAGATGTAATACAAATCCTATATTTATAAAAAAGAACAGTGGACATAAGTTTACTAGTGGTTAATTAATACAAGGAAATTAAGAGCCATAAACCTGTATATAAAACTCTTTTTATTTTAGGTACACTAAATGCATACAAAGAATAAACAGGATTTTGATGCAATATGCAAAAAAAGTCAGAACAGTCGCACAGCTTGATCAAACAGGATCAGGTTATTTTATGTTTAAGATAGATATAGATAAATAAATATATAAATATTTAGACATTTTTTACATTGATCTTACCTAAATGGTAATGTAATTTTTTGTATTTTTGTTTTAAGAGTTTATGTATGGAAGCTTGATTTCAATCTTTGAATTAAATTGAAAAAAGTAGCACAAATAAATACAATAGAATAAAGACACAAATTAAGAGACATTTTGGGGTAGTTTTTTGGGTATGTCAGAAATACTACAGAAACTGAATAAAGTAATCCAATGTAAAATAACACTGGATAGTCTTTTTAGTCCAGACTGAATTAAATACAAAGGCTATTAATTCTGATTGCTTACATTTAATACTATATTCTGTTGTTATGACAACAGAATTAATGACTGACACAAATGGCTGCGTTCACTTTAAGAACTAGTGTGCGAATCCATTACTGTTTCATTAACTTTCTGTCACACGCGTTTAATGCTAATTTAAGACATTACCGACTGTCTTTACGAGGTTACTCACCAAGACCAGAGTTTTGACATAATGTCGCGTGTTTTAACTGTGATATAATCCAGGGATAAAACGTTTGTTTCTGGCGAGCTGTTTGTGAGGCAGATTTAGGCTGTACTGTGCATGCAGTGAAAGACATCTCTGAGAGTGCGCGAGCACGGGATGGTTTAACATTGCTTGTAAAACTCAAAAAGACGTGAAAATGATAAACGTTAGTTACGATTATAGGTTACGATGCAATGCAGGCCCGATTGTTAAGTGAATATTCCGTCATGTCCCGACTCCTGAAGGCGTGTGTGTATCGACAGCTGCAGCGCTTGCCTAGTGCAGAGAGACGAGAAGATGCAGCACCGCGTCCGCGAGCCCTTTATGGAAAAAATCGATTCCGGCCGTTGAGAATCGATTTTGAATCGAACACATTTTAAAAAACGATTAATCGAAACATCGATTTTTTTGCCCAGCCCTACTTTTCAACATTAAAGTGTGAGTGATTTCAGGTTTTAGTATGACTGGCAACAAATCCAATGCAGACACACACACACACTTCAGTAATCCTCTCTACAGGGAAGAGATCACAGATTTCTTCTACTAAAAATGAGATTTCTTCAAGGCAGTCAGGAAAGATCTCTCCATAACAGATACATTCTACAGAATTCTATAGAAATTCGTTTCCTCCTCAAGAGTAAAACATGATGTGGAACTTCTTTCCTCAATAACTCCCTTTCCAATACAATGTTTCATTGTAATGTTAAAAAGATTTAGGAGGAAAATAATTTTTTTTAATCATGATTCGGTTACCTGAATCTGGGTGCCAGGGGTCAAAGGCTGACGACATGGGCGGCACTGTGAGAGGAGACGCCCCGCAGTTGGACTCCACCAGGACTCCCTGTACGGAGGCTGTGGAGGGCAGGACGGTCCTCAGGGCGGCCTTCAGCGGGGCGATGCGGTTGAACTGCACTCTGGAGAGACAGCCCACGAATCCCGGGGTGTTATATCGCTCTATCAACACCGGATCAATCTGACCCGTTTCTGAAAGACAAAGCCAACAGCAGCTGGATAAAACATTTCTGCTGAAGCAATAATAAAGGTTATAGGATGGGTGTCTAAAATCTGATTGGATGAGCAACTGAAATGTTTTACTTCAGTCTTTAGTGTCACATGATCCTTCAGAAATCATTCTAATATGATGATTGGCTGCTCAAGAAACATGATTATTATCAATGTTAATGTTTTTGTGGAAACTATGACCCATTTTCTTTAGGATGAATAGAAAGGTCCAAAGAACAGCATTTATTTGAAATAGAAAGCTTTTGTAACAATATAAATATCTATATCTATTGCATCCTTGCTGAATAAAACTATCAATTTCTTTAATAAAGAAATGAAAATACTGATGTTTGAGCAGGATTGTCCGAACATTATAATTTAGATTGCATCAGTAATCACATTTCTGCTGTCAATATTTTATATAAGCAATAAAGGCTTAACAACATAAGAAAAGGTGGATTGTCTAAAGTCTCATTAAATCATTCTAAAATAACTAATGCAGTATATCATGGCTTATTGCTTTTTTTTGTACATGTTACATGTACTTATTATAGTAATAATAGTAAATTATGCATAATTCCATGCAACTAAACCATAATCCTACCCTAACCCTATAGTAATTACATGTAGTTAATTAATATTACTCAGTATTTAATGTATAGTTAATTACACTGTAACTTGGACAACTTAAAACCATTTTTTTCTACAAAACTAGACCAGACTGAAACAATACGTGACACCAACAGAAACCAAAAATATGTTTTTTAACATTTACATTTGCTGCATTTTTATATATATACTGTATGAAAAGAGAAAAGCAGAAGCACAGTCCTAAGGGTCAGAAAGTAAAAGTCCTGCTATATGTTTAGTCCACCCATGAACTGATTTCAATATAGTATCTCCTGGCAGAAAGACTGCGCTGATTAGCAAATCCAGATTGGAACAAAATACTAAGGAGGATTTTTTTTTACTTTCTGAATCTGGACTTTACACCTGTTCTGTCCTTTATCCTCAGATTTTATTACAAAGCTACCCACCTTCATCAAGTCTTCATTTCAATGCAGAGGAAAAAAAGCTAATATCTCAAATATAACACATCTTATCAGCATGGTACCTGTTTGCGATCACAGATTATAGATGTTGAACTGCGTATGTCGTATTCCCAGCATACAGCAGGTCTTGCGACTTTAAGCTAAACGGCTGATTTCTTCTTTCTGCTCGTCTCTTTCTCAATCTGCCTATGCGTAAACGTGACTAGCAAATTCTAGATTTTCTTCTGTTTAATCTGAAATAGCTTTTAAACAATATTCCTGAGCTGTAGATGTAGACCCATCACACTCAGCTGCTCTCTCTCTATGTGTGTGTATAATGCAGCTCAGAGACTTCCAGCTCATTTCTGTTAAGAAAGGTCTGCAGGAAAACCCGGAGACTGGATTTAGACCAGGAGCAAAACCCGGAGCTTCACATGATGATGTCAGGACCAACAGAGAGTCCAGTCAAAGGAAGAGCATGAAAAGACATGCATCCAAAGACTCTGTGGGTAATAATGACATTGATGGACGCTATGGGACTTCAGCCGTGTTATTTTGAAACCAAATTCCTAATCAAAAATACAAATGAATGAATGAATTTGTCAATATAGACAAGAAAATTAGATCTCTTTAAAATGCAATTTCTATTTCTAGAGTATATCAGTATATTTAATCATGTATTTAATCTTTTTATGGACCAGTGTTGAAGACTTTGTTTCACAGAATACCAGAATAAACATTGTGGGTTGGGGCCAATTCAATTAAAACGTATTTTCTTCAAAAGAGACAATTCATGCTTGCAATAAGCGCATTTTAAATAAACACTCTAAAAAATGTGACCAATTGTGGGTCTAATATCGACAAACTCAAACATTGGGTTAAAAGTTTAATAAAAAAATGTTGAGTTTGTCCATATTTGACTCAAATTTGGGTTAAAACAACCCAGTTGTCACAATTCCTGTCTTGTGTTTTCCTTGTCCTGTGTGGACTTTAGTTATTTCCTGTTCCGTGCCATGTTTTGTAGTCCTTTGTAGTTTTTCTTGTTGATTAGTTTCCCCAGGTGTTTCTGATTTGCCACGCCCCCTTGTTCCCTTGTTTAGCTTGTTTGTCTGTGTATTTAAACCTCTGTGCTTCAGTTGTTGGGTGTCGTCGTTGTTTAATCTTATGCTGTTTTGAGTTCCCTGTTCTGAGTTTATCCTGTTTTATTTGTTTGGTGGATTATTAAAGTGCTTTCATTTGGATTCCCTCTCCGCTTCATCCTTCCCTAATCATAACACTAGTATTTTTAGAGTGAATAGTTCACCCAAAAATGAAAATGATCCAATAATTTACTCACCCTCAAGCCACTCTAGGCGTATGACTTTCTACGTTTAGCCGAACACAATCGGAGATATAATATTAAATAATATCCTGGCTCTTCCCAGCTTTGTAATGACATTGAAATTCGCACTTGACCTTACAAGTCAGAACAAGTCACGCTTACACACACATTCCAAATTAAAAACCACAAATAACTAATGCTTACCAAAAACTTTTCCTAGGAAAATTGTCTTCACGAGGTTAAATTCTGTATCTGAGGCATCAGGAAGAGCGTAGTCTACTGTGGGATAATGATCCACCTTCAACACATATTAAGACTCATTAATCCAGTGAATTGTAACAGTGATTATTCACTAATAACACAGCAGATTGATCTTTATTTAGTGTCTCTCCTGAGAGCGATACAGTACCTGCAGTTGAATGAGCCTGTCCTGTCGGCTGATGTTAACGTTATGAGGCTGACCGTTAGCCATGTTACGATGATTCAGGCCGATCGAGAACGGCTCCCTCAATCCCCCCAGGTTATAGCGGATCTGTAGAGTACCTGAGGGAAAACACAATCAATGGTTCATCAATGTTAAGCGCTCCCAAGCATGGTTATTATCGTTAAAGGACAACTCCGGTGCAAAATGAACCTTTGGTCTAATAACACATTAGTACCATCGGTTCGTGGTTTGACTGGTCGAGACTGTTTTCCAAAGATGGCTCCTGCCTGTATACGTGAAGTGGACTGTCTTTCTAAAAAGTTCTCAATGCTTGAGGAAACCTCATTATGTTACTGTGCTAGTGTGGGGCTATTTTGAGCCTTGTTAGCGATTTTTATTTTTAATTTATTTTATTTTTATTTCGTTTTTAGAGATAAAACTCTTTACATTCGATTATCATGAAAACAAATCTCAGAGAACGGTTGACTAGGTATCAATGTGTTATTAGACCAAAGGTTCATTTTGCGACAAAATTTTTTTTTTAAATAAACAACATTTTATGTATAAACATATTTTATTACCAAGCGACAAGAATATTTTTTGTGAGCAAAAAAACCCACAAAAATAACGACTTTATTTCAACTATTCATGTCCTTCGCTGTGGTAACAGCATAAGCTTTTGCTGTTGTACGTCACACGCATCACACACATGACCAGCGTCGGCCAATAGTAAGCCTACGTGTGACATAGCTCTACGCTATGTTAAATGACTAAAAGCCCACAGAAAAGGAAATAGTTGAAATAGTCGTTTTTTTTTGTTTGTTTGTTTTTGCGCTCAAAGTGTATTCTCGTCGCTTGATAAACTCAAGATTGAGCCACTGTAGTCACTTGTCGATAATAACTTTTCGAGGCCGGCAAGTTTCAATCCCTCAAGAAGCCTATGGAGGAGTGATCCAGCTCTCAGATTTCATCCAAAATATCTTAATTCATGTTCCGAAGATGAATGAAGGTCTTACGGGGTTGGAACAACATGAGGGTGAGTAAATACTGACTGAATTTAAATTTTTGGGTGAACTATCCCTTTAACGATGCAAAACTAGTGCTAACCATAGACAGTATAAGAAGTGTACAGAGCCATCTCAATGGAGCTCAATTGAGACAAGTGAAGCCCATTTTTAGTGATTTTTTAGGACTTCCGTTCCTGACACGCAGACGCAATTGTTAGCCTATTTTTACAAAAAACTGCTTCTACGAGGCCATAACATAAGCTACAAGGTAATGGAGCATTTTATACATTGTCGTGTTTCTTTAGAAATAAATAATGGACAAATGGAGTCTTGAAACGCCTCAGATGTAAAGTTATTCGCTGTCAAAGTGACGCCCAAATAATGGGAGTCAATGGAAATGCTAACTCAAGTGAAGTTCTGCTACAAGATGGCGGCTTCAACTTGCGGTCAATGGATTACCCCCTTGGTGCTAACCCCGCGTCTAATGCTGCGTTCATGTGCTATGGTAATTATGTTAAATACCAAAAGCCGACGTGGAAAATGCACATGAACACCCCCTGATATGTGGTATTCGTAGAATATTTTGATGGACGAGTTGCCAAGAGGAAATAACCTTTGACCATTTAAATGGTGGAGAGCACCGCGAGAGTCGTGAATGGTAAAAAATATATATATATACTATTCATGATCTAGAAAATATACAGCATATTATTTACCTTTTGAGTTTTGATAAATCATTTTCTTGCTGTTGCAGATGACTTACGCAATCTAAAATAGTTTTAGCTAAATAATAGGTCTGGATCTCCATCTTTTTACCACATTACGACAACAAAAGCACTTGAACGCAACACACTGGTAAATACCAGTTCACAAGTGAAAACATCCTATTTTCCATAGCACATGAATGCAGCATAAATTACAAGAGTGAAATATTCTTTTTCCCAGGTTGGTGGTATAGAAAAACGAAACTCAGTGTGAAAAAGCGTTAAATCTGAGCTCTAAACATGCGAACAGTCTCACCATTTTGCCGCAGCACCACGGCCAGGTAGTCCTGCGTCTTAGAGCTGATGTAGATGAGGACGGCAGGCGTGTGGGACGTACTGAAACTAAAGCTCAGCTCCTCACGGGTCAGATTACCCACTGTGCTTAGGACTCCGCCCTCGCCTTCTTTAACTGCAGGAGAAGAGCTGCTCTCTGACATGAGGTCGTACCGCACCAGCGTCCCACTCTCAAAGTACCCACCGACATCTAGAACCATAAGAACAAAGCAAAACTGGTAGTCCATGTCTGTTAGCTTTGATATCATTCAGTTCTAATGTACTCCTTAAAGGTGATATTTATGGGTTTAAATATTTAGTCGCTCATTATGTTACAGCCAAAACAATACTGACTTATCTACCTACTAAAATAATGGCCCATACCATCATTGCAGAAAGGCCCGTCGAAGGCGGTCAGACTGCAGTCGCATGAGTATCCGTTGTATTTCTCGATACATTTCCCTCCGTTCTGGCAATGCGTTCTATAGCTGCTGCAGTGACCCGAGCATCCAGGCTTCACCCCTGGTGTGACCTTTGCCCTCCCCTCAAGGTCAAGCGTCACCCCGTTGACCTTTAGGGAACGAATGCAACCTAGAATTCCTCTCTGCCCCCCTGAGGCTCCTAAAGTGTAATGGCAACACCGATATAACGAGATATTAGCCATTAAATAATAAAAACAAACAAACAAAAAATATTGTAACACTGTTTTATAATTTGTTTCTTTCTGGAGTAATTTTTTTATGAATTTCATAAGACATACGCTATTAAGAGAACAAAAACATCTCTTTAAAATTCATTAATATATATACATATATTACGAATGTGTGTGTGTGTGTGTGTATGTATATATATATATTAGGGCTGTGCAAAAGTTAATTACGATTAATCGCATCCAAAATAAAAGTCTCTGTTTACATAATATATTTGTGTCTGCTGTATATAATTATTTTGTATATATAAATACACACACATGCATGTATATATTTAAGAAAATATGTTATTCATATATAAAATATTTATATTTATATAATATAGATTATGTATTTATAAATATATACAGAATTTAACCGCAAATAATTCTTAAATATATACATGCATGCATAGGTATTTATATATACAAAATAATTATATACAGCACACACAAATATATTATGTAAACACAGACTTTTATTTTGGATGCGATTAATCGCAATTAACTTTTGCACAGCCCTAATATATATATATATATATATATTTATGCTTGCAACAAATATTGTACATTTAAAAGGGTACAAAGATTTCATGATTCCCCACTGATAAGTGCACTTAAAATAAATATTAACTAATACTTTTTGAATTGTTTTAATGAGATATTCGGGAGACAAATGTACTTTTTTTTAGGGCTGGGCAATGATTTATTGCGATTAATCGCATCCAAAATAAAAGTTTGTGTTTACGTAATATATTTGTGTGTAGTGTGTATAATTATTTTGTATACATAAATACACACACATGCATGTATACATTTAAGAAATATTTGCATGTATATACTTTATATATATTTATACATAATTAATATTATGTGTATAAATAAATATTTGATATATTAAGAACACATTCTTCTTAAATATACACATGCATGGGTGTATATTTATATATGCAAAATAATTATACACACTACGCACACATATATTATGTAAACACAAACTTTTATTTTTGATGCGATTAATCGCGATTAATCGTTGCCCAGTCCTACTTTTATTATTATTTTGTTAATTTATTTATAATTTATTTATGTTTATTATTTTATCTGGAGACAAACTGACTTATTATTATTATTATATCATAAATATTATTATATATATTATATTATATTTTTTTTTTCTGAATTAGTAGTTTCTTGAGTATCAGTTTCTAAATGTTTATTTCTATTTCCCCAGAAAACTTTAAGATTGATTTTTGTACACTTTTTAATGCACAATTTCAAGTACAAAATTCTACTTGTGTGTACAAAATGTTTTAATAGAAAAGTTTGCGTTGTGTTTCACAACTTATACAATATTATCATGATAGTAATTAGGATCATCTGCAGGAGATCTCACCTACAAACAGCTGACTGAAGAGCTGCAGGCGTGTGTGGCCCTGATGCGGGGCTGACCGCGCCTCCCTGTGCAGCTTGTCCAATCGCAGAACAGCCTCCTTGATATTACGCTCCGCCTCCACCCTGTGCCACTGGTCATCATTGAGGGGTGTAGATGAGCGCACGATTAACTCCACAGGCCCGTTGCCCACATCAAATGAGAACGACACCACCGTGGCAGCTGTGGAAAGCAGTGTTGTTCTCGTTAATTAAACTGAAACTATTCAAAACGGTTTTGGGGTAATTGAAATAAAGCTGAAATAAAATAAAAATTACTGAAAAAAAAAAAGAATAAAAAGGACAAAAGATCAACAAAATGACTAAAACTCAAGGAAAATAAAAGCCAATTCAAAATATGAATAAATACTATAATAGTATAGTATCTCACTTCCTCTGAAGGGAAGATAACAGTGATTTACAACAACCCTCCTCAAGATGAGGAGCTAAAAAGATGTGGTCCTCTACATGCAAGCTTACATTTGAGTTCCAAGCGAATGAAATCAGGATTTCCCAGGTTTTCCAGAAAGACACCATGTGAGGCTGAAGTCTTAAAATAGAAGGAAACGTCTGCGCTGGTCTCGGCTTTGAACGTGGGAAAATGAAGACA
Organism: Pimephales promelas; assembly: GCF_016745375.1. The sequence continues at coordinate 1,529,057 of NW_024121210.1, read as the reverse complement.
AGATGTAGGTGTGTTGAATGACGCTGCGTTCCAGTAGTGACCTATAAAAGAAACACACCGACAACTATTTTTGGGGTTTACTAGAAAAGATTTTCATGCTTGAATGTTAAAAAAATACAAAGTTCTGTCAGGAAACTCTAAATGGTTCAGACTGATAGGTCCTTAAAGGAGTAGTTCACTTTTAAAAAAAACTTTTGCTGATAATTTACTCACCCCCATGTCATCCAAGATGTCCATGTCATTCTTTCTAGAGTCGAAAAGAAATTAAGGTTTTTGATGAAAACATTCCAGCATTTTTCTCCATATAATGGACTTCAATGGGAACCAAACGGTTCAAGGTCCAAAAGACACTTTCAGTACAAACTGCAAACTGTTCAAAGGGCTTTAAACGATTCCAGGTGATGAATAAGGGTCTTGTCAAGCGAAACGATCGCTCATTTAATAAATAAATAACAACGTTTAAGTTTTATAAGCTCAAATGCTCGCCTTGCTCTGTTCTGTGGCGTGCGTTTGTGACTCTCCTGTTCGAACTCGTTTGTTAAAATGAACGAATCTTTTTTCGTGTCATTTGGTTCATTCAACGAACGAAATGAACGAGTTGACTCGGAAAAAGATTCGTTCATTTTGATGAACGAGTTCAAATAGGAGAGTCACGCATCACAGAACAGAGCAAGGCGACCATTTGTGCTTATAAAACTTAAACTTTGTAATTATTTTTTTTTAAATAACGCTTGATAAGACCCTTATTCATCGTCTGGAATCGTTTAAAGCCCTTTGAACAGTTTGCAGTTAGCACTCAAGGTCTTTTGGACCTTGAACTGTTTGGTTCCCATTGAAGTCCATTATATGGAGAAAAATCCTGGAATGTTTTCATCAAAAACCTTAATTTCTTTTCGACTGAAGAAAGAAAGACATGGATATCTTGGATGACATGGGGGTGAGTAAATTATCAGCAAAAGTTTTTTTAAAAGTGAACAACTCCTTTAATATTTTGATGCTAATTAACGTATCACTTCTCATCAATTTTAAAGGTACTTTATAATTCGTTTAGTGGATAGGTCTGTATTTGTCTCTGTGATTGGACCAAGAACACATCCTGCTTGGCTAAACCACAGTACGTAGCATGTTGTAGCTTCTACATTTGAGAGGATGACCCCACTTACGATCTCCTTGGCAGCGGAGCGGCCCAACAGTGAGTTTGGCTTCGGATCCAGAGCGGTGTAAATCGCCGACCACTACCTGACTGACAGGCAGATGGTCCTTGTACATCAACACACCTGAATCCTCTTTCCTGGAGAAACAAACACAGGCAGAGGAAGAATTATGGACCACAAGGGGGCAATATAGCATTGTGCAATACAGCAGACATGGGATATGTTCAAACTGGGTTGTAGTGTACTGCTTACGGCATAGTACTGCTTTAAAAAAATAATTACTTAATTTCATTAGTTTAATTCAGCCAAAGGCATTCTTCTATTCGACACATAAATATGGATATTTGGGATTTGGCCCAAATTTCCTTTTAATTCAGTGATTCAAGGAGGACATATCAAAAACAGTTGTTGTTTATTAAAGGTGAAGTTGAGCAGATTGCATTGGAGATGCAGAATCTATCATGCATATAGAAAATGTGCACAATATACACTACAGTTAAGTTAGATTTGTTTTGAAAGAGATATGTTTGAAAGAATATATTTATTCAACATGGATGCATTCAATTGATCAAAAGTAAAAGAAAAGACATTTATATTGTTATAGAAGATTTCTATTACAAATAAATGCTGTTCTTTTCAACTTTCTATTCATCAAATAACCATGAAATGTATCACGGTTTCCAGATAAAACTGTTTTCAATAATAATCATGTTTCTTGAGCAGCAAATCAGCATATTAGAATGATTTCTGGAGGATCATGTGACACTGAAGACTAGAGTAATGATGCTGAAAATCAGCTTTGCCTCACAGGAATAATTAGCATTCGGCAATATTTTAAAAATGTTTATATTTTAAATTGTAATAATATCTCACAATATCACCGGTTTTACTGTATTTATATTTTTATCAAATAAATGCAGCCTTGATGAGCATAAGAGAAAACATCAAAACATCTTTTAACTTTTGAGCGACAGAGTACAATGTTGCATATTGCAAAAATACTGTATTGCAAACTGTATTCTATAACAAAATAATTAGCAAAAAAGTAATATGGTAGAATGCAATTCCAAAAAAACATTCAATTTAACAGTAAAGGGCCACCAGGTTTGTCTTCTTCTGAATGCCATCTAATCGTGTAAGACGTTTCCCTGACCAAAACGAGAATAGACTAAGACCTCACCATTGTCTCAGATCCGCATCACAGTTGCAGTAGTATCTGGGATCTGTGCAGTTGCGTTCAATGCCACAGGCACATTTCTGCACGCCAGGACCTGAGCCGCCCCAGTAGAGGTGCTTCTCGTTCCCCCTGCCGACCCACCACGTGGACGGAGAACCGTCTAAAACACGGGGAAAAGGAAAGCCTCAAACTTTGAGCGATTAAACTTTCCCCTTGAAGTTGTTCGTTTTTACCACATCCATTTACCTGGCGTGTTGAGCAGGTGGGATTTGTAGCACATGTACGCCACGTTCTGCTCACAGAGCTCAGCGCTGCTGGTCACGGCGTTCATCTGAACCACAAAAACATGAGCAGTTGTTAGGACCATTTTCAGCATCCGTTGTTCAGATATAACCGCGTTAATTGTTCAATTCACACTGGTTTAAGCCTCACCTGTTCAACAGACATGCTGTAATTGAGCGTGAGCACAGTCTTGTCTTCAGGTCCTGAACCGGCTGCCACTGAACTCTGAGCTGGAAGGTCATTCACAATGGTTGTCCACACCTTGTCTTCTGAAATACACACATACACACTAAGTGAGCATTCAATTATAGATTTTTTTTGTTTTTTTTTTGTTAGAAATAACTGGATGTATTTATTGTTAAATGTGTAATACATGTTATACTGTTAGTTAAGGCTTCTTGCACCAAAAACTGTCATCATTTAGTCATTTATGGTACCAAAGGTCACTGATGTGTAAATGTGGGTGATTGTTATGACAATGAATATAATTAACACATGATATGAATATTTTAACTGAACTTAAGATGTGTGTGCTTCACATGATCCTGCTGATATTCTGTTTTGTTTTAAAAGTATTTAAATATATTTGTATATAAAGGTATTATACGTATATACACTTTATGATATAAACTTTAATATATATATATATATATATATATATATACACTATATCAATATTTTTTTGATTATATATACACTTTATGATATAAACTTTAATATATATATATATATATATATATATATATATATATATTGATATATATGAAGAGTTCAGATGCAAAAGCCTCTAAATGCCATTTGAAATTTTCTTCTAAAATGATCATTTTTATCAAGCTTGTATACTTAAGTTCAATAATTTCACTTAAATGGCAATGAAGATTACCCATTAATTGTCTTTTAAGTGAAATTACTGAACTTAAATATACAAGCTTAATAAAAATGGTCATTTTAGAAGAAAATTTCAAATGGCATTTAGAGGCTTTTGCATCTGAACTCTTCATATATTGATATATATATATATTGATATAGTATATATATAAATTGATATATTGATATATATAAATTTATATACATACTATATCAATTTTTTTCTATTGTTTATCACAAGACCCTAATCCAGTTAAATACAGACAAACTGAAATGCTAGTCTAGCCACCCGTTAGCTTGTTTACATCAGTGAATTTCATATGTGTTTGGTGGTTCTGACCCATCATATTGCAGGTGACTCTGAATGGCTTAAGGGGTCCGCTGCCGTCTGGATCGATCCAGTATGTGTCTGAGCTTCGGCCCAAGTGTTTGTACTCCTCACATGACTGCTCGTACACAGCTGCAGAAACACACAGCGTAAGCATCAAAACGGCCACCACGGCACAAAAAAAAAATCTACAATGCTTCATTTCTGAGAACCAGTCAGCTAAATAAATACAAAATAAAATAAATATACTAGCATCTGACAATTCCAAAGCAAAAATGTCTATTCTCTAAAGGTTATTTGCATGCATTGTAAGGTTCAATAATGAAATTTTTACTGTAAGATTACAAAAGATCATTATGATGATTCATTAAGGTTCTTCAGATAAGTTTATTAGTTTATGTGCTCTTTAGGACACCAGTACACTGATGGTTTTCTAAAGAATGAGAAGTTCTTTGTGGAGCTCAAAATGGTCTCCTTCGCAATCAATAAAAACTATATTCATAATTTAACCACTTTTTTTGGTTAAAAATGTTATATTGTTGTAATTAAATTCCATAATATCTCTCTGAGATATGGTGGGAAGGTACATATTTTGTCAAAAATGCAATCTCTCAAACTCAATTAAATATGTACAAACCGAATTCCATAAAAGTTGGGACACTGTACAAATTTTGAATAAAAACAGAATGCAATGATGTGGAAGTTTCAAATTTCAAATTTATATTTAGAATACAACACAGATGACATATCAAATGTTTAAACTGAGAAAATGCATAATTTTAAGGGAAAAATAAGTTGATTTTAAAATTCATGGCATCAACACATCTCAAAAAAGTTGGGACAAGGCCATTTTTACCACTGTGTGGCATCCCCTCTTCTTTTAATAACAGTCTGCAAACGTCTGGGGACTGAGGAGACAAGTTGCTCAAGTTTAGGAATAGGAATGTTGTCCCATTCTTGTCTAATAAAGGCTTCTAGCTGCTCAACTGTCTTAGGTCTTCTTTGTTGCATCTTCCTCTTTATGATGCGCCAAATGTTTTCTATGGGTGAAAGATCTGGACTGCAGGCTGGCCATTTCAGTACCCGGATCCTTCTTCTACACAGCCATGATGTTGTAATTGATGCAGTATGTGGTTTGGCATTGTCTTGTTGGAAAATACAAGGTCTTCCCTGAAAGAGACGATGTCTGGATGGGAGCATATGTTGTTCTAGAACTTGGATATACCTTTCAGCATTGATGGTGCCTTTCCAGATGTGTAAGCTGCCCATGCCACACGCACTCATGCAACCCCATACCATCAGAGATGCAGGCTTCTGAACTGAGCGCTGATAACAACTTGGGTTGTCCTTGTCCTCTTTAGTCCGGATGACATGGCGTCCCAGTTTTCCAAAAAGAACTTCAAATTTTGATTCGTCTGACCACAGAACAGTTTTCCACTTTGCTAGAGTCCACTTTAAATGAGCCTTGGCCCAGAGAAAACGCCTGCGCTTCTGGTTCCCGTTTAGATATGGCTTCTTTTTTGACCTATAGAGTTTTAGCCGGCAACGGTGAATGGCACGGTGGATTGTGTTCACTGACAATGTTTTCTGGAAGTATTCTTGAGCCCATGTTGCGATTTCCATTACAGTAGCATTCCTGTGTGTGATGCAGTGCCGTCTAAGGGCCCGAAGCTCACGGGCATTCAGTATGGTTTTCCGGCTTTGACCCTTATGCACAGAGATTGTTCCAGATTCTCTGAATCTTTGGATGATATTATGCACTGTTGATGATGATAACTTCAAACTCTTTGCAATTTTTCTCTGAGAAACTCCTTTCTGATATTGCTCCACTATTTTTTGCCTCAGCATTGGGGGAATTGGTGACCCTCTGCCCATCTTGACTTCTGAGAGACACTGCCACTCTGAGAGGCTCTTTTTATACCCAATCATGTTGCCAATTGACCTAATAAGTTGCAAATTGGTCCTCCAGCTGTTCCTTATATGTACATTTAACTTTTCTGGCCTCTTATTGCTACCTGTCCCAACTTTTTTGGAATTTGTAGCTCTCATGAAATCCAAAAGGAGCCAATATTTGGCATGGCAATTCAAAATGTCTCACTTTCAACATTTGATATGTCATCTATGTTGTATTCTAAATATAATATTGAAATTTGAAACTTCCACATCATTGCATTCTGTTTTTATTCACAATTTGTACAGTGTCCCAACTTTTATGGAATTGGGTTTGTATTTTAAAACTAAAAATGATCTATTAATAGTACACAAATTGTGTTTATCCAACAGAATACAAAAAATGAAAACATTTTATAATTTATTGGTATTTAAAGTTCATTTTAACTGTTGTAAAGTAAAGGGACACCACTTGCCACCACAAATGAAGAATGACCTTATAACATTTTATAGCATTGTTTGAGTCTATTTGGTCCTGTTGTGCAACATAGCAGCAGTTTGTAATAAACAAGTCAAAATAAGCTCAAATAAAAGTGGCCAATATGATTTGAGATGGCTTACAGTTGTGGCAGGTGGCACCAGAGTATCCAGTGCCTTCACATGCACATTTAAAGGTGTTTCCAGTTTGAGAGCACTTTCCTCCATGTTCACAGTGGTTTGGCACACACCTGGAGAGAAAGAGAGACAGCGAGAGATTAAAGACACTGTAAAGTTCTTTGTATCTCTATAAAGCCTCATTTTTACAGTCCTTAAAGGAGTAGTTCACTTTTAAAAAAACTTTTGCTGATGATTTACTCACCCCCATGTCATCCAAGATGCCCATGTCTTTCTTTCTTCAGTCGAGAAGAAATTAAGGTTTTTGATGAAAACATTCCAGGATTTTCTCCATATAATGGACTTCAATGGGAACCAAATGGTTCAAGGTCCAAAAGACACTTTCAGTGCAGCTTCAAAGGGCTTTAAACGACTCCATATGATGAATAAGGGTCTTATCTAGCGACCCTTCGAGTCATGACTCAAAAAAAGATTTGTTCATTTTGATGAACGAGTTCGAACAGGAGAGTCACAAACGCTCATCACAGAACAGAGCAAGGTGAGCATTTGAGCTCATAAAACTTAAACTTTTTTATTTATTTTTTTAAATGAGCGATCGTTTCACTAGATAAGACCCATATTCATCGTCTGGAGTCGTTTAAAGCCCTTTGAAGCTGCACTGAAACGTTTGGTTCCCATTGAAGTCCATTATATGGAGAAAAATCCTGGAATGTTTTCATCAAAAACCTTAAAGGGTTAGTTCACCCAAAAATGAAAATTGTGTCAGTATTTACTCACCCTCATGTTGTTCCAACCCCGTAAGACCTTCGTTCATCTTCGGAACACAAATTAAGATATTTAAGATATTAAGATCGCTCCTGCATACAGTCCATAGGCTTCTTGAGGTACTGGCTCTTGCTGTCCCCGAAAAGTCATTAAAGACATCGTTAAAATAGTCCAAGTGACTACAGGGGCTCAATCTTAAGTTTATCAAACGACGAGAACACTTTTGTGTGCAAAAAAACAACAAAAATAACGACTTTATTTCAACTATTCACTTCCTTCTCCATGAGCCTGTAGTCAGTTAACGTAGTGTGATTGCGTAGAGCTACGTCACACGTAGGCTCACTATTGGCCGACGCTGGTCATGTGTGTGTGATGCGTGTGACGTACAATAACAGAAGCTTACGCTATTAAACTAGTAACCTGACTCGCGCAGAGGGAGAAATAAACGAATAGTTGAAATAAAGTCGTTATTTTTGTTGTTTTTGTGCACAAAAAGTGTTCTCGTCGTTTGATAAACTTAAGATTGAGCCACTGTAGTCACTTGGACTATTTTAACGATGTCTTTAATGACTTTTCGAGGACAGCAAGAGCCAGTCCCTCAAGAAGCCTATGGACTGTATGCAGGAGCGATCTTAATATCTTAAATATCTTAATTTGTGTTCCGAAGATGAACGAAGGTCTTACGGGGTTGGAACAACATGAGGGTGAGTAAATACTGACAGAATTTTCATTTTTGGGTGAACTAACCCTTTAATTTCTTTTCAACTGAAGAAAGAAAGACATGGACATCTTGAATGACATGGGGGTGAGTAAATTATCAGCAAAAGTTTTTTTAAAAGTGAACTACTCCTTTAAGTCCTGTCTGCTAAAGATCCTGATCATCGATTTTGATCAAATGGGGACAGAGTTTGAGTTAGACGTGGCTTACATAACTTTCTCAAAGAGGCTTCACAGCTCTGAAAGTCCTCATGACTCTAATAAAGCAATCAATGGTACAACTCTAGAAATGTCTTTTTGGAGAGACTGAACAAAAAAAAAAAATCTAAAAACTTTGATCAGAACATTGCGATCAAAGGCAAACATCTGTTCTACATTTGTTTGCAGAGTCATCTCTGAGAGTGCAGTGCAGCGGATCCATGAATTAATATGGATGGGTACGTGGGGATTGACTTTATCACCATATGAAAAGCAAGGCTGTGATGAGAGTCTGTTTTGACTTTTACAAAGCAGAATATGCATAAATCTGTAAAATAGTTTGAGTGGTTATGCAAATTTACATCGGGGTTTCTCCATCAGTGCATGTCTATACTAAAAATCAATTACCTGTCTATAATGGCACACATATCCAGACTGACGTTCTCAAAGCTACCCAGCATGCCTTGCTCCACAGATTGCAAGTCGACCAACTGTTCGTCGACATGTATGAGTTGCATGCAGCCCTGAAAGGAGCGCTGTGATGGAGAAAGGTCAGTCCGCGGGAAGTATCCTGCACATGGCAAACAAGGAAATCAAAACCTGTTATCTCAGATGCGCAGTCATGCAAAGCAGATCAAGTGTTCCCAATAAGATACCGACAATACATTATTATAATATAACATTTGACATACAAAAGAGAGAGGTGTGTCCTACGATTACCTCCGAAAAAATAATCTCCTCCAGTCCTGATCTGAATGGGGAGGGCAGCTCTCACTGTGGACATCTCGTCTCCATTAATGGTCAACATGGCAATGCTCTCCAGTGCCAGGAAGTGAACGCTGTGCCATTGTCCATCATTAAGACCAGAACCTGCACAGGCAAATGGTTTACCTCCATGAGCGAAAGTCAGACTCTTAAAGTGTATGTGTGTTTTTTCTCCATGTTTCTCTGGTCAGTACATTGATGGGTTGGTGAGATGTTGATATGTGATAAGTAAGGTGTCTTAAATGGCTGCTAGGGTGTTGCTACAGGGATACTAAGAAGTTCTGATTGTACTGGGTGGTGGCCAAGGCGTTGCTATGCATATGCTAAGGTGTTTTAAAAGGCTACTATGGTATTGCTCCGGGGATAAAAGAGGTTCTGAGTGTTTTTAGAGTGTTTCTATAGTGTTTTAAATGGTTGCTATCATGCTACTATGCAGTTTCAAGTATGTTTTGGTTGGTTGTCAAGGTGTTGCTATGCAGATGCTAAGGTGTTTTAAAGGCTGCTATGGTATTGCTACGGGGATAATAGAGGTTCTGAGTGTTTTAGAGTGTTTCTATGGTGTTTTAAATGGTTGCTATCATGCTACTATGCAGTTTCAAGGATGTTTTGGGTGGTTGTCAAGGTGTTGCTATGCAGATGCTAAGGTGTTTTAAAGGCTACTATGGTATTGCTACGGGGAAAAAAGAGGTTCTGAGTGTTTTTAGAGTGTTTCTATAGTGTTTTAAATGGTTGCTATCATGCTACTATGCAGTTTCAAGGATGTTTTGGGTGGTTGTCAAGGTGTTGCTATGCAGATGCTAAGGTGTTTTAAATGACTGCTCTGGTGTTGATTCAGGGATGCTAGAGGTACTGAGTGTTTTTAGTGTTTTGCTATGGTGTTTTAATTGTAGATATCATGCTGCTATGTAGTTTCTAGGGTGTTCTGGGTGGTTGCCAAGGTGTTGCTATGCATATGCTAAGGTGTTTTAAAAGGCTACTATGGTATTTCTCCGGGGATAAAAGAGGTTCTGAGTGTTTAATAGTGTTTTATAGTGTTTTAAATGGTTGCTATCATGCTACTATGCAGTTTCTAGGGTGTTTTGGGTGGTTGCCAAGGTGTTGCTATGCAGATCCTAAGGTGTTTTAAATGGCTGCTCTGGTGTTGATTTAGGGATGCTAGAGGTACTGAGTGTTTTTAGTGTTTTGCTATGGTGTTTTAATTGTTGATATCATGCTGCTATGTAGTTTCTAGAGTGTTTTGGGTGGTTGTCAAGGTGTTTCTATGCAGATCCTAAGGTGTTTTAAATGGCTGCTTTGGTGTTGATTCAGGGATGCTAGAGGTACTGAGTGTTTTTAGTGTTTTGCTATGGTGTTTTAATTGTTGCTATCATGCTGCTATGTAGTTTCTAGGGTATTTTGGGTGGTTGTCAAGGTGTTGCTATGCAGATGCTAAGGTGTTTTAAAGGCTGCTCTGGTGTTGATTCAGGTATGCTAAAGGTACTGGGTGTTTTTAGTGTTTTGCTATGGTGTTTTAATTGTTGGTATCATGCTGCTATGCAGTTTCTAGAGTGTTTTGGGTGGTTGCCGAGGTGTTGCTATGCAGATGCTAAGGTGTTTTAAAAAGCTGATATGGTGTTGCCACCGGAATGCTAGAGCTTCTGAATGTGTTAAAGTGTTGCTATGGTATTTTGATAGGTTGCTTTAATGCTGCTTTGCAAATTCTAGGGTTCTCTGGGTGGTTGCCAAGGTGTTGCTATGTGGATGCTAAGATGTTCTAAATAGCTGCTAAGGTGTTGCTACAGGGATGTTGATGTGTTCTTAGTGTTTTAAATGCGTTGTTATATGTTGCTACAGTGTTATGGATGTGTTGCTATAGGGATGCCAAGGAAATAAAATATAAGTGGAAGCTGAAACTAAAGAAAGTCTAGAGATTGAGAGAGCTCTCAGTGTGCGTTTTCAGTTGTAATGTTACCTGAGGATATGTCCACACGTGTATTCTTGCCCAGTGCGACGTACATGTGAACAGTAACTTTACCCTCCACCAGGCTGACCTCCACCCCTCCAGGCATGAGTGGAGTAAAGAACAGCAGACCGCTGGGATTCCATGTCCGAAACTGAAGTCTGACCGACACGGTGTCTGCGTCAGTCCGACCCGGAAGCTGCAAGGAGCTGGTGGAGTTAAAAAAGGCAGGGAACGTGCGCGATTCCGTGCAAGAGAACGTCAGGTTTTGCTGGAATGGGAACAGCACACATAAAAATGAACATTTCTAAGGGGTTTAACACACAGCACTGCGGGAATGATCACAAACTTTACAGCAGAATTTAAGAGGAAAGATTAATTTGGTCATAGTAAGAGGGAGGTTTAATCAGGAAACCTGGATAGTTCACATCAGGACCATACTGGAAAATCCATCTAAAACCTGTTTAAGGGGATAGCTGGTTTTGCGATGTTTCTAGCTAGTCCACACTGGTCTACATGGTTGTTGGTCAGGACAAGCTTTTTAAGATAGGCAGACCACTTTGGACCGGGAAAACCAGCTACCATGTTTCAAAACTCCATTCAATCACCTTAAACTGGCACGACCTAGATTTTCCAGCACAGAAAGGGACTGTGGACAATAACCGGCAGTCATTATGTAGTCATTGTGAATAATCACAGAACACACACAGTGACAGCACTTCGCACTTCACGTCTGTCCTCACACACAGAGCGTTGTGGGAAAGGGAAGGAGATCTCTGTTTATGACTGAGGTTAGTGCAGGGAGAGGAACTGTCTCTATTGAATATTTGATGTGAGATATAAAAGCCGCAAACCTTTGGGAGCTGAGATTACTGTAAACAATACAAAGAATCGAATTAGAGCAATCATCGAAAAAAACAACAGAAGGCCTAAAATCTGGATTAAGAAAGTAAACGGGGTCGTTTCTTATTTCTAGAAAATTGTAATCAGAAGTAATAACAAAACAAAATTTGAGCATTGGTTTTCAAGATTATTGAATTATTAAAGAATTTGGTAATACTTTAGTTTAGGGCCCAATTCTCACTATGAACAATTGTATATTGCTAATTAGCATGCATTATACTAGCAAATTGGCTGTTTATTAGTACTTATAAACCACATATTAATGCCTTATTCTGCATGAACATATTCTCCATCCCTTATTCCAACCAAATACCTAAACTTAACAACTACCTTACTACTATTTATAAGCACTGATTAGAAATGTATTGATCCAAAATTCATAGTTAATAGTTTATAGTGAGAATTGGACCCTAAAATAATAAAGTGTAACCAAGAATTTAATTTAATAATAAATGAATAATGAATATATTGACAGTCCTGGTAGCTGTAAAAAAAAAATATATATATATATATATATATATATATATATATATTGACAATGGGGGAATCAAATTTAGAATAACGTAATACCTAATAACGGCCATTCCTCTGAACAGCCACTGAATTATCTCCACCAGACATTGGAGAGTTCTGCAGTGTTCATTCGATAAAAATAGACATGTAAATGTGGCACGTACAAAGCTGGAGGTGTCCACTTTTCTCCTGCGTGCGAGGTTAGTGATGTTGTCCCCGTTGTAATGAATGGCCTCCATGCAGCCGATGTAGTTTTCTCTGGCTCCTGAGCTGGGCTTGGCAGACACTGGCATCCCTCCAAATGTAATCTGGGAATAGACATCGAAGTGCAGTGAAAGTGAGGGAAACATTTACCATCTATAATACCGACAGCAAAACATTAATCTTATCTAATCTTATCTGTTTGAATAAATGCCACACAGTGAACGAAATAATATGTGTGCTAAAGACCCAGTTCCCGGTAGCATTGGGGTAAAATGATTAAACAGAGCGGATGAGAGGCGTAAATGGACCATGAGAGATTATTATATAATATGCTAATATATAATAGTGTTCATGGCTTTTATGTGATCTTAAAGGCATAGTTTACTGTTTTCAATTCAGAAATTCTGCCTTAAAGTCCCCATGAAATCAAAATCTACAATTCTTGTTTGTTTTGGAATACTGTAGAATTTATCATAAATGATCTATCTGTGAACATTATTGTTTATTTTAAAATGCATTTGCCCTTGTAATATTTGAGTCCATTTTGTTTTTGGGGTCATGCTTGAATGTTCAAAAAACATTATTTTTCGTATTTTCCACATTGTTGCAGCACCTCTATTCCCAGTCTGTCAGTAACGCTCAGTTTAGTTCCTGTCTGTATAAAGCCCCTCCTTCTGAAAAGCACAATGTGCTCTGATTGGTCGGCTGGACCAGTGTGTTTTGATTGGTCAAGCACTTCGAGTGTGTTTGGGAAATGTCACACCCCTTACCAAAACTGCAAGTTTTAACACACTTATAACTAACTCAACAAGGCCTCGCCCCTTTATTTTATGCTTATGCATATGCTTTTGGCGGGAATTATTTAAATGAGGAATATTATGACGTGTTCATTCCCGGTGTTCTGTCGATTTTTGCTGCCTTGTCGAAAAATGCTACCGTAGCGCGAATTGATCACAGAATGCCGATTAAAGTCGTATGAAATACAATTCTAATACAATTCTAAGTTATGAGTACTGTATACTGTAGACTACTGTTTTTATTTTTAAAACGGTGTGAAAAGTAAAAATTATCATAAAATATTCATCTTTGACTTGTCAAAGTACACCTTTTCTTATAGTAACTGAAACTTTCAGTTATTCCTTTTCAGCTGGCTGACCGTACAAATATTCATACGGTAGTAAGCATTTTTTAAAGGGAAATTATACATTATAACAGGAAAATGTACCTTTTGTAAAAAAATGTAAAAAAACAAAACAAAAAAAAACTGTGAGTCTGCACATGCGCATAACCGGTAAGTAGGAAGTCTTGATGGGTAGCATGAATTGTCAGAACACCGGAAGAAAATCATGGCTACAATGGAGATACAATACATTTTCAGAGCTTTTTCATGCTCAAACAGCAACATTACACACTAAAGAAAGTTGAAAATGTAAAAAAAGGATCCTATAATATAATGATGAATAATATTAACTATGAATAAACCAAAAACATAACATTTCAAAACATACAGTATATATTTATTTTAACACATAACAAAACAAAACATGTACTTCGTAGTCCAGGTCCAGGTGGTCAAACTCTCCGTTGGTGCGGAAGCTCTGCGTGTGCTGGTCGACTGTGAAGTTGACGCTGCGTCTGTAGCGTTCGATCTGAACCGAGTGCCAGTGGTCGTCATCCAACAGGCTGCCGCTAGACACTGATGTGTGACCCTGAATGGAGCCGTACTGATTACTGCCTGAAATAGACACAAACATCAAACGCCATTAATGAAACGGGTCAAACCGGGTAGACAATTTTTTTTTAATACTTAAAACAGTAGTGTTGGCATGCTGCCAATCATAGAATAAAACAGAAAGTTCAAAAGTTTGTTAATCAAAGAAGTCTTTATCAAGGCTGCATTTATTTGATCAAAAATACAGTAAAAACAGTAATAGTTAAATATTATAAAAACTTTTTTTAAAGTAGTTCACTTTTAAAAAAAACTTCTGCTGATAATTTACTCACCCCCATGTTATCCAAGATGTCCATGTCTTTCTTTCTTCAGTCGAAAAGAAATGAAGGTTTTTGATGAAAACATTCCAGCATTTTCTCCATATAATGGACTTCAATGGGAACCAAACGGTTCAGGGTCCAAAAGACAGTTTCAGTACAAACTGTTCAAAGGGCTTTAAACGACACCGGATGATGAATAAGGGTCATATCTAGTACCCTTAGATTTGTAGTAAGATTAGTAAGATTTGTTCATTTTGATGAACGAGTTCGAACAGGAGAGTCACGAACGCTCATCACAGAACAGAGCAAGACGAGAATTTGTGCTTATAAAACTTAAACTTTTTTGTTTATTTTTTAAATGGCTGATCGTTTCGCTTGATAAGACCCTTATTCATCGTCTGGTGTCGTTTAAAGCCCTTTGAAGCTGCACTAAAACTCTCATTTGGACCTTGAACCGTTTGGTTCCCATTAAAGTCCATTATATAGAGAAAATCCTGGAATGTTTTCATCAAAAACCTTAATTTCTTCTCGACTGAAGAAAGAAACACATGGACATCTTGGATGACATGGGGGTGAGTAAATTATCAGCAAAAGTTTTTTTTTAAAGTGAACTACTGCTTTAAGTTTTATATCTTAATCTAATATTTAGTATCTTCAAAAATCATTCTAATATGCTGATTTGCTGCTCAGGAAACATTTCTTTCTATCATCAGTGTTGATCAGTTCAAAATCAGAATTTTTTTAGTCAAATCCATTACCCAGGTTGATCTGTAGGAGCAGTTCTGCTCGGCGTAGCTCTAGAGTGATATAATCGCCCTGTTGTCCCTCTCCGTGAAGCAGAATGCCGTCTCCTTTGGTGGTCTTAAATTTCAATGATATCACATCCTTTAAGATCTTCATCTTTTTCTGTCTGAATCGATAGGAAATCACTCCCTGGCCGTCAAAGCTGATCACGTCCGCCCCTGGACGCAGAAATATGGATCAGTCTCAAACAAACACATGAAGTCTTTTCTCATATTGTCTCACATCAAACCAAGTTGATTATGCATGGTGAAACTGAACATTTTAGATTTTAAAGAGGCTGTATCATGAATGATTATACATAATATTCCTTGATCTTGAAATAAACATTCAGTGTGTATTATGTATACTCTGACTTTGAGAACTCAACAACAAGCCCAGGAAGACCAGTCACAATAAAGAGCCTATTCTTGATACATGAATATTGATGCAACTATATTTGTCTCAATAAAATTGCGCAAAGAGGTTCAAAAATGACCACTATGACATCACTCACAGTAAGCGCAGCCATAGAGCTCCACCCTCAGACCAATTCTCCCCTCTTCACTCCAGTCCAGCGGGATGAAACGCACGTATCGAGCCACGAAAGGGTGCTGAAGTTCGTGCCGCACAGCCCGTTCTGAGTTCCAGTTACCTGAAAACGTCTGCGGCAGAAAAAAGTCAATACTTTATAAAAAAAATCATTGAGAGAACCTCCTTCTGTGAGTCAGACACACCATTACTGCTCGCTCTGTTAGTAGTTCACTTTTGAAAAAACTTGCTGATAATTTACTCACCCCCATGCCGTCCAAGATGTCCATGTCTTTCTTTCTTCAGTCGAAAAGAAATTAAGGTTTTTGATGAAAACATTCCAGGATTTTTCTCCATATAATGGACTTCAATGGGAACCAAACAGTTCAAGGTCCAAATGACACTTTCAGTACAAACTGCAAACTGTTCAAAGGACTTTAAACGATTCCAGGCGATGAATAAGGGTCTTATCAAGCGAAACGATCGCTCATTTAATAAATAACAAAGTTTAAGTTTTATAAGCTCAAATGCTCGCCTTGCTCTGTTCTGTGGCGCACGTTCGTGACTCTCCTGTTCGAACTCGTTCATCAAAATGAATGAATCTTTTTACGAGTCATTTGGTTCATTCAACGAATTGACTCAGGAAAAAATGTGTTCATTTTGTTGAACGATTTCGAACAGGAGAGTACGCGCATCACAGTACAGAGCAAGGCGACCATAAGTTTTATAATCTCGTTTTATAAGTTTTATAATCGTTTCGCTTGATAAGACCCTTATTCATCGTCTGAAATCGTTTAAAGTCCTTTGAAAAGTTTGCAGTTTGCACTGAAAGTGTCTTTTGGACCTTGAACCGTTTGGTTCCCTTTGAAGTCCATTATATGGAGAAAATCCTGGAATGTTTTCATCAAAAACCTTAATTTCTTTTCGACTGAAGAAAGAAAGACGTGGACATCTTGGATGACATGGGGGTGAGTAAATTATCAGCAAAACGTTTTTTTTTAAAGTGAACTACTCCTTTGAGGTCCAATGAAGATGAAAATAATATAACACAGGGTTTATTTAAATAGATTCAAATAGACAGCCAACATGCGAGATACTGTAGTGTGCTTGTGCACAGACAATAACGGACCAAGAGTGCAGGTGAAGGAACAACTTAAGTAGGAACACAAACAAGGATAATTAATCACACAGCTGACACATATGAACTAATGATAATGGTAAGGTAACCATAGAAACGGAAAAGTTCATGGAATATCCACAGTAACTAACAGTACATAACGGTGACGATAAGAGGAAAAGTTTCACTTTTTTTGAAACTTTTGTGGGTCATGTGAGTTTTGAACAACACAGCAGCAGCTGTTATTCTCAGATTTGGTAACCCAAAAACAATATGTACTCCCTGAGCTATAAATCAGTACAAACTCACCCATATGTTGCTGTCCTGCCGATACGGCTTCCAGTTGTTTCCCGTGTCGCTGTAGAAGAGCCTGTAGTGTTTCGTCCAATCAGAGCTGCTGTATCTGCCCTGTGTTGCTATGGCATTGATCTGTTTCCTGGCCCTGAGGTCCACCTGTAGCCACTGGTACCTGTCGGAGTCTAACGGTGACCATCCTCCATTGCCTATGAAAGACAAAGTACAATGTGAGAAAACAGCACATGCTGCCAAGCTTGAATTATGATGTGATAGTCCTCATAATCCTCCATCAACACTATACTTCCTTAACGGCAGCCAGAATGTGCATTAAAGGTATGACCTACAGAGATGTTTTGTCTATTATGCAATCAATCTTTATGCTTTATCTGCAGCACATCTCTGTCTGAACATCAACCAATGAGGAGAGAGACACGGCGGACATGAGAGTGACATTCAGCCATACTATGACCAGTCAGATCACCTAATGCTACTATACAGAATGTGTATCCCACAATGCAATGCAAATGACATTTCCAGTGTGATGAATGAACTTGGAAGTGATTAAAGCCGTGGTTTTTAAAATTGTGACTCATTATTTATACCGCCAAAACAAGAGTTAAGACAAAATTGAATCAAAATGCAAATTTATGCTAACATTTTGCATGCACATTAACTGTATTTCATTTTCATTATAAATGGACAACTACTTCATGTGCTAACAATAGTGTTTGAAGGATTTATCACTGCATACAGTTTCACATACTGTACTCTACCATTCAGAAGATTCATTTTTTAATATTTGAAAGAAATTAATACTTTTTTTCAGCAAGGACATTACATTTAATCAAAGGTGACAGTAAAGACATTTATAATGTTACAAAAGATTTATATTTTAAAACAAAATGCTGATCTATTGATTTTTCTATTCATCAAAGAATCCCGATAAAAAATTATTAAGTTTTAAGAATAACACTGATTATAATCAAAAATATTTCTTGAGCATCAAAACAGCATATTAGAATCATTTCTGAAGGATCCTGTGACACTGAAGACTGGAGTAATTATGATGAAAATGAATAAATTACATTTTAAAATATATAGGCCTATATCGCATAGAAAACAGTTGTTTGAAACAGTAATAATATTGACAGAATAATGCAGCCTTGTTGTGTTGTGCATGAGACTTCTTTCCCCAAACTTTTGAACATAAGTGTTTATAATATTCATTACGCTCTTCCTCACCTACTCTCCTGTTGAGTTTTGCATAGCCAGCGCCAAAATCAGCCGCCAACACAGAGGAGCTGGTGAAGGCGCTGTAGGGAAGGGGTGAAGCCAACACCTCATCACACCTCTCTGAATAAAACAGAAACAGAAAAACATACGTTTGAAATATTTCTACACAGACAGTACATAACAAAAAAAATGCAGTCATTCATATGCAGTGATGGGAATAACGGCGTTATAAAATACTAACGGCATTACTTTTTCCAGTAACGAGTAATCTAATTGATTACTCTTCTCATCTCAACAACGCGTCCCGTTACTATAACAACTGATGAAGCTGTTTTTTTTTTCCATCAGACCAACTAGATCTCTGAGCGAGAGGCACACTTTTTTACTGTTCTTCCATTAAGCACGAGACAAGCGCATAAATGCTGACGATTGGCTGAGGTAGAGTAAACTGTCACTGTAAGCCAATCAGAGGTAGAGTTGGGCGGGTGTTCTAAAGCACGCATAGTAGTGATGAGCATTCGGCTCTTTTGACTCAGCTCTGAAAGGAGCCGGCTCTTTTGGCTCACAAACGGCTCTTTAAATGACTTTGACTATAATATTTCACTTTTTATTATATAATTATTTAATTTCTACGGAGCCCCTCTAGTCCCACTTTGGTAAAAAAAATTAATTATAACTATCTTGTGGCCTCAAGATAGTAACTCGTGGCCTCAAGATACTAACTCGTGGCCACAAGATAGTAACTCGTGGCCTCAAGATAGTAACTCGTGGCCTCAAGATAGTAACTCGTGGCCTCAAGATAGTAACTCGTGGCCTCAAGATACTAACTCGTGGCCTCAAGATAGTAACTCGTGGCCTCAAGATACTAACTCGTGGCCTCAAGATAGTAACTCGTGGCCTCAAGATACTAACTCGTGGCCTCAAGATAGTAACTCGTGGCCACAAGATAGTAACTCGTGGCCTCAAGATAGTAACTCGTGGCCACAAGATAGTAACTCGTGGCCACAAGATAGTAACTCGTGGCCTCAAGATACTAACTCGTGGCCACAAGATAGTAACTCGTGGCCACAAGATAGTAACTCGTGGCCACAAGATACTAACTCGTGGCCACAAGATACTAACTCGTGGCCTCAAGATAGTAACTCGTGGCCTCAAGATACTAACTCGTGGCCTCAAGATAGTAACTCGTGGCCTCAAGATACTAACTCGTGGCCTCAAGATAGTAACTCGTGGCCACAAGATAGTAACTCGTGGCCTCAAGATAGTAACTCGTGGCCACAAGATAGTAACTCGTGGCCACAAGATAGTAACTCGTGGCCTCAAGATACTAACTCGTGGCCACAAGATAGTAACTCGTGGCCACAAGATAGTAACTCGTGGCCACAAGATACTAACTCGTGGCCACAAGATAGTAACTCGTGGCCACAAGATAGTAACTCGTGGCCTCAAGATAGTAACTCGTGGCCACAAGATAGTAACTCGTGGCCACAAGATAGTAACTCGTGGCCTCAAGATACTAACTCGTGGCCACAAGATAGTAACTTGTGGCCACAAGATACTAACTCGTGGCCACAAGATAGTAACTCGTGGCCTCAAGATAGTAACTCGTGGCCTCAAGATAGTAACTTGTGGCCACAAGATAGTAACTCGTGGCCTCAAGATAGTAACTCGTGGCCACAAGATACTAACTCGTGGCCACAAGATAGTAACTCGTGGCCTCAAGATAGTAACTCGTGGCCACAAGATAGTAACTCGTGGCCTCAAGATACTAACTCGTGGCCACAAGATAGTAACTCGTGGCCACAAGATAGTAACTCGTGGCCTCAAGATAGTAACTCGTGGCCTCAAGATAGTAACTCGTGGCCACAAGATAGTAACTCGTGGCCTCAAGATAGTAACTCGTGGCCACAAGATAGTAACTCGTGGCCTCAAGATAGTAACTCGTGGCCTCAAGATAGTAACTCGTGGCCCTAAGATACTAACTCGTGGCCTCAAGATAGTAACTCGTGGCCTCAAGATACTAACTCGTGGCCACAAGGCCACGAGTTAGTATCTTGTGGCCACGAGTTACTATCTTGAGGCCACGAGTTACTATCTTGTGGCCACGAGTTAGTATCTTGTGGCCACGAGTTACTATCTTGAGGCCACGAGTTACTATCTTGAGGCCACAAGATAGTTATAATTAATTTTTTTTACCAAAGTGGGACTAGAGGGGCTCCGTAAATTTCTATAGGCTAAATTTGTAAAAATAGAGTCGGCTCTTCAGATATGCGAGCCAGCTCCCGACGTTCAAATAAAAGAGTCGGCTCATTCGCGAATCGCGAACGACCCATCAAAAGCTCATTCGCGAACGAGTCGATCCATCATCACCTACGCTCCTCCGCGAACCACCCATCATCATTATCGGCTAACGCTCATGAATTGCGAACGACCCATCATAACGCATAGTCGGACAGGCAGTCAACGAGAGACAGGTATGCCGACATATGTTTGCAACAGAAGCTTGTGATAGAATATTCCTTTAATATCGAGTCGCAGTATGTATAGATGTGTAAACAATTTGTTGTAAATCTCATCTTTGGTACAAGCTGACATTTAATGGGGCTTTGATATGTGGTGTTCTGAAACATTACAAATGCCTCTTTTTCATATTTAGAGAATTAAGAATTAATGTGATTTTTCGATTCTGGTAAATTATACATGAAAACGCCATCCGAAAGTATCTTCAAGGTTTGTTAGAAAGTCAAGGTTCATAAAGCTTTCAGAAGTGGAGCATGTGTCTCACTGAAAGGTCCTTCATGTTTCTGGCCGCTGTGTGTGCGGTCAGCCTGCAGTTTAAATCGGCTCCTCGTAACCCAATTTATCTGGCCAGAGGAGGAGAGATTCAAGGCCAGAGTCTGAGCACTCTTCTCTCACACCACTAATTATATGTCTCACGATTAACAGCGTTAATACATAAAAAACATCTTAAAGTGCAGTTCATCAATTCATAAGTCACATGCATTTTTTTTTTAGATCATCCGCCATATTTATGACCATCAGTGGAGAAAAGTAATGGCGATGGATACAAAAAAAAAAAAATAAAATATTAATAGTACATGAAAAGTTAAACTTAGAAAACGACAATTAGAAATGTTGCCTTATGCCTGTTGAAATACAAAACTGACTAAAATAGCGAAGTAAAAATAAATTAAAGCTAAATAGAAATACAGAACAAAACATATTAAAAAAAATAAAATAAAAGTGCAACCAGCCTATGATGTTAAAAAATAGTACCCATAAACCACACACAGTGGGTCCAAACAAGCGGTTCCAGATTTCCATGACTGGTGATGATGTGCCCTGTTAGCTTAAATCACACCCTGATTGAGCCACAACAGTCCGCTATTGCTGTAGCAGCTGGAGATTTACAATGAAAGCACCAAAAAAACATGAAAAATGTTCTGTTTTTGGATGTACCAACAACTTAAGAGTCTCAATAGACTTTGGGCATCTGAGCCACTGAGGACAACATAGTTGAATTTAATTTATGAAGGAAATGTGCCGAAGAAAGTCGTTAAAGTGTTATATATTCGCATAAATAATTTCTTTCTCGCCTTTTTTTTTTTAGGGGGGGGTACATAATATATGTTTGTGTAGTGTGTATAATTAATTTGTGTATATAAATACCCACACATGAATGTATATATTTAAGAAATATGTGCATGTATATATTTTATATATATTTATTCACAATTAATATTATATATAAATATAAATATTAGATTTATTAATAACACATTTTTCTTAAATATATACATGCATGTGTGGATATACAAATTCATTATACACACTACACACACATATATTATGTAAACACAAACTTTTATTTTGGATGCGATTAATCGCGATTAATCGTTGCCCATCCCTAGAACATGGCTAAACTAAAATGTTTTTATTAAAAGCTTTTTTAAAACAGTTTTACAGCAATTCTTTCTTCATCAGAACACGTTTTGAAGAACATAGGGGTCCAAATAACATCATTTTATTGATGTTTTTTTATTGAACAACATATATTTTTTCACGTTCCACCAAAAAAAGAAATTCATCCACATTCTAAAATTGATTCAAATCTATAAGATATTGGGTGAACTGTGATAAATGTTCACATTCTTCAACCAGCATATATGTAAACTAGTTTTCTAAGAGACTTTAAATCCGATAAATACACAGATGGATGTCTACATGAAGAACGCTGCATGAACAAAACATTTCAATGAGTCATCATGCAGCAGATGGGTTTCACATACAGACATGAGGGATCCTTTCCCGCTGTGAGAGGATGTGCCGATGCTGTTACGACATGGATAGATTTTCTCCAACATGTTCTACATGAAACGGAGCCCTTCAGAGATCATGTAAATGTCAGCAAGCACGTTTGCAGTGTTGACCTTCAACCAGATGTGATGAGGTTGAGTCAAGTCAAGTCAAGTCACATTTATTTATATAGTGCTTTTTACAATACAGATTGTATCAAAGCAGCTTCACAGTGATAACACGTAACACAGATAACAACACAGATAACTAATGTTGTTGAACATTAAACTAAGCAAGCCAAAAGCAAGGCAACAGTGGCAAGGAACCAAAACTCCATCAGGTGCTCAAAAATGGCTATTTCCCATCACATGGAAATCTGCTAACTAATTTGATCATCATGAGACACATTGTACCCGGTGCTCATGTCAATAAACACCCAGAGCAGAAAGGTTATGGAGTCATTTCCATCTCAAAAACATAATTTAGCTATTTTAAAAGCTAATGCACTGGTTACCAAGTAGACAACAGTGTCATATGTGTGATGTGTGTGTTGGCCAAAGCGAGACCATGCCTCATTTCAGAGCATGAGGATATCAGCTCCAAAAAAACAAATATCCTTCCACTCACACCGAAGCACTTTAGTGCAAAGATCATGAATTCCTTTGAGCTCGAATTAGAGCGAGAGGGCGATTGCTCAGAGGATATTCTTTGATCGAACACAAGAGTACTCATATATTGATTGTGATCTTCTCCTGGGATAAACCTTTCATTTACCCAGAGAGCCTGTGAATCTCATCTTCAGCCTCAGGTGCTGTTTAATGACTCGGATAACTGATATCAGCCCTACAGCAGGCAAATGAGAAATGACTACAATACAGCCAGAGAGAACATTTTTGAGAACTTTGGAGAATAGCTTTTCCATCACTGGAATAAATTATATTTTAAAATATATTAAAATACAAAGCATTTTAAAAATGTAATATTTCACAATGCAGTTTTAATATATTTTTCATCTAATAAATAATATCTAATATTTAGTATTTAATATTTAATATTTAAAATATAATATTTCATCTAATGTGTCTGTTTAGGTATAGACATATATATACAGTATATATATATATATATATATATATATATATATATATATTATTATTTTTTTTAATAATATAATATAACATATATAATAAATAATAATAATAATAATAATTATTAGAGAATATAAAGAATGTAGAGATATATTTTTTGAGATCAAACAGAATAAAGGTGGGGTGTCTTATTTGAGTTATTTAGTGAAGAACGTAATTTACCATTCATTTTGAAGAGCAGCAGAGCATTTTACATTCATGATTCAGTAGTGTACACTTCACTTCTCTCTAACTCAAAAGAAATATATCGCATGCCTTTAGGGCATCATCAACACTGTCTTGCATTTGCCCTTTTCCTTTTCAAAGGCCATTTGTTCATAAAACCAACTGAATGCTTTCAATGAAATGTTATAATGTGCAATTAGACGCTGTTACACTGAAGCCCGAGTGCTGAGGGACAAAGAAAGGCTTTACACATGCAATCCAGTCAATACTGATGGCAGCCAGTCATGGTCAAAAGCTGTCGGGCCATCAACCCGTGAGAGGATTGACTAACGTAAAGACGATGGCTAGAAGATGTGACGTCTGATAAATAAACAACAGGCAGCAGCCTAACAGCGTAAATAAAATCGTGCTGCGCTCAAGGCAACATTTGGAAACCCAGGCTAATGTAAAGCGACCTTAACCCTCAGGTGCACTTCGTTTCGGAGTCACACTTGTTATCTTCCCGGTCAAAAGTGACCAGACACATAAAAATTAAATTTCATCCATCCCAGTAAAACTAATGCAATTTATTTTTGTTCTATAATATTTATTCTTTGTAATTTAGTATTTTGAGACAATTTGATTGAATTTATTAATATTTATGCAATATTTATGGTCTATTTTTGCCATGGAAAAATATATATATTTTTATATATATATAATTTTTTTCAAAAAATTATTAATGCAGTATTTCAGTTTAATATAGAGTCTAGGCCTTCAGAAAAAAAAATATTTTTTGAAGAAAATTAGCACCATCTGGTATAGAGAAAAAGCGTAGAATCATGGTGTAACCACTAGATGGCATGTGCAGCTCTCTATGGAGAAGCATGTGAATTCCCCAGCTGTTTATGAACACTTTTTTTTTTTTTTTGGTGGATTTGATATAAAGTTGAAACAATCTCAAAAACGATTTTTTATTAAAAAATGTAAAAAATAAATAAATAAATAAATATTTTTTTTTGGTTTTTTGTTTTTTGTCAATTTCCTATTCATTTCCTATGGGGGTCATTTTTGACCACAAGACCACTATTTTTTTTACGACCACTTAGCATGCTCGGATCACGACCTCAAATTTTTTTTTGTATTCACATACATAATGCCATAAAAGTCACCAAGTTTCATAACATTCTGATGAAGCCGTGATTTTTAGAAATTCAAAACAGAAAATTTTTCGGTCAGAAATGACCGAAGAGCACCTGAGGGTTAAGCAACGGAAAGGCGCTATATAAATAAAATGTCGTCTTCTTCTTCTTTTATCATCTATTCATAAAAATTTAATTTTGAAGAAGGGCACATAATTTGGTAAAATTCGGATGAATAAATCAAAAATAGTGCAGCATTCTTAATTTGATGGACTTGAGACTTTTAGAAACCACAAGAAACCTCAATAGGACTGCTATTGAAATATGAAGTCTGTATATTAGAAGTCTCTATTTAAAAACATTATTAAGCTGTCAACATTTTATTAAATTAAAGCATTAAAAATAGAATCCAGAAAACATTAAATGTGGAATTTGGGAAAATATAAAATGGATTTCATAGGGCCCTAAAAGTAATCTAAGCAATCTCAACAAGGTCTAAAACTGTGCTCAGATCAAAGTCTACAATCAAATGTCAGAGATCTCAATATGAACTCAAACATTTCTCATCACATTGATGATCAAAATGACCTGCTCCACATCCATTTTACTGTATAGCTCTACACTTTTACTGTATGTCAACTATTGACTCATTTATGTCTATTTTAATTTTAATTTCTGCACCACTTGATTCAAGTTGCTGAAAAATGTCTCGAACACTATCTTGAACAATCCTACTTTTAAAAAGTACCACTCACCCGGTCACCCCTCTATGATCCACCACAGAAAAACCTTTCCCAGCAGTCTCTCTGAGATTTGTCCTTATTCTGCCTCTCCGGCTCATTACACACAGCTCTAAAACAACAGGTTGAAATTGACTTTGAGTCTGCTGAGTCGAGGTTGTGTCAAAAATAACTCTTGTGTCCTCTAAAAAAAGATGAGGATATTTTCAGGCTCCTGTTCTAGGTAGCGCTACACACTCATCTTCAGTTTGAGCAGTGTGAAGACTCTGTGTGTTAGGGGAAGACGTGAAAAAGCTAAGGATGCTGGGTAATGAAATCAGTCCATGCTGTTCACAGCCATGAAATCGACTTTTTCTATAGGGTTAGTGACCCTGTTCCAAAACCTAGTGAGCTGCCAACCTAGTAGACCAATCACAACACACTGTGCCATTTGACCAATCAGAGCAGAGCAGGCTCACGGAAAGAAGGGGTTTAGATGGACTGATTCTTTGAATGAACCGTTTTTAGACTCTCTGAGAAATGAAGTGATGAGCAATGTGTATTGTGAAAAAAAAGAAAGTGTTTTTGACATTAGATGCATGTAAACCTACTGTAGGAGACTCCAAAACAAAATTAGGATATCATCAAAAGAACATAAGAGGGGCACTTCAACATTACTAAATGTACCGCACCCCAATCTAATAAAAATGAACAATTTTACCCAATATTTATGTGTTCCATGTATTTTTACATTATGTCATTATCTTAGCAACGGTTACTGTCAAACTGTCTCAAAATATAATGTGAGTCAATAGTGTCTTGCATAAGGCTATGCAAATGCAATTATATATTACTTTGATATATATCGATTCACCGTTGTATCAGTAATTCAGGTTCTTGAATCAGTATTTTTACTTAATTATATATTTATTCACATATTGCGAAAGACAAGCAGTTTGTTTCAATACACCACTATTCATAAGTTTGGATAGGTTTTTATTTAGCAAGGATGGATTAAATTGATTAAAGGGAAAGCCATTTATGCTTTACAAATGAGTTCTATTTAAAATAAATGCTGTTCTTTTGAACTTTTTATACCTAAAATAATCCTGAAAACAATGCATCATGGTTTCCACAAAAATATGAAGCAGCACAACTGTTTTGATCATTTACTGTAAGAAATGTTGAGCAGCAAATCAGCATATTACTGTAGAATGATTTCTGGAGGTTCATGTGACTAAAAGACTGGAGTAATGATGCTGAAAATTCAGGAATAATTTACATTTTTTACTGTAAAATTTTTAAATAAAAAAAAAGTTATTTTAAATTGTTATAATATTTGATGATGTTACGGGTTTTACTGTGTTTTTGATCAAATTAACAAAGCATAAGAGATTTTCTTCTTTAAAAAAAATCGTATCTACCCCATACGTTTGCACAGTACACTGTCCGAAAAAAGGTACAAAAGCTGTCACTGGGGCGGTAACTTTTCAAAAAGGTACACTTTTGTACCTAAAGGGTGCATATTGTACAAATATGTACCATGAAGGTATGCACCAATATGCCTTTAGGTACAAAAGTGTACCTTTTGAAAAGGTACCGCCCCAGTGACAGCTTTTGTACCTTTTTTTCTGAGAGTGTAGTGCAAGTATAAACTTGCATTTTCCAGTGCAACCAGAGACCTGCTGCTTCTATGAGTCGCAGCACTAGACAAGATTGAAGTGAACCACATGAGAGATTGAAACTGATACCAACGATTCACTTTCCCGTTCCCGTTTGGCACAGGATCCAATATAGAGAGAGCATAATGCGTGTTCTCCAATATTTATGCATGCAGCAGTCTAAGGCAGTGGTTCTCAAACTTTTTCAGGAGGAGGCCCCCTTGTGTAGGGTGAATCATTTTGTGGCCCCCCAAAAGAAAACTCATAACGAAAACATCCTCAAACGTACAATTTTACTTACAAATTTTAGATTGTACCAAAAACAAATGAATTTGTACAATGCTGGAACAACAGTTCTGTTTGTAGCTTTATGTCTTTGAATATACAAAATTAGTTAAATTGTACATTTCATTAAATATAACAATTTTTTATAAAAAAAAATGGTTTTGACAGTTAACAATAATATTGTCTGAAAAGTGCAACAAAAGTATTGAATACTGAACATTTGTGATGTTCATAGTAAAAGATGAACACTGAAAAATTAATTTGCTGATTGTAAAAAAGTGCATTAAACTTCTTACATTTTAAGGTAGTAAATGACAGTGGCTCAAGTTTGGTTTGCAATTTTGAACAGCAATCTGTTTTTTCAGCAATCTTTTTTTTCTGCAAGAAACAAAAAAAATTTCTATTCTACTTACTGTAAATAAATAGTTTTTCAATATAGAAGACATACAATTTTATACAAGTTTTACAATATAAAAGAAATCATGCAATGCAGATTTCACATAGGACAATAAAAAACTTACATACAGGTAAAATAATTTTTTTTAATAATTTCATATTCTAGAATTTCTCCCTAGCGCCATCTAGTGGCCCCCCAGGGGGCCACGGCCCCCAGTTTGAGAACCGCTGGTCTAAGGTAATAGAAAGAGAGCGAATAAGACAAGAAAAACATCAAGACATACGGGTCTCACTGAAATAGTAAGGCAGTTTGTATTTGATTTTGGACCGATACCTCAGTTGTCAAATATTTGGGTTCATCAGCATTTGTATGGATCCTTCACAGTGTATAGTGAACAAACAGTCTATTGGTCTTCCATACAAAATATCTCTCTCACTGAGCCAGTAATACAGTCAATGGCCAAAGAACGAGTCTCACAAAGCCAGACTTTTGACTATCGGCATAAATCTGGCCAAGTACCAGTTAGACTGGAAAGGGTCTGCCAGAAGGACATGCTTTAGAAGCGGGTGAATCTGAAATCCATGATCCCATTATATAGCAACCTGCAACACGGTGTGAGCTCGATCAAAATACTGTACAGAGAATACTGAAGAAATCTGTGGGAAAATGTGTGAGGGCAAAATCTTGTGCGACCGAAAGAAACTAGAAAAACATTGAAAAGATCAACTTTGGAAACCTTGATAGATTGATGGATGGATGGATGGATGGATGGATGGATGGATGGATAGATATCGACAGACAGATGGATGGATGGATGGATAGACAGATAGATAGATAGATAGATAGATAGATAGATAGATAGATAGATAGATAGATAGATAGATAGATAGATAGATAGATAGATAGATAGATAGATAGATAGATAGATAGATAGATAGATAGATAGATAGATAGATAGATAGATAGATAGTGACAGACAGATAGCGACAGACAGACAGAAAGATAGATAGATACATAGATAGGGACAGACAGATATAGATAGATAGATAGATAGATAGATAGATAGATAGATAGATAGATAGATAGATAGATAGATGGATGGATGGATGGATGGATGGATGGATGGATGGATGGATGGATGGATGGATGGATGGATGGATGGATGGATGGATGGATGGATGGATGGATGGATGGATGGATGGATGGATGGATGGATGGATGGATGGATAGATAGATAGATAGATAGATAGATAGATAGATAGATAGATAGATAGATAGATAGATAGATAGATAGATAGATAGATAGATAGATAGATAGATAGTGACAGACAGATAGATAGCGACAGACAGACAGAAAGATAGATATACAGACAGACATATAAGACAATGGATAGATAGCGACAGACAGATATAGATAGATAGATAGATAGATAGATAGATAGATAGATAGATAGATAGATAGATAGATAGATAGATAGATAGATAGATAGATAGATAGATAGATAGATAGATAGATAGATAGATAGATACAGGGAGATATGATAGATAGATAGATAGATAGATAGATAGATAGATAGATAGATAGATAGATAGATAGATAGATAGATAGATAGATAGATAGATAGATAGATAGATAGCGACAGACAGATATATAGATAGATAGATAGATAGATAGACAGATAGATAGATAGCGACAGACAGACAGAAAGATAGAAAGATACAGACAGACAGATAAGACAATGGATAGATAGCGACAGATAGATAGATCGATAGATAGATAGATAGATAGATAGATAGATAGATAGATAGATAGATAGATAGATAGATAGATAGTGACAGACAGATAGATAGCGACAGACAGACAGAAAGATAGATATACAGACAGACATATAAGACAATGGATAGATAGCGACAGACAGATATAGATAGATAGATAGATAGATAGATAGATAGATAGATAGATAGATAGATAGATAGATAGATAGATAGATAGATAGATAGATAGATAGATAGATAGATAGATAGATAGATAGATAGATACAGGGAGATATGATAGATAGATAGATAGATAGATAGATAGATAGATAGATAGATAGATAGATAGATAGATAGATAGATAGATAGATAGATAGATAGATAGATAGATAGCGACAGACAGATATATAGATAGATAGATAGATAGATAGACAGATAGATAGATAGCGACAGACAGACAGAAAGATAGAAAGATACAGACAGACAGATAAGACAATGGATAGATAGCGACAGATAGATAGAAAGATAGAAAGATACAGACAGACAGATAAGACAATGGATAGATAGCAACAGATAGATAGATCGATAGATAGATAGATAGATAGATAGATAGATAGATAGATAGATAGATAGATAGATAGATAGATAGATAGATAGATAGATAGATAGATAGATAGATAGAACAGTCCCTGCTAGCAAACACCTCCTACCACATTAGAAATAGAGGCACTATCTGACTCATGTACAGATATATAATTCCATATTGATCATCTTAACAACAATACCTTTTTTCAATCATACCTGCAGTAACAGAAGCATTCAGAATAAAGAGAAAATTACATTATTAAATGACTGGGAGGAACAAATCAATGTCGAAAGGATATTAAAAATTTAGGAAACAAAAGCTGCATCCCTTGATGAATACTGACATATCTATTCAAGTATTAGCCACAACAATGAAAAGCCATTACGAGTTGAATGGAAATTGCAACATAAGCGAGATGTTTGTCATATGAATGCTATCGATTGCAGCTCTCAGATCAAATATGGAGCAGGTTTGACGTCATGGTGTTTGATTAAAAGATACTTAAGAACGTATGACGTGATATTATAAACATCCAACCTCCGTCTTTCACAGAAAATAATAACAGCCTAACGCTTAGGAACAACATTATAACTTCCTAAATACTCACTTACAACTCATCATCTCAAAAAATGCAGGAAAGTTGGGAAAGTAGAGGGTTTTTATCAGAGAAATTATAAAAATGCATAATTCAAGCCTGCTTTTAAAACCACGCGGCACACATTCAGTAACTAAACACCCATAAGAGTGAGATTGAACTACAGGAAGAATGCAAAATTATCATATTATTAAAATATATTTAATATTTCACAGATAACTCTGTCATAGTCTTGCAGAAACTTTTGCAAACCTTGCCAAACTAGTTGTTCCTCTGTTGCAGTCTGTTACTTTGCAAACCCAACTTTCCATCTCTCGGAGGACAGCTTGTCAAAAGCATTTCTGTGAGCAGTATCAGTCTGTGGATGTGCGAATACTGCAGTATCTTGTGAAGGAACTGGAAACGAAGTTGGCTGAGTATATTAAATATAACCTACAGATTCTACCTTCATGATTTAAAATTATGTCATTGTAATCACTACAACAATCATATTCTTAATACGAATTTTATTTTATTTTCCATCTTTGGAAAACCGACAGTTCGTGGTTCGACTAGTCAATACTGTTTTCCAAAGATGGCTCATGCTTGTATGCACAAAGTGGACTGTCTTTATAAAATATCTTCTTATTAAACGCTCTGTACACTTACAACCTTCTCAATGCTTCGTTTTGCATGTATGGACCCTCATAATGTTACTGTGTTAGTGTGGGGCTATTTTGAGCCTTGTTAGTGGTATTGACTAGCGATTAGCATAATACGCTAATCAGTTTTTAGAGATAAAACTATCGATTATCATGAAAACAAATCTCAAGTACCAATGTGTTATTAGACCAAAGGTTCATTTTGCGCCAGAGTTGTCCTTTAAGTGAAAAATATCACAAAAAAGTTGTCAACGTTATGTTTAGTAAGTTTCTGTTTTCATAGACTTCACTTTGTTTTCATTTGTCACCTGTAGTTCAGATTCCCGCCACTAGTTGGTCTGCTAGATTACCGCCATTATTAGTTTGTTTGTTTCAGCTGTGTCTGATAAATCAATGACTTGAAGATAGTTTACTCCACATAAGCTACATAAATTCATCAACTAACCATTCAGAAACATCCATGTTGTCACTTCTTCGAGTCTCTCCATCATTGTCCGACATAACATAAAAGACATTTACACAAAACATTTGAGCATAAAAGACAGAACGATTCACTTTCTGACAAGCTGCTAAGGCGCTCTTGAAGCTCCGCCCTCTGTGCTGGCGGGAGCAGCAGCTCATTTGCATTTAAAGGGCCACACACAAAATTATGCATTTTTGCTCACCCTCAAAAAGGGACAATTTTAAAATGCTATAAAAATGATCTATGGGGTATTTTGAGTTAAAACTTCACATACACACCCATCTTGCAAAAAGGAGCATTATACCACCCCTTTAATTGTCCGGTCACGTTTGTGCATATGTGTGTGTTATTCAGCTACCTGTTTGGATTAATATATAAGTAATTTTTGTGTTGAAACATTAATCTTCCGTGTCCTCATCTGCATGCCTGCACACACCATAACAAAAATCTTTTTCTAAGAATAAAATTATTAAAAGCCTCTCAGTCTTATGGAAATTTTGTTTGGGATTTATGGTCACGAAACAAGACTAACAATTTGAGTCAAGTGAGAATGAAGACACTTAAAGCTGTTTAACTCATGGCTGAATCCTGCTCATGAGAGCCAGCATCTGTTCTGGGTCAACATGTTTAATTACCTTTGTGGTGTAAGATGTCAATTATGAAGCTACAGTCAACAGCCACATCTTGAATTAATGAGTTGACAGGTCATCACAATTGGCCTTTGTTTGCCTCCTCTTGCTCTCCAAACCACATCTGTTCATGGAGGATTGTCTATAAATTGGGATTTGATTGAAAACATGAGCTCTCGAAGCCCGGATCGGGAGGAGGGCCTGCCGGAAGCCTTTGTGTCGTTCACATCTTCCAGGGGGAATCTGTGATTCAGATTCATGGAGCATGATGGGACTGTGGGTGATAATCAAACAGGGGGGAGTAAATGAAGGCTTTATACCTAGAGGCGTAATAGGGGGGGGGATCTCAGGAAAATCATGCCCACATGTCCTCCAAAAATAAAAAATAAAAAATAAAATTTTGTATAAAGAAAATTAACAGGACCGTTAAAGGTAAAAAAAATGTTTTTTTGCATTGTGGCATTATTTTTATGACAAGAACGAACCACATTTAGCCCCAAATTCTCATTTCTGTATTGAGTTTCAATTTTGATTTTTCTAGATTATATTACTGTAATCTCATAAATCTTTAAAGCATTACATTAGAAAAAAATACAGTGCTACAATTGTTTTATTTAAATCAGCATAAAGGCAGTAAAAATGCTACCACAACGTATAAATAGCCTACTTTAACATTGAAATTACTACATGCATGTGTGCCTAGTAATCACCAACTTTGTGGTGAATGTCCCGACATGTTTTGGTTGCCATGAGGAAAACAGCTTATAAATCACACTAATTTTTGTTTTTTGAAACTGTTAAAATTCAGAAGGTTTTATGTGAGGGTATCATAAATGATATCTGTAAATAAAATGTATAGTTACTATTGTTTTAAACACTTCTCTACAGCTCCCATGATGAACCCTCGACTAAATGTGCACCTTGTTTATGAACGACCAGCAAACCAAACTAACCGCCAACCTGACCTGGAGGTGTGACGATACAGAAACGGGGCGTGAAGTGCTTTGAAAGTGTGTGTTTGGAACACGCGGAGGCTTTTGTTCGCTCGTGTCCATCTCCGGTGGACAAAGGGAGGTGCCAGGAGAATGGGGGAGGGGTGAGATGACAGGGGGCGGCACGCGCTACCACAAATCAAGATGGCAGGTGCCCGAATCTAAATGAGCTTTCTCATTAGCATCACAATACACGGCGCTACTGATCTAGAGGCACTGCAACAACCAATAGGAGAGCTGAATCAGATCGCATTCATCACTGTCTCTATTGCAGGGCAGAAATAGGCTATTTCATAAATGTTTTATTGCCACAGTCAGAATAAGGATAAATGATATAAATGAAAAATCCATCCATGAAAAAAGTTCATTGAAATGGAAAAAATGAGTTAATACTATGAAGGAGATTAATTTAATCACCAGAAACTCAAAATATTATGTTATCTGAACTACATAAATTATCTTAAAGAAAAAATGTTGTGATTACAAATCATGGAAATATCTTTTACAGTGTGTAGCTTTTAAGTGAAAAATAAAAAGATAAAAGTGTGTCCAGTACAATGGAAGTCAATGGGGTCCAACATTTTTTGAACCACAATGTTGTGTAAAATATCTTTGTTTTGAAAATTAAAGAAAGTCATTCAAACTAGGAACAACATGATGTTGAGTAAATTAAGATTTTAACATATTTCACAGATTGCCATCAAGAATAAAAAGAGCCACAAGTATGCGGAAATGCTCAAAATATGCATTTTTGCATCAAAAACTCAACTTCTAATACATTGTTTGATGCCTAAATGTCTTGACTCATGCCGAGTCTTTAGTTTAATGGATTGAAAAGTGCTACATTCGGCTTCTAAGTAGTCTATAAGTGTGTGATCACTATCATTTCTCATTGAAATGTTGAGACAGTGGTTATATAAGAGTTTTTTTGACCAACGGAGATGCTGATTTGATTGTAAAATGCCTCAAAAACTGGAGGACACTGTAAAAAAATATTGTTTGCTTAACCTAAAAAATGAAGTAAACTGGGGGCCTTAAAATTTTAAGTTCATTGAAATGGAAAAATTGAGTTAATACAATGAGGAGATTGATTTAATCATCAGAAACTCAAAATATTATGTTATCTGAACGACATAAATTATTCAAGTTGATTTGACTAAAGAAAAAATGTTGTGATTACAAATCCTATTTCAGTCTTTCTACTTTTCACTTTTTGTGAAATTAAAGACATATCCGAATAAAAAATTTTATGAATGAAATACACCATTTTTTTTTTCAGAGCCTTACAATGCCTGCGGACCAATCTGGTTAATCTGAATGTAATTAATGACTTTACATTTTACATACTAATCTGAGATGGATGAACTAACAGTAAACTAATCCACCGTAGTTGGCACACGACACGTGCCGCTCCACATTTTCTCCT
This sequence comes from Pimephales promelas, assembly GCF_016745375.1. The sequence continues at coordinate 1,493,911 of NW_024121210.1, read as the reverse complement.
GGTGCATCTGTGAGTTTTAGTTACCCAACATCTTATGTATACACTAAGGGCACCAACATGTCCACATATCTCTTTTAAGTATTATTTATTAATGTGTTACCCCAAGCGGAAAATGAGGCTACATGTTATTGCTGCAGAATCATTTCTTCAGACAGCTTTGACCTGTATTCTCCATTAGTATAAGCCACTGATCTATAATAGCCAGAGGAAAGCGACTACAGCATCAATACTCGACTAGGGATTTAACAGCATAAATCTGAACTAATAAAATCAGCAATTATTTAATATGCCTGAATCGCCTTAAACACAGACACTAAACAAGAAACCTAATTTAAAGGGTCAGATTAATTAGTTATAAATAATTCAGGTTCAACTTTGCATTTTTTTAAAGTGATGTAATCATGATATATTTAACAAATCTATTTTTTGAGTCAAAAAACTTTTTGAGAGCCACCTACTACACCAACTGGGCACCATATTTCATCATCATAAACACAGCTTATGAAACACCCATATGCAGGCAACTGAACAGCAAAACGCTGATATTCCTAAAATGCTCCCAGAGCATTAATGCATGAAATCTCATAAGACCATATGGCATGTAGCCTATAAATCAACTTCTGAGGTCTTTTTTTATTAATAAACCTGTGTGCATGGTTTAAATGAGATTATTTAATTCTATTTCAACCAGCTCATTTAAAAGTGCAACATAATAAAGTGTTGATGTTGAACAGATGAAGAGTCACATGCTGACGCATAATAAGATCATTGAATACACACATGTACACACACGCACACACACACTCATGTACTCACGGGCTCCTGCGCTGAGCTTCACATAAACACTCCATATCCACAATATCAGCGGCACCTCCAGTCCGACAATCCGTCGCATTCTCACTTTTTTCCCGATGTAAACAAAGAGAACCGCGACGTTTTGTCCTTCCTTCACTCGCACCCTCCCTGCACGGAAGGGAAGCCTCAGGACTGGCGCTGTTTCTGTGAGATATCCGTGCGCAATACAGCCAGCTTTCCGTATCTCCCAGCAAGAAAGCGTCTCGGAAATCGCATTGTTTGTCAAAGCATTTCTTGGAGGAATATCGTTCCACTGAATGCTCGCATTGTTACACCCGAGGAGGGTTTCCGGCACGGTCGCTGTCCAGGTGCTGAAGTTAATGAGGTCTCACGTCCCCCCCTCTGCGGGTGAAAGTGGTACAGTCCACCTGCCCCGTAATGCTCAATGAGCCGCTGAAAGATATGAACAGAGGGGTGGGAAGTTCTTAAAGGGCTAGTACGAGCAAAAATAAAAATTATGTCTGCGTTTATGTTACTTGCCGTCATGTGGTTCAAAAACATGAATGTTTTATTCTTGAACGTAACACAGCACAATAGGTTTTGAAAGAGTATTCATGCTGTGAATGGAGGAAAAGGGTCACATTTAGTGCACTTCACTCCAAGTGTTCTGAAGCCATATAGCTTAATATGAAGAATAGACTGAGTTTTAAATGTACATGTATACATAGCCTATATGTAAATGTACTGATAATCTCACAAAATAAATAAATAAATAAAAACATTCTCATGGGGGCAAATGTGAAAGCTGGGTGGAGGGACATTGTGTTCCTCCCACAAGCTATCGGATGGATTTAGAAGACTTGTCTTGTCAAGGGTTAGGGTTAGATGAATCTCATTGGTTCTTGCTGAAGCTCAAACGTGCTGCGTAACACGAGAATGAATCTCATTGGCTCTGGTATGCTTGAGCTTCCGTGTACCACAACTAATAAATTAAATCTGTTCAGCGTATAAAGCAATCATGTACCTTCAGAAAATTTGATCAAACTGCTGAATCATATGGATTAGTTTTACAATCTCTTTATGAACTTTGTGTTTAAAGAAAGCATTACGGATTTGGAATGACATGAGGGTGAGTAATTAATTACTGAATTTTCTTTTTTCCATTTAAAAAAAAAGGTATTCATCAAATTAAACTGATAAAAAAAAAATCAAATGGCAATAAAATGTTTTTTTTTAGAAAACATATCTAAAAAATGTAATCTTTTAATAAAGTGAACTAAACAGTTTGAATATAAATGTGAAATCTAAATTATTTCTCTGAAGATTAATTTTGCATTGGGGCAATTAGCGGAGGCCTTTGGTCATCAAGAACAAAACTGTTTCCAAGTGGATAATGATGAAATAAATGGTGTCGGGTGAAGCGCTACAGTGCCTTATATTACCATATTCTGGACAAATGTGGTCAAAATAGTTTTGATTTTTTTTTTTTTTTTTAAATATTTCCTTTTATTTGAGCAGTAAGTCTTGGTTACTTTTCCTAAGTTTGCCTCCTGAACACACCATTTTTTTTGACTCAATTCTACAATGTTAAGTGGGTGAAAAAAAAAACTCCTTAATCTTGTATTTGGGTCAAAAATGGGCACCCATAGAAATGAATGGGAAAAATTCTAAAATAAGCCAAAATAAGACACCAGGTGACAGCAAAGTCACTTCAACTTTAGGTTTTAGCTCTAAGAACTTATTGGAATGATATTTTAATGTAGTTAAAAAAATTAAAAAATATATATAAAATATATAGTAATTAATTTACTAAATGATTTACATATAAAATATGGTACTTTTTGAAGTAAATAAATTCAAAAGTACCCCCAAAATAAAGAAAAACACCATAACTGGATAGACAAAACTTTATCGAAGACAGTGATATAACATTTATAATAAATAAAAATTAGGATCACACCTGCGTCCTCTTTGCCCACATTTGTCCACAATTACAGGATTAAGGGCTTTAAAGTGAATATGGTTTGAGGGCTACACGGTCTTCAGAATGCAGACGCTTCCAAAACAAGGGATTTTGAATAGCACCTGCAATAGATCTGACACCAATCTAAAGACCTGATTGTTTAATGAGAAATCACACGCCAGATATAGCTCTCTGACAAACTACATGCTTTAGTCAGCAGAAATAAAAGAGTAACCACTAAGAGGCGACAAAACACCATCTAGTAAAAACTTGCAGCAGAGCAAGCTCTATATTTTTTGCATCAGGTGCACACAAATCATTGGGTTTTAATGCAAAAACAATGTTTTATTCTTACTGTAAACAAAAGAAATATGATTATAAAACAAACAACAGACACAAAAGCCTTCTGGAGTCAAGCTAAAAAGTTTTCCACATTCCACTCTGTCATTTGAGCTGTAAATGCATGGAAAACAATTCTTGCTAATCTAATTTGCAGTAATATACATTGAAGCCATGCAGGTTTAAGATGTTATATACCACATCTGAAATGGATTGCAAAACAGCAAAGCTATAGGCGATCCATATTTTGGCATACAAGCGTGCTTGTCTGAGTGTGTATTTGTGCGGTTCAGTGTCTGTTAAAGCCAGTCAATTCTGCCTGGATTAACCCCATTCAGCCCTGCAGTGCATGTCAGCATTTCACAACCAAACCGAAGACACTTCCAGCCAGTGTGTTTGAACGTTCGAGTTGAAAGAGTGACTTTCAAATGGATAAATCACACCTCTAATCAAATATCTTATTACTTTTAAGTCCTGGCTATATACAGTACAGGTCAACAGAAACAAGAGACATGAGGCATGAATCTCTAATATTATCATTAAAAAGAGCAAATAATGGAATCATGACAAAGTATCATTATGGCGAGTTTTGTACAAGCAAGAACCACTTCTAATCATGTTCAGCTTTGCAACTTGGGTTATGATTACAGAAAACCATCTGCTCCTGGCATTGTGTAAGCATAAATCACAGCTGTCACTGACTGATATTCAATTATCATGCAAATCAGGGTCAAAGAATATCTAGCCAAAAATCCAGAAAGGACATTCTAAAACTTTCGTACATTACTTGCTAAATGATATTTATTTGATGTTTTGCAGTCATTTGTTAGATTAAGGTACACATTGTCATTGTTCAAATATATGACATATTTCCATAACCGTCATGTATATGTGCATATGAGATACATTTACATATACTCCCAAGTACTTCAAAGTTAACCTTGGTATTAGGCTATAATGTTAAATATCCTACAAAAACACCAAGGAACTTTTTACAGGGCTATAATATTTCAGATTTAGGTCTTGGTGATTTTTAGACCTTTTATTCAACTGTAAACTGAACTCTAAAATATCCACCCTATGCTTGGAAACAGATTTACACAAACACAGTGCTAAACAAAAAGGACCACGGGCAGCCAGAGATAAGGTGCAAATGTGAGCAAAAACACGAACAGACAGAATGAAGTGATTTCTGGTGTTGTAAGTTTTACAATAAACGTGTACACACACATGCAGACACAAATCTCCTGCTCTTTTATCCCTCTGTGGTCCTGGAACCCTTCCATCGTCCTCTTGGGTCGCCATGGTGACCCGAACAAAGACCTCTCGGCCTCATTATTCCTTTTGAGAGAAAGGGAAAGTGTGCCAAACTCATTCTCTACACGGAGAACACTGTAAGAAGTTTTTACTGCGACTAACAGCTCTCTCAGCTCCCTAACAAACTTATAAAACATGTTTCGGTAACGCTTTAGATTACAGCCCGGAAAGTACTGCGTAATTAAAGTGATTTTACAGCGCAACCTTCAGTATTTATAGTGTAACGTACTTACAATAAGGGAACACACTGTAAAAAAATATTGTTGGTTTAACTTAAAAAAGTAAGTAACCTGGTTGCCTTAAAATTTTAAGTTCATTGAACTGGAAAAAGTGAGTTAATATATGAAGGAAATTAATTTAACCATCAGAAACTCCAAATAATAAGTTATCTCAACAAATTAAATTATTATAAAGTTGATTTGACAAAAGAAAATATGTTGTGATAACAAATCTTGAAAATATTTTTTTACAGTGCAATATTTTAAGTTTAGGGAAAAAGGGGTAGCCTAACAACCAGGAGAATAAAAAAAATATTTATACTGTAAGTATTATAGAACAAAAGAATATGGTATGAATCTGGAAAGTTTGTCAATGTAAAATATATCTAGTTACTTAGATGAGATTGTGAATTTATTGCCTGTTACACAGCTACATTAACCAAACCTTTTCGTTGTTGGGTCTATTCTCTGGGTCAAGAACAGAATATACTGTATATATATATATATATATATATATATATATATATATTAACTTGAGACATGTTTATCTGAGTTTGCATAGCAACCGGACATGATGATCGGTGGCTCAAAATCACGGGAGATAAAACAAACAAGCAACCAAGTAGGCCTGAGGTAAAGAACCAAGAGCTTATCAAAAACAAAACAACACTCTCTGTAAAACATCTGTCTCGTCTGGCTACAAACTGAATATCTCACTAATACATAAAGTATAAAATTAAGTAATTCAATATGGAAGTGTGAGGCCTGAGAAAAGACAAGCATGTTCCCTGTAAAGCGAAATTGAATTAACTCTTCAAATGAAGGTCAGCTTCCCAAAAAAGCTCAAGAATGATGTTTGTGCAACTCAAAGGTCTATTTGTCTCTTAACTGGATGATCAGTCTATGATGAAGTAAACAACTGCCGTGATCTCTCTCGTTTTCTATTGAAGCCTCACTTTACGGGTTGAAGTTGAATAGCAGGAAATGACTCGCCAAACAGAATTTGTGAAACAGCTTTCTAAGCTATCAAGTTAAGCACATAAAAACGAACGGATGTGGTCAATGTCACTGAAGTTACCTGGTTAGTCCCTGATGGGAGACCTCCTGGGAAAACCAGGTCTTGGATGTGTTAGTGAGGCCAGCAGGGGGCGCTCAACCTGTGGTCTGTGTGGGTCCTAACGCCCCCAGTAGAGAGATGGGGACACTAAACTGTCAAAAGAGCACCATCCTTCGGATGAGACGATAATTCGAGGTCCTGACTCTCTATGGTCATTAAAAAATCCCAGTATGTCCTTCGAAAGAGTAGGGGTGTAATTTGCATCCTGGGCAAATTTGCATCCATCATGGCCTCCTAATCATCTCCAAATTAATAGTCTTTATTCAAACATAATAACCAAAAACTAATATTTTTGTTTAGTGTCCTTTGATAACAGTATAGTATCCTACAGTATTTTTCCACAGTCTCTGTTGTTATTGTCTCCCAAAAAGTTTCTAGTTGTTCCCAAAGACTTACTTTTGATTAAACTTTTATGCAATCTATCCTTGAATCCACTAAATCCCAAATTTGTTCAATAGGATTCAAGTCCGGACTTTGACTTGGCCAACTGTGACTAAACAGCTTACACATACTGGTGATTAACCATTACAGAAACATGATTTTGGTAATCACCAGTTCAGGGCAGCTGTGGCACAAATTGAGTATATTTATCAAGATAATGAGTCATGCACTGGATAACAATAAGCTGAAGTTCAACAAGGAACTAATGTGCTCGGTGCTGAATATGTGTCTTTGGTAAAACTATAATAAAGCACAGCTTTGTTTGCGAATGTGCTCTATGTGCATTATTCTGTGTTTGTGAATCATCATCATCATCATCCAGAGGATTTTTGGGAAAGATCATCTTGTGATTTGACAACAAGATTAAGGCATTTGCACAATGGCTAACTCTTCATAAAAAAGGGAGCTCGAACCTGAGTCTTGACTCAAATAAACCAAAAAGGTTAGCTATAAGGAGAAATGTAGCTATTAAAGGGATAGTTCACCCCCCAAAAATGAAAATTCTGTCATCATTTACTCACGTCACGTAGTTCCAAACTAGTAAGACTTTTGTTCAACACAAATGGAGATTTTTCCCGAAGAGCTTTCTGTTCTTCCACATGCAAATTTGACGATTCAAAAAGTTCATAAAGAGATTGTAAAACTAATCCATATGAGTTGAGCGGTTTAGTTCATATTTATTCACATTTGAACTAAACTGCTCAAATTAGTTTTTTTTTTTCAATCTATCTGTTTATTAACTTTTTGAATCGTCAAAGTTGCGTATATCAACGGATGGAAATCAAATCACCCAGATTTCATTAAAAAAGATAATTATTTGTGTTCTGAAGATGAACGAAAGTCTTACAGGTTTGAACGACAGAGTGAGTAAATGATGACAGAATTTAAATTTTTGGGTGAACTATCCCTTTAAATGATTTCATAACACTTTTAGGGTTCAAAAGGCTATTTCATTTTTTAATGAATTAAAACAAAATTAATTAAGTATTATATATAATATTAAATTAAGTATTATATATAATATTTTATTATATACAGTATATATATATATATATATATATATATATATATATATATATATAATAAAATACGAAATACATGGCTTACAAACATGTATAAACGTTTGGTTTTGGTGAAATATGTGTAGTATTGAATCTATAATAAAATGCCAGAGTAAAAAGGATATGTGCATCTGGTGGCCTTCATTTATATTAGTTTATTTCCATGGGCGGAGAAGAGTAACTTAAATTGAAACTCTCTGTAAGCCTGAAAGGAACTCGATAGGATTCTGATTGTGTCACTCAAATCCTCCAGCATCCTTTTGTGATTTGCATAATCATTTGGCTATAAATAATGCTTCTCCCCGTTTGGGAAGAAACGGTTCGCTGAACTATTCCAGTTCACGATGTCTACCTCCTCCTACAGAAAGCGTTTTGGAGATGTGAGCCGGAGCAGCGCGTTCTCCAGCCGTCAGACCTCCGGTTCCGTGCGCTCGCGGGTGTCCTTCGGCGTCTCCTCGGCTCCGGTTATTTACGCGTCCAAGAGCTCCAGAGTCCGAAGTAGCGTGGGGATGCCACGACTGACCTCGGAGACTGTGGACTTTAGTCTCTCGGACGCCTTAAACACGGAATTCAAGGCGAATCGGCTCAGTGAAAAGGCGCAGATGCAGTCACTGAACGACCGCTTCGCCAGTTACATCGAGAAGGTGCGTTTCCTGGAGCAGCAGAACAAGATCCTGAGCGCGGAGCTGGAGCAGCTGAGGGGTCAGAGATCGTCCAGCATCGCGGATCTGTACGAGGAGGAGATGCGTGACCTGAGGCGACAGGTCGACCAGCTCATCACGGAGAAAGCACGCGTGGAAGTCACGCGAGATAACCTGGCAGAAGACATGGAGCGCCTCAGGGAGAAGTAACTTATAACAAACATTCACTAAATGTTTGGGCACGTTAATGTGTGAATGGTATTGCATTAGGTCATACAGAATACCAAGTGTTATCAACCCGAACACACTAAATGCGTCTTTATAGCACAATCGTGCTATATCGTGCAATTTATACGCTAAAGTGAGTTTTTACGTGCGGACGCATGGGTTGGTTAATGGTTAGGGTATTTAGTGGTGTGGGGTGCGTGTGTATATTACACGCAAATGAACTGCGTATCATATGCACGTAAAAAACTTTTTCTGCAGCACACTGTAAAAAATATTTCAAGATTTGTTATCACAACATATTTTCTTTTGTCAAATCAACTTTATAATAATTTATTTAGTTGAGATAACTTATTATTTTGATGATTAAATTAATCCCCTTCATTGTATTAACTCACTTTTTCCAGTTCAATCAACTTAAAATTTTAAGGCAACCAGGTTACTTACTTTTTTAAGTTAAACCATCAATATTTTTTTACAGTGATCTTGGGGATAACACGTCACAAATATTCTTTATGTATTTAATCTCCATTTATTAACCATATCTTCTCTGATAATATAACAGAAGGCTGTTTATATTAAAAACATCACATTCTAGGGCCTTTACCCTGATGCAAAACATCATTGATAGAAGATGCTTTTTTTCAAAATAGCAAATTTACATTTAAGATACAGAGTTTGTATAGCCCACTATAAGAACCCCCTTCTTTTTATTATTTTAGTAAGTGTGCAATCCTTTGCAACAAATCAACATTACAAGAATTAAAATTGTCAATATATTTTTTGTAATTGCACAAAGTGAGTGACCTCATGCATAAGGATATTGTGCATTTATAGTGACAGGGAAGTTCTGTGTTGGTGTTTGCTTTTTAGTGGGAAACATAAAATCAATTGTGCTTTTTACCTCGGGGGTCTTTAGCCTTGTTGTACCCTGTGCAGAACCTTTTTGGAAACTTTGCGGTTGTCAAAGCATCTATGTTTGCATATGCCACTTGTTATATCATTTTGTGGTCTAATGCAATGAAAATAACCTCAAGCGAGCAGTGTGTTTTTGAGCCAGAGTATTGCTTATGAGAACATTCAGATTCAGAGTCATTATTGAGAAGCTAAATGTTGTGATTGACCAATAAGAAACAAATATTCCTTAAAGCTGTGTAATAATTCAATAAATCATCTAGTGAAATTTTGGATTTTTAAAAATATTTTTAATTGGTGAATATTTTTAAATGGGCGTAGAACATGCTAGGGACATGTCCCTACCAATTTCCAGTGACACTGATATAGCAATAATTTCGATCAAAACATAAAATACATTTATATACTGATGTCCCCATCCCCACCAATTTCAAAATCAAACCTATACGCCACTGATAATAAACCAAGGTGTTTTCTTATTGATGTGTCATTTATAGACTGCAGGATGAGATTCTTCAGCGAGAAGATGCAGAGAACAGCATGAGAAGTTTCAGACAGGTAAAACACGATTGTATAACTATTACTATTATTTTTCAAATGGCAGTGTCCCACTGAAGTGCCTTGAAATGCAGCATTATCCATTGTGTTGACGTAGTTCTGTCACAGAACAGTGAGAGAGCAATGAGTTTTAAACAGTTTATTGAGACACACAAGAGATGGGAGAAAGGTATTTTTTAAAATAAATAAATAAATAAATAAATAAATACAAAGACATTTATTAAAAAAATACAAAATAAATACAAAGACCCCAAACTTTTGAAGGGTATTGTAGATTATCAAGTAAGAGCTCAGTCATCCACCCAGATGCAGAAATTACTCAATTTTATCAATTCATCTCATTCTATATTGCTCAATTTTTTACATCTAAATAATGAAAACTAGTCTTGCTTCTCTTAAATGTTGCAACACGTTTTACCATCCTTCTGAAACTGCAGTAGTGATAACATCTTCAGCTATGCATCAGCAAAGGCCTCATGAAATACTTTCTTGCACAATTTCTTTTCTTTTTTTTTTACTGGTCTATTCTTATAGAAAAAAATTCTGCAGATTCTTTTAAAGTTAGACAGAGTTTTCTGGATTTAAGTATAAGTATGTTAGCCTTACTGGTATCTATAAGAAGATAAGCATTGAAAACTTGCTGTCTCTCACTTCTGCCAATATGGATCAATGATTTTGATTACAGCTTCCCATCAGATTTTCTGTCCAATCAAATTCTCTCTAGAATATGAAGCTCCGCCCCCAACGTTAGAAATAGAGTTGGCGTATACCAGAATATGTATCGCATCCTTTGAATTCTGCACCTAAAGTGATATGGAGGAGATTAGAAGGAGAAATGGTTAGAGATTATAGGAGAAAACTGCTGCTTTACGAAGCTCAACAGCTCTAAACAAAACGCTATTGGCTGTTTTAAAAAAGGAGAGGAGCTGTTCGATATATCAGGATATTGCGAGGGTTCTTATCTGTCTGTTCTTTCTTTCTTACCTTGGTTCAATGTATCCTTGTTCGTTTTGAGCATTGCCCTGCCTCTGTTTGTGTTGGCCACCTCTATTACCACGCACCCTTGTTTAAAGGGATAGTTCACTTTGAAATTAATTTTTGGTATGTTTTAGCTTACCTCAAGGGTATCCAAGATGTAGGTGTCTTTGTTTCCGCAGTAGTTTCAGTTTTGATATTTTTAGGTCAAACCGTTCTTGTCTGTCAGTCGTATAATGGAGGTCTATGGTCACCACCTCAAAGAGCATGCACAGAGAAGTCCAAATTAAACATGATTTAATGACTCGTAAATGGAAGTACACATTGATGGCCTAACTGTTTAACTCTGGGGGAGTTGTAAAATGAGCCTATTTTCAAAAAAAAAAAAAAGTGGAGTATCCCTTTAAAACCAGGGGATAAAGTTATAAAGAATTGTGAATCTACTCATAATCTATTCCCTAAAATCATTACAAGGGGTGGTATGACCAAACTTCGCAACTCATTTTCTTCATTTAATCACAGAAACAAACAAGTGTGGGTTTAGTTTGGGAACCGTGATAGAGATTGTGGTCTGTGTTTGAGGAACGGCTCTGTGTGGCATGTCAAACTCAGAGCTGAATGTCTTTGTCTCTGGCATTAGCGCTGGGAAATCTCCATCTCTGCCGATTGCTCTTCCAGCAGACCAGCAGACCCTGACAAAGCAAACTGTTATGTCTGAACTGGCTGCCAAGGGCAGGAATGCCTGGATATGTGTGTGTGTGTGTGTGTGTTAGAGAGCACGTGTCAAGCTTAAAAACAGTGAGCGTTAAAGCCCTGTTTATGGGTCGTCCCGTCAGCAGACATCCAAATGGTGCCACACAGACTGCAGGGCATTGTGCTCAATACCCATTAACACACAAAGACCTCTTCACTGTGTGCTTGCTGTGCATCTGTGCTCAATTCAGCCGTGATGCTGTGTCATATAATGTTGTTAATGTCGTGTATAGGACGTGGATAACGCTGCTCTTGCTCGAGTGGATCTGGAGAGGAAGGTGGAGTCTCTTCAGGATGAACTCGCCTTCCTGAAAAAGCTCCACGATGAGGTGAGATTGTTTCAACTCACAGTAAAAGGCATTACGTGACAGATCAATGCATCTTCTCACCACCACCACACTCTCAACTAGTGATAGACTGAATAAGCAACCAATATTTTGCACATATTTTCCCATAATATGTTGCTTTACAGTGATTGTAGCGTATAAATCACATAACCAGAGTATTATACTTATGATCTCCAACTTAATTGCAGTATTGTCTTGGTCGTGTTATGGGAGCACGTAAATGTTGCCATTGAATCTAATCTAAGTGTTTATGAAGTTTTAATAAATATTGTGTAAAATAGTCATTTGCTATCATTAAATTATAGTATGCAGATATTAAATGAACGAAATAAAATGATTATTATACAATTAATAATTATTCTTAACAAATGTATTATATTTAATTTAGGGCTGTCAAACGATTAATCACGATTAATCACATCCAAAATAAAAGTTTGTGTTTACATAATATATGTGGGTGCACTGTGTATAATTATTTTGTATATATATATATAAAGAGTTCAGATGCAAAAGCCTCTAAATGCCATTTTAAATTTTCTTCTAGAATGATCATTTTTATCAAGCTTGTATATTTAAGTTCAGTGATTTCACTTAAATGGCAATGATAATTACCTATTAATTGTTATTTAAGTGAAATTACTGAACTTAAATATACAAGTTTGATAAAAATTATCATTAAAGAAGAAAATTTCAAATGGCATTTAGAGGCTTTTGCATCTGAACTCTTCATATATATATATATATACTGTATATATATATATATATATAAATAAACACACATATATATATATATATATATATATATATATATATATAAAGAAAAAAATGTTATTTATATATAAAATATTTATATTTATATATAATATAAATTATATATAAATCTATACAGTATATACATGAATATATTTCTTAAATATATACAAGCATGTGTGTGTATTTGTATATATAAAAATAATTATACACAGTGCACCCACATATATTATGTAAACACAAACTTTTATTTTGAATGCGATTAATCGCGATCAATCGTTTGACAGCCCTAATTTAATTACAATTATATTGTATTATGTTATAAACTTAGAGATCAGGCAGTTAGGAATTGATTATTATTTTAAAATTCTTTTTTTTTTCTTAATTGTAAAACACAATAAAGTAAACTTGCCTATATTATATTAAATTATATTATAAATAATGTTTCTAAAAGTCCAGGGATTTGCATTTAGTCACAATCAAATGTATAGCATTGTTTTTCATAGAGACCTTTGTGTACTAAAACGTTGTTTTAATCAATTAATTCCAAGGCATCATACTTGTCATACAAATGTAAATCCATTACAGCATTATCTATACAATTAAATCATAAAATGACTGTTCCCTTTCGAAGGGAACTCAACAATACGTCGAATGACGCTATGGGGAACGCCTCAGGCGTGACAGGTGTCTGAAATCAAATATCAACTCACAGTAATCAGGTTGACCGGCGACAGCCCGTGCATCATCAGCTTGAATGATGAGCGCGTCAATCTGGATGTATAAGAAGGGCGCCTTGAAACCGTGACAACATCTTTTCGTCTTCAGGGACTGTTTGTCTGTGTGATAGTATCAACGATTAAACGCGCAGAGACGTGGAGAAACACTTTGCGCGAGTGTGCCGACTTGTGTCCAGATATTTGACACCGGAGGATTCACACGATCTGTGCGTGTTCTGCCTGAGAGAAGAGCATTCGCGGGAAGCTCTCGAGGGAGTTTTTTGCGCGAACTGAGAGTTTTTCCTTTCAGAACTCTCTGCTCTCGTCTGACCCACTTCTCGAGGGAAGTGGGCGCGGAATCTGAACCCCGCGGTTCCGGTTCCCGCTCGGGCTGAGGCTCAGTGGCGGTTGAGCTCGTGGAGCTTTCAGATGGAGCTGGCAGATTATCGGGAGAGGGGCGTTAACCTCGCGGATGATCTACCAGCTGACGAGGGTGAGTTACAGATTAATGTTGAACATCTAAGAAGAGAGAAAATGAGCGCTCTCTCTCTTTGGTGAATCTGTAACTGTTCTCTTTGGGCAGGGCAGGAGTTGGCTGTAATATATATATATATATATATATATATATATATATATATAGAAAAGGATGTCAGTTTGGTTGAGACCGAATCATTTCAGCCCTCCTGCCCAGTGTACGCTGAGCTGGTTGACATTATGGGGCGCGCCTCAGACAGATTGCTGTTGCAGTGGAGGCGCGTCTGGGAGGAACCCGCTCATGGTATTTTGGATGGCTGGTTCCTCCCCACCCATAAGCCACCAGCCCGGATGAGCCTTCCATTCGTTTCCGATCTCCACGCTGGGATCGAGAGGGTATGGAAGAATCCGTTCTCCTCACGTCTCTATCTGCATCAGCGGGCTAGTTTCGCTGCTGTGGAGGGAGCCGTGGAGAACGGATAAGTGTCGAGGCCGCCAGTGGACGAGACGTTGGCTAACTATCTCGTCTCTGGTTGGTCCTCTTCACTAAGAGCTCTGACCCTGTCATCCAAGCTGCTCAAGACATCTTCATGCTTGAATGACAGAGCGTACACGGCAGCAGGTCAGGCAGGTGCGGTTCTGCACGCCCTTGTGGTCCTCAGGCCTACCAGACCGATCTGTTGCGGGACTCCGGGCCACCAAGCAAGCTGCTGTTCTGTCGGTGCTATGGTGGCCACGGAGAGACATCTGTGGGAGCTCCCACATACTGTGGTTGCCAGGTTACAGGCCTCACCAGGCCTTCCTGGTTATGAGCTCCCACTGATTGTGGTCACCGGGTTACAGGCCTCACCAGGCCTTCCTGGTTATGAGCTCCCACATGCTGTGGTCGCTGGGTTACAGGCTTCACCAGGCCTTCCTGGTTATGAGCTCCCACATACTGTGGTTGCCAGGTTAAAGGCCTCACCAGGCCTTCCTGGTTATGAGCTCCCACACATTGTGGTCGCCAGGTTACAGGCCTCACCAGGCCTTCCTGGTTATGAGCTCCCACATACTGTGGTCGCCAGGTTACAGGCCTCACCAGGCCTTCCTGGTTATGAGCTCCCACATACTGTGGTCGCCAGGTTACAGGCCTCACCAGGCCTTCCTGGTTATGAGCTCCCACATACTGTGGTCACCAGGATACGAGCTCTCACGTACTGTGGTCGCCAGGTTAAAGGCCTCACCAGGCCTTCCTGGTTATGAGCTCCCACACATTGTGGTCGCCAGGTTACAGGCCTCACCAGGCCTTCCTGGTTATGAGCTCCCACACATTGTGGTTGCTAGGTTACAGGCCTCAAAGGGGCCTTCCTGGTTATGAGTTCCCACTTTCTGTGGTGGTCAGGTTATAGGCCTCACCAGGCCTTCCTGGTGATGAGCTCCCACACATTGTGGTTGCTAGGTTACAGGCCTCAAAGGGGCCTTCCTGGTTATGAGTTCCCATATACTGTGGTAGTCAGTTTACAGGCCTCACCCAGCCTTCCTGAATGTGGGCTCCCACATGATGCGGTAGCCAGACTACAGCCTCACCACCTTCCCTGAGCACTTTGCTCCCACTCTGTGGTCACCAGGCTTCAGGCTTCATTGGCCTTGCTGGTTGTGAGTTGTCACATGTCAGGTTGCAGGCTTCACCAGGCCTTCCTGAATGTGAAACCCCCACTTTTCGTGGTCGCTAAGTTGTAGTGGTGAGTCTTCACATGTCAGGCTGAAGGCCTCAGCGGCCTTCCTGAATGTGAGCTCCCCATGCATTGGGACTATCGGGTGTTAGGCCTTGTCAGGCCTTCCTGATTATGGGTTCCCACTTGTTGTGGCTGCCAGGTTACAGGCCTCAAGTTCGGCCTTTCTGAATTCAGAGTGAAGTACACTAACCCCTACTTCACCTATTATTGTGGTAAATCACATGACGGGATGTCTTGTGTACTTTCTAAAATCCATTTTGTATGGTAAGGGTCACGCGTGGTATGCTTCGGTCCCTTCTTATGTGGCTCAGACCCCGGTCTTCCCTTGGGTCCCACTTTAAGTGGCGTCCTGTCACTGGCTACAGGGACGCCCTTCTCTGGCTAACTTCTGGAAGAAGTAGCTTCCACTTGGTGGAGTAAGCTCCCACAGGTTGTGGTCACCAGGCTGGGTCTCACTGACCTTCCTGAGTACGAGCTCCCACCCAATGTGGTCGCCAGGTTACAGGCCTTACCAGGCCTTCCTGGTCATGAGCTCCCACACACTGTGGTCGCCAGGTTACAGGCCTCAACAGGCCTTCCTGGTTATGAGCTCCCACATATTGTGGTTGCTGGGTTACAGGCCTCACCAGGCCTTCCTGAATTCAGAGTGAAGTACACAAACCCATACTTCACCTATTATTGTGGTAAGTCACCCGACGAGATGTCCTGTGCACTTTTTAAAATCCATTTCTTATGGTGAGGGTCACGCGCAGTATGCTTCGGTCCCTTCTTATGTGGCTCAGACCCCGGTCTTTCCTCGGGTCCCACTTTAAGAGTTCTTAAGAGCTAACTTCTGGAAGTAGCTCCCACTTGGTGTGGTTTTTCAGGTACACCAGGCTGGGTCTCACTGACCTTCCTGAGTACGAGCTCCCACCGGATGTGGTCGCCAGGTTACAGGCCTCACTAGGCCTTCCTGGTTATGAGCTCCCACATACTGTGGTCGCCAGGTTACGAGCTCCCGCATACTGTGGTCGCCAGGTTACAGGCCTTACCAGGCCTTCCTGGCCATGAGCTCCCACACACTGTGGACGCCAGGTTACAGGCCTCAACAGGCCTTCCTGAATTCAGAGTGAAGTACACAAACCTATACTTCACCTATTATTGTGGTAAGTCACCTGACGAGATGTCTTGTGCAGTTTTTAAAATCCATTTCATATGGTGAGGGTCACGCGCGGTATGCTTCGGTCCCTTCTTATGTGGTTCAGACTCCGGTTCTTCACTTTGGGTCCCACTGTAGATGTGTCTTTGTCGCAATACATTACGACAGGCACTTCCCTTGTTCAAGCTATCTCCCACAACTGTGGTTTTAGGTCTGACTAGACCTTTTTCGAGGTAGCCCAACATTGTGGGTCTGTCAGGTTTCTAGCCTCTGGCTTTCCTGAAGGATGAGCTTCCACATGCTGTGGTCGTTGGGTTTCAGGCCGCACAACGTACGGCCTTCCTGACATGAGCCCTCATGTATCGGAGCTCCCCACACATGGGGTCATCAGGTCTTAGGTCTCTTTGACCTTCCTGATTTTTGATCCCTCTCTTACTTCCTCAGTGCTCAAAAGCGAGCACTGGGTGGAAACTCGTGGATTGAGTGTACGATTCCCATTGGTTCGAGGTTGAGTCACACTCTCCGGAGGATCCCGTCTCTGTGATCCGAAACTCGATGGTTTCCGCCAGCTTCGCGGGCCTTCAGTTTTTGGATGCCTTTTCTAGGCAATTTCCAGAGGCTCTGTCTTGGACGGACAGGCTATGGCCAGACTGTGTGTCTTAGTACAGATCACCAGGCCAGCCTGGGGGCATTTCAGGAGGAGTGTTCTCCTGAATAGTGACTGGCTGGGGGTCTCTTTGGCCCCCTAGCCACACTCCCTAGAAGGGACCCCTTCTATTTTGAAGTTGTGGTCCTAAAGCCTTTGAGCTGGCCCTGATTTACTCACGTTATTACGTTCTGGTTTTTCTTGGTTCATTAGCTTGGGCTATGACCGGTAGGGAGTGCTGTCACTGACAGCCCGATGTAACATAGGGTGAGTGGTTTCAGTGTTTCTTGGAATTACTGGTTCTGACAGTTGTCACTGCCTTTCGGCATGCACTCCCCTCAGCATGGCGGAGTGGGTATTTCGTTCCCCATAGCGTCATTCGACGTATTGTTGAGTTCCCTTCGAAAGGGAACGTCTCAGGTTACAACTGTAACCTATGTTCCCTGAGAACAGGGAACGAGACAATACGTCTCGTTGCCATGCCTCGGGGCCTGCCTGCAACAGTCCCTTCAGACGATAGGATGTTGTCACGGTTTCAAGGCGCCCTTCTTATACATCCAGATTGACGCGCTCATCATTCAAGCTGATGATGCACGGGCTGTCGCCGGTCAACCTGATTACTGTGAGTTGATATTTGATTTCAGACACCTGTCACGCCTGAGGCGTTCCCCATAGCGTCATTCGACGTATTGTCTCGTTCCCTGTTCTCAGGGAACATAGGTTACAGTTGTAACCTGAGACGTTTGAATGAGACGTACTATGCAAAAACCATCTACAGTATGTGTGCTGTTTCAACTGCATAGCAACACCCTGGCAACCGTGCACAACACCCTACGTTTTGCACAAGCAAAAGCTACTCAAAATGTCAAAATTTGCTCTGTTTTTATGATCACAACACAAGAAAATGGGTATGACAGATGCTTTTCAGAAAGCACACAGCCTGGAATCTCTCTCTCTCTGTAGGAGCTGGTTGAGCTGCAGGCACAGATCCAGGACCAGCAGGTGCAGGTGGATATGGACATGGCTAAACCTGATCTGACAGCGGCTCTGAGAGATGTCAGGCTGCAGTATGAGAACCTGGCAACCAAAAACATCCAGGAGTCAGAGGGCTGGTACAAATCCAAGGTATTTAGCATGTGCCTTTTCACCATTAACAGGGATTTCCTCTATTTCTCATCAACATCGTAGCCTCTTCATCTTGCTTCACATTTTTTTTTTTTTTGCGAGTCATAACTGTCAGGTGAGCTGCTTCTGCTTTTAATGAATGAAAAAAAATCCTCTTTTACTAAAACATTTTTTTTTTAATGGATTTTTCCTTTTATACTCAGATTTAAAGGGATACTTTAGGATTTAGCATTAAGCTTTGTATTAGTAGAAAACCAGTAGTGTTTTCGAATTAGCGTGCTTTCCACCCTCATATCCCCCTGAGACGAGAGATTTATGTATTTTTTGTCTGGAAAAAATCTTCAGATGACGCAAAAATCGTAATTTCGCATCATCAGAGGATTTTTTGTCCAGAGGCTCTACAGTCAGTAGTGGGTCTGTCCCGCATGTCCTCAACCCGCCTATAGAGGGCGATCTCACTCACAGAATGAACACATAGTGTCGGCCATCTTTTTTTGGAAGCTAAGCTAGCAGGCTCTTGTTCTGTGGAGAAAGCTGAGTAGTCGGGGTTCCCATCCTCTTTTTCCCGGACATGTCCGGCCGTCGATGTCCAGGATTCAGCTTTTGCGTTCTGCAGTCGCCATTCGTTGTTTACGGCACAGCTTTTGTTTCAGTCTAACTGAATTCATTGCTATTGGTGAATCTGAATGTAGTGTTTACATGAACGCTAAACAAGTGATCGGTTGATGTGCGTTTTAACTTTGCTAAGAAAATTCCCGCTCCTCCGTGAGAGATACGAGACCAGTGCGTCTCACAGGTGTCTCTCATCGGTAATCACGCCACCGGCCTCGCGCCGTTCTCCCGCGGCCCTCACTCGTCCCGCTCGCCACAGTAAACATGATGAATGGCGACTGGAGAACGCAAAAGCCGAATCCCGGACATTTTGGGGCGATCTCGAAACACATTTTCGGTCAGACTCATCACTAGTAGCCTAGACTTGTTGTTTAACTACTGCGCTCTGTTACCGGTAGGCGTGGCCTCCTAGGGCAGCGAAGCAAGTGCATTCTGGGAGTTGTTGTCTTTTATCCACATGAGCCAAAAATACAATTTCTGGCTTTTCTCAGTCTAGAAAGCTCCAAATTCAAAAATAATTTCACATTTCTTCTACATAAATGACCACACATTCATCTTTCCAGAGGTCAAGTATCCCTTTAAGTTTTACTTCGGTTTCCAAACTCTGCCTACCTTTACTAACACATGTCTTCACTCACTTTCAGTTTGCTGACCTGACCGAAGCGGCTAACAGGAATAATGAAGCTCTGCGATTGGCCAAGCAGGAGGCCAGTGAATACCGCCGTCAGGTGCAGGCGCTCACCTGCGAGGTGGACGCCCTCAAGGGAACAGTAAGTAGTTTACATACAGTATTTAGACATGTCCTTTGGCTAGAAATGTGATGACTGTAAAAGCAATCCTCAGTCCTCAAGGGGGATGTAGAGTTTTCTCCAAATGCTGTTGTTTTATCGTCGTATTATTCACTCAGCTATATGCATGAGTGACAGTTTTACTAACTTTTCCCTTCAAACCGATGCTTTGCCTGTCAACTTTAAAGAAAATACAGACTGTAGAAAAAGACAGTTTACACCAATGTCTGCTATAGAGCCTCTCCCGAGAATACGTGCAGTCTTCACAAAAAACACTTAAAGGGATAGTTCATCCAAAAATGAAAATGATATCATTAATGACTCACCCTTAATGTCGTCCGAAGCCTCGTAAGACCTCCTTTCATAGAGCTTTCTGTCCCTGCATTGTAAATGTATGTATGGTGTACTGTCCTTGTCCAGAAAGGAAATAAAGACATCATCAAAGTAGTCCATGTGACATCAGTGGGTTAGTTACAATGTTATGAAGCATCGAAACTACATTTTGGTCCAAAAATAACTAAAACTACGACTTTATTCAGCATTGTATTCTCTTCCGGTTCTGTTGTCAATCCGCGTTGTCAATTTTTGGACCAAAATGTATTTTCGATGCCTCAAAATATTGTAACTAACCCACTGATGTCACATGTACGGAGGCGTATTGCATTCACTTGAAGAAAAAAAATCTACTCTGTTTTTCTGAATTAATGAGTTATTTTTTCATGAGAAAAAAAAAATTGCTCTGTTTTTCTGAATTAATGAGTTAATTTTTCATGAGAAAATTTTTTTTTCTCTGTTTTTCTGAATTAATGAGTTAATTTTTCATGAGAATTTTTTTTGCTCTGTTTTTCTAAATTAATGAGTTAATTTTTCATGAGAAAAAAAGTTTTTCTCTGTTTTTCTGAATTAATGAGTTAATTTTTCATGAGAAAATATTTTTTTCTCTGTTTTTCTGAATTAATGAGTTAATTTTTCGTGAGAAAAAAGTTTTTGCTCTGTTTTTTCTGAATTAACTCGTTAATTCAGAAAAACAGAGCAAAAAAAAAAAAAATTCCATGAAAAATTAACTCGTTAATTCAGAAAAACAGAGAAAAACTTTGTTTCTCATGAAAAATTAACTCATTAATTCAGAAAAACAGAGCAAAAAAAAATTTCTCATGAAAAATTAACTCGTTAATTCAGAAAAAGAGAGCAAAAAAATTTTTTCTCATGAAAAATTAACTCATTAATTCAGAAAAACAGAGAAAAAAAAATGTTCTCATGAAAAATTAACTCATTAATTAGGAAAAACAGAGCAAATTTTTTTTCTCATGAAAAATTAACTCATTAATTCAGAAAAACAGAGTAGATTTTTTTTCTTCAAGAATGCAATACGCCTCCGTACACATGGACTAATTTCATGATGTCTTTATTTCCTTTATGGACAAGGACAGTATACCGGACATACATTTACAATAGAGGGACAGAAAGCTAAACCTAAAATATCTTAAACTGTGTTACGAAGATGAACGGAGGTCTTACGAGGCTTGGGACGACGTGAGGGTGAGTCATTAGTGATTAATTTTTGGGTGAACTAACCCTTTAACACGATCCTTTTTACAACACTTAACCTTGGTGTATAAAAACCTGATATTCCATGATAACACCTTTTCATGATGTAAAAAAATGCAGAATGAATCTCTGGAGCGTCAAATGAGGGAGATGGAGGAGAACTTTGGAATGGAGTCATCTAGTTCCCAGGATAACATCGCTCGGCTGGAGGAGGACTTGCGGAGCATGAAGGACGAGATGGGAAGACACCTGCACGAGTATCAGGATTTGCTCAATGTCAAGATGGCCCTGGACATTGAGATCGCCACCTACAGGAAACTTCTAGAAGGGGAGGAGAGCAGGTGAACACTTCACACCTCTTTTAGTGCATTACTGCATGACTTTTTAAAGAGATATTGTTTTATGAAAATGGTTGAAACAACGCGTTTTAATGTTTTATATATTAATTCTACATTTTATTCTCTTGGATGTAGAATTGCTCCCCCTCTTCCAAACTTCTCCTCCTTCAGTCTGAGAGGTAAGACATCAAGTCATCAATAAATAACACTATGATTAAAAAAAAATGTCCATGTGCAGTTTAATTGAAAATGGCATTTTCACAGATATGATGCTCGAGTCCAAGCCCGTTACTGAAAATACATTTACTAAGAAAGTTCTTATTAAGACCATTGAGACCAGAGATGGCCAGGTATGTGCTTAATATCACTGTTATCATTTTTACACACTATTATGGCAAGCCGTTTTAGCTTTTATTCATTTCCAGGATATGAATTCTTGATATCAACAATTACATTTTTTGATATCAACAATTTAATTTACATTGTTATTAGTAGAAATGTGAATTCATGATATCAATAATTAAATTGTCACTAGTTGAAATGTCTATCCTTGATATCAACAATTAAATTTGTACTAGTAAAAATGGTCATTTTTGATATCTGAAAATGTATTTCTGATATCAATATTATTTCAGATATCTAAAATGGCTTTCTTACTAGTAACAATCACATTCATGATATCAGAAATTAGCATTGTCACTAGTAAAAATTGAATTATTGAAATCAAAAATGAACATTGTTACTAGTAACAATTCAATTGTGGATATCAACAATAGACATTTCAACTAACAATTGAATTCTTGATATCAAAAATAAAGGTTTTTACTAGTAATAATTGTATTTCTGATATGTGAAATTGGAATTTCAACCAGTAAGAAATCAATTCTTGATCCAACAATTGGTTTTGAATGGCAGCCTATGGTGACATTTCACTAGTGAAAATACAATTGTTGATATCAAGAATTGAATTGTTGATATCAAGAATTCATATCCTAAACACTGTCATGCGCGAGATGCTGCGAAGGACGAGAACAACAGCCAAACACATCAGTCTAGTGTGTGTTTACATAGAAAAATAATAGAAAAGTAGCGCAGTGGAACCAAAAAACAAAACATGTTTTGTCTTATGCTTATAAAGAATTAAAACGTTTTAAAGCACTTTATTGAAAGTGTGAAAATCAGCGAAATGCTTACTAGGTGTATCTCTAACATGTCTTGATCGCAATTAAATAATGAAATATGCTAAAATATGCTTCAACGTATTTATTTAAATATGTACAGGATTTTATTTCTGTTTTGTAATTCCCATTAATCTCTAATAATCGCCCTTTCTGTTCTTTAAGTTAACCTGAAATCAGATTTTTAAAAAATGATTCTGCTCTTCTCTTCTATTAAGGTGATCAATGAGTCCACTCAGAACCACGATGACCTGGAGTGATGGAGAGAAATCTCTTATTACCCACCAACTGCAGCACATTTTTTTGTATCGCCAGTGTACTAACTTCATCTAATGTGAACAACCCACAATAACTCGCTTTAAAGTGCCTTTTTATCTGCCCAAAAATATACCTTTCAAGTATTTGAGCCTGTAGAGGACCTGTAGTTCTTCTCAGAGTGAGAACACGTGACCTTTAGCGTAAGTTACTGTGAATCGTTTCATTGTCTAAACCTGCTTTTATCTTCCACATAATGTGGCCTAAGGAAAATGCTTCAATAAAAATAATCAAAGAACAGTTTGTATTCTTAAAGAGCCTCATTCTTTGTCTGATTTTTCTTCCATGGAAATTAAAATTTTGACAGTAAAATACTGAATGCTTTTGAAGTGGTTCTTGATTTGAAGCCCGTCACTGCCATCTTGTGGACATTTCTAAGAACAAAAAATACAGTCAAGTCAAGGTTGCATTCTCAAGTCTCCGATTTTGATATACCTTTTCAAAACAGGATGTTTCTCTCTCCGAGGAGCATCCATGTTCACTATTAGTCATTCATGTGGGATAGCATGTGTGTTCCTGTCTGTTTGTTCCAGTGATGGAGACTTGTACTCCCTGGACATGAGTGTTAGCTCCTGTTTCGTTCCCATGTGTGGTGTCATATCTGAACAAATTTTTTAAAGGAATAGCTCAGCTAGAAAGCAAAATCATTTACAAAATGATTTTCTCTCTTCCACGGAAAACAAAAAGGTCATTTTGAAGAATGTCAATGCTTCCTTAATTAAAGGACACATGACTGTGACCAGAGAGCTGTCAAGCTCTAAGAGACAAGACACATAAATGTATAGCCTAGTCCATACAACTCGTGCACTAGCCTTTATAATTTTTCCAAAGCCATGCGATTGCTTTGTGTGATGGAATTTATGAATTCGATTTATGAATAAATTAAAGGGTTAGTTCACCCAAAAATGAAAATTCTGTCAGTATTTACTCACCCTCATGTTGTTCCAACCCCGTAAGACCTTCGTTTATCTTCGGAACACAAATTAAGATATTTAAGATATTAAGATCGCTCCTGCATACAGTCCATAGGCTTCTTGAGGGAATGACACTTGATGGCATCTAAAAGTCATTAAAGACATCGTTAAAATAGTCCAAGTGACTACAGGGGCTCAATCTTAAGTTTATCAAACGACGAGAATACTTTTTGTGCGCCAAAACAAACAAAAATAACGACTTTATTTCAAATATTTACTTGGGCCTAGTCAGTTAACGTAGTGTGATAGCGTAGAGCTACGTCACACGTAGGCTCACTATTGGCCGACGCTGGTCATGTGTGTGATGCGTGTGACGTACAATAACAGAAGCTTACGCTATTAAACTAGTAACCTGACTCGCGCAGAGGGAGAAATAAACGAATAGTTGAAATAAAGTCGTTATTTTTGTTGTTGTTTTTTTGCGCACAAAAAGTGTTCTCGTCGTTTGATAAACTTAAGATTGAGCCCCTGTAGTCACTTGGACTATTTTAACGATGTCTTTAATGACTTTTTTCGAGGCCATCAATTGTCATTCCCTCAAGAAGCCTATGGACTAGTATGCAGGAGTTTCTTAATTTGTATTCCGAAGATGAACGAAGGTCTTACGGGGTTGGAACAACATGAGGGTGAGTAAATACTGACAGAATTTTCATTTTTGGGTGAACTAACCATTTAAGATCCATGGTTAACTTAGAGAAGTTTACATTTTCACTTATTCATACCTTAAAGGTACAGTATAGGCAATTTTCGGAGAAGCTAGCAATAGCAAGCTAGTTTTGAAAGCATAAGATCCCACCCTCCCTCCCAAGCGTCTCCAAAGCACACAAACATGTACAGTAGGGAGCAAACAAAAGCATCAAAATAGGGCGTTATCTCATGTCTAAAAGCTCATAACATTACAATAGGTGTGTTCGACTTGCTGTGAGACCAATCGGTGCATGCCATCAAAGTACCGCGAGAGCAGTCAAACCGGGCTAAAGCGAACAGAGCCATGCCGTGCCGAACCGAGTCGTACTGCACAGTGGAGAAGCGAGCCGAACCGTGCCGCGCCGAACCGTAAAATAGCTCTGACCTGTATCACCTGACAGCTGCAGATTCACTTCGGCGTTGATAGCGTTGCCTTGCCATTGAAACTCATAAATTCGAGTCACGAATTGCTCTGAGTAAAACGTCATGGGTTTCCGTTTCCATCCATGGCGTGAACACAGGATAGGCTCATTGGTTTGCTCCAGGTGGAACTGTAAAAGGTGACATTTATTTGTGGTATGCTGACTGATGAAACACAGCTGCATGGTGCAGGAAAGAATGAAAATACATGTTGACAGGCAGTCGGTCTGATCGGACGAATTTGGTCCTAAGCCTTTCACAGATTATTTAGACCACTTATATAGACTAGTAATTGATATCACGTGAAGAGACAAAAAATGGTTCTGGAAATAATCACCTACCCTGCCTTTAAATTTTTATTTTTAATACAAATTGCTCTTGGTTTTTGAACATGTTGGTCAACCACCAAACTGAACAGTAAATAACCAGGCATCAGGGATGAAAAAGAAAAATAACATTTTACGACATGAAATTATGACATAATGCTTAATATTATGACATATTGCTTAATAATGTCAATTTCCCCTTTATTTCTTATAACTTTAATTGTGAATGTAATTGCATATTCGTAGTTCGACAGTGTCGGATTTCATTAATGCAATACACTTGACAGACTAATTAAAGATGCTTGTTTTCAACGCTCGTGACCCCAGAGACTCGTGTTTGCCAAACTAACTTTATTCGTGTGACGACCGCGCGCATTCTCTCGGGAAAGCGCACGGGAGATTTCCGCTGGTTCCATCGCCTACGTTTGACAAAATGAGTCGCAAATAGACTGAACCGAATAAAAGAAGGTGTTTCATTATCCACGCTCAGAGGACACGTTTTGCCTTGTGCCATAACGTTAGTTCTATGAGGACGAGCCAGCAATGACAGTGTCTGAATCAAAGTCATGGAGTGTGTAACTGTCTTTCCCAAGCAGACGTTCAGTCAGCTGAAGGTTGTTCGGCAGAGATGGGCTCAGTGACCTCAGCTTTCACCAAGTCGCGCAACACGTTGGTCAAAGTGGGTTCGGAGCCGCAGAAAGAGCCGGACTCGAAGCCGCGGACTGGGGCTGGTGTGGTCGTCAAACAGACTAGCAAAGAACCGCTGGTGCAGAAAACAAACTGCACATCCAGAGCAAACACGAGCAAACAGGTTCCTGCATCTGCCACACGTGAGTTAAAGTTTCTGTCATGTTTCATATTCTTATGTAGGACTTTCTAAGAAGTGGATTAAGGCATATAAAGCTGAAATGGCTGGAGAGTTCAATTGATAATTGTTTTTTTGTTTGTTTTTTTGTTGTTTATACAGTAGGCTCAAAAGTAGCCTAGCATTTGGAGTACAATAGCTAAAGTTCATTAGCCTACATTAAATATCAAAATATCAAATCAAAACAAAATAAATATCAAACCATCTTTCCAAGACATTTTTAGTTGTTGTCCATGTCTGTATTCAGAATACAGTTCAAAATGGCTATAGTGTTCTACTCTATTTAGCATGTTTTTAATTGTTTATATTAAAGTTTATGGCTAGGTGGTGTAACTTAAAATCTTTTAAAGCCTGAAAATCTTGATTTAAAAAAAGAGAGAAAAATTGGTGATGCTATTTAGAATATATTCAGAACACAGATCAAACCAAAATGACGTAAATACATTCAATTTCTATACATCAATACATATTCTTTAAATGCATCAAATTTCAATTTCTGAATCTATATCAATTTTTATATTTTTGTGGGGCTTAACGTCAAAAATAGCAAGGAGCTGGTGTAACTTTTTCGGAGATTGTTGTGTAGGCTACTGTATAGGCTTTTAAAGGTTGAAATTCTTTAAAAAATAGAGGAATAATATATTTTTTAAATATTAATGTTAAAAATTCTTCCTCTGCAAAATAAATAAATAAATAAATAAATAGGTTAAATAAATAAAAGTCACACCCTGTGTCCATATATGCCTACTTCTATACAATACAGTGTGCAAAAATTCAATGTCCAAATTCATAGTGTTCATACTCATAAATAATAGAGGAAAAGTAACCAAATGACCTATTTCTGGCGAGATTGTGAATTGCGCATCTGATGGACACTTTACTATCCCATGAGGCTACGGGAGAGAAGTTGTGAATGGCAGTGAAGTGATGCAATGGGCTCTACGCACGGCGGTATTTCCAGTGAAGGTGTAAGGATGCTCGATAACTTCCGCCGATCGTAGAGTCCAATGCAATACCGAGAATTTATATTGAATTTTATACTTCATGGTTATACTAAAGAATATACTTTATTAAATAAATATAACTATATATAAAATTACATCTAAACGTATGTACGTTTCGTTTCAAAGACGGGAGGACAGTAAATATTGAAGACTCTGCCATAATCCCGTTTTCCTCCGCTTTAATCTCCACAACCGGAAATGGACGAGCATCCTTGCGTCAAATGCGGAACTTATGCGTGCATATAGCCCATTGACTTTATGCACAGTTGCACTACTTCCTGAACTTTAGCCAGCTCCTTGTTTCCTGTCTGCCATTATTGGCCAAACTTGATTAATTCAGGTGTGTCTGATTATTGTTGCCATGACTACTGAGGTCAGGCACACCTGAATCAATCAATTTGACCAATAATGGCAGACAGGAAACAAGGAGCTGGCTTAAGTTCAGGAAGTAGTGCAGCTGTGCATAAAGCCAATTGATGTAGGGAGTAGTGGTTTGAGTGGAGATTTCATCGGTTTGGAGTTCAGGAGATTGTCTTGACCAGGACCACACCCCTAAATGCACTGAAGCAACCGCCATGTGATTGGTTGATTAGATAATTGCATAGATGAGAAATTTAACAGGTGTAATCCTTTAGGTGAGTGTGTTTGTATATGTATATAATAATAATAATAATTATTGATGGTTATGTTTTGATATTTAATTTTTTTTAATGTCATTCATATATTTGTAAGTGTAGCTGAAGTGTCCACACTTTTCATCTGCCTCTATTGGGTAATTGTGGAATTTCAGCACATGCCTTTATGAGACGGGTGGGAAACAGGTGTCTGCTTATTTTGGGTCAAAACACGGGTGATGGCATCCATTTATCTGCACATTAGAGAGTTCAGGCACTTCTGTGAAACAGATGAGAAAAACGCTCCATGATGGGATGATCAATGATGCGCCGCCACAATTCTTTTGAAGGGTGCAGATCCGTGTTTTTTATGTCTGAACTGTTTGATGTTAGAATAACACTGTGTCCTGATGCTTTATAAAGCACAAGGGCTTTTCAGAGACGGATTTTTACACAAATCTAAAATGGACATAACCATTCAAGGTTTATTTTTATAATTGCTGTCTACTATTGAAAATGCCAAATGCCTACATTTTTATTTAATAGATTTATTAGAAACACTATCATGCAAATGTTTGGTGTCTGAAAGAATTTAATTGATTTTTGATCTAAATAATATATTTAATCAAAAATAAAGTAAAACATATTGTGAAATATTAGCTGTTTTGTATTTTAATATATTTTAAAATGTAATTTATTTCTGTGGTGGCAAATTTTTATCTGTGTTGAAAACAGGATTATTTGTGGAAATATTTTTGTATAATACTTTTGTGTTTATGTATATAGAATAAAAAGTTCCAAAGTTTAAAGTACAGAATTTATTTAAAATAGAACTCGTATAACATTATAACTGTCACCTTTGATCAATTTAATGCATCTTTGCTGAATGAAAGTATTAAGGGGGTCATGACATAAAACATCAAATTTGCATTGATCTTTTGACATACAAGAGACCATTAAAACATTCCTGCAAATTTCAGAGCTTAAAACGTCCTCCTTGATATAAACAAAGCACTTATTTAATCAAGTCCAAAAAATGGCGTGTTTGGATATTGTGGGATTTGTAACGTCACACGGGCGAATATATTTGCATATTGCCTCCAGAACAAGGCATTGATTCAGAATGAGCGTTGATTATAATTTTTGTCACATTGTGCAAGCAACTTTATCATCATTATAAGTGAACCTTAACCCTTATGCTGCATTTGGGACATTTTTGGTCTTTTGCAGTTTAATTTCTTTGACCATTTTGGCTGTTTTAATGCAAATGGTATGAAATTTGGCAAAATTGTGACTTTTTGGATACATGTAAAAAATGTGATCCCATTTTGCAAAATATGTATAACACACACTGTGTAGATCAAATAGTAACACTCAGCACCATAAAGACCAAAAATGGCCCATTGAAACCCATTAAAACGTTGTTTAAATCGGAGGCTGTCAGTAATACATGAAACATGATTTTTGCACAAACATCCTTTCATTTTGAAGCAAAAGCATTATATTTGCATTATATAGTGTATTCCACCAGATGACGTCACTACATATTTATTCCCTATGGGTGGAAATGCACCTTATTTAGGCAATAGGCAATGTTTAATAGGTGGCCATTTTTGGTCTCTAACGCGCTAAGTGGGATTTTTTGCAAAGTGGGACTGTGATAATCCAAATCTAAAGTTTTCTCTTTGCATTTAGTTTATTGAAAATAATTGAATTTTTGTGTTTTTTCCTCTTATACAAATCAATGGTTTCGCAAACAAACTGGTAATTAAAGGGTTAAAATCCTGAAATTGAATACATTTTTGGTAGTTATGATGAGGACTGATGCTGGTTAAAAGATTTAACTTGGTAAAAGTGGAAAATAATAATAATATATAATATTTTAGGCAATGTTTAATATGTGGCCATTTTTGGTCCTTAATGCACTCAACGGTGTTAAAAATCTAATGCAGCACAAGGGTTAAGGAACATATTAAAATAATAATAAAATTAGGATGACCATATTTTGATTACCAAAAACCAGGACACTCGGCCCGGCAAACTGATACTCAAATGATACTCGAAGTTTACTCAAAGATGCCTTATGCCTCTTTTTTTGTATGGATAGAACATTGTTATATTACAAGACACAAATTCAGATAGGCTTCTCAGAGGTTACTCAACATGTCAGGTTTCAAAAATAAAGATAGAAATAACGTCTCTTCTGTATTAGAAAAATAAATATATAAATAACTAAAAGAAAGACCTCCAAATTCAACAAAAATAGCTCTCATAAACTTACAAAAACGAATCTTTAGTTTTCTTCATCTTTATCCTGTTTTTCCTCCTCATCCTCCTTGTTTGCCCATCTATATTTTTCTGTAGAAACCAGGACATTTTCATCATAAAAAAACAGTCAGGACAGCCCTAGAAAACAGGATCATCATAACAATATATGAAAATAGGTATGATGCGCAACGAAAATAATGTCGTTAAAATCATGAAGTTTTAAAGGATTCAGTTTTCAATATGCCACTTCTCTGTCCCCTTTTCACCTGACCTGTAATAGAGGAAACGACCCTTGAGGGTGACTAAAATATTTCCAGTAGCTCTATGTTTCATGGTTACCATAAACCAGTGACAGTAAAGTCTCCTGCTGTTGGTTGTTCAGGGTTTTCTCCCTCTACAGCGTTGCATCTCTAGAGAGCCACAGGTGGGGAGACACCAACCGACACGGTGATCGAATGTTACTGTACGCTTAGATCAAAACAAAACACAATCAGCTCAGTGTTATATAGAGTTCAGTTAGATGTGCAGTTTGGTGTAATGAGCGTTTTAAGGTGTCCAGAGTCCAATTGTTATGATAGCTGCATTATGTAGCCCGTCAAAACTGAGTCCCGTCTGCATGTCTGAGGATGAGACCGGCACCTGCTATGAATAATTAGGGCTTTGTTATTTAAATATAGAGTGATTTGTCTGAACAGATGGAGCAGAAACACACAGATTGTGACTTGCAGAAGTATGGAGACAACTTAAGACAATATTGGAAAGGCCTTGAAGATATTTATATGCTATAATGACAAAGCTGCTTATTTTCTTAACTGAAAAGTAACTTTTTTATTTACAAAATCTGGGTGTGGCAATACATATATTAAATTAAATAGTTATTAAGCAACAGTTTCTGATGTGTAGCCTAATTATACAAGTTCACTTCAGACAGGTAAACTTTCTCTCAAAATCGTTCAATACTGTTTATGCACGAGTAAGTCAAGCCAGTGACTGAAATATCAACTTCACATCATTTCTTTTAGTAGGATGAAAATAATCTTATTTAAATTCTGAACAAATTATACTGAAAGCGATCAAAGAACAATCTTTCCACACAGCGCGAGTTTATCTGGACAATAGGGCTGGGTATCGATTCACATTTCAATTTCGATTCGATTTCGATTTACAAGCTCTCAGTTCGATTCGATTTCGATTCTCGATTCAATTTTCGATTTCGATTCTCGATTCCTGATTTGATTCTCGATTCGACTATAATGAAGATGTAATACAAATCCTATATTTATAAAAAAGAACAGTGGACATAAGTTTACTAGTGGTTAAGGAAATTAAGAGCCTTAAACCTGTATATAAAACTCTTTTTATTACACTAAATGCATAGAAAGAATAAACAGGATTTTGATGCAATATGCAAAAAAAGTCAGAACAGTCACACAGCTTGATCAAACAGCATCATGTTATTTTATGTTTAAGATAGATATAGATAAATAAATATATAAATATTTAGACCTTTTTTTACATTGATCTTACCTAAAATGGTAATGTAATTTTTTTGTTTATTTTTGTTTTAAGAGTTTATGTATGGAAGCTTGATTTCAATCTTTGAATTAAATTGAAAAAAGTAGCACAAATAAATACAATAGAATAAAGACACAAATTAAGAGACATTTTGTGGTAGTTTTTTGGGTATGTCAGATATACTACAGAAACTGAATAAAGTCCAATGTAAAATAACACTGGATAGTCTTTTTAGTCCAGACTGAATTAAATACAAAGGCTATTAATTCTGATTGCTTACAATTAATACTATATTCTGTTGTTATGACAACAGAAATTAATGACTGACACAAATGGCTGCGTTCACTTTAAGAACTAGTGCGCGAATCCATTACTGTTTCATTAACTTTCTGTCACACGCGTTTAATGCTAATTTAAGACATTACCGACTGTCTTTACGAGGTTACTCACCAAGACCAGAGTTTTGACCTAATGTCGCGTGTTTTAACTGTTAAAGTGATATAATCCAGGGATAAAACGTTTGTTTCTGGCGAGCTGTTTGTGAGGCAGATTTAAGCCTAGTTCACACTACGTGATTTTAAGCCCGATTTAAGCCCGATTTGCAAATCGTTGAGTCGCCGACAAGTCAGGGTGTTATCGCGTGCAAATCGCGGGCGATTAGCGGACGATTAACGCTCGCCAATCCGTTAGTGTGAAAGAGCCAACAACGCATCAAAGACAGCTCGCAGACAGCTCGCAGACAGGTCACCGAGCTCAGAAAAATATCTAGCCTGCTAGATATCTCGAGCAGTCGCGCGACTCAATCTCAGTGATGTCATGAGTACAGCCAATCATAGCAACGCATGGGTTGAGGACACCAGGTAAATCTTACTTTTTCTTTTTTGCATTTTTTTTTCTCAGAGCATATCGTCGAGCAAACAGTGTGCAGCACTAGTTTCTGTCTGACTCCATATTCGCGTGTTATGTTCTTCTCTGTAGTTTCGCGTCATTTCTGGTTCGTTTTATTGCGTGGTTTTTCGTTACAAAACATGGTTTCTAGACCAGATAGAATCGTGTTGTTGTCAACTCGTTATTTGTTTGATTATTTTCAGGATTTAGACCGTACTATAGTACTGAAACAGCTCTCATTGAGTCACAAATGATATGCTCTTATCATCCGATCGTGGTTGTATCTCTATGCAGTGCGTTGTTAACTCGTGTAGTGAGTTACCTCCTGTTGTGGATCAATCACGTTGTGTTGTGTGGTGTGAACAGCTAAACAACTTGAACACTCATGATTTCACTGAGAGCAAGTCATGTAATGTGAACTGCACAGTTCAGCCCAACATTTTAAAATCATGTAGTGTGAACTAGGCTTTAGGCCAGGGGTCACCAAACTTTTTTCTCTGGGGGCCACATTATCGTTCCTGACTGTGATGGGGGGCCGGGGCTATATAAAATAGAATTGTGTGACCAAGACCAAACTGACCACCAGCAGGCCTCATAGTAGAGATTACTAGCCTGGCACAGCCATATTTGTTTATCATTAATAGTTGTTTGCAAAAGTAGTAATCGAGTCTTCACACTTTGTTTTAATTTGAAATACCACAGATTTTCCATTTATTTATTTTCGAATACAAATAACATCAAACCTGTCAAGGTAAGAAACATCTGCCTAGTTGAGGTGAGTGGCACTGGTAAGGATGAATGAAAAATTATAAATTATAGGTAGGCCTGTTACTATTTATAATAATTGTGTACAGCACTTAATAAAGGTCAAATAAATAGGCCTATAAAATAAATAAATAAACATTGAAATTATAACAACAACATGAGTAATAGAACTAGTCAGCTCTTATGCCTATCCAGGTGAGCATGCTCAATAAACAACAAAATACCAAATGCAGACAAGTTATTATTTTCCAAAAAGCAATTTAAAAAAATAGGCCATGACGACTTTTGGGGATTGCCGGTTCAAGTAGTGGGGGGCAGAGGGGTTGGGGGGCCAGTCAAAGGGGTGTGGCGGGCCTGATTCGGCCCGCGGGCCTTAGTTTGGTGACCCATGCTTTAGGCTGTACTGTGCACGCAGTGAAAGACATCTCTGAGTGCGCGAGCACGGGATGGTTTAACATTGCTTGTAAAACTTAAAAAGACGTGAAAATGATAAACGTTAGTTACGATCATAGGTTCCGATGCAATGCAGGCCCGATTGTTAAGTGAATATTCCGTCATGTCCCGACTCCTAAACGCGTGTGTGTATCGACAGCTGCAGCGCTTGCCTAGTGCAGAGAGACGAGAAAATGCAGCACCGCGTCCGCGAGCCCTTTATATGGAAAAAATCGATTCGTGGCCGTTGAGAATCGATTTTGAATCGAACACATTTTAAAAAACGATTAATCGAAAAATCGATTTTTTTGCCCAGCCCTACTGGACAACTCGTAATGAAATCAATGACGCACAACGAAGCTCTTACTGTATGTACATCATCGTGTCTGCGTTGGTGAAAGCATTAGAGAGAGTGCAGAAACTGCATTGAAATGATAAGATCTTCATCAGACTGTCATCTGTTTGCTCAATGCTCATCACGGCAACATTTTATGTGATGGGAATAGATCTAAATGCTTTAAAAACTTCTCACGATTCGTAAATCTCGTAAAACCCTATAATTGCTGTCGTAAAGGTATTAGAAAAAGTTTCACATGTAATACAGAGCTATTTCATATGCAAGCATGTCAGCCAATCGCAGCAGTGGGCGGTTACACTGAATCCCACAGCCAATCACAGCAGTGGGCGGTTACACTGAATCCCACAGCAGACACGCCCCTTCAAACAGAGCGTTCAAATCAGAGACTAAAATCAGGCTCGAAAAATGCCTTTTATTTCTAAATTATGACTATTTTCTATCTAAAAAACATACTAACATTATAAGGCCAACCTAGAATCTATCTAATTTGTCATTCGTCCATCTGTCTGTCCATGTTAGAAATTAAAATCTTTAAGCAAAACCAGTTAGAGCCTCTCCGCTACAGAACAGTGGAATAACCTTTTATTTTTTTACTGTTTTACTTTTTATTTAGCAAAGAATTTGGCTACACAACACTGAAATAATTGTATTAAAAAGGTTTAAATAACAGAAATGCTGATTAGCCATAAGCTTAATGAGGTGTGCTGCAGAGTTATTGGACAAATAAGAACTGAACTGAGCCGAACGATGACATCAATGTTTTCTATGAAAAAGTGAACTAATTTAATAATTGATCTTTACAACAGAACTGAATCAACACTGAACTGACTTCAGCTGAACAATGACACTATTTTCTTTTAGAGCTGCTTTACAGATGAAATGAACTGTTTGCATCATTGAATCTTTTTCCTGTTTCTGTTTATCACTGTAAAGCTGCTTTGAAGCAATCTTGTAAAAGCCTCATATAACGTCACAAGGTGACTTGACTTAACTACTTTTATAGAATTAAATTTAAAGAGATAGCAATAGCTTATGAAAAAAAAAAACTTTAAGAGCACTTTCTCTTGAAGAGGAAAAAATTGCAACAATCTTTATATTTTGAAATGTGTCGTAAACTCTTTCAGACCATTAACGCAACTGAGCTCTCTTATCTAGAGTTTTCCATCCGCTCCTGTTATTTAGATAATTTTTTTTCTAATTCAAACAATATTATTGTTTCGAACATATTTCAAAAGGAATATTTATCTTTCATAATAATGCACATTGTAAACCTTGTGATAAAAAAAAGTCAAAGTAGTATAGATTTAATATTTGTTTTCATTAAAAAGCACAGAGAAATATGTTTCTTACAGAAAACTGAAAATGCGGTATATACAAAATAAACTATATTTCCATATACTCCATCAGAGACGTGTGACAATGAACACGAGCTCCAGCTTTTGCCCGTTTTGTTGCATTACATTAACCTCAGGATCTCTTTATTGCAGTGGGAAAAAGCCTTGGTTGGTTGCCTAGTGACCAGCATTCACAATAGAGACATCATATACATGAGCAGCTGACCTCACACACACGAGCACACAAACAGTAATGACTGTCTAAAAGCTCATTAAAGCGCTTCGAGGAAAGACCAGATGAGGTTTGCTTGTCTAGAAGAATCTCCGTTTCTAAACAGAGAATATTAGCACACTGAAACATCTTCATATTCCTTCAATAAACCTATGAATAATATCTTATTTTTTGCCTGAGGTTCTCAAATGTGTGACTGATCCAATATAAGTTGCCAAGATAGTCTTGAGTGAGACACTGACTAAACCCTAAAATGCTCGACTGTAAAGTCAAGGAAATATATTCCACCAGCTTTCTAATATTCTATTCTATTCTATTCTATTCTATTCTATTCTATTCTATTCTATTCTATTCTATTCTATTCTATTCTATTCTCTTTTCTGTATTCTATTCTATTTTATTCTATTCTATTCTGTGTATACATTACCATTCAAAATGTTAACTTTTGATAGAAAGTCTCTTATGCTCACCAAGGCTGCATTTATTTAATCAAAAATATTATTAAATAAAAAATACAATTTAAAATAAACTGTTTTAAAATGTTAAAGTAATTTTATTCATGTGATCAAAGCTGAATTTTCAGCATCATTACTCCAGTTTTCAGTTTCACAAGACTGAAACATGACTGCACAAGAAACATTTATGATTATTATTACCAATGTTGAAAACAGTTGTGTTACTTCATATTTTTGTGGAAAATGCGATACTTTTCATGATTCTTGGATGAACAGATCTGTATATAAATTAAATATCAATTTATTATATAATATTGTATTATATAATTACTGGTAAATTTAATTAAATATTTAAAAAAAAAACATCACCATCACTTTTTTTAAATGAAACAATTTCAGTTTTTATTTGCCATTTAAAAAAAAATAATATTTTATTATTTAATTAAAGTCCATATAAATTTATTGCAAAATAGGCAAGGCAAGGCAAGTTTATTTATATAGCACATTTCATACACAGTGGCAATTCAAAGTGCTTTAAATGGAAGAAATAAAAATAATCAAAAGAAGTCAGAATAATTAAAACAGTTTAGAATAAAAAAAATCATAATAATAAAAATAAAATACAGTGTCGAAAATAAAATGTATAGTACAGTCGGACGAACTGTAACAAAATACTGTAAGTATTTTTATATACCAAATATAATTCCTACCATTTAAGATGTAAATGGTAACAGGTAACCAAGACCAGCAGGTTTGATTTAATTCTTTAATTTTTTTTTTTTTTTTACATTATTTAATTATTCTGTGACTTGGAGCTAGTGAAGGAGCTTTCTGCTTGTCTTCTGCTCTCTAATCATTCAGTCAGACGTGAGACAGTAACGTATTAAACCGTCACTGAATCCTCGGGGGTTTGAGGCCACCCATCCCACTGTGATTACAGAGACAAAAAGATCAAAGCTCTAAAACTCCAGCTATTATTTCCGCACAATAGCTTCATCTCCACCTGTCTGTTCGTCTCAATAGTTTTATATCTCTAAAAAAGAACCAAATGATTCATGCTTCACCGAAATACATATACGGCCTTGGCCCTGCTAGAGTGTGTTCAACAAATCTCCAGCAATAGGTTTGATTCCGTTAAAACCGCAAGGAAAAGCAAGCTGCGTTTTTTTTCCCCCTTCAAATGTGCATCGCAGAACATCGAACAACAGACACAGAGTCGTAGTGCGGATGAGAGGGGCAGAGTGTGTTATGATATGCATTGGTACACTAAGTGCTCTGAGAGGAGACTCGCATTCAGCCAGAGAGAGAATAATGAGAGCGACAGAGGACGACAATGATCGAAATAAAAGAGAAAATACTGTCTCCCCTATGAGAGTACTGTGAGAGCAGGTCAGGATAGAGAGATCTGAGGGACAAAAGAACCAAACGACTCACAAACAAGTCAATTTTGGGATTTACTCAACAAGAGAGAACTCGCAAAATACAGAAAACATGTCAGAAGCGGACTCCCGGAAAAAGGGCTTCACCAAAGGCAGAAGTGCCACTTTCAGCATCGACGGATTCAGCTTCACCATTGGTAAGATACTGTGCAATAAAATCAGGAATAAGGATTTGATGGAAATTTGGTTAAGGACAATCCCTTCTTTACTTTCTGAAATCCATCACGACTGCAGTCTCAGCAGATGTACAGTATACGCTCATTTGTTCTGGTGCTCCAGGAATCGCTCTTGATTAGACGTTACAGTGTGTGTCTGATTTCTGAAAAGACCCATTCAGGTGAGCACAACTCCATAGCAACCAGAGTAAAAATGCACCTGACACACACACACACATGCACAATACACAATCACCAATCTTCCATGGCATATGAAATTTAGTGAGCTCTCAAATATAAATACAAAATTGTTGATTTAAAGCAAGAGTGAGTGAGAAAAGAAAAGCATCTTGTAATTTGAACATGGAATAATTTGATGATAAATATGTGAGTTCATATCAAGATATTTGACTTTCTGTGCAACTTGGGATCTAAATTATATAAATCCCAAAGTTGACTTGTTTGTGGGTCGTTTGGTTATTTTGTCTCTATCTCACAGTTTGAGATATATAGCGTATTATATGCTTAATTTGCATACTTTAATCTAAATATGTAGATTTGTATCATTTATTTTATATTTTCAGTGTTAGTAGTTTTGCCATTTTTATTTATTTTTTATATTTCTATTTGGCAAATTTGTTTTTTATTTTAGTTTTAGTAATTTTAGTGCTTCAATTTTTTTTTCAGTTTGTTGCCAAGACAAAATTTGTTGGCAGTTTTTCAATTTTAAGTTTTATATTTATATTAAATATTTTATTTTTATTATTTTTATAAACATATTTTATAAAATATTTATATTTTTCTATTTATTTAAAATATATTTTTATATTTATAAATATAAAATTTTATTTATATTTTTAAATATAAATATTTCTAAAATATATAAATATTTATATTTATATATTTTTTACAAATAATATAAATATATTATTTTTTATTTATATTATATTTATACATTTTTATATTATAAAATTTATATAATTTTTTTTATTTATATTATATTTAATTTATATTTTATATTTATTTTTTTCAGCTTTAATTCAATACATCTAACTCTTCAACATTGCTGCGATCTTCAGTTTCAGTGAAAATCAGTCTCAATTTGTTCTCCATTTAATCTCATTGCTGTCTGAGAAACAACTGAGATATTAAAGAGCAATCTAACAGATATTAGTATATAAGGAAAATGGGGGTCCATCATCTCTATTATAGGCTGCATCCGAAAGCTTAAATGCAGCCTTCAGAGGATGCAAAGGAAGGCATCAGGGCACGTCCGAATCTGAAGTTAGCTTCACTTCCTGTCTCCTAAGATACCTTCGTCTGAGCGATGTTTGAAGGCAGCATAGATGTATCCTTCACTGCCTCTGATATCCTACAATCCTGTGCTTTACATGTGAAGGTTGAGCTAAAAGATGGCTTCTAAAAGTTGTGGTTGGTGGTCAGTTAGTGTGAAAATGTACGTTTTGGACCAGTTTTCCACTTGTAGAGAGAAATTCCTGCTTAGTTTTCACCAAAGCTCGCTCTATTTTACTAGTTCATTAAACTGTTACTCTGGCTCAGAAGTCTGCCTGAAATCAGCTTTCTGAGGCTCCTTGAGGCCTGATTGCAACAAATTAGCTGAATAAGGTTTCAAACGCAGCCATAGAGTGCAACTACTTTCATTTTCTCCACAGGGAAATTTATTTTTAACAATAACTTATAAAAGACTTCAAAGAGAGACCTACTTTGAGCGGCAAGGTTGTTAATCCAAGGCATTTGCTTTTGCTGAAGCCGTCAGCCGACATTATTTCAGCTTTTTTCATGTTTTACAGTGGAATAGGCCTACCTGGGGAAAACTACATTACCCATGATGCTGCACAGAAAACTTGACTAATCAGAGTTGAAAAAAGCAACATGCACCAAAATAGCACTTTATCTCCGCCCACTCCCATGAAGCACCGCAAATGACGTAATCTCAAAATTTGAATTTGTATATAAAGTATACATATTTTGCAATAAAATTAAAATAAATTGTTTTTATATAGGCTATACAATCAACATTTGTAAATTAGAAGTAGTATATTATGATTCACCTCGTTGGTTCATGACTTATAACGCTTTAATTATTTTTCCCATTCTAGGAGAATCCTATGAAGCTTTGTGAATGACAATCAAAAAAAGAATGGAGAAATATAAAATTGAAAGTTGTTAATTGTATCTAATGAAACTCAATATTTTATTGCAAAATATGCATTCATACAAATATTTAAATGTTTTAAGAGCACGGGGAGACGACTCGATTACATAATTTGCAGTGCTTTATGGGAATGGGTAGAGCTAAAGATCAGATTCGCTCTTTGCTCGCTGCAACTCTCTGATTGGTGGAATTTTCTGTACAGCGTCATGATTTAATAGATGGCTTCAACAAAAGCATGTTAACAATCTCGCTGCTCACAACAGGTCCGTCTATAAAGGTTTATCAGTTATTGGAAAAAGTCACATCTAAGAGATGATCCCAGCTTAGGACCCCAGTAGTATGCCTGTAATCAATCAAACTTTAATTCAAAAAATTCTAAAACTTTAATATAATTTAATTCATGTAATAATCTTTTATTTTTATCTTGATAATTTATATAGTTAAAGTGAAAGAAGTAGCATTTTTAGGTATGTCTTGTAAGTAATAAGGGTTAATATATATTTTTTTAAATTATAAATATACCATATCATAATTAATTCTTAAACACAATTATGGTTGTAAAAAAGTTTTTTATCGAAGAATATCGAAGATGGTGAAAATTTTATTTCTAATAATTTTGGATAGCTGTTATACTGTCTAACTAAAGAACATTTAAGAACGAGAAATGCTTAATTTCACAATCTATAGCTTTGGATATATATGAAATAGATAGGTTCAAAGATATTAATGGTCATTAAAGGCCTACCGTAGTTCAAACGACTTGCATAATAAAGTGATATCCGATTTGTAACCAGGCACTATAAAAATATTAATGTTATATATATTAGCCGAAATATTTATATTAGGGCTGTGCAAAAGATAATTGCGATTAATCGCATCCAAAATAAAAGTCTGTGTTTACATAATATATTTGTGTGTGCTGTATATAATTATTTTGTATATATATATAAATACACACACATGCATGTATATATTTTAGAAAAAGTGTTATTCATATATAAAATATTTATATTTATATAATATAGATTATGTATTTATAAATATATACAGAATTTAAGCGCAAATAATTCTTAAATATATACATGCATGCATAGGTATTTCTATATACAAAATAATTATATACAGCACACACAAATATATTATGTAAACACAGACTTTTATTTTGGATGCGATTAATCGCAATTAATTTTTGCACAACCCTAATTTATATATAATATATATTAGCCTAAATTAATATTAGCCTAAATTAATATTATGTCCATGGGGTTCAAGTCTTGGTCCTGATCATCTTGTCAGGTCTATTTTGAGATGAAAAATGTCTGACTGTACATTTTTCCATACTCGGACTCACCGTCCTGTTTATCAGCCTTTGATTCGGAGAAACACACACCCACATGGGAGGTCAGCGGTTACAGGGTGGTGTTATGATGGAAACACAGGTGTGAGATGTTTTTTTTTTGTCTCTGTCTTGATGCATTTAAACAGGACATTTAAAAAAAGCTCCTTACTTGCAAAACTGTTTATTTAAGTAGCGCACTTTTAATACTGGAGATAAACTAGCCAACGAGTCGAGCATCACACAAGAACGCAGGAAATATCCACATTTCATCGCATTTTCAAACATTTGCTTGTCGTCATGGTTACACAGCCCTGAAATCAATTGCTCAGTGTGTTTTAAGCTCATTTTTGTGACATGTTGTCAATCAGGTCCAGTGGAGCGTGATGACGAACCGTTAATGATGATTGGCTAAAGCAACACGACCACTTCCTCTCCTCCCTCAGTCACTCTGTGGGCTTTTAATGGTTTGCCTCCTGGGGAAACATAGCGTGTGTGTGTGTGTTTTTGGTCTATTTAGGTCTCGATGCAGAATGTCATGACACTTAATGGGAGTTGTACGATGTTGTGGTGTAAATGGTGTTGTACTAATGCATGTGCTGATTTTTCTCAGCTCGAGTAATGCATACTCAAAATCCAATCTTATTGACCGGTGCATCAGCCAGGCTGCTGTTTTCCTGACTGTAGGCAATGCAATTTACATGAATGCACATAAGCAACTCTTAAAAACACATGTAGAATCTCTTGAACTTTGAACTTACCTGTGACCTGACTAGGTTTGCACTGAACTGTGTAATAAAATAATGCAAATGCATGCATTACTGGTTGCTTATACTTTAAGTAAGACAAGTTTGTGTTATTTTAGTATAATCTATATATTATAATAGTAATTATTAATACTTTTAGTTAGTTTTAGTCAACTGGAGATTCACCCGCTGTAAAATGTGGCTACAGAAAAAAGAGACTGCAACCGGCGTCAATGCAATGCGAAAACAAGTAGAGATGCACCGATTACTGTTTTCTAGGCTGACTCCGATTTTCATTGAGATTGACCTGCCAATACCGATTTTATTTTTTAACCACATTTTTCTTTTCAATAACACAAATATATATATATATATATATATATATATATATATATATATATATACAGTACTGTGCAGAAGTCTTAGGTATCTAACTAGTATTTTCGCCTCAAAGAAATGGTTTTAAGCCAGTTATTTATATATTTTGTTGTAGTGTCTCAGTAGGAAACAGTTTACATTTCCAGACATTAATTGTGCCATTAATTGTAATAATCCAGTGAAATTTTTGGATTCTGACAAAGCCAACGCTCCACACGGAGGTCGGATCTCACCATCATCGAGTGCATCTGAAATTATATGAAGAAACAGAAAAAACAGAGACTAAGCCCAGAAGAACTGCGGCAACGTCTCGAAGGTACTGCCTGCCTGCCTGCAAAGCTACAGTACTGTGAAAAAGCACTTGTGTAAAAATGCTGTAAATGAGAATGTTTTCAAAAATAATGTCATAATCACAAATAGATTTTATTTATCAATTCACTTTTATTAGTTAACTATTATTAACAGTTAACTAAATCAAATCAATAGGTGTTTAGTACCCTTTACGTTTAAAACAGCTTTTGTCCAGGTATTGCACATAGTTTTTAGTTTTGCAGGTTTTTTCAAGCATCTTTGGAAACATTGCCGCAGTTCTTCTGGGCTTAGTCTCTGTTTTTTTCTGTTTTTTCATATAATTTCAGATGCACTCGATGATGGTGAGATCCGACCTCCGTGTGGAGCGTTGGCTTTGTCAGAATCCAAAAATTTCACTGGATTATTACAATTAATGGCACAATTAATGTCTGGAAATGTAAAC
The DNA here is from genome assembly GCF_016745375.1 of Pimephales promelas. Next base: position 1,450,779 of record NW_024121210.1, on the reverse strand, counting down.
TGTTATTTACTGAGACACAACAAAATATATAAATAACTGGCTTAAAACTATTTCTTTGAGGCGAAAATACTAGTGTGCCTAAGACTTCTGCACAGTACTGTATATATATATATATATATATATATATACGTATATAAAACACCATATACTTTTACTCAAATTGAATAATAAAAACAAGCGTAAGTGGGTCCTTTTCTTTTCTGACATAGCCTACTCCAGTTCTTGTTAAAGGGATACTCCACTTTTTTTGGAAATAGGCTCATTTTACAACTCACTTTACAAAACATTATAATCGTGTGCTTGGGTAATAGATTTACATGGTGAGACTTTTATTTTGGGAATCAGGCTGTCAAAAATGGTAAAGAAATTTGGATTCAGATTTATCGGCCAATAGACCTTATTCAGAGCAGCGCCATGACAGGTATGATGAAAGTGAGGCTGTGAGGGATAGACTTACCGTGTTTCCAATAGATCCGCTGTAAAAAGCTGAACAAAGCTCCTAGATTACTTACAATTTTCCACAGCTTACATTGTCGGGAGTTTTTTTGTCAACTGAAATTTCTTGGAAAGATATTTTTCCAGTGGTTCATGAGAAGAACAATCTGAAAACACATTATATAACAGTAGTACAGCCCATTGAAGAGATGCATGTTTATCCCTCACAGCCTCGCTTTCATTCTCATTAAAAATCAAAGATGGCGCTGCCGTGAATAAGGCGTGTATCGGTTATCAGCTTTCAAATATAAAGTATCGGTATTGGCCAAATTTTCATATTGCTGCATCCCTATGCAGAGTTCAGCCCATGTACATTGAAAAAAATAACATACTTTATCTAATCAATAAAATTGTGGAAACATATTACAAGCAATATTATTAATTAAATTGTACAAATTAGAATTAATTAGAATGTTAATTTGATTAACTATTACTCAATTCTAATTTGTTCAATTTAATAAATAATATTGCTTGTAATCTGTTGCCACAATTTTATTGATTAGATAAAGCATATTCATTTTTACAGTGTACAGTATGATGTAAATGTAAATGTAATGTACCATAAACAATCTTGAATAATTGAATTCGATTTTTTGCCTTGTGGGTGATTAAACACCTGAAAAGTGAGTAACATCTAGAGTTCAAAATATGAGAGAAAGACTTTTTCGACTTTTTCTCTGGACTCTGTTTAACCTCCTTGAACACCCTATAACAAATGCAAACACCACAACAAACTACTATCATGGTGCTGTGCCGTGGGGATATTTCTTTTGTTAAAATAAATGAAAAAATAATCAATAGAAATGTGCTTCTCTGATTGTGCTTCAAGCAGGACAAAATAATTTTTGGGGGAATGTGCTGATTTTCTCTATCTTTTTTGTTCTTGTGCAATTTGTTTTTATTGCAAGTGACTCACAGTACACCAACGCCACCTTTCCAGTCCCCAACTGACCAAGACCCATTTGAAAATATAATGAAAGGCTCATATGACAGCGGCTGCAGTCGCATTAAAGCAGCTTTTCCAGCTGCTCGGTTCATTATATTCACATTATGCAAAAAGACGCATTAAAATAGGAGCAAAAAAAGAAGCTTTTTAATGATGTACTTTACTTAGCCTCTGAAAAAGCTTTTGGAATAAGTTTTTAATGTTTTTAGAGATGCACACACACTTTATTCATGTGTTTCTGTTTTTCTCTATAGTGGCTAATGAGGATGGTGAGACCAACAGCCGGCCACTGGCGAGATTTGCACGTAAGTCTGTGTTTTAAGAAAGCAACCATTTTTTTTTGTACAAATTCTACGTCTTGTTTCATATTCAAAAGAAATGGGCTGAAATGAAGTACAAGGAACTAATTTGCGAATATATTTTTTCATATAAGCAGATGCTTTTATCCTACAATGTGGCTCTAGAAATTCTGCGGAAACGCTACCACTCACCGCACGTCTTTACGAAAAACTTGTACAAATGACTAAAAAAAAAGTCATGATCAATTCATGTAGGGTTATTAGTCTAAAAGCGAGGACATTTTGTTACCACAGATGGAGTCATGGTCTTGGGATCTCTCTAGACTGTGGACCATGGGACCCACATTTTCCCATGGTCATTAAGGGGCGACCCAATTTTGACCAAATTCCTAAAAAAAGAAGACAACGATAATATATATATATATATATATATATATATATATATACTGTTTCTCTCATAAATTTGCTTTTAAAAACCAAGCAAATTTATTTCACAAAAATGTTGACACATAAATTATACATAAATCACATACACATAAATTGTAAATGAAATATCACTAACACTGGTGAACAGAAGTGGACAGAGTACACAGCATTATTACCCGATTAAAAGTACAGATACCCCTTGCTAATTTTTACTCAAGTGCAAGTAAAAGTAATAACACTTTGCATGGGCATGTCACTAGGTGGCAGCATCCATCAATAGATGAGTTTAATGGGCTTTATGCTTGATCCAAACAGAGCTTTTCAGAGGTGGCACACAGATTGCATCTGAATAGACATTATGAACACATGATCTCATGATGGTAACGATGTGCACAGCATTGGTGAGAGCAAATCAATATGATATACCATGAAATGAATCAACAACAAGGCCATTAAAATCTCCAGAGGAGGCTTTAAAATAAAAACATTTTCAATTTTTGTGTTTTGGTCTTCTGTTGCCATTGGTGTTATTTTAAATCAGAATACTACAAAATAAATAAATAAATAAATAAACAAATAAATCTAAAGACAAAGGTTTCATTTTCATTTCAGTGTTTAGATTTTTTTTTTAAATCTTTAAAAAAATTTAATTATTTGTATGAAATCAATATGATATACCATGAATCAACAACAAGGCCATTAAAATCTCTAGAGGAGGCTTTAAAATAAAAACATTTTCAATTTTCGTGTTTTGGTCTTCTGTTGCCATTGCTGTTATTTTGAATCAGAATACTACAAAATAAATAAATAAACAAATAAATCTAAAGACATAGTAAAGGTTTCATTTCAGTGTTTATATTTTTTAAATCTTTTTAAAAAATAATTATTTATATAAAATCAATATGATATACCATGAATCAACAACAAGGCCATTAAAATCAGAGGAGGCTTTAAAATAAAAACATTTTCAATTTTCGTGTTTTGGTCTTCTGTTGCGTTTGCTGTTATTTTGAATCAGAATACTACAAAAATAAATAAATAAATAAATCTAAAGACATAGTAAAGGTTTCATTTTCATTTCAGTGTTTAGATTTTTTTAAATCTTAAAAAAAAATCGAATTATTTATATAATTATATAAAATATTTATTTATATAGATAAAAGCTAGCAATGTCAGATTAATGTGATGGGCAATATTAGACAATATCTAATATATGTTGATGACTAAGTTATATTTAGCAAATATAAACAACAAGGAATGAAAGTAATTAGATCATACAGACACAAACCACTCAGCAGCAAGGCAGACAGGAGCAATCGATCTGAGTGTGTTCGACTGTCAATATCAGTGAAGCACGGCAGATCATATATTTGTCATATTGTGGCAGGCAAAGACATAATGTGTTGCTTTTAGAAAACAGGAAATGGGAGCTGTTTCAATGTTTATGAAATTTTTTACTCCGATTCATCTTGTTTCCAGGCTCAAAGTCTCAGAGTGCACTATGGAGCACACTCACCGCTGGGACAGGGAAGAAGGAAAAGGGAAAAGTTGAGAGGGACATTCCAGACGATCCACGCAGAATAGAAGAGATCCTGGCGGATGAGCTTCCCGCTACAGACGTCCCAGAAGCAACAGAAAAAACTGCTGTCAGGTTCATCTCTCTCCTTTTATTGTGGTCAACCCACCGTTGCTTTACAGGTCATGCAATCATGTCCACTGACAGGACAGACCGTTTTTGGAACAGCAAATGTTTCTCGATTATCAACTTAAGTCTCAGAAGTTTCTCCCAAAATGAATTAGGATAGCAGGTGCATTTGTCATTCACTGTAAAAAAATTTGGAGTAGGATTTACTTGAAAAAACCTTGCTAAACTATCTCACTCAGAAAATGCTAGTAAATTTACAAAGATTTGCCAAGTAAAAACCTAAACATGTTTATCAGTAGCTTTAATTAGAAATCTTTAAGTTAAATTGACTTGGAATATGGAATTAAGTAAATGTTTACAAAAAATAAGTAATTTTAACTCGGCTTGTTTTTACATTAATTGATTAATATTGATTTCCTTTGCCTTTGTATTACATTTCACTAAAAAACAATAATATTGAATTATTAGTCATCATTTATAGTATGTGCTTTACTGAGGTCAACTAAGTAATTTATATATACATCATGTCAGACATTAAGCCTCATGTGAATGCAAACAACTCAATACTTAGACAATACACAATGGCGGTAACATTTGATGGGTCGTTTTTGTGTTTGAATGTGTCATTTTGAGCAAAAAATTTACTCGAAATGTCACAAAATGGCAATTTACTAATACTGACAACAAAAATCAATGATCAAACAGTGTAAATACAGCTGGAAACCAGTGAAAAATGAGCCTCATTGATTATTCAAGGTCCAGTGCATGATGGGAACCCCAGTATCAGAAAAGTTGAGTAATTTTTACTTAATTTTATTGAGTTGATATTTACACTTTCATTTCTACTCGCTTGAATTAAGTACTGATAAGGAATTTACTTAGTTTTTTAAAGGGTTAGTTCACCCAAAAATGAAAATTGTGTCAGTATTTACTCACCCTCATGTTGTTCCAACCCCGTAAGACCTTCGTTCATCTTCGGAACACAAATTAAGATATTTAAGATATTAAGATCGCTCCTGCATACAGTCCATAGGCTTCTTGAGGGACTGGCTCTTGCTGTCCCCGAAAAGTCATTAAAGACATCGTTAAAATAGTCCAAGTGACTACAGGGGCTCAATCTTAAGTTTATCAAACGACGAGAACACTTTTGTGCGCAAAAAAACAACAAAAATAACGACTTTATTTCAACTATTCACTTCCTTCTCCATGAGCCTGTAAGTCAGTTAACGTAGTGTGATTGCGTAGAGCTACGTCACACGTAGGCTCACTATTGGCCGACGCTGGTCATGTGTGTGTGATGCGTGTGACGTACAATAACAGAAGCTTACGCTATTAAACTAGTAACCTGACTCGCGCAGAGGGAGAAATAAACGAATAGTTGAAATAAAGTCGTTATTTTTGTTGTTTTTTTGCGCACAAAAGTATTCTCGTCGTTTGATAAACTTAAGATTGAGCCCCTGTAGTCACTTGGACTATTTTAACGATGTCTTTAATGACTTTTCGAGGACAGCAAGAGTCATTCCCTCAAGAAGCCTATGGACTGTATGCAGGAGCGATCTTAATATCTTAAATATCTTAATTTGTGTTCCGAAGATGAACGAAGGTCTTACGGGGTTGGAACAACATGAGGGTGAGTAAATACTGACAGAATTTTCATTTTTGGGTGAACTAACCCTTTAAATTCTTGCCTGAACTAACTTTTTCAAGTAAATTACATTGGGTTTTTTCACTAGTATTTACTTCACCAAAAAATCATTTTTTAGTTTATATTGAGATCCCTGACTTTTGATTGCATACTTTGGTATCCTGGCCAATTTGAGTGCCGTTTGAGACTTTTTGAGATCCCTTTCTCAGAAATTAAAAGCTCTACAGTAATAAACAGGTTCAATTCAGGTATAAGCAGCCCAGAAGACAGAAGACGGTGTCCTTATTCAAATCAATTCAGTTCAATGTTGATTAAATTCTGTCCAATAATACTGAACACTAAGTGTCTCCAACTAAGCAAGCCAAAGGTGACAGTGGCAACAAAGAATTTGCCTTTGCTGGTACATCTAGATTACAGGCTCACTAGGAGAAGTGGGAATTGTCTACTTTTAAGCCTTTTAATAGGACATCTAAAGATTTAGCCTTTAAATATTTGGAAGTCATAGTAGATTGGAAGAACACGGCTGTCATGCAGAATCAAAGTTGTGTCAAAGCATTAGTTGACTCGATTGAGAACACTTGAGACTTGAACACTGATAATATCATGACGCTTGAGCACCGCTGAGCATGTCATGAGTGGATCAAGCAGAGCTGAAATTCCCTGAATATTTTTATGGCTGATATCAAGAAATCTTTTTGGCTATTTGCAAACTGCAGCACCAAGAAACCGGCTGCAGTCCACTTAAGAAGGTCTGAGATACATTCAAGTGGACTCTATAGATCATAAATGGTATTAAATTATCCACTTTTATTTTGTGTCACCATTCTTGGTCGAGTCACACTACTCTAGTAACTGTATTTAAATAGGGAAAACGTGGAGGTGTTTGGCCGCTTCTCTGCTTGGCCCATGTTGAATGAACTGGGCTAGTTAAGTGCTATCAAAGTGTCTCGCGCGTCAGAGAGACGAGAGAGGTATTCATCAACTCATCTTAGTTAAGGGAATAACATGTACACAGGTTTTAATATGAAAAAACGGTGTATCCCTTTAAGACTCAGCACACTAATGAGCAATTTGATTTGTTTTGGGATAATTAATGAAGGCAGGTGTTGCATGTCACTTAAAGCTCTGTTTGTAGTGCACCACTAGAGAAGGAAGACGTCTTTGAGTGTGAAAGAAATGTGTGTTTTTGAGATTTGGGTATGATTATTGCTTCTTGTTGGGGAGGGGGCATGTCTGACATGTCATGTGACGAATCACAATTTATTTTTATATTTGTATGGAACATTTGGAGAGGATCAATCTGGAAACAACAAAGACACTATTAGCATGAAATGAGAGAATGTGGCTCTGAAAATAATACAAATTTGATCCTTTAAACATGCAAAAATGCATGCATGCCATAAGTGCAAAAAAGCATAATGCGGCTCCATAAAGTCTTAATAATACAATATGTCTGCTGACAAAACACTTTAAATTAAATGTCATAACATAAGAAATTGCCCTCATTGATTTTAACATGCATTAGATAACTTTTCTAATGACGCTGCTTTATTTACTCATCAGTGTGAGTGGCATTTGATTATTTTCATGAAGTATTATGACGCACTCCAACAGAGAGTTGCCGCCCATAAAATAATTGTTATTAATGGCGTGTTTGTTCCCGAGCCATGCAGTTATGATCATTAGTGGCATTGTTAGCATAACCTGTTGCATTCGGTATCAGGGGTTAAATTGATAAAATGACTAATGCTCTGACTCGTTATCAATCACCTGTCGATATTACAATACCCTGAAATGGAAGAAAAGAACCGCACACATCGATAAAACAGACCCGGCGTTAGTTAAATGTAATTTATTGCGTAATAAGTAAAGCTGTCAATTTAACATGCTAAATTGGTACAATTAAGTATATTTGATGCAGTGAGATCCAGGCAGGCAAGCAATGGTTATGTCAAAAATCTAATTTGAATAAGGAATAACAAATTGATTAAGTCAAAATGTAAAATCATAAAGGCATCAAATCGATTAAGTAAAGGTTTAAACAAAAACAAGATCTATCTTATTCAATAGTTTAGTCCAATGTGTGAAGATTGTGAAGATGCTCTGTCTGTATAAAGAAAGAAGGACTCAAAAGAAGTAAGAATAAAAAGAGAAGTAGGTGAAGTGAAGAGCAAAATAAGTGCAGGGAACTTATGTCCCTAAGCTTATGTTTCGGTGTAATAAGAATAAGAAAAGTTTAAACAGATTTATCCATTACCATTATATAGTTGGTGTAACGGCTATAGGTCAACATGATCGGTCAGATGTCAAAGATGAAAAAAAAATAAAAATATGAAGTGTGGTTTGGACACCTTTAGAACAAAGACAGCGAATCATTTTAAAATTTCATATCTCATCATAAAAAACACTGTTTTAGGAAAAGAACACATGACTAATTCTGAGAAATGATCACAAATCTTTTCATGATTTGTAATCACAAGATTTTTTTCTATTGTCAGATGAACTTAGATAATTTATGTAGTTCAGATAACATCATATTTTGAGTTTCTGATGATTAAATCAATCTCCTTTATTGTATTAGCTCAAATTTTCCATTTCAATGAACTTAAAATTTTAAGGCAACCAGGTTACACCAACAATTTTTTACAGTGTAAAGTTGGAAGGAATCCAATATCAAAACACAAGTACATTCTAACTAACACTCTTTGCAACCCCATTTCCAGAAAAAAGTTTAGACATTTTGTAAAATGCAATATAATCAAGAATCTGTGATTTGTTAATTCTCTTTGACAAAAAAGTACAAAGAAAAGATTTCCAATGTTTTCATTCACTAACTTAATTGTATTTTGTACATATAAACAAATAAACACACTCCAAAAATGTTGGGACAGAGGCATGTTCACCACTGTCACACATCACCTGTTAATTACACATTTTAATTGTTTGGGAATTGAAGTTTTGCAAGAGGATTTTTTGCCCAGTCTTGCCTCACACAAGACAGCTGCTCAACAGTCCGTGGCCAGTTGTCTGATTCTCCTTTTCGTGATGGGCCATACATTCTCAATAGGAGACAGATTTAGACCCCTCTGCTGTTACATGCAGAATGAGGCCTGGCATTGTCTTGCTCTAATAACCATGGATTCCCAGGAAAGATGTCATCTTGATGGCAGTTTTATGTCTCTGTACAATCCCAATACACGCCTCCACATCAATGGTAGTCCCCCCATGCCGTTTGCACTGATGCACCCCCATACCATGACAGATGTGTGCTCTTGAACATGTCGCCGATGAAAGTCTGGATTGTCCGTCTCATCTTTTGGAATGAGAACTCGATGTCCAATTTTCCCCAAAACATGCTGAAACATGTCATCTGACCACAGCACATATTCTCACTCTTAGAAGAAATGGTTCTATTTAGAACCAGAAATGGTTCCATCCCCCGCTTCATATGGAACTCCAAAATGGTTCTATATAGAACCATTTTTTTTTGGTAAAAGGTTCTATTGGAACCCCAGGGTTCTATATAGAACCCAGAGGAACCCTTTTTTAGAGGTTCCAAATACGTAGCACTGATAGAACCTCAAAAGACGTCCCAAGACGTCAGTTATATGAAGTCTTGGGATGAGACTGCGCTGCAATTTGACAAAAAAACTTGTCAAAACAAAAAACTTGTCAATACAACTGAAAAAATAGAGAGAATATCACATAATCTGACTTTCCTAAGATGTTTTTGTTTGAACTCACCATTATGGTGATCGGTGTTCCCTTTGGTTGAGCACTTGGAACTGTAATTCTCTTCCTGTTGCTGCAGCGATGCAACAAGAAATCACACTTATTTGGTTTCTAGGAAGGGAAGTAAATAAATGGGTTGTTTTTAAAAGGTGATCTAACTTCTAACTATAGATCATTCATTTATCATGTCGAATAATGATCTTTTAAAATTTTATTGCTAACACTTATGTCATAAAACGCCTAGTGAAACTTTTAATTGAGTTTCTGTAATATTTATGACAATATCTTGCAATTGTCCCTGCTTGAGTCACACACAGACTTCAACATTCAGTATGGAAAACACAACAATGGTAACAATTTGTTGTGCAATCACTAACACAAGACGGCAAATAAAATTGCCAAATAAAAAAAAGTAAAATGGAGCAATTGCATAATTTATTCATGCTGCAATGCACTATGGGAATCAGCCATTCAATAAGTGATCAAGTACTCTCTACAGTACTTTTTTAGTTTTATAGTACTATATTCTAAAATTCTTGTGTAAGTGACCTATAATAAGTACAACTACTATTCCGATTTTTTATGACAATGAATTGCATGTATTCAAGTCTAACTAATTACATTTGATTTTTACAGTGTAACGAAGATATTAAAGTATGAACATGTGAGTACAGTATTCTTGGATAATACTGTACTATATGAATAAAAATTAAATAGAGTAAAAGATTAACACAAATGAGTCATAATAATGAGTATACAGGAATATATGATAAAGGTATAATTAAGGAATTAATAAGAAACAAATCATAAATGAACAATATGGATAAAAATAATAAATAAAATCAATTTAAACATTGACCTTTTGAATACACCAATGGGCTCTATGCACGGCGGTATTTCCAGTGAAGGTGTAAGGATGCTCGATAACTTCCACCGATCATAGAGTCCAATGCAATACCGAGAATTTATATTGAATTTTATACTCCATTGTTATACTAAAGAAACGTTAGTCACAAAAACAGATAAAACAGACACCCCTCGCTGTGTTTATGCTTCTTTTTAAAATTATATTAAATAAACTTAACTATATATAAAATTACATCTAAACGTATGTACGTTTCGTTTCAAAGACGGGAGGACAGTAAATATTGAAGACTCTGCCATAATCCCGTTTTCTCCGGTTTTCCTCCGCTTTAATCTACACAACCGGAAATGGACGAGCATCCTTGCGTCAAATGCGGAACTTATGCGTGCATATAGCCCATTTGTTCATTTTAAAGTATTTAATAATAGGATAGGATCATTTTGTGATTCTTTTGCGGCTTTTTTAAAAACGTTTTATGCTGGTCGCAAGTCACTGCCATTATATCGACGAACAAGAGTGTGAATTATCCCTTTAAGTGTTCTTTTTCCATACAATCTGAAATGCTGAAAAGCTTTTTAATCGATGTGTGTTAGCGTTGAGATCTTCTATATGTTTCTATGTTTTCCAGACAACAAAAATTTTCCTTAATTCAAAATAATGACTGGAATGACACTAATAATATGACAAAATAATGATATACTTTCATTCCTCTCTCATAAAGTCAGAGATTTTACTTGAAAAATCAGGAAATATCAATCATCCCAATCCAAACTCATCGAAAATCATCATTTGGACATCAAGCACTTCACGACATAAGAAATTGCATAAGAAAATTAATTTCTCTTCAGGTTAGAAGTGGGAAATTTCAACTCTGGTCTTGAAAGTAGCATCCGCAGATCTTTCTGTTTAAGTAAAACGGACCAAAAATATTGCCGACACATCTTGCACCATTAACCATTTTTTAAAAATGCTTTGAAAAATGAAACGTTCTTTCTCCCTAATAAATGGCACATTTTAATGAGTAAGTAGCAAATCATTGTCAGCATGTCTTCGATTTTGCATCGATTTCGTTCCTTTTTTAAATAATAACAGTATAATTCATTCATTCTTGTTAAGAGTGTAATATTGTACACAGCTGGTGGTCTGATTGGGACTGCGGATCTGGTCTCTTTATCAGCTCTAATATCCCAGTGTGTCGATTAATGCAGCAACCCATTGATGGATATGAAGTTTGCCACTTCGCGTCGAAGGTCATAAAGAGGTCAAGAGGAAGTCAATACAATCATCTTTGATCAGAGACTTCTCACATTAGAGAACCTGAGCTGTGTGTAATATCCCGAGAACGTTGCATTCGGTATCGCAAAGAAATCGTTTTGTTTACAGTCTTATCAGAGCGCAGTAATAATTGAAAACCAGCGCTAGTTGACTTAAAATACAGTCATAAATCAAGGTCAGCGTGGCAGGAGTTAATTGATAAGTTACAGTCAATGTGAAATTGTCGTATTGATCTCAGGCAGTGTTAGTGTTTATCCATTAGCACAGTCAATAACACACACACACATTCATCGTCATGTAATTGGATCTACATATCCATTTATTTACCCATTTATTTATTTAGTCATTTATTTAGCCATGGATTTATTTATTTAATTTCGATTTTGGTAAATCTGGTTAGAGCTGATAAAGGTAAAAATACATATTTTTTTCCCCCATGAGGACGTTAATCCTTCTATTTAGCTCTGCTGTTGTTAATTTTTTCATTAAATGTGCAAATCAAATTTTCATTTAGCACTTCAGAATGACTTTGGCACCAGTTGCACTCTTTCAGACGGCCCTCATTAGCATGTGTGCTCTTAATAGTGATCGCTTAATTCTCTTTTGACAATATGGCTTCACGGATTCATGTACTGTGACACAAGCGATTTGTAACATTTACAGGCGAGATGTCTTAATTTGTTCTGCGTGTCACATGGCATGTTCTTAATATCGGTTACTGTTATATTAACACTGTTAAATTCTCATTAAAGCCTCTGGATCAGATTGAAAGAATAATGTTACCATTCTTCAGTCGGACAGATAAACACTTTAAATCAAAACCTGAAATGAGCCATTCATCTGTGAGTATGTGTGTGTGTGCTGACGAAATGTCAGGAATCTTTTTGGAAAATATCAAACTCAATGAGACTTTTCAGATCTCATTCTAAACCCACTTGGGACTCATTTGGCATCTCAGAGCTTCATGCTATCCATAACCTGCTCTGCCACAGTATATATATTTTTGATAAAGTTCTTGTCTTTTTTTTGTCGCAAATAGTCCACAAATGGTTTGTGGTTTCTCTCATGGTTTGGTGTTTTCAAATTCACGCGAGTCATGCATTGGAGAGAGACCTTCTAGTGTCCTCCTGTGAGACCTTTCCTCTGTCAACAGGGCTGCTGGGAATGACCTGTGACATTTGAGAGACTTTTACCTTTGTAGGCTGTGATGTCTGCTGGATTCTGTTGAACTCCAAAGACTTTTAAAACTGTTTAAAGAACCACTTGTTGGTGGTGAGCATCTAGAGGGGCAGGAAACAGTCTAATGTTGCTCATTTATATCTGGGTTGTCAGTCTGGTCCAAATATATAATTGAATTGGAAGCTCTGTTTCAAAACCAAGTGAGTCGTAAACCTAGATGGTGTTAAGTAATAATACATTACAACATGACATCAGCTAATTAATATTCATGAGTAAAGCTGATTTATTTTTGGCTGTGTTTTTGTGAGATGTTCATTAGGGCTGGGTATTGAGACAAATTTCACAATTCGATTCGATTTCGATTCGATTCAATATCGATTAATCAGTTACAATAAATGGCAATTTTTCTCAAGGGAATCAAATCTCTTAAATGCTGTAAACTATGGTCTAATATATAGTCTAGTTGTAGCCTACTAGGCTTCGTTAACCTAATATGAAGGTAATAATTAACTGTTTTGTAGCTATACAAACACTTTTATTTATTTTTATAATAAGAAGATTATATGAAATATAAACATTTAAATGGTGGCTGTCATAAAAACTTGCCAGATTTAATCAAATATGCATTAAATATTGAAGAACACTAACGAGTGTGGACTAACGAGTTTATGTGGGTTTTCTGAGGTAAATATGACGATGACATTGATTACAAGCTGTTTAACTGACGTCTTTCCACGGCTGAAACGCAGATTGAGCGAATCAATGTGACATGATACGGATTTCGATAAGTTGTACTCTATCTTTAACACACTTTCAGATGCTCATTCATGTTTATTTCGCGGTGTGACTGGTATTATTAAGCCGGAAGAGAGATCAGCGCTGCTGCTTCTCTGGAGCTGCGCCAGAGCGATCTCACGCCACAGCGCCAAAACGGCAAAACGCTATTTATGTTTTTGAATTTCTAAAGAAAATTGACGTAATTTGAAAATTGAGACTTTGTTTCATATCAATAGTAACAAAGCAGGACAAAGATTAGTGCGATTTGTTGGATGTGCGCAGCCGCGATACAATATCTCATTCATTCAAATGAAACAGGATGACTAATCGATTCTTGAGATTTAAGAATCGATATCGGTTTGTAAAAATGAGAATCGATTAATATCGAGAAATCGATATTTATTACCCAGCCCTAATGTTCATGTGTCTGGTGAGGATGCGATAGGTCACAATAGGTGACGTCATTGACGTTAGAAGCTCTCAGCCTCCTGACACACACACACACACACATATAAACCTCACTTAAAAGAAAAGAACTGAGTTGAGGCAGCAGAAAGAGCAATCGCCTTCAAACATTACCTTTGAAGAGCTCAAGAGTCGACGGAGGGAACTGTTCGCATGTGCAGCACAGGGAGCTTCTCCATAGATGAAAGCAGGCCAGCGGTGATGTGTCTTTGAGACTTTGGCCTGGCATTATCTCCTGCATCAGGTAATTGAAAGGCCTCTGAAAGAGAAATCGTCATCAGGAATGAACTGCAGGGAGGGAGACACATGTAGAGCTGTAGCACCTGAAGGCAAAAACCGAGAGAATGTCAGGGATAAACGGACAGGACGGTTTAAGTTAATTATGTTGGATTTCTGTGTACACCCCTTATGGTTCGGGTCAAATTGACCCTAATTGGATTCAATACAATTCCTCAAAAATCACACTATGAAAACCAACAAAGATTCAGGTTCAAACTGTAAACTTTTAATATCAACATTTTTCAAATATTCCAAAAAATATACATCTGAAGATATGATTTAATGAACATGTGTTTTAACCATTTTTTAAAACTGTTTTGTTTTGACAAAATTTGAAAATGAACAGAAACCAGACATAACAAAAACATACATCAAATAAATGTTTTTTATTAATTTTTTTGGGTCTGTGAAGCTGCCTTTGAAATACCTAGCTTTTAACCAAACCTTATATGTAGGATTTTCAGACACCAAGAGAGCTTAAAAATGAGAGCTTATTTTACTATCTGTGTCTGTCAAAGATTTTCATTTGTAATTTGCAATTAATTCTGAACACCATTATTTAGCTTTTTTCAAGTTTGGTTAGGGTTAGAGCACTTTTAGATACACTTACACTTTAGAACTGGAGTTGATGCCCTGACATACATAAAATAAATGTTTTTATTTTGTGTCTGTACAGTTGCTTTTGAATAGCTGCCTACGAGGGTCAAACTGACCCGCGAACATCACAAACGTAATAGTAATTTAGTTTGTATATGTCAAAAAACACCAGCATGTTGAAACTTTGCATGCATGTTCATGATGATAAATGAGAAAAAGTCACAAAAATATCAAGAAAAACAAACAAACAAAGGGTTAATATTATTTCAGGTAGCTTGAAAATATAAATGAAAGGTAATTTTTACCATCTGTGGCTGACACAATATTTTTCTGTATTGAAATAAGTGTGGAAAAGCAATTTTTTTAACTTCATAAGGTAGTAAAAAAATAAAATAACAAAATATAAACAATAAATGTTATTATTTTGGGTCGGTACAGTTGCATTAGAGCGTTAAAATATGCGGGTCAAATTGACCCGTGAACATCACGAACGTAATAGTAATTTTGTTTGTATATGTCAAAAAACACCAGCATGTTGAAACTTTGCATGCATGTTCATGATGATAAATGAGAAAAAGTCACAAAATATCAAGAAAAAAAACAAAGGTTTAATAATATATCAGGTAGCTTGAAAAAATAAATGAAAGGTAATTTTTACCATCTGTGGCTGACAAAATATTTTTCTGTATTGAAATAAGTGTGGAAACCCTAATTTTTTAGCTTCATAAGGTAGTAAAAAGATAAAATAACAAAATATAACCAATAAATAGTATTATTTTGGGTCGGTACAGTTGCATTAGAGCGTTAAAATATGCGGGTCAAATTGACCCGCGAACATCACGAACGTAATAGTAATTATGTTTGTATATGTCAAAAAACACCAGCATGTTGAAACTTTGCATGCATGTTCATGAGGATAAATGAGAAAAAGTCACAAAATATCAAGAAAAAATATATAGGTTAACCAGTATTTCCAACAACTAGAAAATCTAAACGGGTCAAATTGACCCGCAACATAACACAAGGGTTAAGTTAAATGTACTATTTAAATGGTGATTTGTAGTGCCGATCGACTCAAATATTAGCCTTTCTCTCTCTCCACCCAAGACAACATTCCAGACTGAATTGCCTACCCTTAGGTTTCAGGCCACGCCCCCTACACAATGAAGACATGAATATAAACTAACGAAAGTAAACAAACTCTCTCGTTCATCAAAATAAACAAATCTTTATTCCAGTCATTTCGTCTCACTCAGACTTTATTTGTTTATGTAGTTACTTAGATTTTAGTTACTTATTTGTATTTATTTACTTATTTTAAAGATATAATACTTGTTTGTGGAATTTTATTACATTATACATGTAGCTGCTTTACCAGTG
Organism: Pimephales promelas; assembly: GCF_016745375.1. The sequence goes on along the minus strand of NW_024121210.1, from coordinate 1,434,774 downwards.
ACAGGGCTCTTATAAGTGTGAAATAGACTTATTTTTCCCTTTCTTCTCACATCAGGATAATCACCAAGGGTTTCCCATCAGCCAATCAGTGTTGTCATGACATTATCCTGCGATGATTAATCACATGATATTTAACTCCCAAAGTGACCTTAAAATGTCCCATTGAAATAAATGGAAATGTTATCGGATAGTTTTAGGCCTACTTTCCACAGAACTCTCTCTGAGAATTGATATAGTATTTATAAAACTACTATTTTTAATATACCGATACACTTTTTGTATAAGATTTATATCTGAAATATTACAGTTATATTGTTATTCTCATTATTGCGAAACATGGAAGCCCTGAACCGCAACATAAAATAAAAAAAAAATCTGTAAAAAAATAAAATAAATAGATCTTGCATTTGTAGTGAGGTTAAAGTCGAAACATGTCGAGATTAAAGTCGAAACGTGTTGAGATTAAAGTCCAGATTAAAGTCGAAACATGTTGAGATTAATGTCGAGATTAAAGTCGAAACATGTCGAGATTAAAGTCAAAACATTTCAAGATTAATCTCGACACGTTTCAACTTTAATCTCGAAATGTTTTAAATTTAATCTCGACACGTTTCAACTTTAATCTTGACACATTTCGACTTTAATCTCGAAATGTTTTGGCTTTAATCTCGACACATTCCAACTTTAATCTCGAAACGTTTCGGCTTTTTAATCTTAACACGTTTTCGACTTTAATCTCGAAATGTTTTGAATTTAATCTCGACACATTTCGACTTTAATCTCAATGTTTTGACTTTAATCTCAACACGTTTTTTAACTTTAATCTCGACACGTTTCAACTTTAATCTCGACACGTTTCAACTTTAATTTTGACACGTTTCAACTTTAATCTCAACATGTTTCGACTTTAAAGTCAAAACATTTCGAGATTAAAGTCGAAACGTGTTGAGATTAAAGTTGAAACATGTCAAGATTAAAGTCAAAACATTTCGAGATTAAAGTTGAAACGTGTCGAGATTAGATTAAATTCAAAACATTTCGAGATTAAAGTTGAAACGTGTCGAGATTAGATTAAATTCAAAACATTTCAAGATTAAAGTTGAAACGTGTCGAGATTAATCTCGAAATGTTTTGACTTTAATCTCAACACGTTTCAACTTTAATCTCGAAATGTTTTGAATTTAATCTAGACACGTTTCAACTTTAATCTTGACACATTTCGACTTTAATCTCGAAATGTTTTGACATTTTAATCTAGAAACTTTTCGATGTTTTAATCTCGAAACGTTTTGACTTTTTAATCTCGAAACGTTTTGACTTTTTAATCTCGAAACGTTTCAACTTTAATCTCGACACGTTTCAACTTTAATCTCGACATGTTTCGACTATTTTTTTAATCTCGAAACTTTTTCATCTTTCATTGCGACTTTTTTTTTTCTTTGTTTTTTTCTTACAGGTTTTTTTACGTTGCGGTTCAGGGCTCCTATAGAATATTAAAGTTGAAACGTGTCGAGATTAATCTCGAAATGTTTTGACTTTAATCTCAACACGTTTCAACTTTAATCTCGAAATGTTTTGAATTTAATCTAGACACGTTTCAACTTTAATCTTGACACATTTCGACTTTAATCTTAAAAATGTTTTGACGTTTTAATCTAGAAACTTTTCGATGTTTTAATCTCGAAACGTTTTGACTTTTTAATCTCGAAACGTTTCGACTTTAATCTCGAAATGTTTTGATTTTAATCTCGACACGTTTCAACTTTAATCTCGACAAGTTTCGACTATTTTTTTAATCTCGAAACTTTTTCCATCTTTCATTTCGACTTTTTTTTTTCTTTGTTTTTTTCTTACAGGTTTTTTTACGTTGCGGTTCAGGGCTCCCATAGAATATTACCAACACACACCAGCATGTTTTGGGGAACTCTGCCGCACTAACCTGCTGCTGTGTCTCGGCTTTCAATCACAGCTGGCCCTGAATGTCTCCCTGGAGAAAAAACATTTCCAGGGTGAGGAATTAGATCTCTGCATTAGTCTCAGGCCGGTCAGCCCTGCTCTCAGCCTTATTGGATTTTCGAGGTGTTCAGGAAACTCCATTATGTAATGGCCCCATTGTGAGAAGCAGATGGAAAATACAAAAGCACAAGAAACAAAGAGAAGGAAAAATTTAATCAATAGTTTTAAATGAATTTGAGAAATTTGACTTGCAGGGAAAGTTAGCGTGAGAGTATAATTGCAAAAAAAACACAGATGGGAGTGGAAAGTTAAGTGCGTTATCTACTGACTTCGCTCAAATTAAAGAACACAGACGCACTCGGATCATTTCCGTAATGACCAACGCAATCTACCAATTAGCATCTGGTTTAAGACAGACTTTGTTGGGTGGTAAATTATGGTGCAAATACCAGTAACTTGACTAGCGCAAACCTTAGTAAATCACCTTGCATGATTGATTTAAATATTCTCCTCCCATAAATAAAAATTTGTCTGAAAGGGAAACTCCTACAATATGCAATAAGGTCTCCCGCAAAAATAACTGTGTCCATGCCCTTTCAGTGCTTATTTTTCAGCGCTCATGCATGTTTTTAGTAGATCCTGACAATGTTTTTTTTTTTTTTTTTTTTTTTTACATCAAAAGAGGGTTTACACTGTAGCAAATCTGGTCCTACTTTTGAATGTAGATTGTGTTGTCTTTTGTGCATTACAGTTCAAAAGCATTAGGATTTTTTTAATGCTTTTGAAAGCGTCTTATACTCACCAAGGCTGCATTTATTTGGATTTTTTGTTATGAATTTTTAGCATCATTACAGGCTTCAGTTTCACATGATCCTTCATTTGCTGCTCAAACGATTTTTTTGATGAATATAGAAAGTTCAAAATAACAATGATTTGAAATTGACATCTTTTGTAACATTATAAACGTCATTGCTGCCAGTTTTGATCAATTGAACGCATCCTTGCTGAATATTTATGAATTTCCTTAAAAAAAAAAAAAATTGACTCCAAACTTTTGAACAATAGTGTATATCAGTTTGAGACAATGAGATCTTTTATGAAAATGTAGAAAAGATCCACAAGTTTAAATCTAAAAAGTGATAGTCTCCATATGTTCTCCATTTAATCTAACTGGAGAGCCAATTGAGATGTTAAACTTTCATAAAGCTCTGCTGCTATAATGAATTGATCATGTTTCTATTCCAGAGAATTTATGAATTTGTTTCTTACGAAGTTATCTCCTGATCGTCAAGACGAATCTGTTTATCATCTGCGAGTCCTGAAAGAAATTGAGCAATCGTTGGGTCATTTAGTGAACAGAATGTGAGAATAGAGTGCTTGAGAGTGTGTGGATGACTGTGGGGTGGCATATAATCTCACTCCGCTGATGCACGGCTTTACAGCTGCAGGCTGATTGGCCTCTTCATCTCTCCAGTCACAGTTTGTGTCATTAACTGCTTTTCTCTTTCTCTGTTTCCTCCTCTCCTCCTCTGTCTTTTCTCTCACCAGCATAATAGGATGCCTAAATGTTATTGCGTTGTTATTTCATAGCCTAGGGGTGTATTTTTGCATCAATTTGCACAAGTGTTAATTGTTTTGCTAATTGTTTTTTAAGTAAACATGCTAGATGAACATCGTAGCATGTCTTGTTGTCTTATCAGCCTATCTCACATATTTAAGATGTCCTCCCAAGTTAAAAACAGTTCATGCCTGTCCATTCTTGTGCATTTGGCCTGTTCTTTCAATGCAAAATATAATTTCACACCAGTCAAATGAACCAAACTCTGATGTCAAACAAACCAAAAGTTGGTGTGAAAGTCTAAATTGTTTCATTTAAGTTCGTCTCAATGTTTCTTCAAAAAAAATGTTATTAAAAAAAAATACAGAGTTCTGTAATAAGACTCTAGATGGCGCTGGCTGATACTTATCTCAATCTGCTCGCAAGCCCATCATTTTCTAAAGGGCTCAGCTGATTGGTTCCTGCTGTATCAGTAGCCAATGAGATCGCTGCTTAATCTTCAAATACTGGTCCACAGTGTCTGAAGCAGTAGCAGCTATGTTTCGGAAACCCTCCACCTTCCCCAGCTCCACCTGTATTTGTACACCTGTAGCAGGCCTTACTTGCTCACAGCAGCGTGTTGTCTATGTATTGACAGTAGCAAGTCCCGTACAATTGTTTTTTAATCATTTTCTTCAAGTAAACATGCTAGATGAACCTCTTTGACCATTCCAACATGTTTTTTTCAGCATCTTGCACCATACGCACCACATTTTTAGCATACTTTGTCATGTTAAAAACCATTCAGTTTTCAATTAATCTTTAATTGCATTCAGTTTTTAAAAATGCCTCTGTAGACACGTGCATGTTCATTGTTTTGCATTTTGTCTATATATATATATATATATATATATATATATATATATATAATTTTTAGGGCTGTGCAAAGATTAATTGCATCCAAAATAAAAGTTTGTGTTTACAACATTTATTTGTGTGGGCTGTGTATAATTATTTTGTATATACTGTAAATACACACTCATGCATTTATATATTTAAGAAAATGTGTTATTCATATATAAAATATTTACATATAATATAGATTATGTATTTATATTAGGGCTGTGCAAAAATTATTTGCGATTAATCGCATCCAAAATAAAAGTCTGTGTTTACGTAATATATTTGTGTGTGCTGTATATAATTATTTTGTATATATAAATACCTATGCATGCATGTATATATTTAAGAATTATTTGCGCTTAAATTCTGTATATATATATACATACATAATCTATATTATATAAATATAAATATTTTATATATGAATAACACTTTTTTCTTAAATATATACATGCATGTGTGTGTATTTATATATACAAAATAATTATATACAGCACACACAAATATCTTCACACACATGCATGTATATATTTAAGAAAAAGTGTTATTCATATATAAGATATTTATATTTTTATTACATAGATTATGTATATATATATATATATATATATATATACAGAATTTAAGCGCAAATAATTCTTAAATATATACATGCATGCATAACTATTTATATATATATATATATATATATATATATATATATATACAAAATAAATACCCTAATTTTATATATATAGTATTTGCATGCAAATAATTCTTAAATATATACATGCATGCATATGTATTTATATATACAAAATAATTATACACAGCACACACATATTTATGCAAACACAATCTGTAATTTTGGATGCGTTTAATCGCAATTAATCTTTGCACAGCCCTAATATTTTTTAATGCAAGAACGACGACTTTCACACCAATCAAATAAACTAAACTCTGAAGGCAAATGAACAAAAGCTCTCGTGTGAGGGTCAATATTATCTTGCATTTAAGTAAGCTTGTCTCAAGATGTAAAAAAAGAACAACTTTAAGCAAATGAGACAAATGAGTGAATCCATTTATATTTTCTAGACAGTACGTCTCAGATCATTCAGTCTTGGATTTTTATATTAAGATTTCTGACTTTTGATTGGCATCTTTGCGATTCTGAGCGCATTCAGACCTCTTCTGGCACTCTGGAGACGCATGTGAGGTCACTAGGCTTTTCCCCCTCAGCAGACTCAAACAAAAGCCTCCGTTTAATCTCATTCCTGGCTAGGAGAAACAATTGAGATATTAAAGAGATGTCCTGTGGGAAGAGACCCAGTTTGTCATTATTGATCATACCGTCATCCCCGCTGGAGGCTTTAGTCACGCTCAACTCCTCCCGCCAACACTCGTGTCGTGAAATCAGGAGTCTGGGTTAATCTGGACTGCGTTGTATTTTTGAGAGAGCGTGAGAGAGAGAGAGAGCGTACTGCAGTACCGTCACACTCTCCCTGTGCTCAGACCCGGAGTGGAGCACGAGGGACAGGAGGAGGAGGAGGCAGGAACAGGGCTTGATGACTGCAGCGTCCCGACCACAGCTCATCTGAAGAGGGGAATCGCTCTCCTCTGCTCCGGCTCTGGGATTAAGTTTTTTTCTTTCCTCGTCTTCACATCATGGAGTCTCCCACCAGAGAGATCGAGGAGTTTGAAAGCACCTCGCTCAAGTACTTACAGCCCGACCAGATCGAGAAAATCTGGCTCCGACTGCGTGGACTGTGAGTATGAGTTTTTTTCAACAGGTTTTCTTGTGTTTTGTGTGTATGTGGGTGTGTGTGTGTGTGTGAGGTTGACCAAGAGGCTGTATCTTATGTAAACATGTCAAGGTCACTTTCCACCCCAAAATCAAAAGAAAAAAATGATAAATTATATTCTGCAAAAAGCTTAAAGCTTGTTTTATGACTGTTTTTCATGGAGACGTACGTTTTGTATGAAATTTTGTTGTTGTTAATTGCCAAATATCACACTTTTTGTTTAAATCAGCATAAATTAAACGCTGTACAACAAATTCTATCATGAGGAACATAACTTTTAAAAAATAAAAATGACTTATAAGAAATAAACATTTAAAAAAAAATATAATGCCTCCCATTATAATAATGAGGACGTTTTTTGGTCCTAATTCATTTTTTATTCTCTCATTTTTTTTATTTAAGTTTCTGGACAGATTTACAAAAGAAGAAACATGTAAAGATATATATATTTAAATGTATATTCACACATATTATTCTTTAAATGACAGTCATTGTTCATTTAAAAGTGTTTTATTGTGATTTTATTCACTATTCAATGAGGTCATTTCAGACTTTCAGGCTCAGAGAGTTGCTGACTTTTTATTAATATGTTTCAAATACTTCTCAAATATATATTAAACACCTCCATCATCTGTAGAAAAACGAATCTCTTTCGATGTCAATCAGCTTTTCTCTCTGGCAGATATTGGGAGACTGGAGGAAAAAGTCTCTTATTGTCACAGAAGTCAGGAAATGAAATGCAATTTCCTCACTATCTGTGAAGAATAAAGGACGAGTGAGAGAATTAAGGAGAAAGAAAAGGCGAATGAAAGCAAGAGATTATTGAGGGCTGGGCTTGTTTATCTCCCCTCATATTTTCTTCCTTCATGCAGTATCTTTATTCTGTTAATGTTATGTTTGAAGAGTTTTGTGTGTGTTTCAACATGATATCCACGTTGGTAACACTTTACCTTCATAATCATGACATGACATATGTTATAAATATGAAGGAAGTTTTATGCATGTTTATGACAACTGTCATTAAGTGTCATTCGCTCATTTATGACAATTTTAATGCAAATATGACATTGTTTGAGATGTCTTAAACATAAACCAATACATCATAACCTGTCAGTGTCTTTGTCATGACAACTTGACATTACTATGACAACACAACCTGTCATAAACATGACATAGCAGATTCATTATCAAACTTAAGAAAGCACCTAGCTTTATTGGTTAGCATTACATTAAACAGGTATGTCAGGTGGTTGGTTTTAACATTGGCTGTCATGAAGCCATTATAACTTTTTAATGACAAATTCAATTAGTACCACTGGAGTTGAGGTCACAAAATATTCATGACACAGTTATAATGGCCTCATGACAGCCAATGTCAAAGCCAACCACATGACAGTTTAACTTCATTTAATGTGAAGATGTCATGACAAAGACACTGACAGGCAGTGTTGTAGTCGAGACCACCTCACTCGAGTCCGAGTCTAGACCGAGACCAGAGAGAGTCGAGTCCGAGTCAAGACCGAGTCCATAGAGAGTCGAGTCCGAGACCAGAGACGGTCGAGTCCAAGTCGAGACCGAGACCAGTGAGGGTTGATTACCTAATTTACTTTTATTTACTTTGAGAAATCCTTTTTTTTTTACTGAATTTACTTAGAGTTTAAAAAATATGATCAGTTTAGGGTAAAAAGGCCACATAGTAGGTGGTGTTAAAAGTAATTTTATTACAATTTGTCATGCGCAGTTGCGCACTAGAAAATCACCAATCACTGGGCGTGTCAATCAATTTAAAGAAATATTTTATTAACATACATTAATAATCATGAAAAATATTTTGAATTGAACACGAGTGGACTCGGGAGTAAGTCCGAGTCCTAAAAAAAAAATGTTCGAGTACGAGTCAATTCCGAGTCCAAATGCACACGAGTCCACGACAAGACCAAGACCATTAAAATATGGTCTCGAGACCGAGTCCGAGACGAGTCCGAGTCTCGAGTACTACAACAATGCTGAGAGGTTATGATGTATTGGTTTATGTCAAGATGTCATAACAAAGACATCTTAAACAGTATCATATGCACTCAAAATGTCATTATTGAGCGCAAGACATTTAATGACAGCTGTCATAACCCTACGTCATATTCAAGACATATGTCATGTCAGTCTTATGCTTAACCCTTAAAACAAGTTTCTGGCCCTATTGATTAGTTTGCGTTAATCCAACAAAGAAAATGTCTGTTTTCATAATCTTTCATCCAAATATATTAACTTAATATAAAATTATGTTCCACCACTAAAATGAATTTCCTTTTCGGCTGACATAAATGTCCACCTGTCATTCAGAGACTCTTTTCATAATTCCTTATTGACAAAATCATGTCCCTCCCATCTTATTGTACTTGTTAAATATCATACTTGTACATTCAGAGTCATATTACTGATATATATATAAGGAATAGTTTGCCTAAAAATGTAAACAATCATACAGTACGCAATCATTTTAACCTTCAAATGGTCTTCGTTTCCAGTTTACACTTAAGGGTCTATACGACCCCAACAATTGATTGAGTAATTGTACAAAAAAACATATACATTTTTAATCATACAAATAATATATCATTTGTTTCCTTCTCATCTATTCATTAATGCTGTGTTTTTGGAGATACATTGCATTTATTAGTACTAGGCCTTCATTTCTGTGATTTTTGACACATGAAGAAAATATATTTCGTTTTTTTTTTCTCCCATTTCCCATTCATTTAAATGTGGGGTCGTATTGACCCCGAAGACCAGAAATGTAAACCTTTTTTTTTTTTTTTTTTTTTTAACATTTTTACACATTTTTTTTCCATTCCTTCAGAACAACCGAATCAAACCCAGTTTTTTTGTGTGTGTATGAAAAGTCACAAAATCTTATTCATGAAGGGAACCTTTTTTTTTTTATTAAGTAAAAGTTGATTGGGGTCGTATAGACCCCATGACCCGATTGAGGGATACGTAGTGGATTCAAACATTCTGTTAAACACAAAAAGCCAAATAAAGATAATTTCACTGGATATCAAATATTTCTTACAAGGTTTACAACATGTTGCTGTCAAGCTCAAAAGAGCACCAGAAAGCACCACAAAAGTGCATATAACGTAATTGACCTCACAGCTGGTGTATATGCATGTGCACAAATTGAATTAGTTTCATTTGTGAATAAGCACTTATGTTGTTCTGAGGGCAAAACAAGTGCTCTTTTTGCCAAACTGACATCAGTCCCTTTACTGGGTTTGGATGGTTGCCCGTCAGTTCACAGGCTGTTAAGCTGTTTTTGCAGTGTTTTGGGCTTGTAGAAGCAGCTGTATATGTGGATGTTAAAGGTTACTCCAGTGGGTAAATCTAACCGCATCAGCATTTAATCTCACCGAAAGCCTCAAACATGCACAGCTGTCATGGGTGTGTGCGCATACAGTATGTGGACATGGGAATGCATGTGCCCTTGTGTGCATACAACCTCTTAATGGTGTGAAGCTGCACTCATAATGTGTTTGGTGACTTCAAAAAGAAAAGAAGGAGTTTCCTTCTCTTACGGAGCAATTTCAGGCACCAGTGATGGTGGCTCATGGCAGGAATGAGTAATGATTGGGCAGCTCCGATTTTTCCTGTTCGCTGACTAATTGCTTCAACGGCCTTGCGTTGTTAATGGCCTTTTTGGAGACACATATATGGACTCCGTAAATACATGCCAGAAGAAGTGGCGCTGTAAACAGCCTGTATTCTAAGTCATAAATGCTTGGATTCTTAATGGAGGCTTAGAGGTTTAATGGCTTGTCTCAAAAACGGAAAAGATTAGATTTTTCCCAGTTTATTTTATATAAACTGGGTGTTATGTAATCTTAAAAAAAGTATAAAATATAATGAGGTTTGCTCATGAATGTTAATATTCATCTTTACAGAATGTTACAGTTATCAATTATAAATACAGTAGACCACTATTAAAACCTGATCTTGTATATGAAATATGTTCTAAGTTCTAAATATGGTCTTATTAAGATACATTGAGAGAACATTATTTCTGTTAAAAAACAACGCATTCTCACCCCAAGGCGTCACCTTTGACCATGCTTCAATATTTGACGTTTTAGGCGCCCTTTAGCGTCACTTACATGACGCGATCCTACGGCGTCATCTAAATGACGCTAAAGGAAAGCGTCAGTTAGAGGACGCGGTTAGGTTTAGGTGTGAGGTGGGGGTAGGGTACACGCGATCCTAGGGCGTCATCTAACTGACGCTAAAGGGCGCCTAAAGCGTCAGATATTGAAGCATGTCCAAATGCTTCCCAAGGCGTCAGTTAAGTGACGCCTTGGGGGTGAGAATGGGCTGTAAAAAACGTCCAGTTTTTTTAAACGTTTTAACATTCCATTTTAGCATTCTTCAAACATTATGACATTGTTACTTTTGAATGTTCTCAGACCAGATAATAGAGCCCGACCGATAAAGGATTTTGAAGGCTGATAACGATACAAATATTTGTTTGTTTTAAAATCCGATATTTCGATATATCGGCCGATATTTTTTTTTTCAGAAATGCGCAACAAAATATTAACAGATTTCCCTAACATTAGTTATTTGTAATTATTTATGAGTTTTAACTTAAATAATATGATAATGCATTTTAAAAAGAAATTTGTTTTTTTTTATTGTCACAACAGAACACACTGATGATAGTAGATTTGTGGTTAGCTAGTCTATGATGAGCCATAATTTAGCAATGGATAACGTCATATTGCAAACTGTAAAACATACATTTTCAATATAACAGGCCAGGGAGAGATGATACGTCTCATTGCTATAACTGTCACGCGCTATTAAAGAAATACTTCAGTCACATTGTCAAAAGTTAAAAGGACAGTCGGTCAACTACACTGTAACAATGTAACGTAATTATTACTAGCTGATTCTGCTTCACTCTCGGCTTATTTAACAGCAGCGAAACTGGACACGATAGTCACAAATTTTGTCATGCTTATTTGAGTTAAGAGAACTGATGGGGATGTTCTTTTAATTGTTATTCAAGCAATGTATGTCTCGTGCCCAACTCAACGAGTGTTGCCAACAGGAACGGTGTAGAGTGCCCTCTGGTGGACAAACTATACAACTCCAACACTCATGACATGGTTCAAGCGTATTTCGTCCGTTTTTATTTTATTTTTGAAATATTAATTTATCGGCCATTATAACTGCCGATACCGATATTTTGGAAAATGCCTAATATCGGCCGATAATATCGGTCTGCCGATATATCGGTCTGGCTCTACCAGATAACATTGAACGACCATTCTTTTAACGTTCCAGGAAGAACATTTGTTCATAATTTGAGGAAACTTTGCCAAAACGTTTGCTAAAGTTCTTTGAACGTGTCCGGTTAAATAGGAAACAGCATGGTTTGAAATGTAGATTGTGTGTGCGTGTGTGTGTGTGTGTGTGTGTGTGTGTTTATTATTGCTGAAATCATTGAACTATGATTGTGAACAGTAGTCAAATGCAAGTTTTTAACATGGTGTTTGTTTTGTTTCAGGAGGAAGTACAAGAAAACATCACAGAGGTAAGACAGAGAAGATCTGAGGGCTCTGAACTCATCACTGTCCTCTGTGAACAAACACTTTCGGCAATAAATGTGATTTTTCTAACATTTGTGCTTCATGTATTTGTATGTATAAGCCAGATTCAGTAACATTAACCTTAAGCATGGTCTCCTTGATGGAAAATTCAACTAAACCTACCTTAAGCTGGAGGTTTGCTGGTCTACGCTGATTTAAGTGGTTGAACTCCTTCCTAGTAATATCTCTCATAGCTTTTAAATGGTCAGGCTGTTTTTTTTAACATGTCAAGTTGAATGTTGCTGGTCTTAAAGGGATACTTCAGGATTTATCATTAAGCTTCGTATTAGTAGAAAACCTGTAGTATTTTCAAATTACCATGCTTTCCACCCTCATATCCCCCTGAGACGAGAGATTTTATGTGTTTTTTGTCTGGAAAAAATCCTCTGATTACGCAAAAATCGTCATTTTACGTCATCTGAGGATTTTTTGTCCAGAGGCTAAGACTACAGTCAGTAGTGTGTCTGTCCCGCATCTTCTCGGTGGATCTCACTCACAGAATGAACTCATAGTGTCGGCCATCTTTTTTTGGAAGCTAAGCTAGCAGGCTCTTGTTCTGTGGAGAAAGCTGAGTAGTCGGGGTTAACATCGTCTTTTTCCCGGACATGTCCGGCCGTCGATGTCCAGGATTCAGCTTTTGCTTTCTGCAGTCGCCATTCATTGTTTACAAGCACAGCTTTTGTTTCAGTCTAACTGAGTTCATTGCGATTGGTGAATCTGAATGTAGTGTTTACATGAACGCTAAACAAGTGATCGGTTGATGTGCGTTTTAACATTGCTAAGAAAATTCCCGCTCCTCCGTGAGAGATACGAGACCGGTGCGTCTCACAGGTGTCGCACATCGGTAATCTCGTCACCGGCCTCGCGCCGTTCTCCCGCGGCCCTCACTCGTCCCGCTCGCCACAGTAAACATGATGAATGGCGACTGTAGATCGCAAAAGCCGAATCCCGGACAGTTTGGGCGATCTCGAAACACATTTTCGGTCAGACTCATCACTAGTAGCCTAGACTTGTTGTTTAACGACTGCCCTCTGTTACCGGTAGGCGTGGCCTCCTAGGGCAGCGAAGCAAGTGCATTCTGGGAGTTGTTGTCTTTCATCCACATAAGCCAAAAATACATTTTATGGCTTTTCTCAGACTAGAAAGCTCCAAATTCAAAAATAATTTCACATTTCTTCTCGAATTGACCCATTTTAAATACACATTCATCTTTCCAGAGGTGAAGTATCCCTTTAATTGGCGTCTATTGTTCCATGAAAATCTTTAACATCCTTTGAAACTTTCCATTCCACAAAAGGTTAATTTGGAAAATTGCTCTTTTAGATTTTTTAAATATTTATCGCACTAAGAAAAAATGGTTCTTTTAATGTCATTGCTGCGAAAACCCGCTTTTGGAGTGTACCAGTACTAAGTAGATCAATTCAGCCAGACATCAGTTTGAAAAACCAGCAAGATTATAAAGTTATTTTGTTTTTGGAAGAACAAGTAATACGTTGTGTATGGTATGACCAGAAATGTGTAAGAAAGTAAATGAGGTCAGTTTTGGCTTTCCGTTGACTTTGAGTTGGTTTGAGCTGGATTTAACAGCAGTCGCTCGTATAAAAGATTGATCAAAATTCCTGATAAATCCCATTAGAAATACTGAGACCTGATTGTGGAGTAAGCTTGTGACGGAGTAGAGTTACCTCGTGTACTTATAATTACTTGGCAACACAAACCACAACGAAAGGCAACAACAGCGTGCAGCGTTTGTATGTGGCTCTTCACAGAAAACATCTGTTGAAACAAATGTGCTTTGGTCTGCGCTGAGCACTCTGCAATTATGAGTGAGAAGAGGTGGAGAGACAATAACACAGAAAGAAAGATGTCAGGAGAGCCAATGCTGAAACGTAACGTAAAAGAGACCGAATGAGAGAAAGACACAAACAGAGAGAGATGGTTAAGTCGGGTCTAATATTAGTGTGAGAGTGGGTTTAATTGGGGAGGGCTCAGCAGAGACTTTCCTCCGCTAACAGAGGGAGGGATGACTTCCTGTGCAGCTCCTCTCTGATTGACAGCTCAATGGGAGTCTGGGTAATTATGGCAGGCTAATTGGCTACAGAGCATTCTGGGACTCTGTCATTACAGACGCAACAGGACAGTTACAAACACACGTGTGCATGGACACACACACACACACACACATAAAAAAGGCATGAGGATTTTTCCTTAATTTTCATGTTAAATGAACTGAGCATTTAATCTCAATGTAACTTTTATTATTTAGTAACATTACAATACACCCTACAATTCAAAAGTTTGGGAGTCAGTGAGATTTTTTTATTTATTTTTTTATTAATACATTTATTTAGCAAGGACGCATTCATGTAAAAAAAGATTTCTATACAGATTTCTTGACTTTCAAAAAAATCGTTTTTTTATAAACATGAAGAAACTATGGAAGCTTGTTTCTGCTATAGAATGAAAAATATAAAAGGTAATTGCGACTTTTTATCTCACAATTCTGACTTTTTTTTCTCACAATTGCGAGTTTACTTCTCGCAGTTCTGACTTTATATCTCACAATTGCAACTTTATATCACGCAATTCTGACTTTATTTCATGCAATTCTGACTATATCTCGCAATTGCGACTTTTTATCTCACAATTCTGACTTTTTTCTCACAATTGCGAGATCTAAAGTCAGAATTGCGAGATATAAAGTTAGAATTGCGAGATATAAAGTCAGAACTGCGAGATATAAAGTCAGAATTGCGAGATATAAAGTCGGAATTGCGAGATATAAAGTCAGAATTGCGAGTTATAAAGTCAGAACTGCGAGATATAAAGTTAGAATTGCGAGATATAAAGTCAGAACTGCGAGATATAAAGTCAGAATTGCGAGATATAAAGTCAGAACTGCGAGATATAAAGTCGCAATTGCGAGATATAAAGTCAGAATTGCGACATATAAAGTCAGAATTGCGTGATATAGTCAGAATTGTGAGATAAAGTCAGAATTGCGAGATATAAAGTCGGAATTGCGAGATATAAAGTCAGAATTGCGACATATAAAGTCAGAATTGCGAGATATAAAGTCAGAATTGCGAGATGTAAAGTCGCAATTGCGAGATATAAAGTCAGAATTGCGACATATAAAGTCGCAATTGCGAGATATAAAGTCAGAATTGCGAGATATAAAGTCAGAACTGCGAGATATAAAGTCAGAATTGCGAGATATAAAGTCGCAATTGCGAGATATAAAGTCAGAATTGCGTGATATAGCAGAATTGCGAGATATAAAGTCAGAATTGCGTGATATAAAGTCAGAATTGTGAGATATAAAGTCAGAATTGCGAGATATAAAGTCAGAATTGCGAGATATAAAGTCGCAATTGCGAGATATAAAGTCAGAATTGCGTGATATAGCAGAATTGCAAGATATAAAGTCAGAATTGCGTGATATAAAGTCAGAATTGTGAGATATAAAGTCAGAATTGCGAGATATAAAGTCAGAATTGCGAGATATAAAGTCAGAATTGTGAGATATAAAGTCAGAATTGCGAGATATAAAGTCGCAATTGCGAGATATAAAGTCAGAATTGCGACATATAAAGTCGCAATTGCGAGATATAAAGTCAGAATTGCTAGACATAAAGTCAGAATTGCGTGATATAGTCAGAATTGTGAGATAAAGTCAGAATTGCGAGATATAAAGTCGGAATTGCGAGATATAAAGTCAGAATTGCGACATATAAAGTCAGAATTGCGAGATATAAAGTCGGAATTGCGAGATATAAAGTCAGAATTGCGAGATATAAAGTCAGAATTGCGAGATATAAAGTCAGAATTGCGAGATATAAAGTCAGAATTGCGAGATATAAAGTCAGAACTGCGAGATATAAAGTCAGAATTGCGAGATATAAAGTCAGAATTGTGAGATATAAAGTCAGAATTGCGAGATATAAAGTCAGAATTGCGTGATATAGTCAGAATTGTGAGATATAAAGTCATAATTGCGAGATATAAAGTCAGAACTGCGAGATATAAAGTCAGAATTGCGAGATATAAAGTCGCAATTGCGTGATATAGTCAGAATTGTGAGATATAAAGTCAGAATTGTGAGATATAAAGTCAGAATTGCGAGATATAAAGTCGCAATTGCGAGATATAAAGTCAGAATTGCGACATATAAAGTCGCAATTGCGAGATATAAAGTCAGAATTGCTAGACATAAAGTCAGAATTGCGTGATATAGTCAGAATTGTGAGATAAAGTCAGAATTGCGAGATATAAAGTCGGAATTGCGAGATATAAAGTCAGAATTGCGACATATAAAGTCAGAATTGCGAGATATAAAGTCGGAATTGCGAGATATAAAGTCAGAATTGCGAGATATAAAGTCAGAATTGCGAGATATAAAGTCAGAATTGCGAGATATAAAGTCAGAATTGCGAGATATAAAGTCAGAACTGCGAGATATAAAGTCAGAATTGCGAGATATAAAGTCAGAATTGTGAGATATAAAGTCAGAATTGCGAGATATAAAGTCAGAATTGCGTGATATAGTCAGAATTGTGAGATATAAAGTCATAATTGCGAGATATAAAGTCAGAACTGCGAGATATAAAGTCAGAATTGCGAGATATAAAGTCATAATTGCGAGATATAAAGTCAGAACTGCGAGATATAAAGTCAGAATTGTGAGATATAAAGTCGCAATTGAGAGATATAAAGTCAGATTTGCGAGATATAAAGTCGCAATTGCGTGATATAGTCAGAATTGTGAGATATAAAGTCAGAATTGAGAGATATAAAGTCAGAATTGCGTGATATAAAGTCAGAATTTGGAGATTTAAACAATTCTTTTTTCTCAGAATTGCGACTATATATCACCCAATTCTGACTTTATATCTCGCAATTCTGACTTTATAACACGCAATTGTACGATAAAAGTCCTAATTATTTATTTTACTTTTTTATTCAGTGGCGTAAACAAGCTTCCATAAAAAAATTGTTTTCAACACTGTTAATAAGAAATGTCTCTTGAGCAGTAAATTAGCATATTCAGGGCTCCAGACTGCCATCAAATGGTCGCATTTTGCCGGTGCGACAACATTTTGTTAAACGTTGCTCTGGTTAAGAGTTGGGGTTAGTTAACCCTAACCCAACTGATAACAGCTGCCATTTCCGTGTTATATGACAAACAGCAAACGAAGCGAAAGCAGAATGAAACCTGTGCAGCATTGACGGCTTATCAGATTGGACCAATGATTGACAGAACTGAGCTATATTTAAGTCCTTTTTTTTGCCCTTCCATCGCTGTGCAATGTTTTCAGATGGAACGAACGCCCTAAGTTTCTTTCCAAATTTCTGAACGTTTTTGGGAGACCTGCAGTGGCAGACGTCTAGACTCTAGAGCTTTTGCACCTGGAGATCGCTCCTTTGAGTAAATATAAATACAGGATGATAATAAATGCAGGAATAATTGGTGCAGAATGTTGGAGTGGTGGCTGCAAACACTCACAGAAGGTGAAGAGAAGAGCGTTGGGCTAATTCGGTACTGAAACACCTGCATGTAAATGACACCAGCCATCACACACACTTCACATGAGCTCTTAAAAACCACTCGACATCCCCATTGATGATAAGAGTGAGCCTTGAATGTTGACTGTGTGTTTGACACAAACAGGCAGATATCTCTTAAAATACATTGATACGCAATTTATCTGTAATTAAAATGCTGTGGTGAAGTGATGTGATAGGATACTGTAATGTACACTGCATATACTATTAAAAAGCATGTGAAACAGAAATACGAAGATAAATGTTTAATCCGACATTGCATGCTTCGTTTAGAAAGTGGCACCCAGTTAGGATTATTTTAGAGAGAAATTGCTATTTTGTGTTTTTAATCCAATTTTCTTTTAAAGAAAAGAAAAAAGAAAGCAGAACATTGAACATTGGGGGGATTAATTGGTATTTTTATTTAAATGAGTTAAATAATTATAGGATGAGAAGGGAATTAAGAGAATAATAAAAAAATAAGAA
Source organism: Pimephales promelas (assembly GCF_016745375.1). Next base: position 1,416,925 of record NW_024121210.1, on the reverse strand, counting down.
CAGTAAAAGAAAGTCGTTATGAAGAAATCAGTTTGGACTATTTGCTAATATTATTTTATTTTAAAATATGCACACATTCACTCATTATTATTGTAAAAATGCAAAAAAAAATGTTTCTTGTCTTATTCAGTTATGAATTACACACTCTAAACAATGCTGGGTTGTTTTATAATATGGACAAACCCAAATGTTGGGTTAAAAATGTCATTTCAAATTTGAAGCCAACTTCAACTTTCACTTTCAACTGTACATGTTTTAATTACATTTTAACCCAACATTTGGGTTTGTCCATATTTGACCCAAATTTGGGTTGAAATAACCCAGCATTTTTTTTAGAGTGCATGAATCGTAGATTAATGCATTGCTAGATGCATTATATTTTTATATTGTCAAATATTACGTTTAGCTACTTAAATTTTACAAACTATGCACTCTTTCACTGTTAAAACACGTGAACAGTAAGCCCCGCCTTCTTTGATTTGATTGGCCATCTCAATCATTTGACATTGACATTGATTTAAAAAAAAATTAACCTTTGAAACTTGATGTCATCTTAACAAGAAACAGAGCGGTGCATAATGAAGTACAGCAGAGCAGCATCAAGACAATCAAATATTAGTGAGGACATTAAAAAATGAAAAATACAAAACTCCATTTCTGATTTTTGGCGGTCTTTAAAAATTGTGATATTGCTTTCGGTTAATTTCCTCAAAGTTGAGCATTTGCATTGCAGTGTGTAATAGAGTGATCTGCACATTTTGACTGATGTAGTAGATCATCTGGGTATTCTGTACATATAAAATATTTGCATACCGCAAAAAACATGGTATGAGTAGTGCCGTATGCTTCTTTCCACTGCTGGTCAAATATCCCTTCATGATTCCTTTCACAGCTTCAGAATCTGTTTTGTACCAGCGTTTGGTAATTAGAGGGGTGATTATTCATATTCATGCTAATTACATTCCTCTGCTCACTGATGCTCCTCCCACTCATTTCCCTTTCTCCCTCATTTTCACTTTTTTTCTCTACATGTGTACACCTATTTGTCTCTCTCTGTGTTTCTGTCTGGCCTGTCGGGTGCTTTTTTAAAGCAGATTTGTGTGTGTCCACTGGGGCCGGCTCTGTGTAATTGTTGTGAGTCGCTTTGTTGGAGCAGGTGCAAGACAACCCCCTCGAAAATGAACTTCCTCTCTCTGGCCATCTACTTCAGACGGATCTTACATTGAGACAAACATACATGTGCATTTGGTTATAAAGCTCATACCTTTGTAAAAAAAAAATATATGTTGGTTATGTTTTTATCATACTCCACAGTGACTGGATGGAGCAAGTTTATGAAAACTGAATAAAAAATTCCAGTTATAAAGTTTTCTGCACAACATTTGTTGAACTTCACCTTAAAAAATGAATCTAAATACCATCTGGAATAATAATATTAACATAAATAAAATGTCCTGTCTTCACAGTTTCTGGAAGGAGCAAGTTTCCCAACACAAATGATGGGTAAATATGGATAATCAAGTGTAAATATGCTCATGTGACTTCATCTTTTTTGAAGCTTTATTAATGGGTGTAGCATAGCTGTTTTACAGCAAATTACATTGCTGACCTGATCCACATATTGACCCAGAATATCATATTGGGTATAGGCTCGCTCGTTTCACCATAAGCAACCCCATAGAAACACCATGGCATTATAATGACGAGTTTTGCACTGCTCGGTGTGAAACTATGTTTTTTTAGAGAAGGGAATTTGTTGTGAATGTTTAGTATTTTGAACTCAGAAGAACAAGACGAATCTTTTGTTCCCCATAATATGCTCCCTAAAGTATTGACTTTCATGTTATTTTGTTTTGGCTGTTGTAAATGGATTTTTTTCCTCTCTGTAAACTAAATAAAAAGCAGTCCAGGCTGTTCCTAGTAATTTCCAGAGCTCCACATCGTCTGCAGCGGAGCATTGCCACGATAGATCGTGATCTCTTCCCTCATATCAAGTTTGCAGCAGACTTCATATCCTGTCAACACTCAGATTTACACAGATGATTACTTTATTTACTGCTGAGCATCTCTCCTGAGGTTAATGAAGCATTCATGCCACTTTATTACCTCTGGCCTCCTGTGACGTGGTGCCAGGCTTTGCCAATCCATCAGCTGCTCGGGCACGGCTGGCCCTTCTGATAGACTGAACTAACAGGATTGATATCGAACCGGCTGTGGAGAACTATTAATTATTTACCCTGGCTGATGTTTCTCTTTGGATTTGTGTGTGTGGCAGAACATTTTTAAAGGAATAGTTGCCCAAAATGAACATTCTGTCGTCATCATTTACGAACCCTCATGCCATTTTAACCTGATTCTCAACGCAATGTCCTTGTCATTCTTTTTTTATACTGTGAAAAGTGTTAGTGATGAAAGATGATTATAACAAAAACAGAAACTCTGTTATCATCTAAAGTAGAACACACTGCTAACATGTTTTTAATTACTTTATATCCCATTAATCCCAAGTTACAATTCTCATCATTATCATTGTTGTGTTACATGTAGGATTTCAATTGAATATGGTCATTTTAAAGGAACAATGTAGGAATTTCTCCCATCTAGCGATGAAATTGTATTTTGCATTCAAACGAATTGTGATCTCCAGCACCTCGCTTTTTCAAATGCGTGTTGCATCTACGGAAGCCATTATGTACCAAAAAGCTCTGACAGGATGTCTTCTAATCCACAAGTTTCCTACGCCCCATGAGGCCTTGCGTCAAAAGTCTTCCGGTTGGAAGTAAACAAAGCGCGACTTGACATACTTGACACTCGTTCATTCAACAGTTGACAGTCATTCGAGTTATAGCGATCCAAACTAGCTAACGATGTGGGAACACAACCTCAACGAAATTAAAAAGGGTGAAATAACAGTCCCTTTACCCTCCGCAGTAGTTGATTGGGAGTATTATAATAACATTATTAATAATCAATACTCATCAAGGCATGTTGACCGACAGTTGTGTGACCTGACAAACAATTAAAATAAAAAATACACACTTAGTCATTGTGCTTTGGAGTTTATTTTTAAAATTATAAATGAATGTGCTACTTGAATACATTAACTGGCACATTTGGTATTCTGTCAACACAGGCTTTGATCCTGAGTTTAGGTGTAACATCAGTAGCGAACAGCCAATCACATGCTGATAGAGTTTATAGAATATTAAGAATTTAAACTAATGTACACAGGAAGATTCGTCGTCTTTTGGGAGTGATGGAAACTACAGTCGTTGGCAGGATCACTCTGATTTCATTTTCAGCTTATGTTCAAAACAATCACGTTTAAGCCACTGAATTAGTTTAGTCCGGTTATACATACAACCGCGAACAGCACATGTTGTCCCTGAGCTCCGTAACGACATCTCCCATAAAGATTTGCGTCTTTAAATAGTAAAATAATTCTCAGAAAAACGGCTAGCCTCTTCGCTAACTAACACACAAAATACCATTGGAATGCTACTTCCGCCACCTTACCCAAAGTTTCACCCACTTTATTTTTTACAGGAGCGCCCCTCGGAAACTTGTGGTTAGCACTTCATCGAGTTTTCCTTCGCGTGAACAGGTTTGTTATTTCAAACAAACAGTATGAATTACAGTATGAATTACTGACTGTGAAAAACAAGAACTACTCTATTGTAATAAGTAGTTATGCCTTCATTATTCATTATATTTTCTTTAGTACGTGCAATGTTAAATATCATCATCAACATAGAAACAACCAGCTTATGGTGCTTTCACGCCATAACTAATGTAATTTGACCATGAAACCCGTGACTTTATACTCGATACGGTTTGTGACTCGAATTTATGCATTTCAGTGGCAACACTATCAACGCTGAAACGAATCTGCAGCAGTCGGGTGATACAGGTCAGAGCTATATTGCATTATTGTTGTGATGTTATGTGCTTTGAGACATGAGGTAGTTTAACGCCGTCTCTTGTGACTCTTCTGTGCGTGTTCATGTGATTTGAAGGAGGCGTGGCTTTGTTGACTCTGAAGGGAGGGTGGTATCTTATGCTTTCAAATCTAGCTCGCTATTGCTAGCCAGTATTGGAGCAATATAAAAATTATATTTGCTGTCATCTTCCTTTCACCACTATAGAAGTTTGCCCAACTTTGACAACTTCTGCTTCTGAGAACCCTGGAAATATGAAAATGGTGAGGAACGGATCAAAATATAAGTCATTATTACATTTTCCTATTTATTTTTCTGAGAAACGGTCAGTGTTTAGCAAGCAAAGATTTAAACAGATAGTTGAAACTACATGTCTTCAGGGTTTTTTGACATTGTAACCTGTGTAGGAGTAGGACATTTTAAAGTCCTCCACGTTTTACCGTCACTGCTGGACGTCTGCATTAGTGCTGGTCACCTAATGAATCAGGCTTAATTGAGCTGTTAATGGAATATTAATCAGTGCTGGACAGCCAGAGAAACCAATCTTTATAATGCTTTGAACAGACCTTCATGCAATTAGCCATTGGAAAAGTATTCAATTGGAAGTGAACATTAAAGTAGCAAATATTGTCTGTTCTTAAGACATTAGTGTGCATACTAGAGTTTGGTCTGTATGGCAAATAAACTGAGGACTCAATTTTGTTGTTTGTGTAAGCATTGGACAAAGGGTGGACTTTAATTTGATATAAGAGCAAAAGTACATTTCATTTTTATTTTTATGCAGGGTCTCAGCACAGCTTGACTGTTTACTTTGGCTTGTTGACTTGAGGATATGTTATGCTTTGATACAGTATGTTTGTTCTCTTGAGGAAAATATGCTATTTATCTTTAAGAATTTATTTGTGAATAGTGGTGCATGCAGAGGCTCTCTTTCAATCGCATACATGCCTAAATATTACATTTTGGCTGGTAAATTCATACCCCAAAATTTGCTCTACAGATATGAATGATACCTGAAATCAAGCGGCGTGTTGAAGAGAGGTGTGCTGTTACTTTTCAACTTGGACGTGCATCGAGTGGACCAGAATAGAGACTTGGGGGTGGGCTTTTTGACTTAGGCAAGTAAACAGCCACCTTAACAACCGCATAGCAAAACCTTGGCAACCACCCACATCACCCCAGCACTGTGGTGGCGTGTTTGGCTCAGACAAGCACCACACACACATCTGATGAAGATGAATAGCAACTAGAAGGTGAAATGTGAGGAGAACAACACAAGCAAGCAACACATACTGATATTTTCCGCTCACCTGTCATCTGTGTTCATAGCCTCGGTTGGGTGGATTGGTCCTTTCACTCTTGAGTCAGAAACACAGAAACTCCATTAAGACAGTGTCCCCTTACAGGCCACAGGTCAGTTTTCCTTCCCTTGATAAAGTCAGCTGTCTGTCATGCAGCTACAATAGAGATTTTATCGGTGTGATGTGAGGTGAACATTGGAAATCAGGAAAAGGATTATTGGGAACACCTGTTCAATTTCTCATTAATGCAATTATCTAATCAACCAATCACATGGCAGTTGCCTCAATGCATTTAGGGGTGTGGTCCTGATCAAGACATTCTCCTGAACTCCAAACTGAATGTCAGAATGGGAAAGAAAGGGGATTTAAGCGATTCTGAGCGTGGCGTGGTTTCACAATCTGCTGAGTTACTGGGATTTTCACAGACAACCATTTCTAGGGTTTACAAAGAATGGCGTGAAAAGGGGAAAACATCCAGTATGCGGCAGTCCTGTGGGCGAAAATGCCTTGTTGATGCGAGAGGTCAGAGGTGAATGGGCCGACTGATTCAAGCTGATAGAAGAGCAACTTTGACTGAAATAACCACTCGTTACAACCGAGGTATGCAGCAAAGCATCTGTGAAGCCACAACACGCACAACCTTGAGGCGGATGGGCTACAACAGCAGAAGACCCCACTCATCTCCACTACAAAAAGAGGCTACAATTGGCAAGAGATCACCAAAATTGGACAGTTGAAGACTGGAAAAATGTTGCCTGGTCTGATGAGTCTCGATTTCTGTTGAGACATTCAGATGGTAGAGTCAGAATTTGGCGTAAACAGAATGAGAACATGGATCCATCATGCCTTGTTACCACTGTGCAGGCTGGTGGTGGTGGTGGTATAATGGTGTGCGGGATGTTTTCTTGGCACACTTTAGGCCCCTTAGTGCCAATTGGGCATCGTTTAAATGCCACGGCCTTCCTGAGCATTGTTTCTGACCATGTCCATCCCTTTATGGCCACCATGTCCCCATCCTATGATGGATACTTCCAGCAGGATAATGCACCATGTCACAAAGCTTGAATCTTTTCAAATTGGTTTCTTGAACATGACAATGAGTTCACAGTACTAAGATGGCCCCCACAGTCACCAGATCTCAACCCAATAGAGCATCTTTGGGATGTGGTGGAGCGGGAGCTTCGTGCCCTGGATGTGCATCCCACAAATCTCCGTCAACAAGATGCTATCCTATCAATATGGGCCAACATTTCTAAAGAATGCTTTCAGCAACTTGTTGAATCAATGCCACATAGTGCCAGTTCTGAAGGCAAAAGGGGGTCAAACACAGTATTAGTTTGGTGTTCCTAATAGTCCTTTAGTTAAATGTACATTTATTATCTTTTATTATGGCTCTTATCTTTCCAACCATGCGTTTTTCACCATTTGTATCACTCCGCTTGAAACATTTCTCACAGCGAGTGTTCAGCAAAACCACCATCATTTCACAAATACTACTGTTGTTGTGTTGTTGTTTTTTTAGGCAAGAATGTAGTTGTTTAAATTTCAAATATACCATTTATTTATCAAGATAGCACATATTTCATAATTTGCTTCGTTTTCGGAGATGTAAGCAGCCGATCAGTGCACATGTACCTCACTGAGAACAGCCTTATCTCGGCCAGTCTCTCCATTATACCTGTCTCTATAATGTTTAAACATGAAATATATTTCATTTGTTGGTATCTTTAATGGGCAATTTTTGATCAAATCAATCTATTCTATATCTTTATTCCAGAAAAAATTAGGGCTGGGTATTGTTTAGGGATGAGTCACGATCTTCGAATGGTCGAATAGTCGAAATGCGTTCGAACTTCGATCATAAAATAGCTTTTTCGAATATCGTTATATTTTCGTGCAATAATTCCAATGTGTATTTAACATAATTGACGCAGCGCCTACTGACACAGATCGCGGAGCAAGGTATTTTCCTGTTAGGGTGTCACTAACATGCATGAAACCCACTACTGGGCGATCTAGGATACCAGCTTTTTGAACATAGTGTAAACAAACAACAGAAGAAGAGCACTGTCGTGAATGCACTGAATCGGGAATCAGGAGAAATGCCTACTGAACCACCGGCGGCTAAAAATCCACAAAATGACGCCCTCTCTGCTGCAGCGATTGCGGTCTTGTTTGGCGAGGATAACATCGAGCAGACAGCAGCAACAGCGACAACCGAACTCTTGCAATACTGCCAAGATACAGTATGCCCACCAATGAACGCTGATCCCATAACATGGTGGAAGGCCAACGCGAAGAAATATCCCCGCCTGGAAAAGTTAGCAATCTCCTACTTGAGTGTGCCTGCGACATCTGTGCCATCCGCGCGGGTGTTCTCCGCGGCTGGACTAATCGTCAACAGGTTGCGCTCGCGTCTCCTTCCAGAACATGTTGATGACGTGCTAATTTTTCTGAACAAGAATATGACATAAGCGTTATGCTATGAATAGTTTATCTTAATCGAAACGAATTTGTTTAAAAAGTCGGCTGTTGCCGGTTACAAGGCAGGTTCGCATAAAAACATTATTACATGATATTATTTTTTGATCGAGCGAGCATCTGGTTTGTCGATGCAAAATCGTTTTTTGTGCTTTTAGTTTTTTCTTCTTCCAATTATTCTTCTGTGTTAAAAAAATGACGAAAACATGTCACTTGTTCAATTAATAAATCGCTAAAGATGGAATTAGCCTCCCTTTCTGTTATTGTGTGAGTGCGTTTTTTTTTTTCTCCGATTTTCGAACGATAATCGACTTTTGCTCCTCGATTTTCGAATGCCATTTTTGGCAGAAATTCACATCCCTAGTATTGTTAGGTATTTCACAATTCGATTCGATTTCAATTCTTGAGGCTTCGATTCGATTCGATTTCGATTCGATTCAATATTGACTTATTAGCTTCGATATCGATTCAATAATAAGTAAATACACAAGTTATTAAGTGCCTAAGTATATTTTTAAGTAATGTGCGCAGTTTTACCAATGTTTAAGAACAAATTGATCCCAGCATGTTTGTTTCCTGTCATGGTTTATTCAGCAGAATAAAAATGTACAATATTGTCTGTGTTGAATTCAAACACAACTGTGACAAGCACTGTACAGTGCTTTAACAACACCTCTAAAGTGCAAGTAACTAAGTAGTAGAAAGTATATTTTTTTCTTCCTATACATTCAAGTTATACAAGAAATGTAAACAGACCATTTCACAAAAAGTGATTAAATGGAGAGCAAATGTAGTCTTCTGCCTAAGTCTCTTGCTTATATTGTTCTAAAAAAAAAAAAAGAAGAAAAAAAAAAGAAAAAAAAAAGAAGAAAAAAAAAAAAAAAAAAAAAAAGAAATGTAAACAGAAGCACAAAATGTGCATACTCAAAAAAGTTCAATATTATTTTCTAATTATAATTTTGTAAACAATAACACTTAATAGCTGATCACAGTTAACAGCAATTGCGATTTATCAGGCCAATTCTAAGGGGGAAAAAATACTAACCTTTTTCCCTCTCAGAAGTTTATATCTCATAGACTTTATATCTCGCATTTCTGACTTTATATCACGCAATCCTGACTTTATATCATGCATTTATGACTTTATATCATGCATTTCTGACTTTATAACACCCAATTGCGACTTTATATCACGCAATTGTGACTTTATATCTCGCAATTCTGACTTTATATCTTGCAATTCTGAGAAATAAAGTCAGAATTGCGAGAGGTAAACTCCCAATTGTGAGAAGAAAAAAAAAAGTCAGAATTGTGAGATAAAAAGTCGCAATTACCTTTTTTATTTTCCATTCTGTGGCGGAAACAAGCTTCCATAGTTCCCGGCTTACAGTGGAATCCAAAATGAGCCCAAACGTCGGCTTTTAATGTCTTGAATCAGGCTTGAACGGAGTGCAGCTGCTGTCCGTCATCGTGCTGTTTTGCTAAGGGCTAAAGCGCGACTTGTACAATGCTGAGCGCTCTCACTAGAGTGTAGCCCACAGCGCCGCCACTGGCCTGGATGGCTGAATCGATTCATAGGATTTGATGAATCGATATTGAATTGAGAAGCAAAAAATTGCAATGCATTGATGAATCGATATTTTTACCCAGCCTAAAATAGTTTTGGCTAAGGGCAAAGTTTCATAATCGGTTCCAATCCCACTCGGAGCTGGTCGAGTAGGAATGGTTACAATGGCGGTAATATACAACTATGATAAAATGTTATGTGCTTAGTTACTTAGACTTACTGTAGATCTGCCTGCACCGTGCAGAGCAATGTAAGCAATCTCCAGACTGCATTCAAATAGTTTCGGCTTCATCCATTGGTTGGTTGACTGCACGCAATGCAAGTCTTCGATGACTGTACGCCGCTTCCGGTTCCCGCGGGATGGCGTCACGACATGGCCATCTTTGGTAATAGTTCCAGGATAGGCAAAGAATATGACCCATTTCACTTGGTTACAGTGCTAAGTTATTCAGTTAAGTGGACACATTGAGCGTGTTAGGCAGCAATTGAAGAGTTCAGATGCAAAAGCCTCTAAGTGCCATCTGAAATTTTCTTTTAAAATTAGCATTTTTATCAAGCTCCTAAATTTAAGTTCAATAATTTCACTTTAATGACAATTAATAGGTAATTGTCATTGCCATTAAAGTGTAATAACTGAATATAAACATACAAGCTTGATAAAATGTATCATTATAGAAGAAAATTTTTGATGGCACTTAAAGGCTTTTGCATCTGAAGTCTTCAATTATAACTTGTGCTCGCAATGATTACAATACAATGATAATATGCACAAATGCATGTCTTTAAATTCAACAGGGCTTTCATAATTAGGACTTTTCAAAAGGGGGGTTTTGCAGTGGTGCAATAGAAAAACCTTTTTCCATTTCACCATTTCTTCTCGTGTGAAGAGCATTTTAGAAATCTAAATAACCTTTTCCCACTATGAAGAAACCTTTATTATTATGTGCATTGGAAAGATGTTAAAAGTTATTCATGGAACTATTGATGCCAATAAATAACCTTTTTATTTTGCTGTGCAAGCAGCTCACTGGGTTTTGGAATAGAGCCATTGTGCCCATAACCTGATAGCTAGCTGATGGCTGTGTTTGTGTGTGTGTGTGTGTGTGTGTGTGTGTGCGCAGGTCACTCTGCCAGAGAAACCCATGATGCTTTATCGGATGGAGTAATATGTATATTAAGTGACCTTTCAGAAATTGGGTTGCTTTTATTGAGTTACAGCGGGCGACAGTGTGACTGAGCTTTTATCTTTACACTCTGAGTGCTGGTCTGCATCTTTCCTCAAGCTATATGACACGCGGAAGTGTATTTAGTCACAGTGCAGTTAATTATTATGGATTTGCATAAAGCCAAGTGTGTTTTGTAACCTCAAATTACATATGCGTAAAATCAATTGATGTATTTCATTCTTTACAGTACTCTAAACCTCTACCGTATGTGCTCCATTTGTGTTGCTCAGTTTGAGTAACTTTTTTTTGCTAATTAAATTTGTACGTAGGGACATAAATAGTACTTTTGAGAAATATAATTAAATAAGAGAAACTCTAGGCTTTTAGAAAAAGATATTTTATTCCATATAACCGGGATTTCCAAACTTTCTTTGTCAGCAATACCCTTTTATTGTACCATTTTATGTTAATTTAATAATGCAATTTCATGTTCATGGTTCTCCTGATGTTGATTCATGGTCACATAACATGCAGGTTAACAAATAAAATATTAAATATTATTTCAGTAAGTGTTATATTTTGACTGATTGAAATTTAAACAAAGTAGCTGTTAGTAGCCATGCCATGCAATTAACCGAGTCATTACTACTATATTAATATTATTATCATTTCTTTACTATTTACAGTAAATAGCACTGGTTAACATATTACCCATCTGGTTAAGGCATGACACTTTAAAACTATATGGCAAAATTTTGTTTAATATCACAGTCATGTGACATTTAGTTTTTCAGAAGCATGAGACAGTCTTTATTTTATCTCCCTGCTGTCTAGGAAAAAGAACTAAGATATAAAATGTCTTTAGTGAATATTTTTTTACCCAGTAGGTAAAGATTGTGACTGTTAGTAAGATATATTGAAGTTACACTTAAGTATTCTGGCATCTTTCCTTCCCGGCGTGCCATCTGGATTCCTCAGTAACTGTCCTCGTCTATTTAATCCAGATTACTCTGTTTTTCTTTTAATGCACACGTCACCACAACCTATCAGCGTCTGCTGATTTCCTACAGTGTCTGTTTATATGATGTGCTTGTGTCATTTACTTCCAATTTGTGCAGGAGGAAGGCTGGATATGGATTGTGTGCAGATGCCCTAATACATTTTATTTCCTTTCATTTGGTGCCTGTGTGTTTTAAAAGAAGGGACTGTGTGTATATTTGCTGTAGGCATGTCAGAGACAAAGTGTCAAATGTTGATTTATATATATTTGATTTAACCCTGAGCAGGTTTAAAACACTTATTTAATTGAAATAAGCAGTTTCCACTTTTTAACTTTTTATTTGTACAATTTACTTTTACATTTTGCTGCCTGCGCTTTAAATCAGTCACTTTCTAAATAGCTACTACAAAAATCTTCTGTTTTGCTAACATTTCCATTAAGTTGATATTTTTTTGAACGTTCAAAACGTCCAGGTTTTTTTTTTATGTGCATTAAGATATATAAACGCATCTTATATGTATTATTTGTCTTGGTTTATGTGAACGTTAAAGGAACTTTTAATATTATCATTTTGAAAATGTGATTTTAATTTTTTTTTATTTCTGAACGTTTTCTCAATGTTCATAATGTCAATATTTGAACTTTTTTTTCTTGGTTATTCAAACATCCTCCAAACATGAGATCTGAATAACATTTTTGTGCTAGCGTTTTGAGAACTTTTTTGAAGGCCAGATAACTTGGATCGAACGTTTTATCAAGGTTACTGAAGAAAGTTTGTTCATAACTTCAAGAGAAATTTTGAAAACGTTCCCTGAGCCGGGAATCCGCTAAATCCGACAATAAGGTATTATAAACATTATATAGTTTTCTTTAAAGCTGCTTTGAAACAATTTTTATTTTATTTACTTTGACAAGTGACACTTTAAGGACGTTTCATTATTTTTTCTACCAAAAAAATCCAATTCCAAAAATATTCAGCAAATGTTTAGAACAATTAATGTTTATGTCATCATAAAGACATTCCGAGAATATTCTAAGAATGATTTCTCTCAATATTATGAGAATGTTATTCCGGTAAAACAACATTGGAAGGATTTTCTGTGAAAGTTGTTCCCACACCATTTTCTCTCTACATTGCGAGCACATTCATTGATTACAAATTACATTGTAAGGATGTTCCACCTGGTCTTAAAGGAGAACTCCGGCGAACAATGAACCTTTGGTCTAATAAAACATCGGTACATAGTCAATCGTTCTCTGAGTTTTGTTTTCATGATAATCGAATGTAAAGAGTTTTATCTCTAAAAACTGTTTAGCGTATAATGCTAGTAATGGGGGCATTGACTAAGTAAAAAGAAATCGCTAGTTTATACCACTAACAAGGCTCAAAATAGCCCCACACTAACGCAGTAACATAATGAGGCTCCATACATCCAAAACGAAGCATTGAGAACTTTGTAAGTGTACAGACCGTTTAATAAGAAGATACTTTATGAAGACAGTTCACTTCGCGTATACAGACAGGAGCCATCTTAAAAAATAGTCTCGATAAGTCGATCCCCGAACACCGTTCATACAGTTCAGAAGTTCGTTGAACTTCGTACAGTTCAGATCACTCAGCACGACGTTCGTGGTTTGACTTATCGAGACTATTTTTTAAGATGGCTCCTGTCTGTATACGCGAAGTGAACTGTCTTCATAAAGTATCTTCTTATTAAACGGTCTGTACACTTACAAAGTTCTCAATGCTTCGTTTTGGATGTATGGAGCCTCATTATGTTACTGCGTTAGTGTGGGGCTATTTTGAGCCTTGTTAGTGGTATAAACTAGCGATTTCTTTTTACTTACTCATGCCCCCATTACTAGCATTATACGCTAAACAGTTTTTAGAGATAAAACTCTTTACATTCGATTATCATGAAAACAAATCTCAGAGAACGGTTTGACTATGTACCGATGTTTTATTAGAACCAAAGGTTCATTGTTCGCCGGAGTTCTCCTTAACATTTACATACTGTATCTTTTAA